>OY992877.1:53630192-53925487 GCA_963921405.1 Cepaea hortensis | reverse complement strand
AAGAAGACTTTAGTCATTAGCCGTGGTTCCTACTTTACGGCAATTGGTCTTCCTCATTATGCTCCGATCCTGTGCCAGTGAATATCACATACAATGCTTCTCACTGCCCCATGTGAAAAGTAGAACAGACATACGTCTTGACAAACCAACAGCCCTCAGAAGTATACTATGTACAATGCCGCACCCATAATGCCACCACAGAAGTCCTCTACGAAAAATACAGCTCATCGTCGGCTCTCACTTATTGTAGTTTGTCCATCAAGATTAATGATGACCATTCACTTCATCCAGTGGGGTTTAAAGTATGAAGCCTGAGTTCTAAGATGGCTGGTAAGGCCTGTTTTGGCTCGAAATGTTCTTTGACAATGTGGGAAAAGAATGCTCTACGTTTCAGGAGGAGTATATCCTGCAGTGGTTTTTCTGTCCAGCCTTTTTTCACAGCTCTTGCAGTCCTGGTTGCTTCACAAGTGACTACACCCTTGCGTAATGATGTACTCCACGAATTTCGGTCTTTGGCAGCAGTCTCCCATGTATGATGATGAGTTCCATTTGCTTACAGTGAGATCTTCAGAGTGTCTTTAAAGCGTTTCCTCTGACCGCTTTGGGAACGTTTACTACAACGCTGCACGCCAAAAAAAAAAAAAAAATTCGTTAAGGGAGCCTGTGATCTGGTATGCGAGTCAAGTTACCAGCCCAGCGATTCTCATTTTTCATTAGTAGAGTGTGGATGCTGGGCATGGACGCTCTTTCTAGGACTTAAGTGTCTTGGATTTTGTCTTGCCATTTAATCTTCAATACCTTCCTAAGGCAGACTGTGTGGAAGTGGTTTAATTTAATTTTCTAGCGTGTCACTGGTAAATAATCCAGGTTTCACAAGCATATAGCAGTGTGGATAATACGACTGCTTTGTAGCTTCCAGCTTTGTTTTCAGGCTTATTCCATTTATGTCCCACACATTCTTGTAAAGTCTGCCAAAGGCCGCGCTGGTCTTGGAGATTCTTGCATTCACGTCGTCATCAATTGTGACAGCTTGTGACACAGTGGTGCCAAGATAGGTGAATTTGTCCACAACACTTAGTCTATGATCTTTCACTTTGATATTCGGCACAGTGTGATTATTTCCTGGAGCTGGCTGGTACATATCTACAGTCTTCTCGAAGTTGATATTGAGCCCAAAGTTGGCACCGGCATATGAGAAAGCTGAAACATTGTGTTGCATGTCTGCCTATGAGTTGGCGTATAGAGCGCAATTATCAGCAAACAGCAGCTCTCTGACGGTGTCGTTGGTAGTTTTGGTTTTAGCTTTCAGCCTTCTGAGATTGCACAACTTTTCATCCATGTGGTAGATGATGTTTATTCCGTCGTCTTTGTTTTTGAAGGCATTCGCCAACATAGCTGAAAACATGAGGCTGAACAGTGTTGGTGAGAGGATACAGCCTTGCTTCACTTCATAAGTGGTGACAGGAAAGGGCTAAGACAATTCACCATTTTCCTGTATTCTTGCCTGCATACCATCATGAAATAGCCACACTATTTGGACAAACTTTCGTGGACAGCCATATTTCGCCGTAATCTTCCACAGACCTTCTTTGCTGACTGTATCAAAAGCCTTGGTAATATCACTGAAGGAGGAGAAAAGTCACTATCAACTGTCATTTACTACCAATATAGCATATTGCGGTGTATGGCGGGGGGGGGGGGGGGGGGGTGTCTTTGAGCCTGAGGAATTGAAGGAATTAGTTCAGCGACAGGCCGGCCGCCATTATTCTGAACATGCAGTTCGCGCTATGATGATGTGATGGTAGTCCATGTATATAAAATGTGTGCAAGGATAGATGTGTTAGTAGTCACGGTATATATTATTTACATAATGTGTGAGCAGTGATGGTGTGTTAGTAGTCAATGTATTTTCATCTCTTTCTATCTGGAAATGCTGCAGCCAGTCAATTCTTTATCTTTATTACTTCATATCGTTTCTATTTTCTCCGCCCCTCGTCCCCACTGCCTTCTCATATCTTACACGTTATCCACATACTTACTAAGTAACGTAGAATCAACAATCCCAGCGCGTCTGTCTTGTTTCTTACAGTATCATTTATTCTTATACTAGCTGACACGGCCCGGCTTCGCCCAGACTCTGGTGGGGAGCATCTAATTTAATTCATATAAGTAGTCGTATAAGCTCCCGTTCCCGACTGTCTGTCTGTCTGTCTGTCTATCTATCTGTCTGTCTGTCTGACCCGGCCCAGCCCATGGTGGAGAGCATCTCATTTAAATCATATAAGTAGTCATATAAGATCCCGTTCCCGACTATCTGTATGTCTGTCTGTCTTGGGTAAATGGAGGAGGGAGGAGGAAGAGGGAGGTGGAGGAGGGAAGAGGAGGGAGGAGGAGGGAGGAGGAGACAGGAGGAATAGGAGGGAGGAGGAGGGATTAGGAAGAGGAGGGAGGAGTAGGGTGGAGGAGGAGGGGAAGGAGGAGGGAGGAGGAAGAGGGAGAAGGAGGGAGGAGGAGATCGCAGGAGGAGGAGGAGAGGGAGGAGGAGGAGGGAGAGGGAGGAGGAGGGAGGAGGAGGAGAGAGTAGGCGGAGGGAGGAGGCGGAGGGAGCAGGAAGAGGGAGGAAGAGGGAGGAGGAGGGGGGAGGAGAAGGAGGAGGGAGGAGTAGAGAGTGGGAGGAGGGAGGAGGCGGAGGGAGGAAGAGGGAGGAGGAAGAGGGAGAAGGAGGAGGGAGGAGAAGGAGGGAAGAGGATGAGAGGGAGGAGGAGGAAGAGGGAGGAGGAGGAATGTGAAGGGAGGAGGAGGGAGGAGGTAGAGGGAGGAGGAGGAGGAGGGAGGAGGATAGAGGAGGAGGAGGGATGAGGAGGAAGAGGGAGGAAGAGGAATGTGAAGGGAGGAGGAGGGAGGAGGTAGAGAGAGGAGGAGGAGGGAGGAGGAGAATGGAGGAGGAGGGATGAGGAGGAGAGGGAGGAGGAGGGGGAGGAGGGGGAGGAGGAGGGAGGAAGAAGGAGGAGGGAGGAAGACGGATGAGGGGGAGGAGGGAGGGGTAGGAGGGGGAGGAGGAGAAGGGAGGAGAAGGGAGGAGGAGGAGGGAGCAGGAGGAAGGAGGAGGGAGGAGGAGGAGGAAGAGGGAGGAGGAGGGAGGAGGAAGAGAGAGGAGGGAGGAGGAAGAGAGAGGAGGGAGGAGGAGGGAGGAAGAGATAGGCCGAGAGAGGAGGAGGAGGGAGGAGGAGGAGTAGGGATGAATAGGAGGGAGGAGAAGGGCGGAGGAGGGATTAAGAGAAAGAGGGGGGAAAGGGGAGAAGGAGGAGTGAGGAGGGAGGAGGAGGAGGAAGAGGGATGAGGAGGGAGGAGGAGGGAGGAGGGAGGATGAGGAGGAGGGAGGGAGGAGGAGGGAGGAGGATAGAGGAGGAGGAGGGATGAGGAGAAGAGGGAGGAGGAATGTGAAGGGAGGAGGAGGGTGGAGGTAGAGAGAGGAGGAGGAGGGAGGAGGAGAATGGAGGAGGAGGGATGAGGAGGAGAGGGAGGAGGAGGGGGAGGAGGGGGAGGAGGAGGGAGGAAGAAGGAGGAGGGAGGAAGACGAATGAGGGGGAGGAGGGAGGGGTAGGAGGGGGAGGAGGAGAAGGGAGGAGAAGGGAGGAGGAGGAGGGAGCAGGAGGAAGGAGGAGGGAGGAGGAGGAGGAAGAGGGAGGAGGAGGGAGGAGGAAGAGAGAGGAGGGAGGAGGAAGAGAGAGGAGGGAGGAGGAGGGAGGAAGAGATAGGCGGAGAGAGGAGGAGGAGGGAGGAGGAGGAGAGTAGGGATGAAAGGAGGGAGGAAGGGAGGAGGAGGGATTAAGAGAAAGAGGGGGGAAAGGGGAGAAGGAGGAGGGAGGAGGGAGGAGGAGGAGGAAGAGGGATGAGGAGGGAGGAGGAGGGAGGAGGGAGGATGAGGAGGAGGGAGGAGGAGGAGGGAGGAGGATAGAGGAGGAGGAGGGATGAGGAGGAAGATGGAGGAGGAGGAATGTGAAGGGAGGAGGAGGGAGGAGGTAGAGAGAGGAGGAGGAGGGAGGAGGAGAATGGAGGAGGAGGGATGAGGAGGAGAGGGAGGAGGAGGGGGAGGAGGGGGAGGAGGAGGGAGGAAGAAGGAGGAGGGAGGAAGACGGATGAGGGGGAGGAGGGAGGGGTAGGAGGGGGAGGAGGAGAAGGGAGGAGAAGGGAGGAGGAGGAGGGAGCAGGAGGAAGGAGGAGGGAGGAGGAGGAGGAAGAGGGAGGAGGAGGGAGGAGGAAGAGAGAGGAGGGAGGAGGAAGAGAGAGGAGGGAGGAGGAGGGAGGAAGAGATAGGCGGAGAGAGGAGGAGGAGGGAGGAGGAGGAGTAGGGATGAATAGGAGGGAGGAGAAGGGAGGAGGAGGGATTAAGAGAAAGAGGGGGGAAAGGGGAGAAGGAGGAGGGAGGAGGAAGGAGGAGTAGAGAGTGGGAGGAGGGAGGAGGCGGAGGGAGGAAGAGGGAGGAGGAAGAGGGAGAAGGGAGGAGGAGGGAGGAGGTAGTAGGATGATTGATTGCCATCCCACCAGGTTAATATGTTATCGCGGACCTCAGAGAGAAGTGTCTATGTAGAAGACCATTTCCTGGACGTACGTATTTTGGGAGGGGGAGGAGGGAGGAGGGAGGAGGAGGAAGAAGAAAAAAAAACTACGACAGTTGGCATCTCTGGAATGAAAGGAAGGCGTGTAGAAAATTTCATCTCAATCGGATGGGCCGTTCGCGAACGTATAAAGGACAGACGGACATACGGACATACGGACAGACAGACAGACAGACGGAGATCCTTTTTTATATATAAGATTATCTGCTCATATATTATAATATATAATCTGCTTAAATTATCTGCTGTACTATTATTTCATCATCAGGTATCAACGCCAGACTGTTCAACGTTACTAAGGACGCCTATTACATGTATGGCGGACTGGAAGTTTCCAGAAATGGCTCGAGTTGGGGCTACATCTGTGACAAGCAGCTGACCTTTAGCGCCGCGAAGGTCGTGTGTAGGATGTTTAACTACATACACGGAGAGGTAGGACTAAATTATAAGTTAGCATGTTAAAATGCATCATCATGTGCCATGCCGATAAGCGTGAGCGGTCACGTTTTGCATCTCATTCGATGACCAGAGTCGTGGACATGGCCATGCGATAGATTTTCTCAATATGATGCAAGTCTTCGAAATGCCGCTCCCTAATGATGCAAGTCTTCGAAATGCCGCCTCTCCTTCGCTGCTTATACCGACCCTTGATGGTGTGCCCAATGCGGCTGCCTCTCTGTATCATTGCACGGCACGGCGCTGGTTGTGGATCATTGTGTGTTCTTTCTCCACCATGCCACGTGGCCAAGCCATCCGGGTATTTACTTCTTTACTTTTCCCTTGTTCTGTTTTCCCTCAATCTTGCCAGTTGTCACCAAGTTCTCCGATTTATTTCTTCTCATAACGTGCCCAACAAATTGTGACTGTCTGCGTCTAATTTCTCTAATCAGTTTACGATCTTCATTTGATTCTTGCAGGACTTGGTCATTGGTTTTTCTGTATATCCATGGCATTCTTTGCATTTTCCACAGAAACCACATTTCCACAGCCACCAGATGTTTTTCAGCTTGTTTGCTCATTGTCCACGCTCCACATCCATACAAAAGTACATGTTCTATGTAGCACTTCAACACTCTTTTTCTCGTTACAAATGACATCCTTGTATTGGTCAGAATGTTTTCGATCTTGCAAAAGGCTGCCTTCACCATGACAATTATTGTTATAATCTCATCAAGGCATCTCCCATCAGATGTTATGGCTGCTCCAAGATATTAGGGACGTTCATTTGAAACCCGTTCCAATGGCTTTATTACAAAAGCACGAAAGAAACATTATCATGTGTGGTAGAATTAAACAAAGCATTCATTTTGAATGAATCATGCACTATGGTTTGGTCAGAAGAAGTCGCCGTAGACATTCAGGCAAGCATCCCATTGCTTAGGTATGCGGCGAATACCGTCTGCGAAAAAGGATTGTGGTTGCTCACTGAACCAAGTGTTTACCGCGTTCATTACGTCTGCATCTGTGTGAAATCGTTGACCCTTGAGAGCTTTTTTTAGAGGTCCAAACAAATGAAAACCATATAGTGACAAATCAGGACTATAGGCTGGATGTTGCAGAATTTCCCACTTCTTCCTTGCTAATGTTTCCTGCACAATCTTTGCGACATGCCGACGAGCGTTATCGTACAACAAAATCACACCGCGAGAAAACATGCCGGGTCGTTTATTCTTGGTGACTTTTTGCAGCTTGCCTGGTGTTTGCAAGTAGTGGGTAGAGTTGATGTTGACACCAGGTTATTTAAAGTCGGTCAACAATAGCCCTTCGTGGGTGGTCAAAAAATGCCTTACCAGCGGAACACACGTAACTTGATTTTTTTCTTTTTTGGCTTTTGGTGATCCAGCATGCTTCCATTACATGCTCTCTCTCTTTTGCTGCTTGGCTCAAAATGGTGACACCATGATTCATCGCCTGCCACTATGCGAAAGATAAATGCATCACCCTCCACTCTGTAACGCAGCAAGTGGTTCAAACACCATCCCATGCGTTCCTCTTTTTGGTGGTCGGTCAACATACGTGGTACCCACTGTGAACACACCTTCCGATCTTGCAGTTTCTTACGAACGACCTTTTGAGTTGTCCAAATGGACACACCAAATTCTTTCGCTAGCGAACGTATGCTTCGACAACGGTTCATCTGTACTGCTGCATCAGTTTTGGCAATGTCTTTTTTTTCTGTTGCAACAATATGCGCTCGACCCGGCCGTCAAGGATCTGTCGTGAACTGACGTCCTTTCCGAAACATTCCTGTCCAGTCCGTCACTGTTGTCTTCGATACACATTTGTTACCGTACGCTGCCTGCATTCTTCGATGAATGTCCACTGGTCGACATCCTTCAAATGAAAGAAACTGAATCACAGCTCTTTGAGCTTCTTTGGACGGATTTTGAATCAACCCGGTAATTTTCTCAACGGTCAGAAACAGAACCTATGCATCATGGGACGATAAGCACGTGCTCTTTTATTCATTGGTCAGTACTTATCACATGACTATGACATGATCATGTTCAACGTATGCAATTACGCGCGGTGCGGCACGAACGGATTTCAAATGAACGCTCCTTATAATTGTACCGATTCACCTGTTTAAGAATATTCCTATTTACTTGTACATTCCATCCATCATGTGCCATGCCGATAAGCGTGGGCGGTCATGTTCTGCCATCTCACTCGTTCACCATAGTCGTGGATCAGCTCCGTGTTCCTGTCTCGACCATGCCACGTGGCCAAGCCATCCAGGTACTTGCTTCTAGGTCTTCTCCTTGGTCTCTTTAGTGGGCTGGGGGAGATGGGAGATTATGTGGGTGGGTGCGGAATTTGTGTGTGGGTAGGTGCGGCATATGTGAGTTGGCGGGGAGATGTGTGTGTGCGTAGGGGATGTGTGGCTGAGGAATGTGTGTTTGGCTGGGTGGTTGGAGGTCTGTGGGTGGAGTAGGATATGTGGGTGAGTGATTGTATGTGGGTAATGGGACGGGTAGAGGATATGTGAGTGGGTGGGGAGATGTGTGTATGTGGGTGGATGTGTGTGGGTGGGGGATGTGTGGGTTGGGGAATGTATGTGCGCTTGAATTGTGGGTGGATGGGATGTGTGGTGGGTGAGAGGTGAGAGGTGCTTGTGGGTGGGGAGATGTGTAGGTGTAGGGATGTGGTGGATGGGTTGGGGGATGTATGTGTGTATGGGTTATGTGTGTGGTTGGGTGGGGGAGTTGGAGTGAATGGGGGATGTGTGTGTGTGGGTGGCGGATGTGTCTCATAACATAGTAATATGCATTGTTTATGTTTACAAACTTCATTTGACAATGTTTTTTCCTATGCACTGTTGATGAAAGAAAGATGAGTGATTGGAAGGGCCGAATGTAAGACGGGCCTGCGTGCCCAATTTGTTACCCTTTGAAAATAAAGTCTGTTCGTTCGTTCGTTCTCTTTCCTTCGATCTTGCCAGTCGTCACCAAGTTCTCCAAGTCATTTCTTCTCATATCATGCCCAAACAATTTTGACTTCCTACTTTGTGGCATTGTGGTATTTCGTTCTTCCTAATGACTACCATAATTTGTGTCTTCTTACAATTTAAGCCTAACCTTAGTTGTTCACTGTTCTCCTAAATGTTGCAGATCCTGCTCGTTGTTTGCAATCAATACTGTATCATCTGCACATCTAATGTTGTTGATGTTGATTACTCTCATATCTTCTAAATTTCTGAAATTATTTTAACTGTAGAGGGGAAAAAAGGTTCTGGAGATATTACACATCCTGGTAAAATTAGGTTTCTGCAATACTTGTCAACAGTTAAAGTATGTATGGCTGGTTGGGTCACTGTTTGGGCCGGTAATAAGAAGTAAAATAAACACCAGGAACTTGGGGGTGAGCAGTGTGGATTAGTTGAAGATCACGGCGCAAACAATGACATGTACATCTTCAGAACGTTAAAGTAAAGAACTATTGAAATGAACAGAGATCTATATTTTTGCTTTACTGAGTACTCTATACGATTTGATAGGGTTAAGTAAGAGGTAATTAGTATGTCGGAAATGTTAAACATTGATCGTAAACGTCTGAGAATAATAATACTAATTTTAAAAACATATATTGACAACAAAATATGTGAACTGATTTTTCTTTTAATTGATCTATCCTCCCAGGTTGACCTAGCCTAAAATGGGTACCAGGAAATATCATTGGACGTAAAAGTGGCCGGTGCGATACTGACCACATCACCCAACTAGGACCCATTTTTTTTGTTGCATATCCCTTGCAGGACGTTGCAGTCAACACCAGCATTATTCAGCTGCTGTTGATGCACTAGGCAAGATTATGCTCAGTAGTTTGCCACTTCTTTCTGAGCGACCGGCTCGCGTACCCCTTAAGTTACCAGCGTCGCGCAAACCGCTGCCGATTCTCGCGCAGCTGCGTCACTGACGAGAATATATGAGATTACGGAGAAAGACGTTAACATCTACGCCAGGGAGCCCGGCACAAATATGTCCAATGCGCCAAAAGCGCGGGAAACGTACACTTTACCTACTAGTTGTTTGTGTAAACATTTCTGTCCTAGTTGTTAGTATTAATGTTTCTGTCCTAGTTGTTAGTGTAAACATCTCTGTCCTAGTTGTTAGTGTTAATGTTTCTGTCCTAGTTGTTAGTGTTAATGTTTCTGTCCTAGTTGTTAGTGTTAATGTTTCTGTCCTAGTTGTTAGTGTTAATGTTTCTGTCCTAGTTGTTAGTGTTAATGTTTCTGTCCTAGTTGTTAGTGTTAATGTTTCTGTCCTAGTTGTTAGTGTTAATGTTTCTGTCCTAGTTGTTAGTGTAAACATCTCTGTCCTAGTTGTTAGTGTTAATGTTTCTGTCCTAGTTGTTAGTATTAATGTTTCTGTCCTAGTTGTTAGTATTAATGTTTCTGTCCTAGTTGTTAGTATTAATGTTTCTCTCCTAGTTGTTAGTATTAATGTTTCTGTCCTAGTTGTTAGTGTAAACATTTCTGTCCTAGTTGTTAGTGTTAATGTTTCTGTCCTAGTTGTTAGTATTAATGTTTCTGTCCTAGTTGTTAGTATTAATGTTTCTGTCCTAGTTGTTAGTATTAATGTTTCTCTCCTAGTTGTTAGTATTAATGTTTCTGTCCTAGTTGTTAGTGTAAACATTTCTGTCCTAGTTGTTAGTGTTAATGTTTCTGTCCTAGTTGTTAGTATTAATGTTTCTGTCCTAGTTGTTAGTGTTAATGTTTTTGTCCTAGTTGTTAGTGTTAATGTTTTTGTCCTAGTTGTTAGTGTTAATGTTTTTGTCCTAGTTGTTAGTGTTAATGTTTCTGTCCTAGTTGTTAGTGTTAATGTTTTTGTCCTAGTTGTTAGTATTAATGTTTCTGTCCTAGTTGTTAGTATTAATGTTTCTCTCCTAGTTGTTAGTATTAATGTTTCTGTCCTAGTTGTTAGTGTAAACATTTCTGTCCTAGTTGTTAGTGTTAATGTTTCTGTCCTAGTTGTTAGTATTAATGTTTCTGTCCTAGTTGTTAGTGTAAACATTTCTGTCCTAGTTGTTAGTGTTAATGTTTCTGTCCTAGTTGTTAGTGTAAACATTTCTGTCCTAGTTGTTAGTATTAATGTTTCTGTCCTAGTTGTTAGTATTAATGTTTCTGTCCTAGTTGTTAGTGTAAACATTTCTGTCCTAGTTGTTAGTATTAATGTTTCTGTCCTAGTTGTTAGTGTTAATGTTTCTGTCCTAGTTGTTAGTGTAAACATTTCTGTCCTAGTTGTTAGTGTTAATGTTTATGTCCTAGTTGTTAGTATTAATGTTTCTGTCCTAGTTGTTAGTATTAATGTTTCTGTCCTAGTTGTTAGTATTAATGTTTCTGTCCTAGTTGTTAGTGTAAACATTTCTGTCCTAGTTGTTAGTGTAAACATTTCTGTCCTAGTTGTTAGTGTAAACATTTCTGTCCTAGTTGTTAGTGTAAACATTTCTGTCCTAGTTGTTAGTGTAAACATTTCTGTCCTAGTTGTTAGTGTAAACATTTCTGTCCTAGTTGTTAGTATTAATGTTTCTGTCCTAGTTGTTAGTATTAATGTTTCTCTCCTAGTTGTTAGTATTAATGTTTCTGTCCTAGTTGTTAGTGTAAACATTTCTGTCCTAGTTGTTAGTGTTAATGTTTCTGTCCTAGTTGTTAGTGTAAACATTTCTGTCCTAGTTGTTAGTATTAATGTTTCTGTCCTAGTTGTTAGTATTAATGTTTCTGTCCTAGTTGTTAGTGTAAACATTTCTGTCCTAGTTGTTAGTATTAATGTTTATGTCCTAGTTGTTAGTATTAATGTTTCTGTCCTAGTTGTTAGTGTTAATGTTTCTGTCCTAGTTGTTAGTATTAATGTTTCTGTCCTAGTTGTTAGTGTTAATGTTTCTGTCCTAGTTGTTAGTGTAAACATTTCTGTCCTAGTTGTTAGTGTTAATGTTTCTGTCCTAGTTGTTAGTATTAATGTTTCTGTCCTAGTTGTTAGTGTAAACATTTCTGTCCTAGTTGTTAGTGTTAATGTTTCTGTCCTAGTTGTTAGTATTAATGTTTCTGTCCTAGTTGTTAGTGTAAACATTTCTGTCCTAGTTGTTAGTGTAAACATTTCTGTCCTAGTTGTTAGTGTTAATGTTTCTGTCCTAGTTGTTAGTATTAATGTTTCTGTCCTAGTTGTTAGTGTAAACATTTCTGCCCTAGTTGTTAGTGTTAATGTTTCTGTCCTAGTTGTTAGTATTAATGTTTCTGTCCTAGTTGTTAGTGTAAACATTTCTGTCCTAGTTGTTAGTGTTAATGTTTCTGTCCTAGTTGTTAGTATTAATGTTTCTGTCCTAGTTGTTAGTGTTAATGTTTCTGTCCTAGTTGTTAGTGTAAACATTTCTGTCCTAGTTGTTAGTATTAATGTTTCTGTCCTAGTTGTTAGTATTAATGTTTCTGTCCTAGTTGTTAGTATTAATGTTTCTGTCCTAGTTGTTAGTGTAAACATTTCTGTCCTAGTTGTTAGTATTAATGTTTCTGTCCTAGTTGTTAGTATTAATGTTTCTGTCCTAGTTGTTAGTGTAAACATTTATGTCCTAGTTGTTAGTATTAATGTTTCTGTCCTAGTTGTTAGTGTAAACATTTCTGTCCTAGTTGTTAGTATTAATGTTTCTGTCCTAGTTGTTAGTATTAATGTTTCTGTCCTAGTTGTTTGTGTAAACATTTCTGTCCTAGTTGTTAGTATTAATTTTCCTGTCCTAGTTGTTAGTGTAAACATCTCTGTCCTAATTGTTGGTGTAAGCATATCTGTCCTAGCTGTTAGTGTCAATGTTTCTGTCCTATTTGTTGGTGTAAATATATATGTACTAGCCAATAGCGTAATTGTTTTTGTCTTTTTTGTTACTTTGAGCCCTGCAGTCCCCTACAATTATCAATTCAACTCATTCTGACGCAGAATGGCTTTATTTTTAACTAATTGCATGTGTAAGACACATATAGCTATAAACAACATAAGCTACTTTAAGAGAGGATATATATTTCACTGATTGCCTAGTTTCTATCTGTCTTTCTGCCTGTTTGTGCGTCCATCCACCTTTATGTATATCTGTCTGTTCTTCCACCGACATTTCTACGTGTCTATGTGTCTGTCTATCGAATCATCCATTTATTCTGTGTGTCTGTCTGCCTGTCTGTCAGATCCATCCACCTATCTGTCTGTCTGTATGTCTGCCTCTCTGTATGTCTGTCTGCCTCTCTGTCCGTGTGTCTGTCTGCCTCTCAACCTCTCTGTCCGTGTGTCTGTCTGCCTCTCTGTCTGTCTTTCTGCCTGCCTGCCTGTCTTTCTGTCTGTTCGATCCATCCACAATTTAAATTTCCGTTTTCCCAGGGCATAGCTGACGGTATTCTAGGCCAAAGCAGCAACGTCATGTTTTCTGGAAGATTCACCTGTGGCGGGAATGAAAGCAGTCTGTCCTCCTGTCAACTGGGTACAGCCTTCATCAACTGCAACGTAACTGCTGGTGTTATTTGCTTCAACGATACAGAAAAGGGTAAATTCTTGCTCCTTACATTTTCACCTGAACAAAATTAATACTTTAAAACAGTAATGCTGTGCAAAGCTGAAGAATCGAGAACGAAGAAAGCAATTATTAATAAACCTCAAGCATTCATGAACGGGTGCCTGCGAAGAATAGAAGGATTACAATGGTATGACAGAATTACTAATGTGGGGCTTAGCGCGAGAACTAGCCAGATTTCAGTGAATCAAGAGGTGAGGAAACGACACTGTCGTTGGATGAAGCAGACGTTGAGAAATCCTGTAGTATAACTAGGGCGTCATGTTTTTGTTTTCTAGAACCACAAAACACAAGAAATAGAGGGAGTCTTAAACGGTAAAACACACAGAAAAACAGAATTACAGACAAAGATGAACAATAAGGGAAGGACAGCTGAAGGGAGCTGCATGAGATAGCAAAAGACTGGACGGCTGGGCGTGAGTTCTTTGAAGGTCGTTGCTCCAGTGGGGAAAAAGAAGAAGGAGAAGAAGATAAACAGCTATAAGAACTCTATAGCAGGATTAAGCTATAAATCACGAATGTAAAAAGGTGACAACATACCCAAAGTTAAGTATAGGGTGTATTTTTACTGACTGTGGGGTGTCTGAAAATTTTGCATTCCAAGTTTTGTATTTACTCTCTGTGGAGATCTTAATAATGGAAGATTTTAATGCAAACGTGGGTACAGGAAGAGCTGAACATGAGAGACACGTGCTAAGAAAATTTGGATTGGGAAATAGAAATGATGCAGGTGAGAAATTCATTGAATTATACACAGAAAATGAGTTAATGATAGCCAACACACTTTTTAAACAACACCCAAGAAGACTCTTCACGTGGAAATCCCCGGACAGTACTACCAAAAACCAGATACATTATATCTTAATATAGAGAAGATGGAGATCAAGCATAACATCGGCAAAAACCTTACGAAGTGCAGACTGTGATGCAGATCATCAATTATTAGAAGCAGATCTGAAAGTAAAGCTCCAAAAGCTTACCCGAGGACCAAGGCCACTTCGTTTTGATCTCACACAAATACCCGATACATATAATAACGTAGAAGTGAAGAATCATTTTGGGGCCTTGGTGTCTAAACAGGAGGAAATGGCATCTGCTAAACTTGCAGTACAAGCAATGGATATCTTGATAACTGCAGCCAAAGATTTTATTCCGACAAAGAAAAAGCAGCATAAGCCATGAATTACATCAGACACGTTAGAATTAATGAAACAACGAAGGGAACTGAAGCAGAAAGGATGTGTATCCGATAACAACAGGATGAAGTATAAATCTTTTAACTCGAGACATAAGAAAGAACACAAGAAATGACAAAAACCAATATATACAAGAAACAAACCAATATATACAAGATTGCTGAACCAGAATAAAGCAACATCGTAAGAGATTACGAAATGTTCAAAGAAATGAAGTTATTGACAAGAAATGTTTAACCTCAATTGAATGTTATCTGTGACAAGTTGGGAAATACCTTAACAAAATATAGACAAATTCTAGAAAGATGGCAGGAATACTGCAGTGAAATGTATGATATGAATGACAGTGAGGTTTATAAATGAGATACATGAATCAATGACAGCAGAGACAGAACATGAACACTTATAAGACGAAATTGCATGGGCAATAAAGAACCTGAAGAATGGTAAATCACTTGGATGTGATGAGATACCAGCTGAACTAATTAAAATGGGAGGAGAAGAAAGCATACAAGTCTATCAAGCATTATGTAAAAAGATATGGAAATATGATACATGGCCAACAGATTGGAAGAGAACTGTCTTCTTTCCAATACCAATAATATATCTTGCTTATGATCAAGAGGTTTTCCGGAAGGTTGTTATGGGAGCGAGGTTCTGCAAAGGACATGGTACTGAATGAATGGAGATCATGCAACATAAAAGGTAAATACAAAACTTGGCATGGCAATATTTTCAAAAATCCCCACAGTCATTAAAAATGCACACTGTACTTGTAATTATAAACACATACCTATGTGGCAAAGGAGTTACGAATGTAATTCGTAATCCCGCATACCGTGTCCGAAACTTATCTACTGGAGATTTGGAAGCAGACCGCCTTGCGTTGGTTTCCATACAAATGTATGAGTGTAGGTCGTTCAGAAAGCAATGGCAAAGTACTGAACGTAAAATTACCAAGAAGTCACAAACAGCCACAAATATGCAGGGGTTGACTGCTACGTCCTGTATAGGATATGCAATTAACCTTTGATTTTAAAGAAGCGAAGTTGTAAATATAACAGCAGACATGGCAAGAATACATAAGCTATACAATTTACAACAGGGAAAATTTAATACTACACACATTATAGAGGTGCCGAGAGCGCAATATGGATATCAAAACTGCTGTAATAATTATCGTCATCATCATCATCATCATCATTATCATCATCACCATCATTATTATCATCCTTATTGAAGGGTTCGCCATTTTACGTTATCAAAATGAAATGGAAACAAATAGGTATTTTAAATTCCTGCGAGAAAAAAACGAACTAAACATTAACAAACGTTGCACATACCTTACAAGGAGATCCACGTGTCGCGAAATACAGGTGAAAAATCCGAAATCAGAAGCACTCAATAAATATAATAAAAATGAATAATAAAATAAGATAAAAAACACACGAACGCATACAATAGACACACAGACGTTTCGATTCTAAGAATCTTTGTCAATGACAACACAGATAAACAACGACAGAAACACAAGCACACGACCTATCACTATGATGCACAACCTGATATTTACATGTGGGGCAGGCGTCTGTCAGCAGGCATGATCGGCTACAGGTCGGTAAACATGAAATAATGGATATATAAACTAAAAAACTGACAACAGGAACACGGACGATGAGAAGGGGTAGCAGCCAGGAAATTAAATGATATGGAATAGAGAGAAAAAGCAGCGGCTGCAGCAGGATATAACAATATGAAATGGAAACAAATAGGTATTTTAAATTCCTGCGAGAAAAAAACGAACTAAACATTAACAAACGTTGCACATACCTTACAAGGAGATCCACGTGTCGCGAAATACAGGTGAAAAATCCGAAATCAGAAGCACTCAATAAATATAATAAAAATGAATAATAAAATAAGATAAAAAACACACGAACGCATACAATAGACACACAGACGTTTCGATTCTAAGAATCTTTGTCAATGACAACACAGATAAACAACGACAGAAACACAAGCACACGACCTATCACTATGATGCACAACCTGATATTTACATGTGGGGCAGGCGTCTGTCAGCAGGCATGATCGGCTACAGGTCGGTAAACATGAAATAATGGATATATAAACTAAAAAACTGACAACAGGAACACGGACGATGAGAAGGGGTAGCAGCCAGGAAATTAAATGATATGGAATAGAGAGCTACCCCTTCTCATCGTCCGTGTTCCTGTTGTCAGTTTTTTAGTTTATATATCCATTATTTCATGTTTACCGACCTGTAGCCGATCATGCCTGCTGACAGACGCCTGCCCCACATGTAAATATCAGGTTGTGCATCATAGTGATAGGTCGTGTGCTTGTGTTTCTGTCGTTGTTTATCTGTGTTGTCATTGACAAAGATTCTTAGAATCGAAACGTCTGTGTGTCTATTGTATGCGTTCGTGTGTTTTTTATCTTATTTTATTATTCATTTTTATTATATTTATTGAGTGCTTCTGATTTCGGATTTTTCACCTGTATTTCGCGACACGTGGATCTCCTTGTAAGGTATGTGCAACGTTTGTTAATGTTTAGTTCGTTTTTTTCTCGCAGGAATTTAAAATACCTATTTGTTTCCATTTCATATTGTTATATCCTGCTGCAGCCGCTGCTTTTTCTCTCTATTCCATATCATTTAATTTCCTGGCTGCTACCCCTTCTCATCGTCCGTGTTCCTGTTGTCAGTTTTTTAGTTTATATATCCATTATTTCATGTTTACCGACCTGTAGCCGATCATGCCTGCTGACAGACGCCTGCCCCACATGTAAATATCAGGTTGTGCATCATAGTGATAGGTCGTGTGCTTGTGTTTCTGTCGTTGTTTATCTGTGTTGTCATTGACAAAGATTCTTAGAATCGAAACGTCTGTGTGTCTATTGTATGCGTTCGTGTGTTTTTTATCTTATTTTATTATTCATTTTTATTATATTTATTGAGTGCTTCTGATTTCGGATTTTTCACCTGTATTTCGCGACACGTGGATCTCCTTGTAAGGTATGTGCAACGTTTGTTAATGTTTAGTTCGTTTTTTTCTCGCAGGAATTTAAAATACCTATTTGTTTCCATTTCATATTGTTATATCCTGCTGCAGCCGCTGCTTTTTCTCTCTATTCCATACGTTATCAAAAGCGGATCAGGTCTGTGTTATTCCCTATCGTACCATGTGATCAAGCCATTCTCGGTAGTCGCAGTGACACAGGGACCAGCACGCTGGCCTGCTAGCCTGGTGGCCATGTGCTCGAATCCCCATGCAGACAGATTTGTTAAATTGACCTAAGCTCCCAGATTACCCCAGCTTACATTGGGTAAAAGGATGTGTCGTAGAAAGTACACGTGGCCGGCGTGACCACATCACCCATCCAGTGCCCATTGATCTTTAATAATGTGTTGTGAAAAGTACATGCGGCCGGCGTGACCACATCACCCATCCAGTGCCCATTGATCTTTAATAATGTGTTGTGGAAAGTACATGCGGCCGGCGTGACCACATCACCCATCCAGTGCCCATTGATCTTTAATAATGTGTTGTGGAAAGTACATGCGGCCGGCGTGACCACATCACCCATCCAGTGCCCATTGATCTTTAATAATGTGTTGTGGAAAGTACATGCGGCCGGCGTGACCACATCACCCATCCAGTGCCCATTGATCTATAATAATGTGGAGCTTGCACCATATACTCAATACGCCTGAAGACATTAAAAGAATCATTCACTTTTTTCCCCACTCATTTCCTTTGAGGACAAACAAACAAGAATACTAACCAATATACAGCCGCGACTGCTTGTAATTGCCTGCAATATGTTTAACTGATTCAGTGCCGAACAAAAAGTAGGTTTGAACCAAGCATGGTACATAATCACATTAACAAGAATCATATTGTAAATTTCAATTCACCGAGCACTGATATTACGGAAATGCCGCGAAACAAAACAAATAATACGGTAACTCGAATGTGGCAATATATTCTGTCCAAATATGAGGTCACATTGAGCGATATATTATCCATCCGCACTAAATTTGTTAATTTTCGGATAGTCTGAACTGTCATTGGCTGGTATACAAATGTGGATTTCAGTTTTTGAAATGTCATTGACTGGTATACAAATGTGGATTTCAGTTTTTGAAATGAGAGTGGCTGATGCAGAAGTGAACAGTTATCAGGCAAAGGGAAGGCTGGAGGTTCGGCTGAACCCTGTCTTGGATTGGGGTTCGGTGTGTGATGATGGATTCACATTTCGTGCTGCAGAGGCAGCTTGCAAATACATGGGCTACAAATATGGCGAGGTAGGAACATGTGCAACTGTTTCCAGATTTGTGAAGTTGTGTGTAGTCTGTTCTCAGTGTATGTGTGTGTATGTTATATAGTAAGTTACGATTTGATGTATCTGTAACTAATGTCAGTAATGTAAACTATTGTAAGCAAAGGGTTATTATTCTAACACTGCGTGAAAATTTGATGTTTGTTAAATTATTGTAAGCAAAGGGTTATCATTCTAACACTGCCTGCAAACTTGATGTTTTAGTAAACGTTTCATGCTTACGTATAAAAAGAAAAATTGCAGTTCCAAATGTTGAGATTTTTGTTTTACACATTATGTGTAAACTTGTGAAGAATTTAAATACTGTTTACAACATTAAAGTATTATATAAATATTGGAATAACGTACATTTTTATATCGTTTGCTATTTATTTTTATCTCTCTTGCTTTCTCTTTGTGTCCTTCTGTGTATCTGCCCCGGTCCCTGCCTCTCCAACCCCTTATGTCTCGTCCTTGTTTTTTTTCCCCGCATGTTTGTGTCTGCTGTACACAGTTATGTACATATATGCTACTAACATCATCATCAAGTACCTTGCCAGCTGGCGTAGGCGTTCATATTACTCCAGAGATATGGGTCTTTGATGTTCTGGATCAAATCTACTGATGATATTCCTCCATGCCATCATCTCAATCCACCCAGCATCATTTCTCTTGGTCTGCCACTGCTTCTCTCCCTCTTGATCTTTCCAGTCGTCACGACGTTCTCCAATGCCTCTCTTCTCATCACATGACCAAAGAAAGCTGTTTGTCCCATACTAACATAGTTCATTGTATTTTTTTTTTTTTAAAGATGAGTTTCCTTTAGAATATTACGATGTTTATGTAACTGAAATGTGTAATCACATATTCGCACATATGAGTTTGCTCAGATTTTGATATTAATCTTTATCAAATAGTTACCATTCATTAAAAATAGGTATCAAATAAGAGCGCCCACACATTGAACAGTATGGACATTTGGGAACTGAAATCATGTATTCTACAAATTAGTAACAAGGCCGCGTGGTGTCTCTGAATTAGTAAAATTGTCATATGATGTCTTTGAATTAGAAGCAATGTCATATGATGTCTTTGAATTAGTAGAAAGGTCATGTAATGTCTTTGAATTAGTAGCAATGTCTGTGGTGTCACTGAATTCGAGCAAGGTCTATTGATGATTCTGAAACGTTTTGATGCGAAGATGTTGGAAGATATTTGTTGTTTTTTTTTTAATGAAGAAGATGTTTGCATGACATGGCCATTACCTAACATTGTATTACCCTATACTATAAAACTTACAGGAGGTCCGGTATCAAAGTGCTGAGTGGATGGTAAGCTGATCGATTGCGGGAAATCTATTTTTATTGATACATTACATTGAAACATGGCTACTGAAATTATATCTAGCACTGCATTTTGCCTTTCATTCACATTTTTGGGCGGAAACTTTTAAATCAGTTATTGTAATGCTTCAAACGTATTGCTTTATTAGCAACCCATTTTTTGAAATGTTTGACACGTTCTGAAGACCTAGACAGTGTATTGAATTGTTTAGAGTATGTCTTTTTTGAGAGGAAATGTTTTTAGCTTTCTTTACATCTGTTTTTATGTATTATTCACTTGTTCATTGCGAGTGCGAACTTGTATTCTTTTGTTTCCGATAGGTTCTTAAAATGTTAGAGACTGATTTTAATTTTATATATATATATATATATATATATATATATATATATATATATATATATATATATATATATATAT
The DNA here is from genome assembly GCA_963921405.1 of Cepaea hortensis. Classification (NCBI taxonomy): domain Eukaryota; kingdom Metazoa; phylum Mollusca; class Gastropoda; order Stylommatophora; family Helicidae; genus Cepaea; species Cepaea hortensis. The sequence goes on along the minus strand of OY992877.1, from coordinate 53,905,524 downwards.
ATATATATATATATATAATAAAACTGTTCAATAATCATGAAAATGCCTGTTAAATAACTCTAAATGTTCTATTAGTATAACGAGGGTATTTAGCAAATATTTAAAAAATATCATTGTTAATATATCCCGACCACCCGTGTGTGAATTATTGTTGGACACCGAAAATCTTATTACCTGCGTTCGGACAATTATTATCCACCGAAAATCCTACCATTCCGGTACAATCGGTTATTGGACATCGCACTTTCAAGGTGCAGACAATTTTTGACACCCAAAATGCTACCATTAGGGTATAGACCGTTGTTGGACACCGATAAAAATAACATTAGAGTAGAGACCATTATTTGACACCGAACACCCTGCCATCAAGGTATATATGATTGCTGGAAACCGACAATTATAAGTTCACAGGAAACGACTGTTGGACATAAAATGTCTTGCCATTAGAGCAGAGACAATTCTTTTACACCGCAACTCCTACCACTTCGGTACAGACGAGTGTTGGGCATCGAAAATCTTACCACCAGGGTACAGGCGATTATTGGACATTTATAATCATACCATCTGGGTACAAACGAGTGTTGGACACCGAAAATCCTACCAGATGGATACAGATTATTGTTGGACACAGAAAATCCTACCATTTTGCTACAGACTACTATTGGATACCAAACATCCTATCATCTGTATACAGATTATTGTTGGACACAGAAAATCCTGCCATCAGGTTACAGGCAAGTATTGAACACCCACAATCTTGCCATCAAGGTATATACGATTGCTGGAAACGGACAACCATACCATCACAGTAGAGACGATTGGTGGACACCAGAAATCCTGCCATTAGACCAGAGGCCATTATTGTGCACCGAAAATCCTACCATCTCGGTACAGACGAGTGTTGGACACCGAAAATCCTACCATCTTGGTACAGACGAGTGTTGGACGCCGAAAATCCTACCATCTTGGTACAGACGAGTGTTGGACGCCGAAAATCCTACCATATTGGTACAGATTATTGTTGGAAACCTGCAACTCTATCATCGGAATGCAGAGATGATTGTTGGACACCTACAACCCATCTCGGTAAAGGCGATTGTTGCGCATCATCAGGGTACAGACATTGTTGCCCGTCATCAGGGTACAGACAATTGTTGCCCGTCATCAGGGTACAGACAATTGTTGCCCGTCATCAGGGTACAGACAATTGTTGCCCGTCATCAGGGTACAGACAATTGTTGCCTATCATCAGGGTACAGACAATTGTTGCCCGTCATCATGGTACAGACATCTTGTTGCCCGTCATCAGGGTACAGACAATTGTTACCCATCATCAGGGTACAGACAATTGTTGCCTATCATCAGGGTACAGACAATTGTTGCCTATCATCAGAGTACAGACAATCGTTGCCTATCATCAGGGTACAGACAATTGTTGCCCGTCATCAGGGTACAGACAATTGTTGCCTATCATCAGGGTACAGACAATTGTTGCCTATCATCAGGGTACAGGCAATCGTTGCCTATCATCAGAGTACAGACAATCGTTGCCTATCATCAGAGTACAGACAATTGTTGCCTATCATCAGGGTACAGACAATTGTTGCCTATCATCAGGGTACAGACAATCGTTGCCTATCCTCAGAGTACAGACAATCGTTGCCTATCATCAGGGTACAGACAATTGTTGCCTATCATCAGGGTACAGACAATTGTTGCCTATCATCAGAGTACAGACAATCGTTGCCTATCATCAGAGTACAGACAATCGTTGCCTATCATCAGGGTACAGACAATCGTTGCCTATCATCAGGTTACAGACAATCGTTGCCAATCATCAGGGTACAGACAATTGTTGCCTACCATCAGGTTACAGACAATCGTTGCCTATCATCAGGGTACAGACAAGTGTTGCCCGTCATCAGGGTACAGACAATTGTTGCCCGTCATCAGGGTACAGACAATTGTTGCCCATCATCAGGGTACAGACAATTGTTGCCTATCATCAGGGTACAGACAATTGTTGCCTATCATCAGAGTACAGACAATCGTTGCCTATCATCAGGGTACAGACAATTGTTGCCCGTCATCAGGGTACAGACAATTGTTGCCTATCATCAGGGTACAGACAATCGTTGCCTATCATCAGGGTACAGACAATTGTTGCCTATCATCAGGGTACAGACAATCGTTGCCTATCATCAGGGTACAGACAATTGTTGCCTATCATCAGGGTACAGACAATTGTTGCCCGTCATCAGGGTACAGACAATTGTTGCCTATCATCAGGGTACAGACAATCGTTGCCTATCATCAGGGTACAGACAATTGTTGCCTATCATCAGGGTACAGACAATTGTTGCCTATCATCAGGGTACAGACAATTGTTGCCTATCATCAGGGTACAGACGATTGTTGGACACCTATAATCATATTATCAGGTTACAGAGGATTGTTGCCGATGGGTCAGTGGTGAGAAACAGACGTAGTGGTTGGGGCTTTATTGCAAAGGCTAATGGACGAGTCTTGAAAAAGGAGTCTGGCATATGAGACTACGACCTCCAGTATGAGAATAGAGGTGGAGGCAGTAACAGCGGAATTCTATTGGCTAGAGGAGGCTACTGCAACACACGTTGTGTTCATTACGGATTCAAAGAGTATGCTTAATAAGGTGTAGAAAGGAATGTTTCGTGTGGAATGCTCTTGTCGCTTCAGAGGTCACAGATTATGAGAATTGTCTGCATATTTTGCCCTGGCCATGCGGGGGTGCGGGGGAATGAACAGGCTGATAGGCTAGCAGGGAATGCACCTCTTGGTGGCAGATTGCTTGTGGACAAGGGGGAGGTGGTCGTGCGCTTGTGGGACCAGGTGGGTAAGGCAAAGGAACAGATTGAGAACCCATATGAGGAAATAATGAGATTGCGGGGGATCGGCAGGGGTTCTGGAAGAATCTCAAAACTGAGAGGGAAGACAATGAGAACTTTTAATCAGATAGCGGTAGGAACGATTAGTAGTGGGACTCTTCGCTGGCTGTTGAACGAGGGGACGGAGCACTATGGGAATATCCTGAGTGCAGTGATGTCGATTCTTAACTCAACTCAACTCAACTCAACTGTTGCCTATCATCAGGGTACAGACGATTGTTGCCCGTCATCAGGGTACAGACAATTGTTGCCTTTCATCAGGGTACAGACAATTGTTGCCTATCATCACGGGCCAGACAATTGTTGCCTATCATCACGGGCCAGACAATTGTTGCCTATCATCAAGGTACAGACAATTGTTGCCTATCATCAGGGTACAGACAATTGTTGCCTATCATCAGGGTATAGACAACTGTTGCCTATCATCAGGGTACAGACGATTGTTGCCTATCACCAGGGTATAGACGATTGTTGCCCGTCATCAGGGATTACAGACAATTGTTGCCTATTATCAGGGTACAGACAATTGTTGCCTATCATCACGGGCCAGACAATTGTTGCCTATCATCACGGGCCAGACAATTGTTGCCTATCATCAAGGTACAGACAATTGTTGCCTATCATCAGGGTACAGACAATTGTTGCCTATCATCAGGGTACAGACAATTGTTGCCTATCAACAGGGTATAGACTATTGTTGGACACCTACAATCTTACCATCTCGGTAAAGTCGATTGTTGCCTATAATCAGGGTGCAGACGATTGTTGGACCTGAAAATCCTGTAGTCTCGGTACAGACGATTGTTGGACACCAAAAATGATCAGACACCGAACCTTACTTGTATTTTGCTTAGAAATTAATTTTGCCTGCTGGAAACAGTCAGTGCTATATAACACACTATACATCACTTTCCCAATGCACACCAAGCTATAAAAAAAATTTTCTTTACAACCTTGTACGTTTAAAGTTGTTTTTACATAACGTATTTATAAAAATTGTTCTACATTCATAATTATACTGCCCTACTTTCTAATGTTATTACCAGTCGATTGCCAGTTGGTATAGACAAAGTTGGACCTGGTCCCATATATCCAATATGATTCAAGGCGTGTATGTAAGTGGCTAGCACACTTAATTGTCGGCCTGATAGTCATGTGTTTGAATCCTCATCGAGGTGAGGATCTTTCTCCCACTGATCTAGTCTCCCAGGTTGACCCATCATAAAATGGGTATTAGGAAATTTCTTGGGAAATAAATGCGGTCGGCGTGATATTGTCGAACACCGATTGGTTACAAAATATGGGACTTATACTCCCGACGGGCTGACAACGGGCAATTTATTTACTTTACTATATAATGTGTTTAGACTTGAATAAGTGTCTTAATAGCATCTATCACTTTGTTTGTAATATGAATAAGTACGCTGTGGTTCTTGAGACGAATGTCGCTGGTTCTTTGGACTGCCAGTTTAGCTTACAATGATTGCCTGGAAGAGGCTAATGAAACTAGGCCATTATACAACTATAAGAACAAGACAAAGAGCCTTCTGTGGTCATGTGATGTCACGACAGGCTTGACAACTTTAAAGATCAGTGGGAAAAGAGGCAGAGGCAGAAGAAGAGAAATAATACTGGAAGGTCTGAGACGATGACGTAGAGAAATATCATAAACAGAGTTAATCAAGAGCACCAAGGATCGAGATCTGTGGAAAGACATGAAAGCCTACACCAGCTGGCAAGGCACATGATGATGATGAAGTGAGGAAAGTGTAGTAAATAGTAAAGGGCCCATTTTACACACATTGAGGTATATGTGGCATGTGTTGCTCATCCTATATTTTGATATACCAGTCGACACTCCTCTCTTATCTCATCTTGTTCCTCTTGTACCTTGCGGTGTCGAGGTGAATTATAAACAGTGGGAGAGTGCCCGTTTATGGGCTTCATGTATCGAGATTCCCATTGAATCGGCACTAGAACAATGATATCACAACGGCCGCCAAGACATTTTCTTGTATTTATTTTTGGCTAGGGTCAACCCGGGAACCCAGGCAGTTATAAAAATCCACCTCAATGCGAAGAGATAATCTTAGACTGCAGCCTATATCCGGTACTCTACCTGCTTTGTTCATTATCATTCTGCGTTGGTTTCGAAGTACGGGAATCAGGAACTCAGAAAATAATGACAAACCATTGAACGTAAAAATTGCCTAGAGAATCACAAATAGCCAATATATGATGGGGTTAATTGCAGCGTCCTGTAATAGGACATGCAACTAGCTTTTTATACTGTTCACTAAGAATTTCCGTTTTTCTTCTAACATTGTGGGCTCGATTCTTATATGGGTCACATCTATTATATATATATATATATATATATATATATATATATATATATATATATATATATATATATAATGAACTGTAGGTGCAGTTCAGTTAAAATACCTACTATAAAGTCACGTTGGTCATCATAACATCATCATCATCAAGTGCCGTGCCGGCTGGCGTAGGCGTTCATGGCTCTCCATAGATCTCGGTCTTTGGTTTTCTGGATCAACTCTGCTGCTGATATTCCTCCATGCCACCGTCTCAATCCATCCAGCATCACTTCTCTTGGTCTACCTCTGCCTCTCTTCCCCTCGATCTTTCCAGTTGTTACGATGTTCTCCAATGCCTCTCTTCTCATCACATGACCGAGGAAAGCTGTTTTTCTCTGTGTTATTGTTGTATATAATGTTCTAGTTTCATTAGCCTGTTTCAGGCAGTCGTCGTTAGTTACTCTGGCAGTCCAAGGAATTCGCAACATTCGTCTCAGGAACCACATCTATGTTGCTTCTAATTTCTTCTTAATTTGTTCATTTACATTCTAAGATTCACTGCCATACAGCAAAACTGGTTCTACATAGCATTTCAGCACTCTCTTTCTTACATTCAGTGATAGTGACTTATTGCATAAGATACTCTTCATTTTCTGAAATGCGGCTTTTGCCTGCCCTATTCTGCTCCTAATCTATTCTGCTCCTAATCTCTGTTGTACATCTTCCATCTGATGTTATAAATGCCCCTAGGTATCTAAAATTATCAACTTGGTTAAGGATTTTCCCTTCTATTTCTATGTCACATTTTGGTGTCACCATTTTCTTTGATATTACCATTGTTACTGTTTTCTTGATATTCAAAGAGAGTCCTTTCCTTGCACTCTCTGTTAAAACAACGTCTAATAATTCTTGTAGGTCTGTTGAATTATCCGGCACCAATACTGTGTCATCTGCATAGCGTATATTATTTATATTATAACCTCCGGGCGATCAGCTACTCCGAATTGCCGGCTTCAAATGTTTCTACAACAGACGACATCTGGGAACGGCGATTCTCGTTCGCGACAGCATGGTGGCGTCAGAGCTAGACATGTCCAGTTGGGACAGTGACGATATACAAATACAGGCGTTGAGAGTTCATTCCAGTATACCATTCGTGTTGGTTAATGTTTATGCCCGCAATGCGAGTGTGGATGCCCAGAAGTGGCAGTGCTTAAGTGGCATATTAGGCCACGAGAGAAATGTTATTTTCTGTGGTGACTTCAACGCTAAAGGCAGATCATGGGGAAACAGATCCTCCAATACACAAGGGGAGGAGCTCGAGACTGCACTGGAAACCATCGACCTGGTTTGTATCAACAGCGGCTGTGTCACCAGGACAGCAAGCCGTCCAGGCGATGAGGACAGTGCTATTGATCTGGCGCTAGTTTCACCTTCACTCACTACAGTGTGTAGATGGGGTGTCCTAGGACACCATGGCAGCGACCACCACCCATGCAGCATATTGGTGGAGAAAGGCAGAACCAGGCAACACAAGCTAAAGGTAAAGACGTTCCAGTATGACAGTACAGGGCAAGATGTGGTGAGTAAAATAAGACGTGACAAGCGCAGAACGTTTCAGGGCAGGAAAAAAAGCTGGGAGCAGCCACCGTGGTGGAGTTTCGAGGTGGAGAAGGCCTGGGTGGATAAGCGTTGTGCTGTAAGGAGATGGCAAAATGCCAAGAAGAACAGAGCTGGTCATCCTAGTCCCTGCTTGCACTTAGAAAGAGAGATGCACACAAAAGTAAGCTATTTCAAAAAACTGGTCAAGGTGGTTAAAAGCGAAAAATGGGCAGAGGTGTATCAAAGAGTAAGCACAGACAAGTCACTGAAATTGTTCTGGCGACTACATAAAAGCATGAGTGGTGTAGTCAAGAATAAGAGCATTTCTGACTTCCAAGGTGCTGACCTCATCTGGCAGAGGACTGACGAGGACAAGGGCAAAGCCCTCTTTGAACGCTACCTTGAGCAGAGCAACCAGACAGACATGGGAGGACGAAATCTGGCCAAGGAGGTCACCTCAGACAGGTGCAAGGCCCAGAACACTTTGGATGAAGACACAGTGACAGTGAAAGAAATCAAGGCTGTGCTTCGACGATCAAAAAACAGTGCTCCAGGTCCTGATGGCATAAGATACGACGACATAAATAGGTGTACCGACAATGAGCTAGAGAAACTAGCAGACATGTACAACAACAGTATAGGGAGTGCTAGCATCAAGGAGGAATGGTTACACAGCTATCTGATTCCCTTGCCGAAGCCTGACAAAGACCACAAAAAAAATTCAGGGATATCGAATTATAACCATGCAGAATACAATAGGCAAGCTGCTGGAGAAGGTAATTGCCAGGAAAATATCAAGCCAACTAGAGAGGCATGGTGTTTTCCCACCTACCCTGGGTGGGTACCGTCCAAAAAGAGAAACCTGGACCAATGCAGCAGTCTTTGCCCACGATGTCTATGAAGGTTTCCACTCAGGCACTGAAACCGTTGCTGCAGCGATTGATCTTGAGGACGCATACAACAGAGTACCACTGGATTTTTTAATGTTTCAGCTTCTTGAACTAAACGTAAGTCCATTCCTCCTTAGTTGGATCGCTGCAGCCCTCTTCCAACGGAAAGTAGTTTTTAGATGTGGCAGTTGGACTTCGGAACCAACAACAATATATCCTGGCCTACCACAGGGATAACCATTATCTCCGGTACTGTTCAACGCCTACACAGTGAGAATCACCAGTGAGCAGATCACTGGACCTGGCAGGACATTGTCAAATGCCGATGATGTTTTAGTGTATCGTCAGGGTAAGGATAGAGAGGAGGTTGCTGTGGAACTACAAACCGAACTCAATCGCATAAGTACTTGGTGTGATGAAGCTGGGGCAATGATCAACCCAACAAAGGCAACAGTGACTTGGTTCTCGTTGAATAATCATATTGTCAACAATCCAACACCAACTGTAATGCTGTGTTCAGAGACGGTGGAAAGAACGCAGGCAATGAATTACCTGGGGATACGGTTTGATCGAAGCCTTGCTTATAATGTGCACATAGACCAGGTGATAACAAAGGCCAAGCGGGGTTTGGCAGCGATGCGGGTGATGGCGGCAGCAAACTGTGAGCAGCGCCATCTATGTCTTCTGTACGAGGGGCTGGTCATGTCTGTTTTGGAGTATGCAATGGCAATCCTGACTGTCAGCCATAAGCAGATAGAAAGGATGGAAAGGATTCAGAATGAAGCTATGCGCATTATTCTTGGATGTACAAGAGATACAGCATGCAGGGCGATGCGCTACCTTCTTGATTTTCCAACCATTGAAGAGAGAATGCAAGTTTGCAGGGCACGCGCCTACCTCAGAATTAACGCAAACACACAGCACCCACTGCATAGTGAAATTAGGAAGGTGAAGGGCAGCAGGTTAAAAAGAGGACGGTCGTGGATGGGTCAAGCCGAAGACATTCTTCAACAGGTGTGTTCACTTGAGGACTTAGAACCTGGCGAGGAGCGGGTGCAAGTGCCAACAGACTTCTGCACATCCTTTTCATTTTGCATCCAACTAGATAGAAAATGCAGACAAGAAAATTCGGCTGCTGTTGAGGCTGAAGTACAAGCGTTGATTTTCGAGAATTCGCTAGACAGTGACGCGGTCATCTACACAGATGGGTCGGTCGTCCGACATGTGAGAAGCTCATGGGCCTTTACAGCTCGGGCCGGAGGGAGAATTGTGAAGGAGGACTCTGGTGCTTTCACTGAAACCACAAGTAGCCTGACCATGGAAGTCATGGCAGTAAGTAAAGCAATAACATGGCTCGAGACACAGACATTCACTAGGGCTTGTTTCCTTAGCGACTCAATGAACATGATCAAGAGGATAGAGGAGATGTCGATCCGAAGAGAATGGTTGCTGCCTCTGGAGCGGTCTCGGCTGGCAAAGATTAGTTTCATCTTCGTGCAGGGCATGCGGGAGTAAAAGGAAATGAGCGGGCTGACAAGCTCGCAGGTGAGGCTACTGTGGAGGGCGGACGCGCCATGGACCAGGCCGACATTCTGAATGCTCTACGAGAAGTGAGACTTTTGCAAGAACCAAGTGATGACTGTGAATCTACAACAATGGCCAGACTGCGAGAGCAGCAAATTAAAAGAGGGGTGGCCAAACAAGAACACTACGCAGGAAGCCAAAGAAGATTGATAAACCAACACAGAACTGGCGTCGTTAGCCGCTACACGCTGCGGGATTTGCTGAGGAGGGGATCCGAGCACTTATGGACTGAATGGTCCGATGTGCAACGAGGATGATCTGTCGACTAACTAACTAACTAACTATTATAACCTCCAACTAGTATTCCTGGCATCTCTTTGATCTCTCTCATTATTACTTCGTATACAGGGAGAAAAGATCTGGTGACAAGACACACCCTTGTCGTACTCCTAGCTTTATCTGTTCGTAACTACCCTCTTTATTTCCCATTTTAATTGCTGCTACTTGGTTCCAGTAAATATTCTTTATTATTCTTAAATCTTTTCCATCAGTGTTGATATCTTCCAACATTTTAATCAGTTCATCATGTTTTACTTTATCAAATGCCTTAGTATAATCTATGAAGCACAAATATGTGTCTTTCTGTTTCTCTATTGACCTTTCTATTAATGTCCGTATTGTATAAACTGCATTGTTTGTGCCCTTTCCTTCCACAAATCCATTATGTTCTTCACTAATTTCCATTTTTATTTTCTTTTTGGTTTTTCTCATTATGATTCTGAGTAGAAGCTTAGTGATATGGTTTGTAAGGTTAATTGTACGAAAATCTTCACAATCAATTGCTCCTTGTCTTTTTGGTATAGCTATAAATACAGATTTCAGCATATCACTGAGTAAATATCCACTGCTGTAAATATCATTCAACATTTTGGTTAATATATCTACTCCAAATTCTCCCAATACTTCTAATTCTTCTATTGTGATTTCATCTGGCCCAGCTGTTTTTCCTTTCTTCATACGTTTCATAGCGTCAGGGACTTCTTCTTTCAGAATAGGTGGACCTTCTAAGTTACTATCTTCTGTTAATTCCTCCCTTTCTCCTTCATATAATTCTCTTATATACTCATTCCACCTCTTCATTATAGCATCTTCCTCTAATATTATCTTTCCTGTTTTTGATTTCAAACACCCTGTATTTATTCTTATTTTTCTTCCTGTAAGCTCACTGATTTGTCTGTGCATATTTTTTGTATCTTTAATGGAATTTAATTCAATTTTTTTGCATTGCTCGTTTAACCAACTTTCTTTAGCCTTCCCACATTTATCTTTTATTTCTTTATTTATCTTAGCGTATTCTTGTTTGTCATTTTTGCTCTGTTTTCTTTTGTCCATCAGTTTTAAGATATCTTCATTCATCCATTTTTTCTTAGCTATTTTGCCTCTCTCCGGTAATACTTCTTTGCTAGTTTGCTGAATGGAGTCCCTTAACATTTCCCATTGTTCATCTATACTCTGTATTTTAGTTATTGCATTGTACCTATTTTTCACAGTCACTCTGTATTGTTCTTGCATTTCTTTATCTATTTTCAGAACCTCTTTATTAAGTCTCATGTTCTTAACCATTTTTTCCCTCTCTTTAATCTTACTTTTATTTGTCTACATAGTGGTACATGATCACTATTACAGTCAGCACCAGGCATTGTCTTTACATTAATTAAAGCATTTCTAAATCTTTTATTAATTAGTATGTAGTCAATTTGGTTGCGTATTTTCTTATCAGGGCTTATCCATGTGTACAGTCGTCTTTTATGGTGTTTAAACCATGTGTTTCCAATTATCATATCATTGATATTTGCCCATTCTATTAGCTTTTCCCCTCTTTCATTTCTTGTACCTAAACCATAATTCCCCACTACATCCTCCATTTTTCCCTTTCCTACTTTTGCATTATTGCAACTAAAATTCATAAATGACGTTTTAGTCAACACATATGCTTCTGCAGTTTAATTTAGTATAGGCAAATAATTCATAACCAGTTCAGTCATGCACATGCGATACAATACAATATAATACAATATATGCCATATAATATGCGAATATAATGCTATATCTAATTGTATAGACCTGTTTGTGTTTTGTAAGGGATTGACTGCCTAGCCTTTTATGAATAATGGCAAAACAGAAGGTCCCAAGTGCACATTATGTACATTAAGCATATTTGAGCAGTCAAACATTGTATTTAATTTCAAGTATACATTATGTGCGAAGAAGCATTACACTCACTTATAAACTTCACATTGCAAACTATTTCGGTGACAAATTGACTGATGCCATGCCAGATATCCAAAACTTAGAAATAGTTTTCACAACAACAAAAATAGCTATAGCATGTAATTTTCTTATGTAAATGTGGAATTGGTATTTATAGCTATACCAAAAAGACCACGAGCAATTGATTGTGAAGATTTTCGTACAATTAACCTTATAAACCATATCACTAAGCTTCTACTCAGAATCATAATGAGAAGAACCAAAAAGAAAATAAAAATGGAAATTAGTGAAGAACAGTATGGATTTGTGGAAGGAAAGGGCACAAACAATGCAATTTATACATTACGGACACTAATAGAAAGGTCAATAGAGAAACAGAGAGACATATATTTGTGCTTCATAGATTATACTAAGGCATTTGATAAAGTAAAACATGATGAACTGATTAAAATGTTGGAAGATATCAACACTGATGGAAAAGATTTAAGAATAATAAAGAATATTTACTGGAACCAAGTAGCAGCAATTAAAATGGGAAATAAAGGGGGTAGTTACGAACAGATAAAGCTAGGAGTACGACAAGGGTGTGTCTTGTCACCAGATCTTTTCTCCCTGTATAGCGAAGTAATAATTAGAGAGATCAAAGAGATGCCAGGAATACTAGTTGGAGGTTATAATATAAATAATATACACTACGCAGATGACACAGTATTGGTGGCGGATAATTCAACAGACCTACAACAATTATTAGACGTTGTAGTAACAGAGAGTGCAAGGAAAGGACTCTCCTTGAATATCAAGAAAACAGTAACAATGGTAATATCAAAGAAAATGGTAACACCAAAATGTGACATAGAAATAGAAGGGAAAATCCTTAACCAAGTTGATAATTTTAGATATCTAGGGGCATTTATAACATCAGATGGAAGATGTGAGCAGAATATGGCAGGCAAAAGCCGCATTTCAGAAAATGAAGAGTATCTTATGCTATAAGTCACTATCACTGAATGTAAGAAAGAGAGTGCTGAAATGCTATGTAGAACCAGTTTTGCTGTATGGCAGTGAATCTTGGAATGTAAATGAACAAATTAAGAAGAAATTAGAAGCAACAAAGATGTGGTTCCTGAGACGAATGTTGCGAATTCCTTGGACTGCCAGAGTAACTAACGACGACTGCCTGAAACAGGCTAATGAAACTAGAACATTATATACAACAATAAGACAGAGACAAACAGCTTTCCTCGGTCATGTGATGAGAAGAGAGGCATTGGAGAACATCGTAACAACTGGAAAGATCGAGGGGAAGAGAGGCAGAGGTAGACCAAGAGAAGTGATACTGGATGGATTGAGACAGTGGCATGGAGGAATATCAGCAGCAGAGTTGATCCAGAAAACCAAAGACCGAGATCTATGGAGAGCCATGAACACCTACGCCAGCCGGCACGGCACTTGATGATGATGATGAAATGTGGAATTCTAGGGAAAACACCACTTAAATGTTCTCTTGATGAATTATAAACAAACTTCATTTCAACCGTTGTTATGAATGACTTAATATGATTCAGTTTTAGCTCAATTCAACTCATATGATTCTCTTTTAACTCATATAGCCCAGCAACGCTATTTCAAGTGATATTCTAAATCCATCTTAATGTTAACTTTAGACTCACAAGTTTAGATTCTACCATATGTAAGATTTACCATATTAATTATTAATACAAATACTTGTAAGACAATGAGTTCCAGCAGGACATTGGCTTTGAATCTTCCAACTTTATTTACCATCGTTTGAATGCCAGCTGATTGACATACATTTACATTTACACATTGCTTGGGAATTACTGATACAGATTTCAATATAGTCTTATACTACAGCAGTGATTGTGTCTCCATGCAGGGGATTTATCACTTTTTAATATTTACTTTCTGAAATGTATTTTGTTTAATAAGCAAAAATTAGTATTTTTATTTAAATATATAAATGATATGGTACATTAATACCACACATTTTTAAAATTAAATTTTGCTTTCATATATTCTGCACCAATCAATTAAGTACTCAATATATGCTTGAATTATATTGTTTTATTGTACACAAACTGGCATTTAAACAATTTACATTGAGACTAGGATAATCTATACAATAAACCAATTATTAATTTGAGAATCTGATGGCTGAGCAGTTAGGATACTGACTTCTTGGTGGGCGGAAATAGATTTTAATCCCTGGTGAGGCAAATGATTTGTATCTGTTGGAGTTACAATAAACATCTTCACCCGCACACTACATGATGGCTGCTTTAGGGCTAGGGCTATTGTTACGGGAGTCTCCGTGGCTAAGCGGTCACGCCGTTTACCTCGGGCTCCGAAGGTTGTGAGTTCGATTCCGGGCCGCGCCCTTCGGTTCACGAGTGCATTTTTTCGGAGACTCCTGAGGGTTGTCGCTAGAGCTACGGAGTTAGTGCTGTGTGCGACGCTTTCTGCGCTGCGGAAAGAGACTGAGCCATATGGGATAAAAATCCAGCGCAATAAAGTCGACCCTGTCGACTTAAGCGACTTTTTAAGCTATTCAGCAAGCATGTAGAGTTAGTTTAATTACAAGAGAGCTCAGATACCTATATTATATAGCGTTAACTATATTTTTACACGGATTCTTAACCAGCTTATGTACTGTCATTACTATGTTCTGAACATACAGGATTCTTAACCAGCTTATGTACTGCCATTACTATTTTCTAAACATACAGGATTCTTAACCAGGTTATGTACGCCATTACCATGTTCTGAACATACTCAAAGAATTCTTTACCAGCTTATGTACTGTCTTTACTATGTTCTGAACATACTTACGGGATTCTTAACCAGCTTATGTACTGTCATTACTATGTTCTGAACATACTTACGGGATTCTTAACCAGCTTATGTACTGCCATTACTATTTTCTAAACATACAGGATTCTTAACCAGGTTATGTACGCCATTACCATGTTCTGAACATACTCAAAGAATTCTTTACCAGCTTATGTACTGTCTTTACTATGTTCTGAACATACTTATAGGATTCTTAACCAGCTTATGTACTGTCATTACTATGTTCTGAACATACTTACGGGATTCTTAACCAGCTTATGTACTGCCATTACTATGTTCTGAACATACAGGATTCTTAATCAGCTTATGTACTGCCATTACTATGTTCTGAACATATTCACGGGATTCTTAACCAGCTTATCTACTGCCATTACTATGTTGTGAACATACTTATAGCATTCTTAACCGGCTTATGTACTGCCGTTGCTACGTTCTGAACATATTTACGGGATACTTAACCAGCTTATGTACTGCCATTACTATGTTCTGAACATACTCACTGGATTCTTAACCCGCTATTGTACTGCCATTACTTTGCTCTGAGCTTATTCACAGGATTCTTGATCAACGTATGTACTGCTATTACTATGGACAGAACAAACTCTGTGCTTGTTATCATACATGTCAATATCTTCAGTTTGCTGAGATTTACTTTGAATAATTAACTTTTTCAATTCCATATGCTACAATAACAAATGGCTGGCTACTGCCCGATTGATACCAAACCATGCATGGATACAAACCATAACTAGGAAACTATATGAAACAAAAGACATACACAGATACAAGCGAACATTTCAACCAAATTAATTACTTGTCAATGAATAATCATGATAAGTACTTTTGACGAAACATTGGCTTGCCTCTGTGTGTTTCATTTCGTTGAGCTTCCCAGTTAATTTTGTGTTCATTCATCTTTGAGTCCTAGAAGCCAGATTTTTGTAGTATCTTCCTCTTCTTTTTTTTGCCATTGAGACTCCTAGCAGAGTATAGTTCCTCAGCCACACATGCTAAACCCTTTGTAGGCCAGTGCAGGGCTGGTAAGATATTCTCTAATTTTGTTTTTCTCTATTGCGAGATAGCCAGTCTGAGACCAACCCCTTTAATCACCTTTTATGACATACACAGGAGGTCTACAATGTTACTATTCCCCTTTGGAGCCCTGGTATAACATGGGCGATTTCTTTAGTATGTTGTAATCAAATGTAAAAAGTAAGAGAACACATTGCACAATGGCTGGGATTTCGTGGAGAAGAGTCCATCACAAATCACATCCATCTTGGGCTTCTAGGAAATCATGTTTACCTGACCAATGTTATAACTGAAAAATATATATTGTGTGTCCTTCGCGGGACGTTGTGCAAGATCAAGAGAAACGTATAAAGCCCCTCGCCCACGCAGACTGCCAATGTTATAACCAGCAAAGTCGATTTCAAGATAAAATACAATGTTTTAACGTAAGAATATTTCTTTTTGTACGCGTAGTTTGCAGACAGTGGGATATTTGGCTCAAGCAATCGGACACATTTGGATGAAGTTCTGTGTCTAACTGGACAAAGTTTTCCTTCCTGTGATCATAGCATCTGGGGATACCACAACTGCCTGCCGAGTGAAGATGTTGGTGTGATATGCACAAACACTACTGGTAATTGTTTTTCCCTCATTAGTGTTGTCACCATCAGTATGAAAGCACATTACCGCAATATGCTGGTAACGTTTATATTCATAGTTTGTAACTGATAATTCATTGAATGTCTCAGTGAAATTGCTGATTTCAGTGTCGTTTTTTCCTCCATTCGCTTGTTTTTAACGGTTGTTCCGTGGCGAAGAGTTTACTGACTGAGTTAGTAATCCAGCATTCCGCGTTCGAAACACAACTGCTGGCGATTTGGCAACAGACCGCATTGCGTTGGTTTTTTATAAAATGGTATGGACCTAGAAACAAGTATCTGGATGGCTTGGCCTTGTGGCATGGTCGAGACAGAAACACGGAACTGATCCACGACTCTGTTGATCGAGTGAGATGGCAGAACATGACCGCCCACGCTTACCGGCAAGGCACATGATGGATGGATGGATGGGTGCCGGTCGTTCAGAAATCAATGGCAAACTACTGAACTTAAACTTGTCCAGGAATCACAAAAGTCAAAACATGCTGGGGTTGATTGTTGCATCCTGTAAAGGATATGCATTTAAGTTTGCTTTGAACTCTAGTGTAGTCCACACACGTGCTACTACTTGTAGTTGTTGCTACTAGTGAGTGTACTGGACTGATTTTGCTTGAACGTTAGTTTTCCCTATTATCAATGTCCCTTGCCATCAGGTAAACCATTCTCCAATTTCTGAGATACTTTCAACTTGTATCGCCAAGTCAAGGCAATTTGTATCGCCAAGTCAAGGCAATTTGTATCGCCAAGTCAAGGACAATAAGTCAACATCGAAGTGTATCATAATCGGTATGTTGTATGAACCCAACTATGCCGTGGTAAGAAGAGAAAATTTTAAAAAAGTTAAGTGTCTCAGCCATGCCGGTCTCTACTTATTTCACTGACAAGAGTGAAACAAAAGTCTTGCCTAGAATGAGAGACACAGATTGTGTCAAGCAGAGACTTGGTGAGTACACAAGCAGACTGGCGAACCAACACCAAACCGGTGTGATCAGTTGCTGCAGATTTGTAGACATTCTGCGGAGGAGATCTCAGCATCTGCGGACTTGTCTGGTGTGGCCATCCATGGTTTATGGTCTAATTTGATAATGAAAAAAGTATATTTATATAGATGTGTTTAGAGCAGCTGGTTTCTCAATCAGTGTTTGTGCAAAATAACTTTACCGTAGTAAAAGTAAATTAAGGACCCCTTTTGCATGCTCGATTGCTCCGGGGCAAAGGGGTTACGGACGCAATTAGTAATCCCACATGCCAAGTTAGAAACATAGCTGCGGGAGATTTGGCAGCAGACTTCAGTTCAGTTTAGAATTTACTGGGGGGGGGGAAGGGGGGGGGAAATAAACTTCGGCTTCGTTCAGCGTTGGTTATAATTAAGATCCGTATAAGGCTGCGTTTTGGTCTTCCTCCTATTTTTGACCTGTCTCGAGAGAGTCCTAAACAGACTTATTATATTTTCCCGCTGTATTCGTCGTTAACGGTTGGGTCACGCCTGTTGATATTTTATTTATTGCGTTTTGTTGCTCCTTATGAGGACCGGCCCTGGAAGAAGAAAGAAACAAACAAACAAATTGATTTTCTCCTACTGGTTTCCTGTGTTCATTACTTCGATATCTGGTTATATGTCTTCTCTAGTTCGGCAGATGTACTGTCAGACCAAACGCTGGATCTCTGCAGACCGTCTTGCGTTGGTTTTCATACACTAGTAGTATATAGGGGATTAGAAAGAGTACACTTCCCCACAGACCCCGCGGTGGGGCCGAATCGCCCCCTAAGGGGGTCAAATAAGGGTCCGAACCGATGCGCGCCCCCCTAAGGGTCCGACCCCCCTAAGGGCTCCAACAGAGGGTAAGAACCGACCCCCTAAGGGGTCGAACAGAGGGTCCGAACCGACCCCAGCAAGAGAGGCTCGGTCTGACTCGATACCCAGACATATTATTTTGGAATTAAAGCTGTATGAGATATAGGGGTACGCACCATGAACACGTGTCGGTGGCTACTGTTGGGGACGACGCGCCAGTGTGAGAGGCGGTGTAGGGGGGAATTCTGTCGGAAGCATAACGCGCATCTCAAGAAGGGGGGGGGGGGGGATTCACAGTCGCCTGTACGAGCTGCGGCATCGGGGTGAAAACCACCCTAGCCCTGTGCCGGCCGTGCGGAGCCAACATTAAATACCACAAACTGCGATACCAACAGGAGGGTCCGTTTCTCTGTGAATGGAGGCGCCTGAAAAGAATAAATATTTAAATTCCCGCAAAAGAAATTTTCATTTAGAGAGAAGTGGAGTGTTACCGGTACGAGTCCAGCAGTAATCATGGGCACCGTAAATCAGTTGAAAAATCAAGCTCGCCAGTATGGGATGCCATACAGTCACCGCAGCAAGGTCGTCCTTGCCCGGGAGATAGCTCAGGCGAGAGACGCAGTCCGCGCCACCCGACTCGAGCGGGCCGCCACCACCGGGCGGTATCCAGCTCTTCGGGGGTTAGTCCAGGACGCAGCGCAGCACTCGCGGGAGGCTGCGCGGTTGGAAGACGAGGTCACCGCCGCCCTGCGAGCGCGTAAATACGCCGCCAGGGCCCGAGCGCACCCGTTACAACGCTTCGCTGTGTTGGACGCCAATTCAAAAAGGCGCCACTGGCGCTATCTACACCCGGAGCCACTAGCTCGACTCATCACCCAGCGCGGTCCCCAACTCCTAGAGGAGGTAACCCCCAAGGATAGGGAAGAGCGGGGGAGGCGAACAATCACATGGAAGCTCTTCCGATGGCTAGACGGTCCGATCGTAGAGGGGCTCCTGCCCCACCTCGAGGCATTGAGGTCAGCCTTCTATCTGCGGTACGCCTACACTTACCGAATCCGAAACATCGAAAACGGAGACGTCATATTGTACCACAAAACCCTACGCGGGTCCCGCGATTTGATGCAAGACACTGCAACAGCCACACAGAGTGGTTGGCAGATCGTGATGAGAGCCGCTTTGACACCAGCCAAATCGACCGCCCCAGCACCAAGTGGGTCTTTGTAAGTTGGGTGCAAGTCGAAGTGAAGGCGATCCTCACTCCCCAGGTTCTGTTAGGGGAAGGGCGACTGCCGGACTGGCTGCGGTACAAGCAGGGGCTGTACGCGTTGGACACATACGACGACAACCTCTGTCTGTTCCGATGTCTAGCTGTCCACAACGGCGCAAGGCCACAACGTTGCACCGCCGAAGCCCGGAAGCTGGCGCGAAAGGTGTGTGGCACCGACACCCCAGACAAGCCAGGCCTGGATTCGTTAAAAGTGTTTGAGGAGAAGTTAAAATTAGGGATCCGCGTCTACGAGCCAACCGAAGAGGGGGTATGGCGGTTGGTAAGGCGGCCTGCGAACTACGATCGCGTCGGCACCAAGCCGATCACGATCGGGGTTTATGAAAATCACGCCTTCCTGATAACTGACCTGCCAAAGCTAGCGAAGCTCTTTCAGTGCCAGCATTGCAATCAGCACTTCACCCAGGCCTGTCATCTCCAGCGCCACGCTGACCGCTGCAGCAGAGGGGAAACCAAGATTCTCTGTCCAGGGAAGGAGGTGGAGCGGCCGCAGTCGGCATACGAGAAAGTTTTCTACCCCCAAAACAACGCCAGCCGCAGCTCCATCCTATGGTTAGAGCACATGGCCGAACAATTAGGGCGCCACATCCACCACGCATACTGCGGGCACGGGGGAGAGCGGTGGATCGTTAACGGTTTGGTGGATGGTTACGACCCCACCACCCACACGGTGTACCAATATCACGGCTGCTACTGGCATGGGTATCCCACCCACAGTGACGCCCCCAACGCCGACGCGCTGTATCAGAAAACCCTCCGCCGCGGAGAGAAAATACAGGCCTCTGGCTACAATCTGGTGGTAGTGTGGGAGTGTGAGCGACCGCCTCTGTCTCGCGCCCCAATGCCTCAGGTGCAGACGGTGGTCTACCCTCATGCGATCTTTTATGACTTCGAGGCCTGGCACGACAAAGCTCAAGCCCAGCGCCCCACCCCCGACCTCACCTATGAGAGCCATCAGATTGCGATATCTGTTTCGGTGGGGGACACCGTAGAGGAGCAGCCGACCCACCTGAGCACCGCAGACCCAAAAGCCTTGATAGCCGAATTCATGGCAGACCTGCGTCGGCGAGCAACCGTGATACGAGCCGAGATGGAAGCGCGTTACCTCCCGGAAGACCTGGATAAGCTGCAGCCACAACTGCAGAAGAAAATACGTGAGTGGTGTGGGCAAGTCCCTGTGTTGGGCTTCAACTCAGATCGGTACGACCTAAACCTAATCAAGGAACACTTCGTAGCGGAGCTAGCAGGCACCTGCCGGAAGATCAACGTGGCCGCCCAAGGGACAAAGACAATGTTCCTCGTCACACCCGAGTTCAAGTTCCTTGATATTCTCAACTATCTGGCCCCCGGCACCACGTACGATGCATGGGTGCGCGCCTATGGCTGCACAGCAACCAAGTCGTGGCTGCCGTATGAATGGCTCGACACACCTGAGAAGCTGAACTACCCAGGTCTGCCCGACTACCCCGCGTGGTATTCCAGCCTAAAGGGTGGATACGTGCTCACACTGGAGGAGTGGAGGAGTTGCAAGCGGCTCTTCAAGGAAAAAGGAATGACCACGTTTGCCGACTGGTTGAGGTACTACAACAACCTCGACGTCGGTCCAGGCATCGAGGCCTTAGGGAAGATGAAGGCCTTCTACGGAGAGCGGGGAATCGACATATTCAAAGATGCGTGCAGCCTCCCTGGGGTGTCCCTACAATACCTCCTCAGGGGCACCAAGGGTGGTGAGCTGTATGCCCCAGGAGAGGAGGCCTATCCACTCCTAAAGGCAGCAGTGACGGGAGGGCCGTCGCTAGTCTTCACCCGGTACCATGAAGCGGTGGTCACCAGAATTCGGTCACATCAATACCCAAAGGGGGAGCTGTGCAGGACCGCAAAAGGGTACGACGCTAACGCGCTCTACCTCAGCACCATGGCTATGGACATGCCGTGCGGGAAAGAGCGAATGCTCCACGCAGAAAAACCCCAAGAGGTAGCCCCCAAGGTTGCGCAGCAGGTGTTAAAAGGCCAGCTGTTTGGATTTGTCAAGTGTAAAATCTCAAACCCCAAAGCCTTGTGGCCAAAGTTCGAAGAAATGGCACCCCTCTTTATTAACCAGGCAGTACCGGAGGCCTTAGTAGCACCGGAGATGTTGGAATACCTGAAACGCACCGGCCGCCAGCGGTCGGGGTGTAAGAAACTGCTGGGCCTCCTTGAGGCCGACGGAATCTTGCTGTACACCCCGCTGTTGAAATGGTATCTAGAACACGGACTCGAGCTGGAGGCGGTCTATACAGTCATCCAGTATGAGCCAAAGAAGCTCTTCACGTGGTTTGTTGAGCAAGTAACCGAAGCGCGCCGCCTCGGGGATGTGGACAAAGCGAAGGCGATGCTGGCCGAGGCTATGAAGCTTCTAGGCAATTCAGCATACGGAAAGCTCATCGAGGCACTCGAGCGCCACACGAACACCAGCTACACCCGAGACGAAAAAACAGTGGATCAGGCACTACGTTCCGCCTGGTTTGACGACCTCACAGAGATAGGCGACGCATACGAGATCAAATCGCGTAAGCCCCGTGTGATCATCAAGCGTCCTTTCCAGGTAGGCATCGCCGTGTATCAACTGGCCAAGCTCCGCATCTTAGAATTCTACCACGACTTCCTTGACCGGTTCGTGGATCGCAGGGACTATGAGGTCATGCAGATGGACACCGACAGCCTGTACATCGCGCTGAGCACCCTCAACCTCGAGGAGGCGGTAAAGCCTGAGATGAAAGAGGAGTTCAACCGTGTGAAGAGGGAGTGGCTTGCCTGGGACAAATGGAGCGGGCGAACACCCGGCATATTCAAGGCCGAGTTTGAGGGGAGTCGAGGCATCGCTCTCTGCAGCAAATGCTACATCTTCGACGGGGACGTGAACACGAAGTTCTCGTGCAAGGGGGTGGGGAAAAGGCAGAACACCATGACTTGGGGGAGATACAAAGCCACCTTAGAGGGGTCCGTAGATAGAGTGGAGAACCGAGGGATGCGCATGCATAACGGGCAGATGGCCAGCTACCAACAAGGCAAGCTGGGCCTCAGCGCGTATTATGACAAACGGTATGTCTTACCCGACGGTATCCACACGCAGCCCCTCGAGTACCGCAAGGACGCCGCGGAGTGATCCCTCACTGTTTAGGGAGGATCCGATCAGGAGGCATTTGGGTGTCGGGAGGAACAATCATCAGCTCTTTGCGAACGAAGCCCCGCGTTGGCCCATCCTCCAGGTAGTACAGCGCAGGCCGCCCATCCTGGCATACAGTTCTACGAATCTCGTGTACTGTTAATGACCACGAAGGATCAGTCGCCCGGCGCCGGCCACCTTCAAGCTCATGCTCCCCAGGGGAGCTTGCATACAGATACCGAACTAGCGCATCAGACGGAATCACAGGTTCCTTGAGGCCAATAGTACGGTGAGCTGGAACGGCCGGCGCATGGGATACAGAAGTGTCCTTAATGGCGTCAACCGGCTTCCGACCCGTCAAACGAGTCACCTCACCGTTAAGAGCCGCGACCACCTGAGGAAGAGCCTGAACCCATTCAACCGATCGTTCAGAGGACCCTCGAGCTGCCAGTAGTAACTCTTGGGCGTACTGGGCACCGAACAGTCTCTCCGCCAGAGTGCGATTGAACCTCTCGACGATCGCCTGCTGCCGGTGATTCCCAGCTTCTCCACGCCGTATCTGTGTCTTATGCTTTGCTGCCAGCTGGCTCACAGCACCCATAAACTGTATAAAAGTATTGTGCCGGCCGTTCAGAAAGCAATGGCAAACTACAGAACTTAAACTTGCCAAGAAATCGCAGACAGCCAAAAATGTTGAGGCAAACTGCAACGTCCTGTAAAGGATATGCAACTAACTTTTCTTGTCATGCTATCAGATATATTTTCAAAAAGATGGCTCCTGATATCAATTTGAGGGTGTTTCAATCTGGAAGCCCACATGACTCCGCTGTAATACATTTACAAGAAAATGTGTTGGACTTTGTGACATCTGCGGGCACGCTAGCAAGTTTAAATATCAATTACACAAACAATAAAAAATAAAAAAGACACGACATTCTCTTTAAAGCTACATGACAAGTGCATTTCAGCTAAACGGATTAATTAAATTCGTTTTCATATATGTTGAATTATGTCTACGGTACCCACCTGAGGATAATGATAAATATTCCAGGCAGTAACTTGTGCACTATGTTGTTTATGTCTTCATTTTTTCAAATTATGCAAATGGAGCTGACCAGATGAAAAGCATGAAATATACTGTACCACAATCAATTATGTTTCATTGTTTTATTCATAGTATGCAGTTGTATTACTTATGCATATATTTAAACCCTAGTGAGACTTCTTTCGGCTGTCAAAAAAGACTACTTCATTGGCAGTGTGGAGATGTACAACACTCAGAGAAGAAAATGGTATGAAGTTTGTGATGCAAACTGGGATAATCTTGATGCTAAGGTACATAGTCAATCTGCTAAAATCAATGATTATCTTAGTTCAAGACTTTACTATCGTAAATAAGTAATTATTTTTCTTGTTTCAATATTTTCAGTAAATCTGCAAATAGTATTTGTTCTTTAGATGTAATAATATCAGGTTTATTTAATAAAAGATTCAATTTCACATTCTCTTCTTTGTATCACTATATATAGTGTAAGATTTATTACAGTTACTACTCAAAATGATTCCTCCCCACGACGCTTGACAGCAGAAGTGGAAGATGATGATGATGATGATGACTACTCAAAAATATATATTATTATCGTTTAATGTTTTGTGACATGAAGTGCGCATGTTTCCGTGAGTTGTGTTATTTGCCGACTTGTGTAGACACTGCAAACTGTACAACCTTCAGGTCATATAGACCGGTCATATTATTAACATGTCAAAGAAGCAGCTTCCAATAAAGGTATTCTAACGTGAGCCTAACTCAGGCAAACGAGCTCACCGTCAACCAAAAACGTGGCGTGAAGTCACTCTGAAAGCCTCATTGGCATGCCGGTGTGCTGGGGAATGAACAGGCGGACAGATTGGCTGGCTTGGCAAAACTTGGTGGAGTATTGATGCATGACAAAACAGACGTGGTTGCGGCCTTGTGGGAGCACGTGTACACCTCGGAGGAGCAAATGGATCACCATAGTCTGGTAAGAATGAGGCAGCGAGGTGTGACGAGGGGATCTGGCCGACGCTCGACGCTCAGAGGAAAGGCGAGACGGACATATAATCAGATTGCTACTGGAACTATTAGTGTTGGAACTCTTCGCTGGCTGCTGAGGATGGGGACGGAGCGCTTATGGGAATGTCCCGAATGCTGTGATGTCGGTTCCTAAATCAATCAATCAATCAATCAATCAATCAATCAATTGGAAGATTGTGGCATCAACCTTATAAATAGGAAGAACACTGCTACTGATCACGCCACTTGATGTAATTATATTACATTGGAACAGTTTAGAATTAGAGAAGCAACATGGAGATTTAACCCCCCACCCCCAACCCCCCCCCCCCACCCCCCACCCCCACACACACACACACACACACACACACACACACACACACACACACACACACACACACACACACACACACACACACACACACAGCTAGTTGCACTTCCTTTGCAGGATGTCACAAACCAACCCTGGTAGTTTGTTATTTTATTTATTTATTATTTTTTTTTTTTTTTGGGGGGGGGGGGGGGGGGGAGGTGATTTTCTAAGCAATTTTACGTTCAGCAGTTTGCCTTAACATTCTGAGTGTCCGACTCTCAAACCTTTGTGAAAACCAATGCAAAAATCACCAGTGGCTGACTTACAACCCAGTATGTGGGAATTGTGAATCAGCGCTCACTAACCTTCCGCCACAGATGCTAACTGACATGGCCGTGTAAAGGTGTAGATCACATTTTCTACCTGCCAGGCGCACGGTGCTGGTCCCATAGTGAAGTGGTCAGTATCACATTGGCCGCCATGACTTCCAAAGACAATCTCTGGTACCCATTTTAGGCAGGGTCAACCTGGGAGCCTAGTCAGTTTTAGACATCCACCTTGATTCGGCTTGGCACCCATACAAACATTTGAAAGTCGAGTTATCTACCCTCACTGTAACATGCATTTCCAGGCCCAGACTGGTCTAAGCAGCCACCTCTACGACTGACAGATAACATTACGCTCCACTTTGGCAATGACGGACAAGCAGCGACGGACAAGCAACAAAAACAGATGCTATACTAATCTCTTTACTATTTTTGCATACCTGTGTTCTCATAGCTTACGTTAAAACGTGTGGTAGTTTTTCTGATTATGATAGTATATACACCGTTAAGACACTTTTTAAAAAGCATTCAGAAAGTTGCTGTTTTATAGCAAAATAACTCGTCAAAATGATTTAAGATCCTGACATGGTAAAAACTATATACATATATATACAGCTTTATAATCTAGAACATATCTGTGAAACGTGGATTGTAATAAGGTCTTAAAAAGCATTAAGACTAATGTAGTGTCACCAAGCCAGTAGGAACCATAGCTAGTCCTTTGTGGAGGGAAAAAGAGTGAATCACAAGGTGAATAAAAAGAAGACTACCAAAATCATCAAAGACAAATACACATTACGCTAAGGAAGTAAGGAAAAGAACACTCGGAAGAAAACAAAGTGTGAATTAATTTCTCGGTGTCAGTTAAGTAAAAGTCTTATCTTTATGTTCAGCTGTGAATAAAGTTTCATATTTGAATTCTGATATAGGTTGTCTGCACAGAGCTTGGTTTTCCAGATGGCAGGGCATTATCCATGAACTCATTAGGACTTGTCTCCTATGGCAGTCTAACAGCATTTGGGTCTGTTACAAATGTCTCATGTACAGGTCGTGAAACTACCCTGGCAAGCTGCGTAATGAACACTACCACTATGTGTGGATTTGAGAAATCTATTATCAAATTGGCTGCAGTCATTTGCTACAAAACACCCGTTACTGAAGCAGACTTAAGTGAGTACTTTCATCTATCGTAACTAAACAGGTTATTTGTCTCCTCTATTATCATCAGTTTCATCATATGAAGTGACATTTATGAACATGTTACGTCTTTTCTGTCACAAAGCCTCTCTTCTATTATGTCGTATCTTATTGTTTTAGTTGAGTTGAGTCAAGAACCGACATCGCAACACACAGACATTCCCATATGTGCTCTATCCATCTTCACCAGCCAGCAAAGAGTCCCAGTACTGATGGCACCAGTTGCAGTACGGCCTTTCCTCAGAATAGAATTAGAGTCTATACACATATCAATCTTCTGTGGGCTTATTGTTTTATTCAGCAGTTACTGCTGTTGTTTTCCCGAATAAACCCACGAGAAGTTCCCTTGGGTACAATGCTATTTAGATTCAACAATCAATAATCTGGGAACCCTTGAGGCCACAAATGATTTAGTGCCAAACAAAACTTAGGTCTGGACCAAACACGGTACACACATGAATAAGTGTTATTATGTAAATTTTCTTTCACTGAACATTGAAATTGCAAAAGAAACCACGAAACAAAACAAGTAACATGATAACCCTGGTATGGCGATATGCTATTCTTCTGTCCAAAATGGGAGGTCGTATATGGCGATATAACTATCCTTCGGCACTGAATCAATTAAATAACATGAGAAATAAATCTATAGTTATTGATGGTCACTTATATGATTAAAATAAAGGAGTATAGATTAGTGTACAAAACAGAAAATATAAACAATCAAAGCCAATGAAGTAAATGAGCGCAGAACAAAGGATACAATGGATGATGTGGAAATGTAAGGCTACATGCACACATGGGCATGAATTACAGACCATTTTGTAATCGCCAAGGAAGGTAATTGAGGTTTCTGAACTTGAATG
The DNA here is from genome assembly GCA_963921405.1 of Cepaea hortensis. Taxonomy (NCBI): domain Eukaryota; kingdom Metazoa; phylum Mollusca; class Gastropoda; order Stylommatophora; family Helicidae; genus Cepaea; species Cepaea hortensis. Next base: position 53,878,471 of record OY992877.1, on the reverse strand, counting down.
TTACAGAAATAATCTTAGAATACCTTGAATCAAGATAAACGATACTGACATTGTACAAGATTTAAACATAGAAGAAAACTAGCTCATCAGATATATTATATCTCGAAAAGTGAAACACTTTGGCCATAATAATTAGTGGTTTAGAAAAGGAAAAAAAAAAAACAGTAATGTAAGGTGTGGTATCTCTACAGACAGGCAGGTCTTAGCAAACACACAGGACATGAAGTACACCCTGAGCATGACAATGCATGAACAACACGTCAATTTGGAAGCACTAGACTCGAGTTTTGTTCTCGTTTAAGCTCGTCAGTAGTGCATATCCTTGACTGGACCCGTGGTTAATTGACGTGGGCAAAGCATTAGATTCGAACAGGAATACGATCAGCGTTGCCAGTAGTGGGTTGTGCTCAATGTTTACATCTCAAATCTCGGAAAAAAACCAAATAAATCAATGTGAATAATGCTCGCTGGACTTTAGGCGGCCTGGTGTGCCTTGCCAGTCGAGAAGACCTGATCATTCGGGGCCACGTCGATTGACGGATGTCAGTCGCGGCGATCGGGCAAATTTTGAGCTATAGCCTACGAGGAGTGACGTTGCAATATTCTAGTATGAAAATTTGGTTGCGTCTAGCGTGAGCCGTGTGGTCTAGTGATTACACACCCGCAGCACACGCCAGTGATCCAGGTTTGATCCCGGATCCAGTCAAGGATATGCACTACTGACGAGCTTAAACGAGAGCAAAACTCGAGTCTAGTGCTTCCAAATTGACGTGGACAAAGCCTTAGGTTCGTACCGGAATACGATAAGCGTTTCCAGTAGTGGGTTGTGCTCAATGTTTACATCTATGATGTGTCAAATTCTCCCAAACAACACTCTCTTTCTAATTTTTATTGACAAATAGTACAGTTACCTCATATACTTGAATGCCACTTGTTTATCTACAAATGATAGAGCCTATTGTTTATTGATGACATTCCCTGGAGAAGCTGATTCAGTGGCGAACGAGCAGCAGATCTGGATGACTGCCAGTGTGTAGGACAAAATGGAAGATGTTTAATCAGTCTGCCACAAGTACCTTACGTGCAGGAACACTTTGTTGGCTTTTGAAAAAGGGAATGGGTTGTGTCTGGAATTGAACTCATACTCATACCAATGGCACCCTGTTTGAACAAATACATTTTCACATTGATAATGTCTTTAAGTTGATAAATATTTAATATTGTACTTTTAACATTTTATTATACTTAATTCTCAAGCTGACCAAGTACGAATTGCTAGTACTCCTGGTTCATCGGAAGATGTTGGCTTTCTTGAGATCAGACACATGGGAGTATGGGGTCGAGTTTGTGAAGATACTTCCATATTTGATGAACCACCCGTGTCAGATAAGGAAGCCACTGTAGCTTGTCGGATGAAGGGATATACAGGAGGAAAAAGGTTCGTCATGCATCTTTGGTTACATAACACATTGTCCATGCATGTTACACCTTTTCTTCAGATAAAATGATTTTGTATTTTAATATTTTCTATGATATGCACACCAGAAATATTTCAGGAGCTACTGTGAGCACTCTCTGTCGGCAATCCTCTAGTCAGATAATGACTATGTATGAAAGGCTCACAGAATGGGTTAAACTCCCTGGGTCATGATATCTGCAAATCACCAGCAACTAAGTGATGTTTAGGGAACGTATTAGGTATAAATTATAATATACTCTTTTTCTGTGAAGATTGTTAATGTAAACTTGAAGCACAGCTAAGGATGGTACTAACTGCAGTTGATATAAAAGCATACATAGACATATGTTGCATGCATTTCTTGTTATGAACTCATACATAAACATATGGCTTGAAAGGTAAGGTGATCGTGTATGCATTATGCATAAAACTAATTGTAAGGTGAAGAAATGTACTGTTCCGTTGCTGCTGGATGACATCACATTAGTGATCCTTTTTTGGGGGTTTCCGGGGGGGGGGGGGGGGGGCTGCAGTGGGTGTTTTACCTGAGATGAAATATTGTTTCAGTGAGTGTTGTATCTGAGATGAAAGATTGTTTCAGTGGGTTTGTATCTGAGATCTGAGATGACAGATTGTTTCTGTGGGTGTTATATCTGAGATAAAAGATCGTTTCAGTGGGTGTTGTATCTGAGATGAAAGATTGTTTCAGTGGTTATTTTATCTGAGATAAGAGATTGTTTCAGTGGGTGTTGTATCTGAGATGAAAGATTGTTTCAGTGGGTTTTGTATCTGAGATCTGAGATGACAGATTGTTTCTGTGGGTGTTATATCTGAGATAAAAGATCGTTTCAGTGGGTGTTGTATCTGAGATGAAAGATTGTTTCAGTGGGTATTTTATCTGAGATAAGAGATTGTTTCAGTGGGTGTTGTATCTGAGATAAACAGTAGATGTTGTATCTGTGATGAAAGATTGTTTCAGTGGGTGTTGTATCTGAGATGAAAGATTGTTTCAATGAGTGTTGTATCCATTATGAAATATTGTTTCAGTGGGTATTGTATCTGAGCTGAAATATTGTTTAAATGGATATTGTATCCATTATGAAATGTAGTTTCAGTGGGTGTTTTACTTGGAATGACATATTCTTGATCAGGTGATATATTCATGTGAATGTCCTACACACTTGTATTATATTCTCTGTTCTTTTGTTGTGAAAGACACTGGTCATTATTGACATGCCTATTTTATTTTAAGGGCACTAACTCTAATTATGAAAAGTGATGCATCCATTTTTTATTATAAACACAGGATAGGGAAAATTGATGTTACCGGTGAAGAACATCATATCTGGCTCAGAGGATTCAGCTGTAATGGCACAGAAAGTTCTATTAAGGATTGCAAAATTCCAAAATGGGGTTTACCAGGATTGGTAACCTGCAGGACTCCGGTCCGCATTGCTTGTTTTCACAAAGGTTTGTTTATTCATAGCGTTATTCGTAAATTCAATTCAAGTTATAAATGACATAAATGTAAAATGTTTATCCATGTACTTACTGTAGTAACTTTAAACTAACTTGTATTAGTATAGTTGCTTGCTTGCTTGTGTTCGTTGGCTTGAGCTCCAACGCGAAGTCCTGTATGTCGGATGAAGGCATCCTGTTGTCCAACATCAGTGTGATGTCATACAGGACTTGAGGTTTGCGTGAGTATCCGTTGTCCCATGTCTGGCTTACTGGTGTGCAGACTGGTGGTTCCTCGCCGTACAGGCAGACACTCTCCGACTTCGGAGGAATCGGCGATCCTACTGACTTTAGCCAGGACCCCGAAGGGACCTGTTGCCCAGGACGCTCGACGAGGACGCGTCAATAGGTCTTGGCCAGTATATAACCCGGCCCTGGTGCCTTGGAAACACCTCTGCGTCCCTATTAGTATAGTAAGTGGAAGTGTCTTTTTTTATTTGTTGATGTTGCCATCATATCTCACTAGGAAACAACAAATGATACAATTGTTGCTGATTACATGTAAACAAGTATATTATAAAATCAATATCCTTCGTTATATTGTTTTCATGCAGAACTTGTGTAGAATTCTTCTTCTTCTTCTTCTTCTTCTTCTTCTTCTTCTTCTTCTTCTTCTTCTTCTTCTTCTTCTTCTTCTTCTTCTTCTTCTTCTATATTTCTCTGTTACGGGAAGTGTGTCACTCCTAGTTATGCACCTCAAATGCCAGTGTATCCGACTTTGGCTTGTAGTATTTGTTTAAGGTTTACTTCTTCTAAACAGATTTTGTTCAAGGTAACTGGCCTCGGTAACTTTAGCAAGATGAAAAACATTCTGACCAATAAAAACATGTCAATTGAAACGAGAAAAAGAGTGTTGAGGGGATACATAGAGCCTGTTCTTTTGTATCGATGTGAAACTTGGACAATGTGCAGTCAAGCTGAAAAACATCTGATGGCTGCAGAAATGTGGTTTCTGAGGAAAATGCAAACAATACCATGGACAGACAGAAAAACCAATGACCGAGTATTACAGGAGACAAATGAAAATCGTAAATTGATTAGACAAATTAGACGTAGTCAGTCAAAATTGTTTGGGCATGTTATGAGAAGACATGGATTGGAGAACTTAGTGACAACTGGCAAGATCGAAGGGAGCAGACCAAGAGGAAGACCGAGAGGAAAATACCTGGATGGCTTGGCCACATGGCATGGACGAGACAGGAACACTGAGCTAATCCATGACGTTGGTGATCGAGTGAAATGGCGAGTCATGACCGCCCACGCTTTCCGGCATGACACATGATTGATTGAACTGGCTCGATCTACCACCTGCGTATACATTTTCTTTCCTAATAATATTTACCATGGCAGCAGCCTTATTACCTACTCTTTGTGATTTCAAACTGCAACCACAGGATATCTGTTGCCCTTATCTAAGAAGGCTAGGTATCTGATCTCACTAAACAAGGAGATCAGGGGGACGTGTAATATCATCTGGATATGGCATCAACACTAATTCCAACAGTTCTCCTAGCATACAGCATCAGCAGTAATAGTCCTATAGTTCCTCTCAGTACAACATCGGAGCTAATAGTCCAATAGTTCCCCTCTCAATAAGCATCAGCACTAATAGTCCAACAATTCTCCTAGTAATAAAGCACTTGAGTAGTATGATAAGTAGCAGTAATCACATTTTTAAAATTTGCAAATTATATTTTCAGTGTGATTGGTGTAAATTGATTTACCATCAAAAACTGTGCTTTAATAAATTATACTGAAAGTTAATTGTTTGTATAATATGACACTGATACCCTTCACTATATTTTAAAGATTTTTAATGATACATAAAGAATAGAAACACATTGATTTAATCAATTATACTGACAGTTAATTATTTGTATAATACAAATAATATAACACATTCACTTCACTATATTTTAAAGATGTTTATGATACACAACAAATACGCAACATTCAGAAGAGTCTAAATGGGTTTAAAGACAAGAGGATCAACTTCATTGCACCAGGTCTTATCCCACATGGCTCAGACTTTCTGCAGTGCAGCCTGCCAAAAGCATCACACAGGATACAAACTCCACAGCTTCAGTGGTGATCCCCACAGTCTCTAAAATTGTGCACTTGTTAACTGAATGACAGAGCTCAAAAATGAACAAACTTCAGAGTGTGAGACAGGCCACTTGAACGTTTTATTCATGAAGACCCTCACATTCAGATTAATTATGTTTATATTTAAAATATTAACAATTGTTGATCTTTCATGTATCTGTAAGGTTCTTGTTATGAAAAAAATTAACTTATGATTAAGATGGGTTTTAAAATTTGGTAATTAGTTAATTAACTTTGTAAATATATCCCCAGAAATCACACTTAGTATGCGAGGTGGGAGTAATCAAACAGGCCAGTTGTATATCACTCACGACAGTACAGAGATGGAAGTCTGTGCCAATAAATGGAGAGATTTTGAGGCTGATGCAGCATGTTTTTCGCTAGGCTTTAATGGTGGAAGAGCCTGGTCCAAAGATGATACTAACAAAGTTATTACAACAAGGTAACAGAATATTAACAATCAAATAATTATGAATCTCACTGCACTTAGGACAGAAGGTGCAATTTTTTATTATAAAGCCTTGTAATTTGGTTAAGTCTCATGTTGTATCTTTCTTGTTATAGAATTGTTGTTGTTTTTGTTGTGTTTTTAAAAAAAGATATACTTACTTCACTGTCTTTTCAAACTAATTCTACCTTGCCCCTACAAATACAAGGAGCTGAGGTAGCATAGTGGCTAAATAGTTAGTTAGTCGACAGATCATCCTCATTGCACATCGGACCATTCAGTCCATAAGTGCTCAGATCCCCTCCTCAGCAAATCCCGCAGCGTGTAGCGGCTAACGACACCAGTACTGTATTGGTTAATCAATCTTCTTTGGCTTCCTGCGTAGTGTTCTTGTTTGGCCACACCTCTTTTAATTTGCTGTTCTCGCTGTCTGACCATGGTTGTAGATTCACAGTCATCACTTGGTTCTTGTAAAAGTCTTACTTCTCGTAGAGCATTCAGAATGTCAGCCTGGTCCATTGCACATCCGCCCTCCACAGTAGCCTTACCTGCGAGCTTGTCAGCCCGCTCATTTCCTTGTACTCTCACATGCCCTGGCACGAAGATGACATAGTGACTAAATGATTGTCTGTTGTCCCGGTGGTCATGGGTTCAATCCACATCTGGGTGGATTCAGATTTTTAAAATTGATCTGGACTCACAGGTTGACCCAACCTAAAATGGGTGTCAAGCAATGTCTTTAGGGGAAAAGGTAGCTGGCGTGGTATTGACCACATCACCTAGCAAGTGCTGATTGGTCAATAGAAATATGCTTCAAGCACAGTTCGCCCAATGCACTAAAAGGCATGTGAAAGGATCCTTTTCTTACTTGTTACTTTACTTACTCATACAAAACAAGGATGCAGTTCAGGGTAAAAGAAAGATAAAATTCATTTTATTTTTATTGGCAAATGTGATCATTCATGGGGTTTAGGAATAGAAGCTTAGTATAATGTATTTTAAATTGTAAACGCCTTCTCTGCCATGGCAATTGGCATAGCTGTAAACAACTTATATATTCCTTCTTTATACAGTTTTCTATCTAAGATATATTTTTGATTGTAAACAATTTAGCCCTTTTTAAATCAATTTGTTTCTTACACTCATCTAAAAATACTAATTACATGATCCATGTTTTCACATATCACCTTTAATTTAATTCACTGTAAAACACAGTCAACTATTACTATTCACCATGAATTGTAACTTTCACATGGTTTCTTCGTCTGCCAAATGACTGAAATGATCTAGGTTTTCTTTTGTGCTTTCTTCTCTGGATTTAATTTTTCTTGTTCATTCTTAATATCAGGTTTATTTATAACACAGAGATGCAGTTTATTTACAGATTTACACTCCTTATTTTATACATTTGTGTGTCACGGTTTAATTTAAACCCTTTGAACTCAAGATGGTTTCAGAGCTGATAATCAAAAGGGTAATTGTCGCTAAAAAAAAATTATGAGATCATGACTTTCTTAGAAACTAAATATTGTTCATTGTCCATTACAAGTGATGAAGATCACCCTTTCTTTCATTCATATGAGGTCGTTTGCTGGTCCAGAGATGACTTGTAAGTCTGATGCAGGACCGGAAATATCGAGGACAGTGAGGGCATAGAATATTCTTTGCAGATGAATTCCCTGTTAAGTGGGCCTTTCTAGCTTGACTCTGCTGTTCAGCCATCGTATTTCTAGATGTCTCGCAAGTCACTATGCCTGCCCGGTTGGATGCTCACAGAGTAGTCTAGTCTTGTTTGACGACTTCCTGTGTGTCAGGGTTTATGTTGAGGGCCTTAAGTGTGTCCTTGTATCATTCTTTTCTGTCCTCCTTAAAAATATCTACCCTTCTGTATCTTACCATTAAAGATGGTCTGACACCAGACAAGATGACCTGCCCAGCAAATCTGTCTGCATCAGGATTGTATTGGTGCTGAAGATATCAGCTCTGTCTATAACAGGTAGAAATTAAGTATAAGTGAAAGTAACCACTGAAGAAGCCAGATTTCTTTAGTATAATAAGTAAAAGGAGGGATCATTTCTACACATCCTGAGGCATATCAGGCAAGTGGTTAGTTAGTTAGTCTTTCCTCTTGAGCCTAAGTCGGCGCATAGGGCAGAAGTCTTTTCCCTACTGGTGACCATATGAGGGCTTGGTTGGGGAGTAGGTAAGTGGTGCTAGCCTTTTATTTTTATAAATCGATTGGCACTCGAATGGTGATCTGGTAAAATCATGCTGGTCATGCTTACTTCACAGGATATTTCCTGGTACCAATTTTTAGTCTGGGTTGACAAGAGAGCCCATTTCTTTAGCATGCTCTTGACTCAGTGTAAGAAGTATGAGAACAAATTATGTGATGGTTGGAATTCATAGGAAAGAGCCAGTCACACATCATACATTGCTCGGGACTGAAGGAGTTGACATTTATAATGAATCTCTCTCATGTTTGAGTTATCTGTATTTCTTGTTCATAAATACAAAGTAACATAACTTTTGGCAGCACTGTTGTGGGGGAAGTGTCCTGCACATCTCTTGATAGGAAGTTCTACAACTGCATCAGGGACAATTGGGGAGTTTCAAAAACACAGTGTAACGGTGGGCCTGTTGGGGTCAGCTGTTTCAACGAAGGTAATTTGTCACCGTCAGCTAAATCATGAAATGTAATCAATATACAACTGAGATCACCATAACATAAACCAAACACAGCATGCTGATGATGCAGGTTTCAATGCAAATGAGAAATATAATTAATTAAGGCCATGAGTAGTATGTTTATTTAAAGTGAAAATAAAGACTAAATAATAGCAAGTCAAAAATATGTTTTTTAAAGAAATAAATATGTTATAAAAAATAATTAAACTGATGTCATGGCAAAACTATAGTTTTAAAACAAATTTACTATAAATGAAATCTGTCCTTTTTGTGTTGTGATATTTTCCTGCTGAGAAATTTCATCATTCTTTTGTTTTTCACCTTCAAAGATACAGAGGTAGAATATGCAATTATGCAATATTTTAAACCAGTAAACATTATTTTTCAAGTATATTTTCATCAGATCTTTGCCAGCGAAAATAGAAAATGTAGCAATCATTTGAAATATTTATCTCATTGTGTTATGTGTGAATCTATTGTTAAACTGTTTAAAAAAAAGTTTGTTACATGTTCTTTACAAGAAATTTGAGAGAGAGAGAGAGAGAGAGAGAGAGAGAGAGAGAGAGAGAGAGAGAGAGAGAGAGAGTCACAAATACTAACCTCCAATCATGAACAATTAAAATATCAGTTATAAATACTGACATCACATCTTGAAAACTTGAACACATCAGCCACAAATACTGGTTCCAAATGTTGCTGTTATGTGGCTGGGGCGCAGAGTTGGGGTGAGCGCCCAACCTTGCAAGAATACTCTAATGGCTCATGCATTCATCACCTCTGCAGCAAAAGTCCAACTCCTGGCCTTTACATGGCGGAACTATTTTAACTAACAGGAGAAGGGGCGGCGGTGAGTTTCTGGCGCCAAAACATTACCAGTACGCTCCAGATGTGTATGCATGTACATGCATGCGCAGACATGTGTGTGCGCACCTTCACATCTAAACTCGAGTAAGACCACAGTCTGCTCTAGCAAAGGAAAGGTGCTGAAGACGAGGCAACCAGCCAGGAGGCACACCACAGAAATCAGGATGCCTCGCAATTACGCCTAGCGAACGAAAGAAGAAGAAGACGCCACAAATACTGACATCCCAAATTAAACACTTGAAAATATCAGCCACAAATACTGACATCCCATCCTGAACACTTGAACATATCTGTTACAAAATCCAGCTTACTGTTATTAATAATGACTGAAATATCAGCCATGTATACTGGCCTTCAATTATGAACAATTGGAAATATCAGCCCTAGATAACTGCTTTTTATCATGAACATTTTAAAATATCATCCACACATACTGGTCTCCCATCATGAAGGCTTGAAAATATTAGCCGCAAATACTAGTCTCCAATCATAAACACTTAGAAATAGCGGCTACAAATAATGGTCTTTCATTATAAACACTTGCAAATATCGGTCACAAATAGTCCAACTAAAAGCAGCTCATATTAATTAATTATAATCACAAATTTTAAAAACAAATAATTTGTGATATTTAAGACTGGCACTTAGTACCAGATTTTACCAACAAGCCATATATGTTACAGTTAACATTATCACAAACATGGTACTTTATCTCATGTTTCTGGATAATTTTAGCATGTATAGCATATTTGTCGGCACTGTGACTTAGGGGCAGTGAACATGTTTCACAATGCCCTGACATATTTGTGGATGATAGTCGAGGGTTGGAAATAGCCACAGATAATTTGAAAGGGGCAGTGAACATGTTTCACAATGCCCTGACATATTTGTGGATGATAGCCGAGGGTTGGAAATAGCCGCAGATAATTTGAAAGGGGCAGTGAACATGTTTCACAATGCCCTGACATATTTGTGGATGATAGTCGAGGGTTGGAAATAGCCACAGATAATTTGAAAGCAGACCTCCTTGCATTGATTTCAATGGTAAGGGCATCAGTCGTTCAGCAAACTATCAAACATAAAATTGCCTAGTACAGTGGTTCTCAACCGGTGGGGAATTCCCCCCACCCTCCCCAGGGGGGAATATTAGGGTTTTCAGGGGGGGGGGGGGGGGGGGAATTAAGATTATTTCAAGATCGCATTAATAAAAGAACCGATTACTTAATATTGTTTTTCCTTCCTTACTTTACGGTTCTGTCCTTCTCATCCTTCTGAAATTTGTTCTGTAAAGTAAGTAGACCCACAAATCACATTTTATGTAGACATCTAGACTTGTTTTAGTATGTGTTATTAAATTTAGCTTCCGTTTTTACGCATACTGTATAGGGAGGGGGGGGGGGGGTTTATAGGGAGGAAATACGAAAAAGGGGGGGGGGGAGAATGACATTCTGAATATATGGTGAAGAGGTGCATGGGCCAAAAACGGTTGCAAACCACTGGTCTAGTGCATATCTTAAAGCAAAAAAAATACTGGGGTTGATTGTGACACCCTGTAAAGGATACGCAGCTAACTTTAATAGAATATTTAATATCTGTCTTTCAAAATGTTATGTTAATCATGCAGTGCAACTTTTCTTATGTTTTATTTTTTCAGTTAAAATGGATCCTGGAAATGGTGGCACTGGTATTCTACAAATTTTTAACAACCAAACGAAGCTGTGGTCTCCTGTTTGTCGACAAGGATTTGATGACATTGATGCTACAGTTGCTTGCCAGGAACTGGGCTACACCCAGGGAGCACAATTGCCTATGGAAGTGTTTGGTTATTTTTCTAGTGCTCCTGAAAGGCCAGATATGAAGTGCAATGGCTCTGAACTTTCTATTCTAAATTGTCCATACACAAGCAACACTGAAAACTGTACTGTAAATGATTATGTCTCCATTTCATGCTTTGATACAGTTTCAAATGGTAAGTTTGTGTGGAGCATTCGATGTTTATTTTTTGCTGTACATCAATGGGCAAAAACTGCTGCAAACAGTTTACTTTTTGTAGGCGATCTTATTCCGTCATAATTTGATTATTTTCTTATTGGTTTAGTTTGGACAACAAATATGATAACATCATCATCAGGTTACTCATTAAGGCTGGTATTGAGGTCATTTGATCATGTCACTACATGGTGCCCTATTCTCAGCTGGAGGTCCCCGAGTTACTTCATGGTTCTGTATTAAAAAGTGTGTGTGTGTGTGTGTGTGCATGCGTGGGGGGTGGGTGGGTGGGGAAGTTTAAATCCTTTGGAAGTTGAAGCTCTTCCCCTACCGAGTCTCAATAGGAATGTGTGATGGTAGTTGTAACATCTGACGGGCGATGCCTTGAAGAGATTAGAACAAGAATCGCCATGGCGAAGGTAGCCTTTTGCAAGATGGAAAACATACTGACGAATAAAATGTTGTCAATTGCAATGAGAAAAAAAAGTGTTGAGGTGTTACATAGAACCTGTACTTTTTTAAGGATGTGAAGCATGGACAATGAGCAACAAGCTGAAAAATATCTGATGGCTGTTGAAATGCGGTTTCTGGGGAAAATGCAAAGAATACCATGGACAGACAGTAAAACTAATGATCAAGTACTACAGGAGACAAATGAAAATTGTAAATTGATTAGAGAAATTAGATGTAGATAGTCAACATCTTTTGGTCACATTATGCGACAAAATAAATGGAAGAACTCGGTGACAATAGGCAAGATCGAGGGGAAGAGAACAAGGGGAAGGCAGAGAAGTAAATTTCTGGATGGCTTGGTAATGTGGTATGGTTGAGACAAGAACACTGAGCTGATCCACGACTCTGGTGATCAAGTGAGATGGTGAATCATGACCGACCACACTTACCGGCATGGCACAGGATGAATGAATGATGGTAGTTACGCAACGTTTATTGCATAGTTAGCAATTCTGTACAAACAACAATAACAAAACATTATGTAAGCGTTTTATTTCACAAAACAATGAATATATTAATTTGTTAATATATTTACAAATATGTGCATTTTTCTGCGTCAACCTTAAGTTGATGGAATATATTGCTGATTCTAGTCCTTCAGTCATATTGTTAAAAGGCTCACCGTCTCAATAAGAAGGGAGCTTAGCTTCTTAGAAATGATGGTATTTGCATTGGGGCAGTATTCCCCCAAATGTTCCATAATTCTTTCATTGGCTGTATCCTAGCACACAAAAATGTTTGTCAGAGTCTCTCCTTTCTCACTTAATTTTAGCATTTCCAATTTTACTTTTAGCGTGATTGTCTTTCTTTTTTTCATTCTCAGTATGGATGTGAGAGTTGGAAATCAACAGTAGCTTTAGATAAAGAAATTAGACAATTTTGAGAACAAATGCCTTAGAAGGATTCTAAACCTCCACTGGACAGATTTCAGAACCAATACACAAATAAGGCAAGAGACTAAGCAAGATATTGTATAAATTTTATAAGAAAACGCTGTTGGAACTACATTGGCCATGTACTCAGAATGGACAAGACAAGACTCCCCAACCAAGCCCTCTTATAGTCACCAATAGGGAAAAGAAAACGGGGAAGACCAAGAGAGACCCTGCGTAGAACCATCATTGGAGAAGGCTCATTCAACGGCCAAGTGAATATCCAGGATCTACAACAGGTAGCAGCGAACCACCAGACATGGAGAGCCATGACTTCTGCCCTATGCGCCGCCTTAGGCTCAAGAGGAAAGACTAACTAACTAAGTTTTATTATCACTTCAACTAGACGCATGCTTTTGAGCCGTGAATAATAATGAAATTCACCATAAAATCAAGATTCAAAGTGAATGATGATGACACATGACTGTGGATGACATGGGTGCTAGCACTTGTGATCTTCCTTGAGTCTATATACCACCACCGCTACCAAGTGCAATAAATGAAAGTAATACCCCCAATCGTCAAAGTCATAAGTGAGTGTCTTAAGTGGTGTGAGCCAAAAATAACATTAATTATATTTAATGGGCAGTGTCATAACTTTTAATTCATCATAAGTGGAAACAAAATAACTTGAGGACCTCCTGTAGTATAATTATACGCAGATTAATAATAAAATTTAAAGACCATATCTAAGTAAAAAGTGTTCATATTTACAAGGAAATACAAAATGTATAAAAATGTGTATTATATATCATTTCATGTTGCTTTCCATCGTAACCATACATTGTTTTGCTTCAGTAGCTCGGTGGCAAGAAGTTCACCCGCCGGCCCCAGGGTCATGGTTTTGAATCCACATTGGGGCTGATTTTTGACAGTGTAAACTGGCTGCCAGGTAGGCATGGCCTAGAATAGATACCAGGAAATGTCTTGGGAAGTCAAGGGTCAAGGAATCTGTTGTGCCAGTTGGTCTATGCAACTATGGTTCTAGCACCACATGCCCAATGTGCCTAAGGCACGTAACAGGGTCTTCAACTTTATTTATTATCTTTTTTTTTAAAAGTCACTAAAAGTCGACAGAATTGACTTAATTGCACTGGGTTTTATCCCATATGGTTCAGTCTTTTTCCGCAGCAAACTGCCGAAAGCATCACACAAAACACAAACTCCTTAGCTCCAGTGACAACCCCCAGGAGTCTCAGAAAAAAATGCAGTCGTGAACCGAAGGATGCGGCCCGGAATCGAACCCACAACCTTTGGAGCCTGAGTCAGACAGCTTGACCACTTCGCCACGGAGACTCCCTTTTTTTAACAAGTAAACAATAGTGTCACATATATTTGTAATTTAATTTTCAGGAACATTCAAACTAGAAAATGGCAACGTTGACAGCAGCGAGGCATATGGTGTGTTGAGGATATTTCAGAACAGCACATGGGGTTATGCTTGTGATGACATGTTTACTGAAACAGACGCTCGTGCTTTCTGTTCTAAAGTGGGCCAAGTCTTGGGTTACCCGTATTCTGATGGCCTAAAGTCAACACCAATAAAGAATGTCCCTGGTCCATATTTTCTTACATTAGCCAACTGCAGCCAGAAATCAGGTTCGGAGTATGAATGCAATCCCAGCTTGTCTCGTTGCTATTCAAGAAAAGCTGTGACACTCGTTTGCACTGAGAGGTCAGGTGAGTGGATGATTTATGTTACTTTATTCATAACAACATTGCTTAGTATGTATAATCAGCATTAGGGCCAGTTTTTACATTTAAAGGATTATAGTTTCATATTTTACAGACAAAAACGTACCATTTAGTTCACTTTGTTCCTACAGTGGTTTGCTTCCAGCTGATAGACAACTTTTGCAGAAGTTGATTAATGGACACTGTCTAACAAAAATAGAAGACACTAAGAACTAAACCCAAAATATACTTCTTATTATAACTTGTTATGTTATGTATAGTACTGAAGCCTTGCATTTTCTTTGTTGAGGTAAAGAATAAATTACATATCATCATCAGTATGTGCCATGCTGGGTGGCACAAGCGACAAGGCTCCTTCGCAACCATCTGATCATGTCACTTCACTGTACCCTGCATGTTGTTGATAAGTTCACCAGTATTTATTGGCTGGTTGTGTTTCACTAGGTAATTTTAGGTTCAGTAGTTTGCCAATGATTTCTGAACAACCAACGCCTCATACCATCAGTGCAAGGTAATCTGCTACCAAATTTGCTGGCGGCTGATTTTGAACTCTTACATCAGTATGACAGGGAATTCTGAAACCCTAAGCCATGGATGCCAATATTGTGTTGCATAATTATGTTTATTGGTGTGGCATAATAAGCAAGCGTCTGTCATATTGTTTATATGTCCAATTAGTGGCTTCAAGGGAAAAATCTATGGGGCAAGCTTTACCCAGACATGCAGATGGCAGTGGAATGAAAAAGTTTTCAGACATCCAGTGAAGAACTGTAGTTGAATTTCTGTTGGCACAGCAACCTTGCAACATTTTAGAATTGAGGAAATTATACAGATATGTGCCATATGAAACGGGTTTTATTTGTCTACTTGACATGGCTTTGTCCTCATTGTAACAGAGATTTCCAGACTGATGGGTCTTATTAGTCACCTCTGAACCGACTCTAGGACTTATCTCATCTCATCTCATCATGTTCCTCTTGTACCTTGCAGTGTGAGGTGAAGTATAAACAGCGGGAGAGTGCCCGCCTATGGGCTTCATGTATCGATATTACCATGGACTCTGTTATTCCCTGCGTCCATCGTTTACTCTAGGACTGACAGATGATAATATGGCTCTTTTTGGCAATGATTAACAAACCAGATTTAATCATAAAGACACAAATTATATTGCACAATTTATTGCCCGGCATATTTAATTTATCTCGTCAGGTGCATACTGCAGAAATAAGTTCAGCATACTCGTATAATAAAGTAGTGTAATGAATCCTTTCAAACGAAATAAGCAAAACACATTGTCAGATATTTAAATATCACCATGCCAGTTTTAAAGGGACTATCATGCCTTTCTGCTTACATAATTGTGGTTTACCCACATTACTGACAAGATCGAGGAAAATGCCAGACAAGGAATTGTGTAATAAATTGTCTTCATTATTCAAATTCACGACAAGAAAACATGATTTTGAAACCAGATTTAGTTAACCTGCTGTCATCGTTAAATTGTATGAATTTGTGCAAAACCACATACTTACAATATTTACATGAATATTATATTAGTTTCCAAACTTAAATTTACAAATGTGTAACATACACACGGATCTTACAAAACACAACAAAGTATACAGATGAGTAACTTGTATATTTATATTTTCATGTAGTGTTTTTCAAGTAGTTGTATGGGCGTGTGTTTGTTGTTTCTATGCTGACCAAGGCTTTGGCCATAACGTGCATTGTGTTGCTTGTGATCAGGTTCTAGTAAAGCTTAAGTCTCATATTTTGGTGATTCATTCAAATGTGTAAGGAGAGTACATGTTTTTGATTATCTGCAAGGCAACGTTTTTTAATTGACCTGGGGTCCCAGGTTGACCCATCCTAACTAGGGTACCAGGAAATGTCCTGAGAAGTAAATCCATTGAGTTCCTTCTGGTCTTTAACTGATTTGGGCCAAACAAAAAGTAGGTTTGGACCAGACATGTATTATAATGTAAATTTCCATTCACTGAGCATTGAAATTGTGGAAGATACTACGAAACAAAACAAGTAAAATGATGACCCTTGTATAGTGATATATCATTCTTCCATCTAAATGGGAGGTCACATTTGGAAATATATTATCCTTTGGCACTGAATCAGTTAAACATGTGGGGCTCGAACCATATACCCAATATGCTTCAAGGTGTGTGATAGGCTCCTTTACATGTACAGTATGTGTTTGGCCACATTATTTTCTGTGGGTGTCATATTTGTATCATCAAGCAAATTATTTGTAACTTTTGCATTATATTCGTTACATACTGCCACATGTATAACATAATGTTTACTTAGTGAACTAAGTATGCTTACTAAGGAAGAAGATACTAGTTAATTAAGCACTTCTGCTATATGCTTTTTCCTTATTTCTTTGAAGGAAAAGATTAATTAATATTTTTTATTAACTTTCTGTACTCTGTGACGAAGGGGTTACAGATGCATTCAAAACACAGCTGCGAGCAATTAGGAAGCAGAAGTATGAGTGTTGGACGTTCAGAAAGCATTGACAAACTACTGAAAGTAAGCTTGCCCAGGAATCACGAACAGCCAAAAAATGCTGGAGTTTACTACTACGTCCTGTAAAGGATGTACAACTAACTGTAGTTCAGGGGTCAGCCATCTTTTTGTAGTGTTGTGCCGAAGTAATGTTACAAAGTCACTCAGCTTGCCAAACTGAGTCCACCATGGCTTGATTCATTTTCATTCATCCAAAAGACTTCAAAAGGTCGTATATCAAGTTTTAGTCTTTATTTATTGTGTCATATTAATGGCACTGTATAACTTAATAACTAAACCAACTCTTGTGCTACTGTTAACTATCTATACTGACATGTATGTGACAGCCAAGAGAATAATTGAGTTGGTGGTGGGGTTGGTCAGGAGAATGGGAAAGGATAGAACAGAAATAAAATGTCAAGATCATTCAGTGTTGCTCCATACTCCCTCAGTTTGCATTAGATCAAACATTCTTACCTCAGATGTCTAAAACTTTTGTTTTGAAGGGGTGCAAAAACAGGAATCACATTAAAAAAATTATATGCTTCTGTTTAATTTTTTGTTTTCCGCGTTTCCATCCTGTTTCAGGATATTGCGGTCAACATCAGCATCTTTCAGCTGTATGATGATTCCTAGGCTAGATTACACTCATCAGCACGCCACGACTTTCTGAGCGACCAGCTCCATACTCTCATAAGTCACTGGAACGACTCAAACCGCTTCCAATTCTCATGCGCACACATCAACCACAAGAGTATTTGGGGTTACGGAGAAAGCTGCTAACCCCTCGACCAGGAAGACCGGCTTCTATTTAATTAAAAAATTTTATTTAAAAAATTAGATCACATAATTCACTCAGTGTGCCATTGAAAAGCATTCCACGTGCCACTGTTGGCAAACATGCTGTAGGTTGCCGTCACCTGTTGTATTCTTTCACACATTTTGTAATCAAATTTATTCTTTCCACACAAAAACTTTAGCCCCGAAGCTGCAAATGGTAGATGATGAATTTGGCTTACTGTCAGGACAATTACTGTTCAATGTAAATGGTCATCGTGGACCCATATGTGCTAATAGCTGGACTGACAAAAATGCTCAGGTGGCTTGTAAACAACTCAACTCTGAATACGTTGCAGGCACAGTCAAATTGTAAGTCATGATTTTATCATAATCTTTATTTTCAGGCTAGTAAGTCAGACGTGTTTTAAATTTATCTGATTAATGTCACCTAACAGTTCTCTCTCAGCAATCGTCTGCAGTCTTCATAAGTCTTGACCCCAGTGTCAATATATGCACTTGGTGTTTGTCATAAAAATATACTGAGTGTCTTTGTGGATCTCTCTCTCTCTCTCTCTCTCTCTCTCTCTCTCTCTCTCTCTCTCTCTCTCTCTCTCTCTCTCTCTCTCTCTCTCTCTCTCTCTCTCTCTCTCTCTCTCTCTCTCTCTCTCTCTCTCTCTCTCTCTGTCTGCCTATGTGTGTGGGAGGGGGGAATGTATGCAGATCATTGTCTCAATGACAACATTTACACTAACAGTGGACTTCACAGTTCACACCAATAACAGTACAGCTCTGTTCTAAAGGTGGACAAGCATACACATGTTTTGTTTTTTCTGGCGCTAGCTCTCTTTGAGCTCAAGCATAGTCCATACACACTATTTATAGTAGTGCTGGACTTAATTTTACTTGTGGATTAGCTTTACCTGTTAGCAGTGTCGCTCGCCATCAGGCGAACCCACTCTGATTTCAGAGGTACTTGTAATTTAACATCCCCAAGTCAATGATGATAGGTCAACATTTTAGTCCAACTGTCCAGTGTAGGGACTTAACCCCTTAACCTCGGCATCAGCACACAGGATGTGTAAGGACATGCGTTCTTATCCATTCGTCCATGCTGACTTACAAGCACACATATTATGTCATCAGAAGCTGAGACACATTGATTTTATTGCTGCCATATCTAATGGTGGAGCAGACTAGAGATACCACAAATGTGGTATCTATAGTCTGCATGAATAGTCTCATGAATATACAATCATAGTAGCATACTTAGGTCTAAATAGCCACACAATCCTAGAATTTGAGAACCAGGTGACATTTGCATTGGTGGTCACTGTTCCTGATTATGACAGAATCCCATATGCAGGATTATTCCATCAATGTCCCAGTGTTCAATCCAGTCTTTCTTTTTTTTTTTTACAGGATTGACACGCCAAAACTCAATCGATGCCCTCTTTTCTGAACAGACATATCCTATGTCTCTTTAAACACAGACCATATGTTAAATGTGATGATTAACTCAGAAGTCAGAGTGGGTTCACCTGATGGCGAGAGACACTGGTAATAGGGAAAGCTAATTCACACATAAAAATCAATTCAGTGCACTAGGAGTAGTAACAAATGTATGGACTAAAACACCACAGAAAAATGTGATGATCAGATGATTGTGATAGCAGTTTGAATTTGTATCCTCCTTTAAAGTGTCGTCCCTGGAGTGAGGAGAGTCAACACCCACATTATAATATTTTTTCCCTATGAATATCCTGGAGAATCCACCAGCTTCCGTCCAACACACTCCATCAGCCCATGGACACCTTTTCCTATCACTCTCTCACTGTCATACTATGCCCCCTCTCATACTTCCCCAACGAAACATACTCAACAACTCTAAAAATTAATAAAGATTAATTTATTAAAAGAAAAGTGTAACGTATATGAGACGTGTATGCGAAGAAAATGTGTGTCGTGTATTCTAATGTAAATGTATAGGTCAGACCACAGAGTTCATGTTCAGAGTCCACTCATCATGGCAAGGATCACACGACATCACAAGACTCATCACAATGGACCTCACCGAAGTCGTGTCCTTCTCTCCAGACATGTCCTCCTCCAGGAGCTCTGATGACCATGAGATCTGAATCCCATTCAAATATAATCCGTGAAAAATACTATTATTGTTCCTAACACAACTGTTCTTAATAGTTTATAGAAACTCAGGCTTCATAATTCCGGCGCAGTGAAAAAAACACGGAACACTGTCCTATGAACCTGACGTTTTCTTCTTGCGATAGGTTCTATAGTTTTCACTCTTACACAGTCATTGTATCTAGACTAAAATGGCTTGCTTTATTTACTAGATATTGTCTGACAGTTCTGATTTCCTTGATACGTGGAACAACTACACTTAAATGTTATCTTTCCTCCAATGTGAACATCAGTCGCTACTGTTCTCGTCATACGTGGACTGAACATCCATCACTACTGGTGTGTTAAAGACTGGTATGACCTACAACTCATTCGGTACTTATCCTGTAGGATACTTCTACCATTCAGCTCCACTGAGCCATGTGTATCAGCTTCTTCTAGCACCGACCCATTTAGAAGGTGGCTGGCCAATCTTTCTGCATCATAACTTATCCGGGATCGGATTTTTCAATGATTCTGTGTGCTTCATCCCGACCAGAGGGAACCTGTAAAATAGATCATACAACTGGTGATAGCCTCCCCGTCACTGATCTCTATTAGATGATCGGGGCCATTGGCCCTTGCTCAGCAAAATACATTGAACCCAACTATGTCAGGGACAGATGACTCAACACATTGGTTATCATCAGGCCCAGACAAGAAAAAAAAATCAACAAACAGAATGCGGAACCCCGCCCACCAGGGACAAATACTGGAATATCCCAATTATCCCTCATTACTCAAGTCTCAACTAGTAAAGCTTATCAACACTTTACTAATCTATTTTCAACTAACAGAGCCAAGTATAACTTCCCTACTCTAGCTAGTTTTCCACTAACAGTGCTAATCATCACACTCTAGTTTTAACAAGGCTACAGTCTATATTAATTAGAACTAATTATAATAGGTTCTACCTTAGGCAACACTGCAGTTAGATCAAATTACATCTACTCTTGCCATGACAGGCACGTGTAAAATTAAATTAACTCAATTCGCACACGGTAGACATTTTTCCAATCAGAACCGCAGTGCCGAAGCACGTCCGCCTCAATCAACGGTTTTAGTTCAACTCCCCTCTCCAATCATGGTTTTTGGCAACCTCCTAAAATTGGTCACGTGACGTGGTTGATGTCCTGCAGGTGTTATTTGGGCATATCATCCATTGTCAAGAATCTATCCTCCCTGGCTTAGTCACTGTCAGAGTTGTCATCACTTGTTTTGACTCCCAAAACCAACTAGCGAGTTACCGTATGGATACAACAACGGGTTTCCCCAACAAGCTGCCATCTTCTGTCGAGTGGTGACAATCACAGCCATCCTTCCGTTTGATGTTGGGAAATTCTAAATGACAGACGGACTGTTTCCTGGCCCTAGCAGGCAATTCCGCTTGTCTCTGACTGTTGATAAACTGTCAAAGCGATGTATGATTCAGCTCACTCACTTCCCCTACACATCTGCAGCTGTTAATTTTGCCCGACCTGTGAAGGTTGACATCTGATTTGTTTTCTCTGTTAGTTAAAATAGTTGTGGCTGTGAAATCATCCCGTTTAATCAGAATGCCGTTATTGGCATCAACTGGTTACTCACGGTGTTTTTTCGTGACAATGAGTGCCCTGCTTTGCTTAGATGCAGAGTTGTCCACTTATTACAGTGAATACTCTGTTGCCTGAATTGTGCTTGCCACATTTTTGTGTGTTGCCTGTCCTTTACCACAAGAGGTGTAGTTGGATTTCCCCTCATTTAGATTCAACCCAAGGTCACATTTCCAGTACTCTCCAGTTCTTTAGATAACACTGTAGACCTGCAAATTATATAAAAGCATATTATTATTGTCTCATGATGTAATTATCTCTTAATTATAACTAATGGTGTGATCCAGATGAAGGCATTTCACTGGAAAATGTAGAGACAAACACGAATTGCATAGAATTCTCAAAAGAGAGAACCTGAAAACTTATTACAGATCAGATTAAAAAAAGAAGAAAGCAAAGAAAAGCACAAATAGAGAAAATAGTGGGTGGATCCTTCTTGTATCCACATGGTTTCATTCTGTGAATTCACTGATACTGTCTTTCAGCTAATATTCTAATTATCTTGGCTTATCACTTAAACTCACTAGGGCTGCCCCTGTACTATAACTCTTCACACGCAACACTGATAATACCAGTTAAGTAGAATCACAATTTTCAAAAAAATAAGACTTATAAAAGCGCAACAGAAAGCTATACGTTTCCATATTAACCTCATGGTTTATTTCTAGTTAAATAGTACACAGTGGATTTCACAAGTGAACTCCAACTACTCTGTTATAATTATATTAGCTATATTATCTTATATTTCTCTATTGTATCGCCACACTATTGGGGCTACCACATTTTGCAAGTGGGTCCTGGTTGTTTTGAGGTCTCAGTTTCAATCTCAGGCCACCAAATGAATCTTTTTCTATTTGCTGACTTGGCTCTATATTCTATATCTGAGATGGTCTCATGTCTCACATGACCGCCATGATTCATGCTTCGGACATTCACTGCTCGAGTTCACTCACTTTTGTCATGACCAACAACATGAATCATGACATCTCATCCTAATTGACACAATCCCATTGAAAATCACGCAATCTTTAATTAGTTATAATCCATTAGCAGCAACACTGTTTCACAGAATTGGTTTGCTATCTTATTTTTGCATCATATAAATTATTAATTAATATTAGAATCAGCATATTTTTAGTTATTAAAATACCTCTTGATTCACTAATTGCACTTCCAGTTACGTGTTATAGTAACTTATGAAATGTATGACTAACAAATATTAATTCATTTAAATTCTTCTTCTTCTTCTTCTTCAGCATTCCGAGCCATTGAGGTTCTTTGCTGCAGATACAATCCGTCTCCATTCGTCTCTCTGGTTGACCTTCTCTTGCCAGTCGTTGATTCCAAATGCTTGTAGGTCTGTATATATATTATCTCTCCACCGTCTTCTTGATCTACCTCAGGGTCTATGGTAATTTATTTCCTGAGTGTAAGCGAGTTTTGTTTCCCTATTATCTTCCATTCTTTCTATATGCCCCAGCCATTGTAGTCTATTAGCCTTCATGATACCAGTGATTAGCTGGGACTTAAACAGATCATAAATGTCTTTGTTACTTCTTCTTTTCCACTCTCCACTTTGTGTATCCCTAATTGGTCCAAAGATGTGTCTTAAAACTTTGTTCTCAAAAGTTTGTAGCAAGGCTTCGTCTCCTTTCGTTGTACTCGTTGAACTGATTAATTGCCATGGGATAATTAATCATCTTACGTGAGTTCCCGTATCTGCCATGGGCTTATATATTGCCAAAATGTTGTTACTGCATTATAATACAACATGTCTGCTACCAGATTAACAGCTTTTAAGTCAAAACTGTGCCACACCCCTACTTCCCATTTTCCTCCATCCATTTTTGTTTGTTCTAAACCTACTTTTCATTTGGCTCTGAATCTGTTAAGAATCAAATTTATTTTTTCACAGGTTCAGTCGCAGCTTCTCCGAACTATACTTATCTGGAGTCAAGTGTTATGGGTTTGAGAGCAACCTTTTTCAGTGTCCCAATGATGGGTGGAAGAACATCAACACTACAGGCTGTGGACCGGATTCCAAAGAAGCTGGAGCCATTTGTTTCAAAAAAGGTAAGTGCAATATACGTGGTCTAAGGGTGAGAGTAGAAGATGATAGAAGATTTTAGTTAAATCCATTCTATTTATTAACTGTGTATTAATATTAGATGTTTCAGGGAACCCTTGCAGGTAAAAATATTTTGGGCATATGAAGAGACATGGATGTCTGGAAAAGATAATTGTGGGAGGAGGTGTACTGGGAAAATGAAGAATAGGAAGATCACAGTGTAGATGGGTTCAAGTTGTGATAGGTAATTTACACAAGACAGCAACAGAGGTAGGACACCTGGCCTATGATACAGAAACATTGTAAACAACTTATGGGGTACAAGTTATGTGCAAGACAAGCCACTGGATGAAATAGTTTTAAACAAAATATTTTAGAAATATTTAAAAAGAGTAGGGGATGTGAAGTGTTAGGCCTTCACATATTCCAGGCCATAATATATTTGTTGTGGTGACCATTTACCTTCTTCATCGTCTTCCCTTCCCAGACAATTGCCAGAAAGTTCTGAAAACTGCCTGTGACCTATTTATATGAGGTTGGGTCAAATCCAACACCAAACTGGTCAACAAAAAATAATCCTGCCTCTGCAGGGACTGAACTAGGACCAATGTCCTGGTACACAGGTGCATTACCCACCAGGCACCCTGGCTCCATTCAAAAGTATAATCAGAGTGTGAACAAAATTGTGTATGAAAACTTACTAGCCAGGATTACTTGGTTCGGACTACTTGTCTCAAATATTGGCTCTTCTTTACAAAAGAGTTAACAATCTACTAGATAATTAGTTTTACTTTTAGTGAATGTTTTTACATGAAGAATAACTAAAACAATCACCGATAAACTACAAACATTGAATAACTGGTGCCAGAACAGAATATAACTAAAATGGTATAACTGGTCTAACAGAAACACAGATGTGGAGCTCAGGGAGAGAACTACACAAATACCTGTGAATTAAGAAGTGAGGAAAAGGCACTGGCATTTAAAAAAATAGGAAACACGTTGAGAAAATCTGAGAGCAGTATAACAATACAGTTGTTTGTCCATAACACACAGGGCAAATAGAATAGAGGGAAATCTAATAATACATGGATCAGAGATATAATTAGCGATAGAGATTAATGATATGGAGAAAATGGAGGGAGGTGGCAGAGATAGCAAATGATAGAGTGGCTTAAGGACCTAAGCTCCAGTAGAATGGGGGAGGTATTATGGACAACAAAAGAAGAAGAAGAAGAGGTGAGTACTTTTCTTTGACCAGGAACATTCACAGGCAGATGATTACCGACATCAAGATAAGATACTTATTATGTTTTGGGTCATGTCATGAGACCAGTGACAATTCTCCCATGGATCTACTACATGATGGGTGGAAAGGGGGGAAGGGTATCATGAGAAGAGAAGGTCTCGAGCTCTCTGTGACAACTTGGAAAAATGAGGATGTTAACAACAGAGCTCGACAGAGGAACAAATTACATCAGTCAGCAGAGGGGCATGGTGGATAATAATCTGATGTTATGTATCTAGAAGATAGATAACAGATGGCTGTGAAGCTACATGATTGCTTTTGCCGCTCACAATGACATATGTTGATGATTATTTTAGGATTTTAAATTCAGTAACAAAGTATTTCTTAGCCACACTGTTAACAAACATTTTTGTTAGTCAAATGTAATTATTAATTCCTATGTTAACAAACATTTTTGTTAGTCAAATGTAATTATTAATTCCTATTCTTCTGTTCAGTATTTCTAAAAGACCAGATAGTGACACAAGATAGTATTTCTGGAAGACTTGGCGTGGTGTTAAGCAGAGCGATCAGGGATGTTTGCTTTGACCAGTACTTCACATTTTCATTAGCCCAAATGGCTTGTCAAGAAATAGGTTATCAAAATGCTGCTTTACTTAAACCAGCAGCGCCTGATTCAACAAATGAGTACAACATGGTTAAAAGACTTATTTGCGAGACGACACATACTAGTCTTACAAGCTGTCGCTATAGTGTTGGAAGCTGCACAGATGGACAAGTTCGTTTGCTGTGCTACAATACTCCAAAGAATGGTAAATTTTACTATCATTTTCATTAATTTGCTTTTGTAATTACTGTGTGCTGGATTTAATTGTTATGTTGCTGTGTAGACAAATGTGACTATTTTCACATGACTTTTCATTATTGCCTTAACACTGTAGTTTTAAGTTTTTCAGCAGAGTTTAAATAATAGTGGTAAAAGTATGGGCTCAGAGTTTAAATAATAGTGGTAAAAGTATGGGCCTGGTACCATATGCTCAATACACCTCAAGGCCTTTCACTAATGGTCTGAAGACTGGTGTTGAAGTTGTCTGATCATTCTACTCAAAAGACTAATGTTCTCAGCAATTCCCTTTGCTTTCCTTAACTCTTACCCACACGTCCTTGTCTTTCTGTTTGGTGTGGTTCTTTCTTAGGTTTTCTAATTTTTTTGTCCCCTGGATTACTTTCAAATACACTTTAAAATTGTGTATGAATAAGGTGGATAGATTTCCCATATATTTATTTTTTAACAAGTACTGTTTCATTTAGGAGCGGCTGGCCGAGTGGCTAGAATGCAGGATTCTCCTTCGGGCGATCTGGGTTTAAATCCTCGGTAAGGTGTGGGATATTTTTTCTGTCGAGGGCATAAAGAAAATCCTAACCTGCACAGTTTGCAGTGACTACACTAGCCAAGCGGCCTTAATTCCTCAGGCTCAAAGGCCACCCTGCCGTACACCGCAAGGTACTATATTGGCAGTAAATGACAGTTTAAAATGACTGTTTCATTTCTGCTAGATTCATGGCTCATGTTCTATCAGATATTGCATCTTAGTACAGTTTGACAAATTCATCATTAAGTTGCAAGACCTTTGGAGTAGGTTGCATTCATTACAGCCCGCTGAAAAAACTCTCAGCCTTTTGTCTTTGACTTTCTGGGACATGATGTTGTTTATGAGCCACTTTTCTTCAGTGTTAAGATCTTGTAGAATGTCAATATTCTTAAGCTTCTTGACCCACATTATTCTATTAAATTTTCTGTAACATTTAAGTTTCCAAAGCCTCAGTTTTCTTATTTAGTGTTTGTTAAATGATTCATGATTCACATCCGTAAATAAACTCAGACTGAAAAAAAAAAAAAAAATCATTACTACTGTCAAAACCTGTCATTTACTGCCAATATAGTACCTTGCGGTGTATGGCATAGGGGTCTTTGAGCCTGAGGAATAAAGGCCGCCTGGCTAGTGCAGTCGCCACGAACTGTGCAGGTTAGGATTTTCTTTTCGCCCCCGACAGAAAAAATCCCACACCTTAACGAGGGATGAAACCCAGGTCTGGAGAGTCCGGCATTCTAGCCACTCGGCCAGTCGCTCCTCAGTCATTACTACAAAAGTCCATAATTATCAGATACATGTTTTATAAATGTGAGTAGACTATGTATGGCAAATGGTCAACTATGAGTAGAAGAATATGACAAACATAAGAGCATGATAGACTATCTCTTGTGCACATTAGTTTAAAAGTTGATTTTTATGTATATTAGGAATTGAGTTAACTTTTATTTTAACTTTTATTATGGAAAATTATTATTAAAAAATAATTAATTTTTCTCTATCAGATGTCGCAGACTGGAGCATTGGTGCCAGCAATGGAAATATTGGACAGTTAAGGATTAACATGTTTGGGAAATACACTGGAGTGGTCTGCCCTGTCGATTTTCTTGATATTAAAGCTAACACCACCTGCACCAATATGAGACATATGCATGGTGTTGTGCTGGGTTCACCAACGTTTTCAGAACATGAAAATGAAATAGTTTGGTTTGGAAATATCAGCTGTTCTTCAACCAGTGGTTCATGTGTCTTCTTAGCAAATGTATCAAAGGAATGCTTTTCTAAGAGTTATTCTGCTGGGCTTGTCTGCTTTCACAATAAAGGTTGGTTGATTTTTTTAAATTAATTACTTCTGAAGCAAACATTTTTAATGTTAAAGTTGCAACTGCTTGGGACAGAAAAAATTCAGGTGTTTCTTGTTTCATAGGTTTAGTGAACTTTTCCAGTCCAAGACGGTTGTTATTTTAATCCAGCATGTAGTAGTTATTATCTCTCTCTCTCTCTCTCTCTCTCTCTCTCTCTCTCTCTCTCTCTCTCTCTCTCTCTCTCTCTCTCTCTCTCTCTCTCTCTCTCTCTCTGTCTCTCTCTCTCTCTCTCTCTCTCTCTCTCTCTCTCTGTGGGAGGGGGGGGGGGGAGACTGGGGACCATTAGAGAAGCAAAGAATGATAGTAATACTGTAACTTACTATATGTGTTGTCAGAGGTGACTAAGGAGGGTTGGTGTTAGACTGGCTACGTTATTCCATAGAAAACTGGTTCAACATCTAACCAATCAAGAACGAGTCTACAAAAGGCTTGTATGAGTTGGTTGTGGGCCTATGCTCCATTTAGAGATGAAAGACAGAAGACAGGAATAATAGTTGAGCATATACACCGTTCTGTGCTATACAGAAGAAAAGGAATAATAGTTGAGCATATACACCGTTCTGTGCTATACAGAAGAAAAGGAATAATAGTTGAGCATATACACCATTCTGTGTTATACAGAAGAAAAGGAATAATAGTTGAGCATATACACCCTTCTGTGCTAGCACATGTCTCTGGGGCAGAGAGAATTAAGCAAAGTGTCTAACAAAAAGGGTTAAGTATATACATCCTTCTGTGCAAGATAGGTCTCTGTTCAGTACACTGTCTGGGACAGAGAGAATTTAACAAAGTGTCTAACAGAGAGAGTTAAACATGTACACCCTTCTATGCTAGATAGGTCTCTGTACAGTACAGTGGGACAGAGAGGATTTAACAAAGTGAATAACAGAGAGAGTTAAACATATACACCTTTCTATGCTAGATAGGTCTCTGTACAGTACACTGTCTGGGACAGAGAGAATTTAACAAAGTGTCTAACAGAGAGAGTTAAACATGTACACCCTTCTATGCTACATAGGTCTCTGTACAGTACACTGTCTGGGACAGAGAGAATTTAACAAAGTGTCTAACAGAGAGAGTTAAACATGTACACCCTTCTATGCTAGATAGGTCTCTCTACAGTACACTGTCTGGGACAGAGAGAATTTAACAAAGTGTCTAACAGAGAGAGTTAAACATGTACACCCTTCTATGCTAGATAGGTCTCTCTACAGTACACTGTCTGGGACAGAGAGAATTTAATAAAGTGTCTAACAGAGAGAGTTAAACATGTACACCCTTCTATGCTAGATAGGTCTCTCTACAGTACACTGTCTGGGACAGAGAGAATTTAATAAAGTGTCTAACAGAGAGAGTTAAACATGTACACCCTTCTATGCTAGATAGGTCTCTCTACAGTAAACTGTCTGGGACAGAGAATTAAGCAAAGTATCTAACAGAGAGAGTTTAACATGTACACCCTTCTATGCTAGATAGGTCTCTCTACAGTACACTGTCTGGGACAGAGAATTAAGCAAAGTATCTAACAGAGAGAGTTAAACATGTACACCCTTCTATGCTAGATAGGTCTCTGTACAGTAAACTGTCTGGGACAGAGAGAATTTAACAAAGTGTCTAACAGAGAGAGTTAAACATATACTATGCTAGATAGGTCTCTCTACAGTACACTGTCTGGGACAGAATTAAGCAAAGTATCTAACCGAGAGATTTAAGCATTGCATGTGACGTATATATCAATTAATGAAGTGTGAAAACTTACTATGTGCAGAAAGAGTTCAGAATGCATCCATCAATTTATATGTGAACTTGTGCCATGTGCAGTTTTGAATGTTACAGTGCTCTTGATAACCCATTATGAAAATGCTAATATATGGTTAAATTTCAAGAGCTTTACCACTACACTTTTACAGCACAAAGGAAATTCTAAAAACTAATCAATCAATCAATCATGTGCCATGCCGGAAAGCGTGGGCGGTCATGATTCGCCATTTCACTCGATCACCAGAGTCGTGGATCAGCTCAGTGTTCCTGTCTCGTCCATGCCATGTGGCCAAGCCATCCAGGTATTTTCTCTCGGTCTTCCTCTTGGTCTGTTCCCCTCGATCTTGCCAGCTGTCACCAAGTTCTCCAGTCCATTTCTTCTCATAACATGTCCAAAAAATGTTGACTGTCTACGTCTAATTTCTCTAATCAATCTACGATTTTCATTTGTACTTGGTCATTGGTTTTTCTATCTGTCCATGGTATTCTTTGCATTTTCCTCAGAAACCACATTTCTGCAGCCATCAGATGTTTTTCAGCTTGACTGCACATTGTCCAAGTTTCACATCCGTACAAAAGAACAGGCTCTATGTATCCCCTCAACACTCTTTTTCTCGTTTCAATTGACATCATTTTATTGGTCAGAATGTTTTTCATCTTGCTAAAGGCTACCTTCGCAATGGCGATTCTTGTTCTAATCTCTTCAAGGCATCTGCCATCAGATGTTATGACTGTTCCGAGATAATTGAACCGATTCACTTGCTGAAGAATATTCCCATTTACTTGTATATTACATTGTGGTACTTCGTTCTTCCTAGTGACGACCATAACCTGTGTCTTCATACAATTTAATTCCAACCCCAGCTGCTCACTGTGTACAACCACAGCGTCTACTAATTGTTGCAGATCCTGTGCATTGTCTGCAATCAATACTGTATCATCTGCATATCTAATGTTATTTATGTTTCGTCCTCCAATGCTGATTCCATTTAGGTCTTCTACATTTCTGAAAATATTTTCACTGTATAAGGAAAAAAGATCTGGAGACATTACACATCCCTGCCTAACACCTCTCTTAATAGGTTGGTATTGTCCTACTTCATTATCAATTCTTATGGCAGCTTGTTGTTTCCAATATATGTTTTTTATAAGTCTAATGTCTTTCCCATCAATTTGTAGATCTGCCAGCATATCCACAATGTTGACATGTCTTACTCTATCAAAAGCCTTTGTGTAGTCAATAAAGCAAAGATGTATATCCTTGTTTACTTCTAAAGCACGTTCAATAACTGTTCGCAGCATATACACAGCATTTACTGTACCCTTTCCTTCTACAAAACCACATTGTTCTTCCCCTATTTCAGGTTGTATTTTCTTCCTCACTCTTTGCATGATAATTCGTAACAAAATCTTTGTGATGTGACTCATTATACTAATTGTTCTATGTTGATCACATTCTAAGGTTCCTGATTTCTTTGGGATTGCAATAAATACAGAATTACATAATTCAGAAGGTATATCTCCAGTATCATATAATGTGTTCAGCAGTCTAGTGACTTGCTCTAGTCCAAATTCTTCTAAAGCTTTAATCATTTCTGTTGTGATGTTATCTGCACCGGGGGCCTTGCCAGCTTTCATATGCTTAAGAACATTTTGAACCTCCATCTTTAAAATTGCTGGTCCTTCATTATTAAATCTAATAGCATACTGTTCCTCTCTGTATGCAAATTAAACCTGCATAAGTGAAGTAATTTGTTTATTAAAAGAAAATGACAGCTGTGTAAATATGTCTTTATATTCTCATGACTTTCATTAGCATATTTAATGGGAATTTTGTATATAGTATACACATTTTTGCCAGTGTGTTACTGAGGCCAATAAGGAAAGCAAAGAATAGTAACACTGTAACCTATCATGTGTGTTGAAGAAGGTGACCAAGTAGGGTTGTTGTGAACATGGCTACCTCGTCCCAAAGAAAACTTTAGCAGCAAAATTCAACCAATCATGAATACTTTTGCAAAGTGCTGAGCTTGAGATGGTGGATGGTCTATGATCTATTGGGAGATGAAAGGCAGAAGAAGAAGAAGCAGCAGTTGTATCGTTTTGTTTCATTAGCTGACTGAAAACTGATAACTACATATTTCATTGATAGAAATAACAGTTGTATTGATGTTATTTTCAGATGATTTTGCCTTCCGTCTCATGGATCATGATGCAGAAGTGAGAACTGCTGGCCGTGTGGAAATTTTGTTCAATGGTGTATGGGGAACTGTGTGCAATAAAGGTGGTGATAATGCTCAAGCTCGTGTTTTCTGTCAGCAGAGAGGATTTCTAGATGGCAGTACCGTTTCTGTCATCCCAAAACGTTATGGAACTACAACAGCTCCTATTTATGTCAAAAACGTGACCTGTACCAGTGATGACAAACTATTTTTAGGTTGTGCAAATGAAGGTTGGCAACAGGTTTCTAACTGCACACATGATGATGATTTGGAGGTCATGTGTTACTCAACAGGTAACAAATTTTAAATGCCTTATAAATTTACATTTCTAATATTTTCATTATGCTAGTTGAGTTAAATGAAAATCTAATTTTTTTTAAAATTAAAAGCAAAAATAATGCCCATTGACAAAACTATATGTTAACCAAAAATCACAATCAACAATGAGGACATTGAAAAAGTCACCCATTGTGAATATTTTGGTTTCATAATCAACAATAAGGGCTTTGAAAAAGTCACCCATTGTGAATATTTTGATTTCATAATCAACAATAAGGACATTGAAAAGGTCACCCATTGTGAATATTTTGGTTTCATAATCAACAATGAAGACATTGAAAAAGTCACCCATTGTGAATATTTTGGTTTCATAATCAACAATAAGGACATTGAAAAGGTCACCCATTGTGAATATTTTGGTTTCATAATCAACAATGAAGACATTGAAAAAGTCACCCATTGTGAATATTTTGGTTTCATAATCAACAATAAGGACATTGAAAAGGTCACCCATCGTGAATATTTTGGTTTCATAATCAACAATGAAGACATTGAAAAAGTCACCCATTGTGAATATTTTGGTTTCATAATCAACAATAAGGACATTGAAAAGGTCACCCATTGTGAATATTTTGGTTTCATAATCAACAATAAGGACATTGAAAAGGTCACCCATTGTGAATATTTTGGTTTCATAATCAACAATAAGGGCATTGAAAAGGTCACCCATAGTGAATATTTTGGCTCCATAATCAACAACAATGGAGACTGTTCAAAATAGGTCAGAGATGAGAGCTCATGAGACTAGCCATGCAGAAGTTCAGCAGTATCAAGAGTCTATAGCACAACACCAGCAAACAGATTAACATACAATTTTTTAGAACACTCATCTATCATGTAGCAACATGTGATTGATAGACCCCCTTTTTTAACACTGAAGAATGAAATCATGGTTTTTTAACTTAAATGTTACAGAAAAGCTCTTAGAATAGCACAGACCAAGAAGAAGAAAGATAACATCATGTCTCAGAAACTTAAATAGTTTGGCTTTATTATTAAATGAACAGTGGTTTGAAAAGAAAAGGGATGGATGGCATGGTTCCTGGAAGAAGACACCAGGGTCAACCAGCACTGTCATTGACACTGGATATTGCAGACACCTTGGGTATGAAATGTGTGAACCAGGAGAAAGAACTAAGAAAGGATCATGGAATACGTTGGCGGGCCATGACAAGAGCGACATTTTGTACAGGATCTGCTACATGATGATGACGAGCTGAGTTACATTTCTATTTCCCCATTATGCTCTGTTCCTGTGCCACTGAATATCACAAAATGCTCCTCACTGCCCCGTGTAAAGAGTCTCGACAAACCAACAGCCCGCACAGGTATACAATGCATAATGCCACTGCTAGAATGCCAAAACAAAAGTCCGCCACGAAAAATACAGTTCATAGTTGATGGAAGCAGCAGTCACTAGATTGTGTCCCACCATATCTTAATGTTGCCTATTCATTTACATCTTTCCTGACCTCTAGCTCTTGTGTCCTCAACCTTTCCTCCACTATGGTTTTCAGTAGGTTGTTGTCATGTGATGTGAACAAAGTATCTTGTCTTTCTCTTTTTTATTTCCCTTCAGCAGCAACCTTTTCATATTAAATTCTAGAACTGAGTTTTTCCCCTTCCAAGCTCTCATCCCAGTCTTTTAAAAACCAACATTTCAAATTGAAAAGCCTCAGTTATGTGCTTCATCTCTTTTTAGTTAAGATCCATGTTTCCACTCCTTACAGTAGTTTTGAATACAAATAGTATTTTAAGAGCCTTTGATTTTAGTTTATTATATTTGGGTAGAAGTATATATCCCATGCTGCTGAACATGCATATTGCCATTTTAATTCTTTCCATGATTTGCATTTGTCACCATCAAATCATCAAATATAGACCTGTAAATGTCTATTTGTTATTTACTAATGTTAAGTTCCTTTTTAAAAAACATTGAAATCCTAAACATCACAATAATATTAGAGTGGCATTTTTGCAAAAGCATCATGATTTATCACTATATAAATAATGCAATGAAATATTTACCATTAGAAACAATTATTTGACAATGAGATTTCAAAACAAATAATAAAATTTGACTACATGTTATGTTTCTTGTCTAGAGCGGTTTTATCCAGATCCAGAAAAACACTATGGTGCTGTGGCTGTCATGAACGGCGGTGCATACCGGCTTGTCTGTTCAGATAACTTTACCGACCTTGAAGCAACTACATTTTGCCGCACATTTGGATATCAAAAGGGGAAATCTATTTGCTGCTCAGCATTTAGTGTACCTACATTGGTAAGAAATAAGACTTTTAAGGCTCTCATCTCTGTGATTACTCTTACAAATGACTCTCTGCATCAATATGTTATTATATTTTCTGTTTTCAATGGAAGTTGTTAATAAATCTATTATTGATAATATTCTTATTTAATTCCTATATTTTTCATATGGTGCTTAAAAATATGAAGGATACTACTGAAAAGAAAATCATTGTCTTGCTCTTGATAACACTTACACAAAGTAATATTCTTACGATGGTGTCTGTGGCTCAAGGGCAGCGAACGCAGTTTTACAACCCTGACATATCAGGTTCAAAGTCCGCCGCAGGTGATTTGAGAGCAGATTTCTTTGTCTTGATTTTCACAATGGTATGAGCATTAGCTGCTCAGAAAGCTATGGCAAACTGCTGAATGTAACATTGCCTAGAAAACCACAAATAGCTAATAAATTCTGGCGCTGATTGCAACATCCTGTAAACTAACTTCAATATGCCTACAGGAAACATATTTTGAACAAACACTTTATATTACTGATGTTAGTTATTCTTCCCATTTGTTATTTTTTGTGACCAGGTATAGTGATATTTCAACTTTATTGCATTCTTATACTAACATTGTGCTGTCGTGATTAAATTAAAAGCTAGTTCGTACAAGAAGATAACTAAATGGAATTATAAGTCAATTAAGAGTTAAGGATCACACTCATGTGCTGCATACCCTCATCATCATCCAGTACCTTGATGGCTGGCATGGGCGATCATGCCTCTCCACAAATTACGATCACCAACGGCATATATCAGTTCATGTGCTGACTCCTTTCCGTGCCATAACACAAGACTCTCAAGAATCTTCTCACGCTGTCTTCCTCTATCTCTCTTTCCACAAATCTTTCTGGTTGTCACATGTTCCAGTTTTCGTCTTGTCATAACATGGCCAAACAACAATGACTGCCTCTTTCTGATGTTTGTGATAAGTTGTCTTTGATAAGATGTGCTGCATATGTTTCTTGCATATTTTATATTAGAGTTGAATTTATATGTATAAAAAGCTTAAACTATCATTCATCATATAGAAGACATGTTAGCAAAGCTGAAAGTGGGCTGCATTAATAATGGCATGAGCAGAGTTTTGATGAGAGTGTGATGTCTACTAAGTGAGGGAAATATTGCCACATACTCCTCCGTGCTTTCATCAAAGCAAAATGTGATGGCCCTGTTTCCTCACAGACCCGTAGGAGGAAAACTGCTTCGGGACAAATTTAAATTGTAATTGTATCATTCATCATCATCACATGCCATGCCAATAAGCATGGGCAGGCACGGTTCGCCATCTCAAGTGATCAATAGCATCTTCGATTAGTTCTGTGTTCTTGTCCTCATGATGCCATGTGCCAGGTCATCTAGGTGTTTATTTCTCTGCTTTCCCCTGTGCTCTTTTCCCATTGATTTGGGCATGTGCTATTAAGTTTTCTTGTTTATATCTCCTCGAAATGTGTCCAAACAATCTTGTCTGTCTATGTCTAATATCTGTAATCAATTTACGACTTTCAGCTATTTGTGGCAAAACTGTCTCATTCGTTTTTCTGTATGTCCATGGTATTATTTGTACTTTCCTCAGAGACCACATTTTCATTGTCATTAGATCATTACCTGTTTTGTACTTTTGTTAGTATCTGCTAAGAGAGTTTTTATGGCAGATGAAATTTAAGGGTATTTACCTATGCACTCACCACTCAGTGCACAGGCTAAGATTTTTATTTTATCTCTTAAAAAATAAAAACTCTTTGCCTTACCGAGAAATAGAACACACATACCACCCAATGTGAGACAAGTATTCTAATGCCTCAACTATGTGTTCATCTCATAACTGAGTAGTTTCAGAAACAAAAATGAGCATAAAATTGGAGTGGGTCAAGTCAAGCTATGTACCATGTCTGGTGGTGTAGATGGCCATGTCCCATTTATGATTTCGCCACTGACCATTTTCTTGCTACCATTCGATATCCCATTACCTGTTTCTGGCATCATGCATCTTGACAACCTTCAATCTTTCCAGTTGTCAACATTCTCCAGTATCTTTATCTTATTATGTGGACACAAATAATTATGATAGTTTTATTGTTATGTAGGTAGTAATCACATTTATTAAAATGGCTCATTTAGTCATTTAGTTGTTGAACAACGGTCTTCATGGGTGACCATGGATTGTTATCTTAATCTCTCTGTTTCAAGGGTGAACCGTTCTCTTACTCTATAAATTCTAGCTGCCTTGTTTTCTGGTCATGACCATAATATTGGTTTTTATGTTGTTTAGTTTTAGCCTTTTCTTTTTACTACTTAATTTTTTGTGATAATCTTATGTCACAATTCATTTTCATTAACATTATGTCACCAGCAAAAAGTAGAGTATTTTTCATGTAGTTGTGAAATATTACCTTGTAATTACTTTAGTTCATTTCCACCTGCTTTGTGTTGTTGCAGTTTGTTTCTTGTTGTTTGCTGATGAAGGCTTGTCGCCACAATGTCCTCTGTCCTTTCTTTTTCCAGTCATGTATTTTTATTTCCATGTAGCATCAGTTTCAGTAAAAACAAATCGCACAATGAAGACACTGAAGAAGTGGACAAAATACAAACAATAAATAACAACCATGACATCTGTGCTATCTCGTGTGCATTCTCTCAACAGTACCTGTTCTCATAATTTGTCAAGCAATTTCCTGGCAGTTGTCCAGCACTTCTAACATTGTTTTCTAAAGTTCACAAATTCATCATTTTTAGCCTTGAGTAACCGAAGCTAACAAATTTACTAGTTGTAGCCTTAAGTTACTGAAGCTAACAAATTCACTAGTTTCAGCTTTGAATTACTAAAGTTAAAAACCTGTCACAAACATGAAATAAAAATGTGCACCAACTAATTGTCTAAACAGCTTTCAAACAGTATATCCATATCTTACTATCAGCGAGGACACATGCCAATGAGTGTTCTGTGATCTCAGCAATGTAGTGTTTAAATGCTAACGAAACCACAGCAAATGATGATTTTTTTTTAAAAAGGAAAAGGAACAATCGGGTGAAAGTGTCAAAATATCCACCCACCAAATCCAAAACTTTGATGCATACAGTTCCAATAGTTCTCTGAAAAGCCTTCTCTTGTGCTGTCTATCACGACTGATGGCACACCAGTTTCTGTCAGATTTAACAAGGTAGTACCTCCCTGCTCCACCAGCTCGATTGTGACCTTAAAGTAGTGCTCTAGTGGCCAGGACTTGACCCTCCACCACTTGACCAGCTTCTGGTCGGGGACCTGTAATATTTCCACCGGCCAATGAAAACCTCTCACCTTTTACTGGCTCAAACAAGATGTTGCCACCCCTGTAGGCCTCAATCATTGGTTTCAATGTTATCGTACTGGCACTGAAATGACTCGGTCATGGTGAGTGTTCTCGTCGGCATTCTCACTCCAACCTCAGCAGAGCTCACGTTATCAGAAGTTATAAATTTGTTCAGCTCTTGCTTCGGTTTATTCTCTTTGGACGATACACTTGTACTATTGGTCGAGCTTTGATTACTTTTTGTAGGAAGAATTATATTTTGACCGTACTCGGTCTTTAATTCTGATATGTACAGGGCAAGCTGCCTGTGTATACACTTGGTACCTTCAAGTCTGAAGATTTATAATTTTTTAATTGTTTGGCTTCACAATTCTTATCTGCTGTTACATTCACCTCTGTCCTTTGTAATTGTAATTTTATAAAGCTGACCTACACTTTGTATTTTCTCATTGCCTGTTTTTCATCTGTTTGATTATGTCTTTGTATTGTACTTTATCAGAACTTGTGGACTAATCTTTAGACTACATTAATAAATCTGGCAGTATTTCAATTGCCTATTCAATTAATTTTATAATGTATTTAGCATTATTTGTGTCCTTTTTATTTTGGAAGGAATCCACACTTTTTGTTTTGGCAGAGCAATGTTTGTTTTACTTTTAATTTCATAACAAACGCTCAAATCTACTTATTGAAAGGTTGCATTCAAATGTCATCAGTTTTTCTATACAAATACTATGTTAGACAATAAGTAATGAAATGGAAAAGAGACTGGAGGAAATGTCAAAATGATGTTTTAGAAGAATATTAAGAGTATTGTGAACAGTGAATAAAATAAATGAATTGGTATTAACAGCTGCAGGTGTTGCTAGACCATTTGTCAAAGCCATAAGAAAATGACAAATGAGATGTATAAGGCATAGAACAGAAGAGGTGGAATATTAAAGTAGGCAGGAAAAACTAGGTCAGAGGATAAAAGAAAAACAGAAAGATGTCTGTGGCAAGTAGTTTAAACAGCTGAGAATAAATAATAATATAAGGAATATCTACTTCATAAAAATGTCAGCCGCTGAAGAGAATTGGAGAGTTACAATCACCAATGTCTGCTGCAGATCAGGCAGCTGAAGAAGAATAAGAAATTAATCTATCTGAATGAATATATTCTATGAAGCCTGTGTATAAATTGTGAAAATAGCTTACTAGTATAGTCTCATAAATGTATTGTCATTTTCACTGAGAATGATTTCAAATTGCATCACAGTTCATCACACATATCATTTAATTATTGTATTTGTAATTTATAATCCACAAAATGTTTTTCTTATTTATGGTGATTATTGTTGTTTAGTACTCTATATTATAGTTATTTACCTTTTATGTAACGACGTTTTAAAATACATATTTTATTTTTGCACACTTTATTTTCATCTTCCTTGTGATAGTAACAATAACATTCTTTGGTCTTCATTCTTTTGTCAGCCATCATTACTGCTTTATTTTCGCTGTTTTTCACCATTAACATTTAATATATGACATTTACCTTTAACATTCTTTTCTAGTCTCTTATTATAGTATAAGAAAAAACTATTTTGTTTTCTATCATATTTGTATGTATGATTTTTTAAACATTTCTGTTTATAGAGTATAGGTTTGAGTCGTGTCCGTTGTCAAGGCAGGGAAAACTCTTTGCTTGAGTGCAGTTATATTTTAAGTCGGAGCACCTACTTCTGTCCTTCACAGCAGTTTGCTTCTGCTGTTTGTTTTAATGAGGTCAACAATGGTAGGTATTTTTATTATTTAGTAAACAGTCACAATAAATATTTTTAAAATAATTATTTATTTGAGACTGGTAAGTTGTGCATGCCGGCTTCGTGGCTTAGAGGTTATGACTTTTCTCCGTAATCTCGTATACTCTCGTCAGGTAACGTGATGACGGTTCAAATCAGCAGTGGTTTGAATCGCATCGGTAACTTATGGGGTATGTGAGCCGGCCGCTCAGAAAGCAATGGCAAACTACTGAGCGTAATCTTGCCAAGAGATCAACATACAGCTGAAAGATGCTGGTGTTGACAGCTAAGTCCTGTAAAAGGATATGCTAAAACAAAAAAAAAACAAAAAAAAGTTGTGCATAATATCTTCCTCCTCCTCATTCCTCTTTCAAAGGCATTGCATCACACCTATTTATGCAACCTCAAATATTAGTGTGTCTGACTTTGGCTTGTATCAGTGTAAAGTTTGCTTTCTTTAGATAGATCCATCCAAGGGCCTCTATCTACCTGTAAGTAGGTATTCTTCTCAAACAATGGTGTCAAGCCTTATAATATGCTCTTTGCAATGTCTAACTTCCATGGGATATTTTAACATACACAACTTGCATTGAAACCCCCTGTTTTTCACACTTATCTAAGAATGTTAGGTGTCTGAAATCACTACCCAAGAGATTGAGTGGACATGTGATATAATTTGATAGTAATGGCACAGTAAGCAACCATGGTTTGGGAGAGCGAAACGAAAGAGGATACAGACTTGTAGAATGGGCAAAAGAGCAGGAACTGATTGCATGTATTTTCTTTGTGAGTGTGATTTATATTGATTTAATTAACTTTGTATATTAATCATGCATATGTAAACACATGCACACAAGACTGTTAAAAATCATATCTAATTCAATTTAATGTGTTTGTGTTCTTCTATATTTACTATATAAATTATTCTAATTAACATGTTATAATATCGGTAATGAGGTTTAATCAGGTTTGCTATACATCAGAACACATTTTATTGCACTTTATTAAAATAATTTCAGAGTTCTCTTTCCCTGTTTTCTACTCTTAGATTACTCAGTTACAGTAGAGAACGGCGACAATGGTCGACTTATAATCACTCATTACAATGCCAAAGGTACCATATGTGCCGATAACTTTGACCATGAGGATGCACAGGTTGCCTGCCGTCAGGCGGGTTTTAGCACTGGCCTAGCCTTTCGTGCACAACTTCATCCAGAGACATATCTCCTGTCATGGGCATCGCAGCTACAATGTCAAGGCTCAGAGAACTCACTGTCCAACTGTGCCAGGTTTTCCTTAGGCAACACAAGCTACTGCAGATCTGTTGCTAGCGTCATGTGCCTGAGATCAAATGGTGAGTTGAATTTGGGATAAATGCAAAATAGTTCTTTCATCCTGTAAAACTTAGTTTCTCTTCTATGAAACCATCCAAATGATGACAGTTTTAGTTTTATTTTAAATACATTTTAATTAGCATCTTAAACATGTAAGTCAGCTAACAGTTGCAGTAAATTTAGTGTTTCTGATTTGTATTTGTAAAGCTGCTTAGATTACTTTCTCATTTACATAAATCACTTTATTAATCATTCTAGGTGATAGTGAAATCAAAGTTCGGCTGGTAAATGGTACCAGCCATTATATTGGTCGTGTTGAAGTTCATATCAATGGCACATGGGGATCAGTATGCTTTAGTAGCATAATGCAGGAAAGATCTAGTGCGGCATCTGTTATTTGCAAAGACCTGGGGTTCAGGTTAGTGAGAAATTAACAGAAAAATTAGACAACAGTCTATTTTTCTTATTTATATTTATTTTATTAAGCCATTGTATTCTGCTTATTTTCATTCTGTTCAACTTAACATATTGTGATTATTATTCTGTTGGTATATATATATTTTTGTTAAGTTGCTATACTTTGTGTGTATGATTTGGCATTCTTTTTCTTGTGATCCTATCTTTGATGACAACATCAATAGGTGAGTTCTCATGATGAATTCAACTGTCACTTATTTTTCCCTACACCTTGAAATTTATTGGGCCAGTATATCTTTCTTAGCTCATTATCCTGAGGACAGTTGAGTTGAGTTGAGTTGAACTAAGAACCGACATCACTGCACTCAGGACATTCCCATTTGCGCTTTGTCCCCTCATTCAACAGCCAGTGAAGAGTCACACTACTAATCGTTCCCACCGCT
This sequence comes from Cepaea hortensis, assembly GCA_963921405.1. Classification (NCBI taxonomy): domain Eukaryota; kingdom Metazoa; phylum Mollusca; class Gastropoda; order Stylommatophora; family Helicidae; genus Cepaea; species Cepaea hortensis. The sequence goes on along the minus strand of OY992877.1, from coordinate 53,837,227 downwards.
ATCTGATTGAAAGTTCACCTGGTCTTCCCTCTCAGTTTTGAGACTCTACCAGAACCCCTGCCAATTCCCCCCCCCCCCCCCCAATCTCATCCTTTTCACATATGGGTTCTCAATCTGTTCATACCTAACCCTGTTATACACATACTCCAGGTCAAGAGCTACTGCCACTGTCTCTTGTTTATCCTGGAAACCCTCATAAACATCAAATGCGAAAGTAGCCTGATTGGCCCAGGTGTCCTTCCCAGGCCAGTAACTCCCGAGCCCTTTGGGAAGCAGATTACGACTTTCCAAATGTCGCTGGAGCCTGCAGGCTGCTATCTTTTCAAGGACTTTGCCAAAGGTGTTTTGCAGGGTTATGATTCGGTATCCATTAAGGCTGGAGTGATCCTTACCTGGCTTCGGAAGTTGGACCAGGTAGGTTTGCAGCTAATTCTGGGGTGTTTCCGCCGTATTCATGCTTAGGTTGAAACAAAGAGCCATTTCCTGCAAGTCCCCGTCCTTGATGTTACTCATGTTACTCATATTACCTGACCCCATCTGGACCTGGCACTGTGTCTTTAGCCCTCTTCAATACCCGTCTAACATCCTCCACCTTAACCTCACACTCCTCCTTTCTGTGAGTGGTGACATATTACCTCACCCCATCTGGACCTGGCACTGTGTCTTTAGCCCTCTTCAATACCCGTCTAACATCCTCCACCTTAACCTCACACTCCTCCTTTCTGTGAGCGGTGACAATGCTTCTCTTGCCATATCTCAATAGCTCTATCTTGCAGGTCCGTCTGTTTTAAAAATCGTACAAGAAGAACCTCCCCTTTGTCCTGGTCAGTTGTCATAGGTCAGTTATCATCATAAACGGTACCATGTGTACCAGGCATCGTCTGTCTGTTCATCTGTTGGTGTAGCTTCCAGAATTGACCAAATGTCACATCCCTGCTGATTTCATTTATAAACTGTTCCCACTTCATCCTTTTTGCCTGTGCTGCCTGGAGTTTATAAACTCCTGCACATTTACTTTTTTTATACCTTTCCGCCTCCTCCAATTCTGTGGCAAGTGAATTTGTTGCTCTCCGCACCCTCTGCCAATTCCTTATGCCACCCTATTTTCCTTCCATGATGTCTCCACCTCTGGTGTCCACCATGGTGGTTGAGTGAAGAGTCTTCTTGTTGGTTTAGAATGTCTCTGTGATCGAAGGCACCCCGATAACGAAGAGTGGTTACAATCATAACTGAATGCTCTGCAGGCTCTTATAGCCCTGACTGTACTGGACTTAGGTATCAGTACAGAGCAGGGTAGGTGGTCGCTTCCATGATCCCCAAGGACACTCCATTCTATGTCTGATGCCGCCTCTTGGGATACAAGTGCCAGGTCGATGGCCATGTCAGGGTTCCCCGTCTCATTGGCAGCCTAGTTGGTGTCCCATCATTTAGACAGACAACATCCAACTCAAGCAAGGCCTCAGCAAGAGCAGAACCCTGCCTGTTCTCTCCCGGCCTGTCCCATTCTTTGGCGCATGCATTGAACTCACCACATATCAGATACCTGGACCAGGGATATCCGTGAAACCTTTCAACCAATCCCAACTCTCTCTCCTTACGCAAGATTCCCGACTTACATATATATTTATTAGGTTCCAACTGTATCTTCCGATTGAAATCTGCATCCTCTGCACTTCTTTACTTTCCTGACACCACCCACTCATATCCAATATCGAATGCTGTAAGCCATCCTTGACCACCAGAGCCTGCCCATGTCTTCCCTGCCCAGTTGAGTTTATGTAACTTGAATAGCCAGGGCACTTAAAAGAGTTTGTCTTCAGTTCTTGTAACATCAGGACATCAAAATCGTAGACCAGTTTTTAAAAAATACCGTACCCAACCCGTATATTTTTAGTCCCAAATGATTTGACTTCCTCCTGCCCTTCTGGCTCCAGCCCTCTTTTTCCTTTTCCTTCCCCTCTCTCCCCTACCTCTTCTCCTCCACCTCATTTTCTCACCCGCTGGCTATTGTCAAAGGTATCGAGCTCCACCTTAAACTTGGGGGTTTATAATCAGTTTCCCATCTCTTTGATGGACGCTGCAATAGCTAACGGGCCCCATCTACCCGGTGACAAGAGGTTCTAGTGCATCAATCCTGTTGATGAGCACATTAGATCAATGTATACGGGGAACAACAAACAATTAACTTACAATATATATAAAATATCAAATAGTTCATAATATAAGACACAACTAAAGTCACTGCATCAGCCTGAGGACAATTCTGCAGAACATCTTCAACAGCTTATTTGCTTGGTCCACTATTGCATTTATACAATATTTATGTTACATTTATTTATAATTGTTGTAAGTGTAAGTAAACAGATTTGTTTTTCATATTTATGTTTCATTATTTCTGATCTGTTTATTTTTAAAGCACTTATGTTACTCTGCTTTTCTTATATAATATTCTGTGCATCATTTTGCTAAATGGTATAGTGGCATAGTCTAAACACTTACTTCTAATATCAAGGAAGACCTTAGCAAAGCATTGTTGTTTTTGTTCTTGTTAATGTTGTTATTGTGGTTACTGTTGCTATTGGTGTTACATTTATTGCTGTTGTTATTTTTAGAACCTCATCAATTTCAGTTGTTCATTCATGTACAACTTCAAGATCTGGGGACTGGTTATGACTTAGCTCCATCACAGTAGGGAAACAACTCACTCACTCACAGCATACTCGTGAGCTCTCTAAATAATGTGTGCAGTATATGGGTACTGATTGTCTACCATGATCATGGAGAATATGTGTGGCTCTTGCAATCTCACAGTGTGCACAGTTTGTAGTCCTCATCAAGAGTCATCTCTCAGTGGATGTTTGTTGTTTACAACTTCAAGAAGCTCAGTGCCTATTACATATGTAGTCTCTAATATTGCTCTTAATGATTATGATGATGATTAATATTGCACAGCTTATAGGCAAACTCTGTTTGTGATTGTTTTCGTGGTTGACTAGTTTTATGTGGTTTTTTTTTAATGTACATCTAGTTATTCAAGATGTATGCTTTATTTATTTAGTAATAATTTGTTGTCATGTTTTACGATAAAAATTAATATGCACTAATATATTTTCTCAACAGAGATGGCCAGTTTTTGCCACCAGGAAATTTTGGCTCGAGCTCAGGTCCAGTTTGGCTTCAAAATCTAAATTGTAATGGATCTGAGTCAAAACTGCAGCAATGCCAGCTGGAAAGAGCAGAACAAACATATTGTTTATCTCACTTATATGATGCTGCAGTGGAGTGCTTTTTAAGTGGTATGTGTCTATCACTCCTGTTATTTATTTTGTTTTTGTGTGACATTTGAAGATAAATGGGTTAGACTACAAATGATAATATATCAAGTCTCACTGCAAAGTTGCTACACTAATTCTTCAAGAAAATCAGAGTTAAAGGCTATACCTAAGATCTGGAAAGAAACATAAAATGTTATGAAATTCATTTATTAATCCTTCAAGCAATTGCTGAAAAAATGTGATCTGGGCACTAATTGATTGTTGAATGATTGCTGTAGATGGAAAGGTAAGAGAGGAACATCCCTTTGGGCATTGGGCTGGTGTCTGCTGATAATTAAATGCCTAAAACTTGTGAATGAAACATTGCCAACCTTGGCCTTATTCTGGCTAGCCCATATGTGCTGTACATGCCCTGGCTATATCCTAATTTGCCTCACCACAAATGTGAAGCTGCAATACCAGCCTTGCACACCCTGCTAGTTTCTGAAATTGGAGACCTCTGCAACACAGCCTGAATGCCAATGGATATGCTACTTTGGTATTGGGTAGGGATAGAATCAAGCCTTTTCAGGGCTCATGTGACCTGAACACCAGTGCATCTGACTTAACAGTTACAACTTAGTCTTCCATAGGCTTCAGCAACCAACTAACCAAAGAGAAGAACAAACAGGTGATCTTTCATAATGTACAGAGTAGACACAACACAGTCATAATTTTTGATAAAATGGCTAATACTTTTAAATACTCGTTTTGTAGATTTTGGAAACACAAGTTTGATAACAGATGAAACAGTGAGGTGGACAATGCACAAAACAGCCATACAATGTTTTATACATATATAATTGAACAATGGAAACTATATACACTTTTCATAATATGTGGTATAATCATGAATGGGTCACACATTTTCATAATATGTGGTATAATCATGAATGGGTCACACATTTTCATAATATGTGGTATAATCATGAATGGGTCACACATTTTCATAATATGTGGTATAATCATGAATGGGTCACACATTTTCATAATATGTGGTATAATCATGAATGGGTCACACATTTTCATAATATGTGGTATAATCATGAATGGGTCACACATTTTCATAATATGTGGTATAATCATGAATGGGTCACACATTTTCATAATATGTGGTATAATCATGAATGGGTCACACATTTTCATAATATGTGGTATAATCATGAATGGGTCACACATTGTCATAATATGTTGTATAATCATGAATGGGGAACACATTTTCATAATATGTTGTATAATCATGAATGGGTCACACATTTTCATAATATGTGGTATAATCATGAATGGGTCACACATTGTCATAATATGTGGTATAATCATGAATGGGTCACACATTTTCATAATATGTGGTATAATCATGAATGGGTCACACATTTTCATAATATGTGGTATAATCATGAATGGGTCACACATTTTCATAATAAATGGTATAATCATGAATGGGTCACACATTATATAAAGTATAAGAAAATAAAAAAATATATACTGTAAACTTTGAAAACAATAAGAGAATGAAAGAAGGTGGTGGATGTGAAACTTGTAAGAAAAACAAGTCATAGATATGGAAATGACAAGAAAATAGCTGAAGAAAAGACCAAGAATACATTTATAAGGAGTCCAGTTTGGTCATTTTTACTGTTGGTAACCAAAAGTGGCCGGGCTCCCTGGTCTAGGGGTTACACGACTTTCTCCGTAATCCGTATACTCTCATGAGTAACATGGCGTTGCGTGAGAATTGGTAGCGATATTCTCCGCGTTGGTAACTTATGGGGTATTGAGCCAGTCGCTCAGAAAGCAATGGCAAACTACTGAGTGTAATCTTGCCAAGAAATCTACAGTCAGCTGAAAGATGCTGATGTTGACAGTGATGTCCTGTAGAGGATATGCGAACACACACAAAAAAAACCAAAAGTGTGCTAATGATTATCTTTACCATAAAAGGTAAGATTGGGAACATCTGTTGGATCATTTCCCAAGAACATGCTGGTGTGTTGGAATACAAGCAAACAGACAGATTGCCTGTGTCTGCATTGCTGGGTGAGGCACTGGTGCACAGTAGGGCAGATGTAGCAGGATCCTTTGGGATCATGTGAATAGTGTGGAAGAATATTTATGGCCTGAGGAGAATGGTGCAGCAGAAAGTCACCACTGAATCTGCCTGACACTCAGTCTCATCTCATCTCATCTTGTTTCTCTTATACCTTGCAGTGTCGAAGTGAAGTATAAACAGCGGGAGAGTGCCCATTTATGGGTTTCATGTATTGAGATTCCAATGGACGCTGCTATTTCGTCTGTCCATTGTTTACTTGGTTGGCCTCTTCTTCTGCTTCCATTTGGTCTGTACGTCATTGCTTGTTGTGGTATACTGTTAGTTGGTAACCTACTTGCATGGTCAAACCATTTGACTTGCTGCCTTCTAATAAAATCTAATGCTGCTATAACCCCCACTTCAGTCCTGATTTCTTCATTTCTGATTTTCTGGCTTCTTTATACATTGAGTATTCTTGTCATCATCATCATCATCATCAAGTGCCGTGCCGGCTGGCGTAGGCGTTCATGGCTCTCCATAGATCTCGGTCTTTGGTTTTCTGGATCAACTCTGCTGCTGATATTCCTCCATGCCACCGTCTCAATCCATCCAGCATCACTTCTCTTGGTCTACCTCTGCCTCTCTTCCCCTCGATCTTTCCAGTTGTTACGATGTTCTCCAATGCCTCTCTTCTCATCACATGACCGAGGAAAGCTGTTTGCCTCTGTCTTATTGTTGTATATAATGTTCTAGTTTCGTTAGCCTGTTTCAGGCAGTCGTCGTTAGTTACTCTGGCAGTCCAAGGAATTCGCAACATTCGTCTCAGGAACCACATCTCTGTTGCTTCTAATTTCTTCTTAATTTGTTCATTTACATTCCAAGATTCACTGGCATACAGCAAAACTGGTTCTACATAGCATTTCAGCACTCTCTTTCTTACATTCAGTGATAGTGACTTATTGCATAAGATACTCTTCATTTTCTGAAATGCGGCTTTTGCCTGCCCTATTCTGCTCCTAATCTCTGTTGTACATCTTCCATCTGATGTTATAAATGCCCCTAGGTATCTAAAGTTATCAACTTGGTTAAGGATTTTCCCTTTTATTTCTATGTCACATTTTGGTGTCACCATTTTCTTTGATATTACCATTGTTACTGTTTTCTTGATATTCAAGGAGAGTCCTTTCCTTGCACTCTCTGTTACTACAACGTCTAATAATTGTTGTAGGTAATAATTGTTGTAGGTCTGTTGAATTATCCGTCACCAATACTGTGTCATCTGCATAGCGTATATTATTTATATTATAACCTCCAACTAGTATTCCTGGCATCTCTTTGATCTCTCTAATTATTACTTCGCTATACAGGGAGAAAAGATCTGGTGACAAGACACACCCTTGTCGTACTCCTAGCTTTATCTGTTCGTAACTACCCTCTTTATTTCCCATTTTAATTGCTGCTACTTGGTTCCAGTAAATATTCTTTATTATTCTTAAATCTTTTCCATCAGTGTTGATATCTTCCAACATTTTAATCAGTTCATCATGTTTTACTTTATCAAATGCCTTAGTATAATCTATGAAGCACAAATATATGTCTCTCTGTTTCTCTATTGACCTTTCTATTAGTGTCCGTAATGTATAAATTGCATTGTTTGTGCCCTTTCCTTCCACAAATCCATACTGTTCTTCACTAATTTCCATTTTTATTTTCTTTTTGGTTCTTCTCATTATGATTCTGAGTAGAAGCTTAGTGATATGGTTTATAAGGTTAATTGTACGAAACTCTTCACAATCAATTGCTCCTGGTCTTTTTGGTATAGCTATAAATACAGATTTCAGCATATCACTGGGTAAATACCCACTGCTGTAAATATCATTCAACATTTTGGTTAATATATCTACTCCAAATTCTCCCAATACTTCTAATTCTTCTATTGTGATTTCATCTGGCCCAGCTATTTTTCCTTTCTTCATACGTTTCATAGAGTCAGGGACTTCATCTTTCAGAATAGGTGGACCTTCTAAGTTACTATCTTCTGTTAATTCTTCCCTTTCTCCTTCATATAATTCTCTTATATACTCATTCCACCTCTTCATTATAGCATCTTCCTCTAATATTATCTTTCCTGTTTTTGATTTCAAACACCCTGTATTTATTCTTATTTTTCTTCCTGTAAGCTCACTGATTTTTCTGTGCATATTTTTTGTATCTTTAATGGAATTTAATTCAATTTTTTTGCATTGCTCGTTTAACCAACTTTCTTTAGCCTTCCCACATTTATCTTTTATTTCTTTATTTATCTTAGCGTATTCTTGTTTGTCATTTTTACTCTGTTTTCTTTTGTCCATCAGTTTTAAGATATCTTCATTCATCCATTTTTTCTTAGCTATTTTGCCTCTCTCCGGGGCACTATTCTTCTCACGAATCTCAAATCTGTTGTTGTGATTTTTCTTTTCTCTTTTTCTGTCATTGTCCAGGTTTGGCATTGCTAGCATAGAGTTGATGGGAAGATTGAGTTGTTGAGTGCTTTCTCAGTAACTGTTGATAGACGTTTGTTCTTTAGTGTTGGTGCCATTTGCCCAATGAGTTGGTTTGCCTTATTGCCTGATACTCAGTACTCTGAGAAAACACACGCCATACACATAATCAGACTGTGTCTGGTACCATTAGGACTGAGACAGCACTGGCTGTTGGAGATAGTTATGAAGGGTGTTTAGAAATGTTGCAAGTGTTGTATGTCAGTTCTTGGCTCAACTCAAATCAACTTTATCATGAAGGAAATTATTTTCTGAGTAAATTATCAAAAATACTTTGCTTACAATTTCAGCTTATGAGTAAAATCTTTTACTTATTAAAAATGAATCTTGAAAAGAACATTTTATCAGATTGGTTAAATATAGCAACTAATATTTAACTAATGGATTTTAATGAATTTTGTTAGTCCCTTATTTAAATCGCTATCATGTTTATTTTTACGAATGTAGTTTATTATCTTTAAAAATATAACAGAACATAGATGACTTAAAGTAATCAAAAAGTGAAAACTCTCACAGCTTTGTCACAGCCTAAGACATTAAGAAATACCAAAGACAATATACAAGAGCAGAATCTTCCTTTTGTTCTTGCCCCATGGTGGAAAACTTCTTCTTGTATTTGTTCTTTCATGTTAAACCCACAGACAAGTTCCTAGGATGTGGTAAACAGTTTTTTGGGATCTCTTTTTGTGTTCCATACAGCTTTGAATGCAAGGCCATCTCACTAGGCCAGAATTCGCTTCTTAGCAGGCTGTACTTGGAGAAAGCCTGAAGAACAAGTTCTGCATTTTGGAGTTTATATTACAGGGACAAAGAGAAAGGGGTACACTAGAGACAACATTTATCTATCAGGCGTGCACAGATCTATCAAAACAAACATACAAGGAATTCAACAAAGTATGACAAGACAGACAAATATGGAATGAAATTGTGAAGCTTCATGACCAGTCTTGGAGCTGATATACTTCATGATGATAATGATTTTATTAAAGTAATACAGTTAACACACAACTAATTATTTCAGAGCTCACAAACAATAATTTATCCTGAATTCTGTCCTTTTTCAGTACGGCTGATCAGAAATCCACCTGATGATCAATCCAGAGGCCAACTTCAGGTATTTGATCAGGGTAAAGGTTGGTGGCATTATGTTTGTGACACTGGGGTCACTGATAGAGAAGCCACCCTTGTTTGCAAAACTCTAGGTTATCAGTTTGGTATGCAACAATGCTGCAGTGCTGCAGGTCCTGGCATCAGCAGTATGGAATATGTGACATCAATCAATTGTCCCTCTTCTGCAACAGATATCAACAATTGCACTTTCGTGACTACTGGAGAGTGCCCCAATCTTCATTATGCATATGTGCATTGCAGTCATTCTCCATTTAACAATGAAAGTAAGTGTTATTTTCATACATACTGTAGAACAAACATAGTACCAATAGTCTTATTCTTTTCATGCTCCCAAGAACTGTATTCACTTGATGCCTAGCAGTTGTCTTGAGGTTGTGAGGTGAAGATGAAAGACTGACTCAGAAGACATTTGCTTTCAACATGATTTTATCTATCCTCAGATGCTGAAAATTATAAATACATTGAATACCTGATTGTATAACAATCTTAGCTAATAAAAGAAAAAAAGAAATATGTTGGTATCTGTACATTGAATAACAATTGTGAATTAACAGCAATATATCTTTAAATTCTGAATTTTCTAGATCTGACAACATCAGTTATGGCTAAATTCATAGACCAACCAACTGTAACACGCTATGGCATTGCTGGGAAGGTATGTAGTGCTGGACTGACCGATAATGAAGCTCGTGTTATGTGTCGAGAGGCTGGATATTACTCTGGTATGCTGCTTCAGCCAGGGAGTCTCGAATATAGTGATGTGATCATATTGAAAGGACTGAACTGCACTGGCTCTGAAGCCAGCATTAAAGATTGCTCATATCCCAACATGTCACAAGCAGGAGCTTGCCCAGATGCACGTGTTGCTAGGATTATGTGCCTTCAGACTAACAGTATGTATTATTTGTTTTTGTTAAAAATATATTTATTTGGTCAATTCTTATGCCTTTAGGACTACTTAGAGGAGCATGGGCCCACAACTATACATGCCATGCACTTTATAGGCCAGTTCATGTTGATTTGATTTTTGGTTGAATGTTTATTTAGTGTAAGGTAGCCACTCTCAGACTAAATCTCTTTAGTCTTTTATGATCTGCACAAGTGGATTACATTGTTACTGTTCTTTACTTCCCCTTTGGTAACATACAGACGATTTGGTCAGTATTGAAACAAACATTGTTTTCAAACTGCTAGTATATATTGGTTACTGAATTAATTGACTTTCACAAGTGATTCATGGTACATTTCTACCAACTCTCTGTTATGGGTGTTAAGCATGGATGGTGTCTAAGAATTTAAAGAGAGGAAACTCATCACAAGTGGCATGAAATGACTGAGAAAAGCTTCCAATTTTACTAGAACAGACAGAAAGAATTAGAATTTGGCAAGGAGATAAGACTATGAAATGAAGAATGCAATGTGTTTACAACCAGCATTTAACTAGAACGATTAGCATCTACACCAACTGAATTTACTCCAGGAGATGGGACATTTATGAGTTTATCCGGTGTCCTATGATGTCAATGTTTAAATCAATCAATGAAAACATAATTAGACATGGAAATAGAAATACCATATATACCTCTCCCTTCCTGAGAGATAACAAATTCAGTGGTTTGTGGCATCTTATTTAGTATATCATGCCTAAGACTAAGAGGTTGTGACTAGAAAATCATCCTAAATTTATCAAACGCCACATAGAGTTGTTCCAGTAGTTGAGACTTTACTCATTAACTACATATGTAGCCCATCTTCCAGTTTTTTATTTCTGCTGTTTACTGCTGGTAAACCGTGTGTTGACGCTCTCATTTATACATTGGTCTGGAACAATGAGGGCCAAATTATTATTACAAATCAATATTACATAAATATGCAGCTCATACTGCAGTGTAGTATTTCTACAGGTTACTTCTGGTAGTCCGTATGTTGATATTCTCAGTTTAAAGTTGGTTTGAAGCTGTGAGGATCAAATTAATATAACAAATCATGACCTGAAATTACTTCACAAAATAGGATTGCAAAATGGCAGTTTTTGAGCATCTATACTAAGATATATGAATTAAGCCTAAAAAGCTAACAATTTATTACTAAAATCAAAGAAAATCTGGCTTAAAGCTGGAGAAAGACTGATTCTATCAAAGACATACACCACAAACTCGGCACAGTTCTGGTGATACACTTGGCTCAAGATTTTTAAAAAAGTAAAAAACAACTCCCCCTTCAATTAACGGCAGATGAGGACCAAAAGTCAATATCAGTATAGGGGTAGATAATAGACAGACACCACAACCTGGGAAGAAAAGGCTTCTGACCATAAAACATGGAGATACTCTGTAAAAAGCCACCTTGAACTCTGTGAAAGGAAACTACTTCAACAAGCAGAGGATAAAGGAGTCTGCAGAAATAAATGCCAGGCTGTGAAGCTAGAGGCTTCCTGCTTTTAGGGCAAATCAATCCAAAGTTAGATCAGACTGAAGAGGGTATTATAATAGATTATTAGATAGCATAAGTAAAGCAAGCAAAGGATCTATTTTCACATGAGACATATTGGAAATATAGCATTAGCTCCATATTTTTGCCCAACTAGAACTAGATGGATGATGTCGCCAATATCCTGCCAGCTGCCTTTACTTCCCAGGACAATGTCTAGTGTCCATCTTAGACAAGGTCGACCTGGAAGTTCAAGTCAGTGAAAAATAAAATCCCTGCAGCATAGACATACTTCATTTTCTGATCAAATGTGTTTCAATGTTAGCAATGGATTTTTCACATACTTGTAATGGATACAGTTTTCTGTACATAAAGTTGTTATATTTTTATAGGAATTTCAGTACTAATAAGAATGCAGAAAAATTGCTGGAACCTACATTGAAGAATGAGCTAAAAGATTAAATGTTAAAAATTCCTTAAACTGTTCAAACAAAATAAAATAGAACTTGAGGAAAATTGGATGTGTTCATCTTACACATTTGGAAAACAGCAACACTTGCATATTCCATCCATCCGTCATGTGCCATGCCGGTAAGCGTGGGCGGTCATGTTCTGCCATCTCACTCGATCACCAGAGTCGTGGATCAGCTCCGTGTTCCTGTCTCGACCATGCCATGTGGCCAATCCATCCAGGTATTTACTTCTCGGTCTTCCCCTTGGTCTCTTCCCTTCGATCTTGCCAGTTTTCACCAAGTTCTCCAAGCCACTTCTTCTCATAACATGCCCAAGAAATTTTGACTGTCTACGTCTAATGACTCTAATCAGTTTACGATCTTCATTTGTCTCTTGAAGGTTTTGCTCATTGGTTTTTCTGTCCGTCCATGGTATTCTTTGCATATTAGCAAAAATTATATCCAGGTTATGACTGAGTACAGCATCAGCATGAGCATACCCACACTGTCAGTGTCACAGTGTGCACAGTTGTATCTTGAATGAAGTCATTCAAGCAGTTCTGTGCTGAATATTTAATACACCCATTAATGACACAACCAGGGGTAGAACATCCACTGAATTAAAATATCGCTGATTTTAAGGGAATATATATTAAGTGAAATAATCAATGAAAGAGCACGCAGAGAAAAAAATGTATTGATGACTACAGTTGACCATATGCACAGAAGAGAAACCATTTGTATAGATGGCTACAATTGATCATATGCACAGAAGAGAAACTATTTGTATAGATGGCTACAGTTAACCATATGCACAGAAGAGAAAAGTTAATCATTAGGTTGGAAAAAGACAAACTGTATTAAGATTGATGCATCAGAATAGTGCACCTGAATTTGGTCACCTGACATACCAATCCTGAGGATAGTGCTATAGTATTTCCAGAAATAACAGCGCTCTTTCAGTCAGCAGTCTTTCAGTCTCTTTCAGTCTAACAGCAGTCTTTCAGTCTCTTTCAGTCAGGTTTCTGCTGAGCATTTGAAAGGAAGAGTGAGGACTGTTCAGTTACCTAAGTTAAAAACATAGAATCAGTCACCTGCAGCCCTGATGTATCTAAATTTTTTGGGATGGCTGGTGAATCTGATTTGGAAGTTTAAAAACAATTAGCTACTGAATAGTGAATGAAACAAATAACATTTTGTGACTTCTAGTTTTTTATTTTCAATATTTTTATTTCAATTTTGATAATTATCTGTATTTTTTGTCTATATTCAAATATATTGATGTATATGAAGAATGGTTTCAATATTCCAGCTCTCTCATACCATAAATGTTGAATTTAATAAAACAATTTTGAAACTGTTCTTCTTAGGTCCTGTTAATTTCAGCATCCGTGCTGATACAAACTTCAACTCAGGCCGTGCTGAAATTCGTATCGATGGGCGTGTCATGGTTATAGAAGACAGTGCAATGGACACACTTGAGGCATCAGTCTTCTGTCGTAGTATATCAGATAAGAAATATCTCTATGGCGAGGGGTACCTACATCAGCAGACTGGAAGAGAGGGAAATCCTCAGGTTCTTATGAGCAACATACACTGCCATGGACGTGAGGAGAATATATTGCAGTGTGATGCAGAATTCTTGCCATCAGCTTCAGAAAGACCAATAGCATATATTGAATGCTACAATGGAGGTAATTCCTTGCATCACATTAGTGTTGTGTATTTTTTAATTATGGTAATCATTAAGTTAGCTTGGTCATCATTAAGTTAGGGTGTCTCCATGGTGAAGTGGTCAAAACGTATGCCTCGCGCTCTGAAGGTTATGGGTTTGATTCTGGGCTATGTCTTTCTGTTCACGAGTGCATTTTTCTTGGAGACTCCTGGGGGTCGTCGCTGGAGCTATAGAGTTTGTGCTTTGTGCGACATTTTTTGGCACGCCGCCCTAAGGAAAGAGACCAAGCCATATCGGATAAAACCGGGTGCAATGAAGTCGATCGTCTTGACATTTAAGACTTGTTATTAAGTTAGTTCACAGACTAGTGTCAAATTCTTTTCAACACTGTATAAGTTTGAACTCCAATGTCCATGCAAAACTGTAAAAAGTTATTTCTTGGTTGTCGTCTTTTTCTGGATTTTGATTTGCGGTATTGTCAATGGAAGGGAACGGACCAAGAGGAAGACCGAGAGGAAAGTACCTGGATGGCTTGGCCACATGGCATGGACGGGACAGGAACACTGAGCTGATCCACGACACTGGTGATCGAGTGAAATGGCGAGACATGACCGCCCATGCTTTCCGGCATGGCACATGATTGATTGATTGATTGATTTTCAATGGGACCTTTGGTGTTCTTTGTTATCCTTCCATCGCATCTCATTCAAGCCAAGGATTTTGTCACTGTAGTTTGCTCACTCTGGTCTTCAGTGTAAGGCATGGGCTCAATCCATCTGTACCAAGTGAGTGATCAAGTGAGTAAACTTCGGACAAATGCCTTATCTAGTGAGAATAAAGTTGCCTAATACTCAAGAATCAGGCTAGTTTTGGCTGGTTAAAAGATATGATTATTTAGAAGTAGCTGAACTTGGTATCCCAAGAAGTAGGTTACAAGTATCTAGTTAGAATTTAAGAGGCAGGCGGTAACTTGATAGACAGTGCACCCCAAACCGTTCTACTTCATGCATTTATATATTATGAACAGCCACTAAATGTGCGTTAAGAGAATTCTAAGCACTTGCAAGTGAGAGCACGCACGCACACACCCTCACATGCACCCACCCACACACCCTCACATGCACCCACCCACACACACACACACTCACACTCTTTCTCTCTCTCTCTCTCTCTCTCTCTCTCTCTCTCTCTCTCTCTCTCTCTCTCTCTCTCTCTCTCTCTCTCTCTCTCTCTCTCTCTCTCTCTCTCTCTCTCTCTCTCTCTCTCTCGACAATATGTGAATAGAACTTTGAGTTCATAAATATGCTACACAGCAATGTTTATTCTTTTAAAATCTGTAAAACACCTTGAAAATAAAATAGGATGCTAAAAAGATAGTCAATATCATGAGCTAGTCTTTTACAAGAAGTAATTGTGAAGATAGTATGTTTGATTGTCATGTTTCAAATATGTCTGTTGGAATCTGCAAACAAAGAACCTAGAGCAAGCCTTTGTCAAAGAATCTGCTTCAGTTTGTGAGACTTCTATTTAAAAAAAAGTATTGCAGTCCTTTCTCTCCAATTAATTCGTTGGCATAGACTCTCATTTCTTTTATTTATAGACACATCTCCATACTTCTCATTACTCAGAAGTACCTTTATAGTCCAACAAGACTTGACATATATAATCCTTCCCTTCTAACTTCTCCTATCTAGTCAGGGTAAATAGAGTATCCTACATCTTATCTTTCGTGTTGAAGACAGGGTGATACAGTTAGTTATATTTACAGATATATTTAGGGGGGGGGGGGGGGGCTGAGTGGTCTAGAGGTATGGTGTCTGTCTCGAGTACTAGAGGTCCCGGGTTCAAGCCCCGGTGAGGACCGGGATTTTTTCACGTGAACTTCTAGTAATAAAATTTCCCCTGATCTCTGGGTAGTGAGATCGGATGCCCATGTGTATTGTTGCGCACGTAAAAAATCCCTTGGCAGTTGGAAGTCGAAAAAGAGTAGCCTAGCGGCGCTGCCCGGGCAAAATTTTGAGTTAAAAATCTACCCAAAGTATTTCAGGATCATTGCCGATGCTACGGAGTTCATGCACTGAGCTGAGTTTCTCCAGACTCAGGTTTGAGTTAGGAGGAAAATGGAGCACTTATGGGTTACACCCATGTGCCGTGATGTTGATCCAACGACTAATCGACTAACCTAAACTAAACTGTGATATGGTTAGACTGCTTTAACATGAAAGTTATGACATAAACTTAATGTATACACTTTGATCAATATTTAAAAACAATATTTATTATTGTTAGTATCAATAGCAGATTTTCTTGCCCTCTGGATATCCACCTGGGTGGTTAGTCTCCCTATTTGTGTGCAACTCACCTGGTTAGATAAAAATTACATTTACGCTGGGTTTTTTTTTTGTAATATTGTATATACCTTGAAAATTGTTCCTTGAACCAATACTTGATTAGGTAAAATAATTTTAGGAGTAAACTGGATATAGAAAAATACAACCATAACTCCAATATGTACAACAATACTCTCACGAGTCGGACTGAATGACCACAAAGAAAATTACCTAGGAACCCGTTATAAATCAGTAGTGGATGGAATAGCATTACCCCTAGCACCAGGAAAATAATAAAAACAAAACAGTGCTTTACTTACCTAGGATAGCAGCTAAGTTTTACATCAATTGAATATGTGTGGGTCTGTGTGGGGCGTACATGCATATGTGTGCTTTTTATTTTGTTGAGATATAGATCTTTCCTCAGTATGTCATAATATGCAGTTCTACTAATTTGTGAACATTTTATTCCCTTTAAGCTCAACTCCGGAATGGTCCCACAGATATCAAGTCTGCTGGTGTTTTAGCTCTCTATAATAAAGAACAGCTGGAATCTGGTGCAGTGTGCGGTACACACTTTGGACAAAACGAAGCAGGTAGATAGTGATTCTAAATGTAACTACTCACAATATTTTATATCTTAATTTTGTGGATGTCCTCTTGTGTCAAATGTGTGTTGACACTGGAATTTACAGTAAAGAAAAGAATATACTATTAAAACATAAACAATATTTTCCCTCGTGAATTTGAATAATTAAGACACAAACAATAGATTGCATGATTTAATTGTCAGGCAGATTTCATTGCATCTCGTTAGGTACATACTGCAGAAATCACACAACATAAACTAAAGCAATAAGATAAAACCTTCAGGCTGAAATATACAACACATATATTCACATAGTAATTTGAATTGTCTACCACAATAATTTTAAACTATCATGTCTTTTTGTTTACATAAAGTTGGCTGTTGTAAATGAATGACAATTGCCTCTGCCATTTTAATATACCTGGCAATAAATCATGCAATCTATTGTTTATGTCTTCATTATTCAAAGTAAAATATGTGTGAACATGTACACTTAGACACACATACGCCAACTCACAGAGGTACAAAATCACTCAGAGACACACACATACACAAGGGTGTAGAGACACATAAAGAGACACAGGGACAGAGCAAGAGAGACTGAGAGATGCACATAAGTAAGTGAGAGAGAGAGAGGAGACAAAGAGAGTGAGGAAATTTCAATTCATATACATTTAATTTTATTTCACTACACAGATGTTGGCTGCCGAATGCTGGGCTATGAACATGGCATTTATCATTGCTGCCTGCCCTTTGGATACAACTACTTGAACATAATGTATAGAAACTTCCAGTGCAATGGGACAGAGAGCTCCTTGTTTGACTGTAAATATGAAACATCAAGCGGTTATAATTCGGTGAACTTCTGCAGCAGTCGGCAGAATTATGTTGGCCTGACATGTTATAATGGAACAAAAACGGACAGTAAGTAACAGGATGTTTCATGTGGGTGTGATGGTGCCTGTATGTGTGTGTTTTTAGATATAGAACCAATAGCAGCAAGATGTTTTATGTGGGTGTGTGTTGTTAGGTTTAGAACCAATAGTAAGTAACAGGATGTTTCATGTGGGTGTGTGTTTTTAAGTTTAGAACCAATAGTAAGTAATAGGATGTTTCATGTGGGTGTGTGTTTTTAAGTTTAGAACCAATAGCAGCAAGATGTTTCATGTGGGTGTGTGTTTTTAGGTTTAGAACCAATAGTAAGTAATAGGATGTTTCATGTGGGTGTGTGTTTTTACGTTTAGAACCAATAGTAAGTAACAGGATGTTTCATGTGGGTGTGATGGTGCGTGTATGTGTGTGTTTTTAGATTTAGAACCAATAGCAGCAAAATGTTTCATGTGGGTGTGTGTTTTTAGGTTTAGAACCAATAGTAAGTAATAGGATGTTGTGGGTGTGTGTTTTTAAGTTTAGAACCAATAGTAAGTAACAGGATGTTTCATGTGGGTGTGGTGGTGTATGTGTATGTGATTGTTTTTAGATTTGGAACCAATAGCAACAGGATGTTTCATGTGGGTGTGTGTTTTTAGGTTTAGAACAAATAGTAATTAACATGATGTTTCATATGGGTGTAGTGGTGTGTTTATGTGCGTGGTTTTAGATTTAGAACCAATAGCAGCAGGAAGTTTCATGTCAAAACCACATTCTATCATAAGTTATTTAAGACACGAGGAGAGGAAGGCACAAGATGATAGTTTTTGTTAAGCTGGGTTGTTGTTGTTGACCAGAGTAGACTCTGGGATATAAGTAAAAGCAAGTAGTTTGGCTGGAACTCTAGTTGTGAGGATAGGCACCAAAACCAGCCGTAGAACACACCCACGTTATTAGTCTCTATAAGATCATGGAACTGAAGCTCATACTTTAATATGTCACAGATGTTATGATGACTGTAATTGTTGTCTTCGATCTACAGAGTACCACCAAATTTACTATCACATTTGTCAGAAGTCGGGGTGCCCCACCGGCTAGATGAAAGTATTTTTCACTGGCGAGCAACCCCAAATAGTCAGAAACTGACTAGGGACAAAAACTATATGGCTGAACTATAGATTAAGCCCTGAATATCCAACGTACAGCTCCAAGTGGCTCGTTACAAAATGAAATGAACTGTGCTGAATATTCGCCAAGGAATAGGAAAGAGAAGTTTAGCTAAGATAGATGTTTAAGTCTAAATATATGAATATAGACGACTATCTCAGTACAGGTTTTTCTCCCTGACTGCTCCCTTCCTTGGTGTGTAAGTGAACCCCCACCAATGTACACACACAACACGTATGCACAATTGGAATTAAAATATAACGACCGAACTATAAGTTACAATACTACAACATTTATTTATTAATCATAATCATAGACATCTGATGGTTCAATATGAGGATGATGAAATCATATACATATTGATATTGATGACAAATATTACGTAACTTTACTTGTTACTTGCTCTATCTGGATCTGTGGTCCAGATCCCCACTCTCCAGTAGACACAAAAAGAACAGCTTGCCGGTGTTCTGACGTCTGCCAGTCCTGGCTCTACCTAATCATAACTCGTTCTTGAGATCTATAACATAGGTGCTCCTTGTGAGAGCTTGAAAGAAAGTCAAGAATGTGTTATATCAGTTCTACATCAGCGCAATCCTAATTAAAACATATCATAACACAAACATATACAATGACCAGTCTGGCCCAGTTTTATCTTTCAGCTCTACTGCGTTCACCATCCTCCTTCTCCCTACTGTCTTTAGTCTGGGACGGGCTTTTCAATTGTCTCACACGCCTGTAATGATTACATTTCTGCCGCCCCATGTCCATGTCGCTAATACAGAAATTCTGTGTCGTACAGCCGCTCCGTCCAATGTTAGTTTAGCAGCTCACAGGGTCGGTAAGGGTATTATAACAATACCTGATCATCCGGGCTTGCAAGCCGTGACCAGTAGCTGTGCCAGGTTTCCATGCATTACCGTGGACGCACGCCCACAATACACTGAGAAAGTTTAGCACCATATACCAATTGTGGGTAAGGTCTGTACCATTACACCTCTGCTTCCAACACAATCATTGGCCAATGGGCCAATACGCAGACAATAGCATAACACTTCATATTGGTAGGTTTGCATATGACAAATCAATATATCAAACATCCAATACACATAAACATATTGATTAAACTAGACATATTATGATACTTTAACATCATAGCATAATGCACTAGTTAGTTTATGAAATTACACATACATACATCCAACATATCCGTAAACATTATATTACTTCAAGATGGACATCTAATGATACTCAACATAATAGCATCAGGCATTATTAATGAGTACTAATATTGTATAGCTACAAAATGAGATATACAACAAGTCTAATTGAAGTTACCACACAGACCAGCTATATTTGCTGAGCTGCCCGGTTTAATCACACTTAGTTACTGCTGTTGTAAGAATTAAATAAATAGTCAGTTGACTATATTCTGTACCACAAATGCACACCCCAACAAGCAACTAGGGTAGTGTACAAAGAAATGACAAGCATCTACCAAGACACCTAAAAGTATTATTAGACAATGATATTTATTGAAATAACCTATGTCCGATATAGACTGACTAGTTACTAAGAAATAATTCTCCTAGTTAAATCTAGCAACATAAGAATCATACATATGACTACCAAACATTGAGCTGGCTGCCTACCTGTTCTGAAGTCAAACTTAATCTAACATAAAACAGGCTAGGGACCCTTATTTAAGCTGAGTCAAGCAGACCGTATTATCTCCTTGGCATTCCCATCATAAATTCTTCTTATCTCCACCGGACGGTAATTGCAATTAACTCCAAGTCTGCCCAGTCATAAAAATTCTTTCTGCAGGCACACTAGCCTTCACACCTGTGGGTCTGACCATTATTAGCCCACTGAGTCTTATCAGTGATTTCACACCTTGCGCCTCTAGTCTCTACCAGATGGGGTCATCCATCGCGGTTGGGCGATTTCTTAGCTATTCTTATCAGGTGTCATGTCAAGGGAACAATTAGGTTCTCATGGTCAACAGCCAGTTTACAACTCTGTTGGTAAACCAGGTTTGCTTGCGTCATGCCTAGTTGGTTTTAATTACTATTCAGTCCCCTGAGTCTGCCCTCCCGTCTGGCTGGATTGATAAGACTGTGAAACTGATCTGGGGGTGACCGGTACTGGTGTCAAATTAACTTCCCAAATAGAAAGCCATTCCTGGTGGTTGTTTACTTGCAGGTTTTGCAAGCTTACGTCAAGACAGTATAGCCTTGAATATAGAGAAAACAGTTTTGTTCGTCTGTTGATCCTCTACATGGCCCATCAAAAGTGACCCGAAAATTGTTCTGGGAAGTAAAGGCTGCCAATTCGTGACAACATTAATAAAGATTGAAACAATAGGATTTGTGGCGTCCACTTTTTGTTTATCCGTGGCCAACCATGGGTCATTCATAGACGTTGGCATTACTTGCATCCTCACATTGTGGTTGTCCCATGTGTAGTGTCCAACTGTGCATGTATGAACAGTATTATCTAATCAGTTGTGCAACAACTGCAGTGGAAACTACAAAAACTATTGTTGCATATTTACTACATGGATTGCATATGAATATTGAACGGTATATGAGAGATTAAATTTGAAAACTTTGCTTTAGAATACAATTATTTCCTGCAGCTTTTGGAATGTAACTTAAATTTTGGCATTAATACATTATAAATTCACCTCTTATTGTTCTTCATACCCTCAAATTTTTCTGGTAATATTGCAGATTTCAGCATCTCCATTTCAAATTCGTCTTCAAGCCTCAATACTGGATTTCTGCAGGTGAACTATCTGGGCACGCCTGGTAGTATCTGTAACCTAGGCTGGGATGACAAGGATGCTAAAGTTGCTTGTAGGGAGTTGAACTTTGAAAATGGAATTGCCTATTTCCATTACAGAGCAACTTTCTCCCTAAATGAAAATGTTGGTCCATTTTGGTTAACCAGTGTAAGTGTTGAGTAGATTTTAAAAAGTGCTTTGTTTATCATGAATGCTTCCATTTTGTTAATTTTGTAATCTGGCAACATTTAATGGCAAATAATGATAGCAAGTTCTGTAACTGCTTCAAATATTTCAATTAAAAATTATAACTTGCTTTGTTACTACACAATTATTTTTCAGTCTTAGAATATAAACAGTTGCTGGATTTCATTCAACATTCTGAATTATTAAATTGTTTTTGTTATATAAAATTTAAGGAAATGTGTTTGTTTATTCTGATGACATGAAGATCCTAATTTTACAGTTGTTAAGAACCGCTTATATTTGTCTTCCTGTGCATGTCTAATTGAGCTATTCATGTTATAAAAACAGGTTAACTGTAGTGGCTCAGAATCACGCATTAGAGATTGTCCCCACTCAAAACTTGGTGATGTTACTGGCTGTGACCGAGCTCATCATGCTGGTGTCCTGTGTATGGATGGCTCAGGTAATATCAGTGTTACTAATGTAAAACTACCACAATGTATTGATCATGAATATAAATTAAATTCAGCATTACTGAAGTAACATTACCACAATGCAGATCATACATATAATTGAAATGCCAATGTTACTGAAGTAGCAGTATCACCCTGCAGATCATGAATATAAATGAAATGTAAGTATTACTGAAGTATCATTACCACACTACAGATTATGAATATACATTATATGTCAATGTTACTGAGGTAGCATTACTGCATTACAAATCATAATAAATATATACTATGCCAATTTTAATTTATATGTAGTGTTTTAGTAGCCAACATGGCTAAAAGGTTATGAACACTTGCTCTCAAAGTTACTTTTGGTGATGGCAAGGTCACACTCCAGTTTACTTCTATTGGTTGCACTGCCTTATCACTTTTCTACTGCTGTCCTAGGGCTTTGTGATCCTGCATAACGATCCACGTCCACACACCTCTGCCAACATAGCTAACACTCTTTTAACATTGCAACTGTTTTCTTTTCTGCTTCTGCCTTTTATCTCTCAGTGGAGATTAATCCCTCAACCAACTGACACTATCCTTCTATCATTTACTGTCTCCTGCATCTCCTTCCATGCCCTCCACATATTATTCATCTCTCTTTAATTCTCTTTTCCAAGTGTCTCTTTTAGGTTTTCCTCTATTTATTTTGCCATGTGGGTTTCATAGGAAGGACTTGCTAATTATACTATTAACAGGTTTTCTCAGTGTGTCTTATTCAGCATAGGCTGGGCTATATGTTCAGAAGAGAACAATGTAACTTGAGCTGAAATAACATTTAGAGAACAGTATAGACCGAGCTGAAGGAACATTTTAGAGAACAGTATAGACTGAGCTGAAGGAACAGTCTAGAGAACAGTGTAGACTGAGCTGAAGGAACAGTTTAGAGAACAGTGTAGGCTGAGCTGAAGGAACATTTTAGAGAACAGTATAGACTGAGCTGAAGGAACAGTTTAGAGAACAGTGTAGGCTGAGCTGAAGGAACATTTTAGAGAACAGTATAGACTGAGCTGAAGGAACAGTCTAGAGAACAGTGTAGACTGAGCTGAAGGAACAGTTTAGAGAACAGTGTAGGCTGAGCTGAAGGAACATTTTAGAGAACAGTATAGACTGAGCTGAAGGAACAGTTTAGAGAACAGTGTAGACTGAGCTGAAGGAACAGTTTAGAGAACAGTGTAGGCTGAGCTGAAGGAACATTTTAGAGAACAGTATAGACTGAGCTGAAGGAACAGTTTAGAGAACAGTGTAGACTGAGCTGAAGGAACAGTTTAGAGAACAGTGTAGGCTGAGCTGAAGGAACATTTTAGAGAACAGTATAGACTGAGCTGAAGGAACAGTTTAGAGAACAGTGTAGACTGAGCTGAAGGAACAGTTTAGAGAACAGTATAGACTGAGCTGAAGGAACAGTTTAGAGAACAGTATAGACTGAGCTGAAGGAACATTTTAGAGAACAGTATAGACCGAGCTGAAGGAACAGTTTAGAGAACAGTATAGACCGAGCTGAAGGAACATTTTAGAGAACAGTATAGACTGAGCTGAAGGAACATTTTAGAGAACAGCGTAGACTGAGCTGAAGGAACATTTTAGAGAACAGTATAGACTGAGCTGAAGGAACATTTTAGAGAACAGCGTAGACTGAGCTGAAGGAACAGTTTAGAGAAATTTAGAGACCAGTGTAGGCTGAGCTGAAGGAACATTTTAGAGAACAGCGTAGACTGAGCTGAAGGAACAGTTTAGAGAACTTTAGAGACCAGTGTAGGCTGAGCTGAAGGAACATTTTAGAGAACAGCGTAGACTGAGCTGAAGGAACAGTTTAGAGAACAGTGTAGGCTGAGCTGAAGGAACATTTTAGAGAACAGTGTAGGCTGAGCTGAAGGAACATTTTAGAGAACAGTGTAGATTTGGCTGTAGAAATTCTTGGGAGAACATTGCAGTAGTGTAAACAACCAGTTTGTTGGAGAAATAGTTAGCAGATACCCCCTATGATAATAATAACAAAGTGGAACACTTCACACCCTAATCGTTAAAATCTGCCATTTGAAGAAAAGGAAAGGGCCTTTCCCAATATGCAACATTTGTTGAATATTGGGCATATGGTGCTGGCTCCATGTTTTTTATAGACCAACTAACACTCAAGGGGTGAGATGGTCAGTCTCACGCTGGCCACCTTTATATCTCAAGACATTTCATGGTACCTGGGTCAGTTTGAAAGCTCAGGTCAATTTTAGACATTCTCCTTGATGCAGATTCAAACCCATGAGCACAGGGCTGGTATGCAAGCATCTGCCCTGTGGTTACCCTTATTTTTACAGCATCCTTTGATATATGCTATTGTGAGAGTGAACACTTATATTTTTCAGGAGTATAATATAATAAAAGCCGTTCTTTTTCTATTAGTAAACAGTATGATTGTTGAATGCAGTGAAAAGGTAAATTATGTAACTGTATATTTTTCAGAGAAGGAATTCTGGTTGGCTGGTACTGATAAACCACACTATGGAAGAGGAGGCCAGAATTAATGGCAAATGGTAAATTTTGTAACTGTACATCTTTCAGGGATAGAGTTCCGATTGGTTGGTACTGATAAACCACACTATGGAAGAGTGGAGGCCAGAATTAATGACCAATGGGGTACTGTGTGTGACAGGTACTGGGATTCTCGTGATGCATCTGTCATGTGTCGACAGATTGGCTATGACACTGGTGACGTATGGAGCACCAGTGACTTACCACCAGGCCAAGGTAACTATCTCTAAATTAGTGTTCATTTTCTTCATCTAATTTAATTTTGTTCTTATGATTTTTGTGAAAACTCATTTAATTGCTTCTGTACTTGCATAATTAGTTTGGCATTGTTTAATACGGGCATTTCATGACAAGTAAATAGTACAATGTCACTACACATTGAGTAAGAGAAAGTTGAAGTGTCAGTGTGTAACTGGCACCTTGCTGTCTTGACAGATTTTATATGCATCTAACATGAATATTGAATGTATAACATTTGGATGAGCATTCTATGTGTGTCTATAGGCCCTGTATATGAAATTGGACCCCGATGTCTGGGAACAGAGAAAAACATCAATAACTGCCCTCATGAGGGCTGGACTTCAGATGAAAGTAGTACTTGTTCACAACACTCTAGGGATGCCGGAGTTTTCTGTTACTCTTCAGGTAATTTATTGCCAGTGTTATGAAGATACAGTCATTATTTGAGTCAGTTTTCTATTTAAAGGTTTCTGATTGTGTGTTCTTTATTTGTTATTGTTGTTTCTGATGGCATTTCGACACTTAAAATTAAATGTATAATTTGAAAAATAAAATAGTTCTTGTTTTCATATTCTGACTATTTGGATCCTTTTGGTAATATGATATTAACTAAACCTCTCATTGCTACACTTAATACCACGCTCTTTCATCTTGTACATATTTATAGTTGACAGAAATGTGTCCAGTCAGGATGATGTTCACAGCGTAGGCTAAAGTTAATGTTTAGTCTGCTGTTCTTTGGTGTGTTTTTTTTTGGTGTGTGTTAATGTTGCATATCCCTTGCAGGACGTTGCAGTCAACACCAGCAATTTTCAGCTGCTGTTGATGTACTCGGCAAATTTTTACATTCAGTAGTTTGCCATTGCTTTCTGAACGACTGGCTCCCATACCAGCACGTCATAACACAACCGACACGGACTGTTGCACAATTCGGTTGCGGCTGAGATTCGAACGCCTGGTACCCGGCTCACGAACCGTGTTTGCAAACCTTTGGCCATGGAGCTGGCGTTCTTTGTCTAGGTCATGCTTTTTTCTTGACTGGATCATGAGCTCTGAGAAACTCAGCTGAGGAGCAAACCTAAGAAAAGAATTGACCACTATTCAACTTGCACCATCTTGAGCTGAATTTTTTTTATCTCCTCTTGTTCTACTTAACTCTTTCCTTTTTCAGTACCAAATAATTCATCAAGCAATTCTATCTCTCTCTATCTTTTAGTTATTTTCTACAATTTCTACTTTGCCATTGTTCATCACATAAGTGTGTCTGAATCTGGTCTTCTTTTATAGACTGATATTTTAACACCAAGATGTCTATTTAATAATTCTGTTTGTGTTCATTTATCCCAAGTGTAACTATTCTGTACACTTTCCATAAAACATTTCCCTAAGATTCTTTCAATTATTTATGTTTTTACCATTTTCAGAGCACACCAAAAGACATTTTGTTCGAATGTTCTGTATTCTGCATAATCATACATGCTGTTAGTACACCCACAGTGACTTCCTTGGCACTGTTTGTAGTTTTCTCATGTTTCCTTGCAGCTATCAGCAATATATAAAAGAGAGACAATAATCACAAGGAAAATAGCATGAATGTATTACGTTCACAGATGTACATAGTCTCTTATGCCCTGTATCTCCCATTGGAGCATATGCACACAACCAGCTCACACCAAGCCATCTGATCTTTTGCTGGTTATAGACAATGGACTTTCTAGACTATTATTAGGTTCTCTCTATTATCTCTGTGTATGTCCTATCCAGTGCCATCATCTGTTCCTCACCTTTTGATTCGTTGATATTTGTATAGTTCAATACTTAGCTCCACATTGGTGACTCTATCATACCATTTTAGTCCTTTTATTCTGCACAGAGACCTATTAATGAATGTTTGTGGTTTATTAGTAATTGTTTCAGTTGTTCTCCTTGTTTCTGATCCGTACAGTAATATGTACTTTAGTACATTCACATTCTAAGTTTTGTGCTACATTTAATTTCTTTTGACTTCCACATATTTCCTAGTTATATATATATATATATATATATATATATATATATATATATATATATATATATATATATATATATATATATATATATATATGCATCTATATGTTCCCCCATGAAAGCCTGGAGAAAACAATAATGGAGGTGTATGTGTCTGGGAAGAGAGGAAGGCCAAAGAGAAGATGGGTGCAGGATGTGATGGAAGATCTCCAGATGGGTGTATAGGATGTGGGACATCTTGCTTATGACCGAGAAGTTTTCTGAGAGGTTGTTATGGAAGCGAGGTGCTGCAAAGGACACGCTACTGAATGAATATGTTCCCCCAGCTTTCCACTTTGTTATCTAAGTAGGTGTAAACATATACTGTGCTGCATATTTAAAATATCTATCTATCCAGATTTCTTTTGTATGCTAGGGTTACAACTAAAATATATAATAAGACACCATGAGTTGCTTTATTTATACGGGCAATAGCTACTCAAATATGGTGCATTGCTTGGAACCGAAAATGTTAAATAATACTTGCAAATAGGCCATATATAGGGAGTCTCTGTGGTGAAGTGGTCAAGCCGTTTAACTTGGGCTCTGAAGGTTGTGGGTTCTATTCTGGGCCACATCCTTTGGTTCATGAGTGAACTTTTTCTGAGACTCTTGAGGTCGTCGCTGGAGCTATGGAGTTTGTGCTTTGTGCGACGCTTTCCGCGTTGTGAAAAGAGACTGAGCCATATGGGATAAAAACCTGGTGCAATGAAGTCAACCCTGTTGACTTTTAAGCGACTTTTTAAGAACATATATAGTCCCCCATAAACTAGCTCCCTAATTATGAGCTAATACGTTCATAAAGAAGCTGAGGTGATATATTGGTTAATGCACTTGCCAAGGCAGAGGTCCAAGTTCAACTCGCAGCAGAAGGATTATTAGTTGACCTCTTGTTCTTACCCAGCTTTATAAAAATGGATACCGCACAATTTTGAGAGATTTTTCTGCGAAGGAAAGATGATGAGTAACACAACTGGCCACCCCACCTGATATGTCATGTCCTAGATGATTTGAAAGCTGGCATGTTGGCATATCAGTTGAGAAGTTGCACTAACAAAAGCATGAGCATGGTCAGACAAGGGTTTGATGCCTTGTGTTCGCTTTTTGCTAAAGGACAGAAAGACTGGCTAACTTTTCCTTTGTGCACTCAGGCCTGAAAAATCTAAAGATCCTAACACTTCACATACACACAGTAAGCTCCGGCTATGGGCAATTTAGTTGTTGAGACTGTAAATGCCCAATTCTTCACACCACAACAGCAGTACCTCCTGTGGGACTACTTTTACCTTTAAGCCAGCTCTGTGGTGAAGAGGTTATGAATCAATTGTTAATCCTGCATACTGCATTCGAAACACAACTGTGGGTGATTAGGAAGCAGACTGCCTTGCATTAGTTTCCATACAAAGGTATCAGTCCTGGTCATTCAGAAAGCAATGGCCAATTACTGAACATAATCTTGCCAGGTAATCACAAACAGCCAAATAATACTTGGGGTTCACTGTGATGTCCGGTAAATTTTATGCAAGTAACTTTACCTTTAATATTCACAAATAATTGATCAGTTACTAAACTATATGTAAAGTAGCACTTTACACTGCAACAGCAGTACCTACTACAGGACTACCTTTTCCTTTAATATTCACAAACAATTGATCAGTTACATTACTATATGTTATCAGTAAAAATGTAATTTAAATGATAATACACTCTTTGATGTCTGTTGTTGTTTTTTTTTCCCCAGTGCGTTTAGGGACAGGAAGTGGAAAAGTATATTCACATGGCCCTGTAAATGTTTATGATAATGGAATCTGGTATACAGTTTGTTCCACTGGTTTTACTGATGCATCAGCTCGCATTGTGTGCAAAGAACTAGGTTTCTATAATGGACGATCTCTGTGTTGTTCAGCCTATGAGGGAGAAGGTAGCAGTTTTGAGAACTTGCACCCAAACATAACATTTCAGTGTGCAGGAGATGAAAACAGTGTTAAACAGTGCATCAGAACTGAAAAATGCCAGAGCAGTGCATATGCGTCTGTTGCTTGCTTTGAACCAGAGGATGTCATCAATGAAACAGGTATTTTCATTATTTTTTCTGTTTGTATGACCTCATTTGTTATAAGGTAGCTTCAAGAAGATCATGGAGTAATGGGCTATTGTTGAATCTGAATAACGAAGACATAAACCATAGATTGTACAACATAAACCACAGATTGTACGATTTATTGCCTGGCATATTTTGCTGCATTTCATCAGGTACATGCGGCAGAATTCACACAACATTGAGTAAAATAACTAGAATAATCATTCAAGCTGAAATATTCACATGTTCGCAAAGTTATGTCAGTTGTCTACCACGGTAATTTTAAACTGACTATCATGTCTTTCTGTTTGCACAAAACTGGCCTATGTAGATTAATCATGATGGCTTCTGCAAACTTTAACAAGTGATTATTTTGTGTATTAAACAACACGCTAAAAGCGCTGTCTCTATCAATTACATGACCAGTTTCCAAGACGTGCCATGCAATGGACAATGCCGGAAGTTTGTAATTGTGGTGTGTCGGCCTTCCCATGATCCCATCGCCTGTGTGTAGTATCTTGTTAGTCCAGTTGGGCATTTGTTCAACAACTCTGCTGTGTAACTGCTGCTCTGTTCTGCCGATGTAGGTAGACTTGCACCTGCATGTGAATTGGTAAATATATTGTGTGAATTCTGCAGTATGTACCTGACGAGATGCAGTGAAATATGCCAGGCAATAAATAGTACAATCTATGGTTTGTGTCTTCGTTATTCAAATCCACTACGGGAAAACATTGTTTTATTGTTGAATCATTGATTCTGTCTCAGAATTTAAAACTAAAAAAAGCATTAAACAGTATGTTGCACAGTTTGTTGCCGGGCATATTTCGCGCATCTCGTCAGGTGCATACTGCAGAGTTATATATACAATTACCCGAGAAAGTAACCCGGTCAACAAATGCCTGAAGAAGTCAGATGTGTGGGCCAAAAGGTGCAAATATCACAACTCTGCTGTAAACAGGCACAGCACATTACGTCTAAAACAATATTCCGGATGAACGCAGAAGAAGAAGAATCTATACATTCTGGAATCTTTTTGAAGCTACATCATACACGTGTGTGCATATTTGTGCTCACACTTACACACATACACCACACACTCACACAAACCACACGCGCGCACACACACACACACATCTATACTTTCTATCAGGCCCAGCCTAGAACTTTTATGTAACTTGTGTTGTCTGCAATATATCTGCATTTTTTGTGTTTATACCTTCCAAAAACTAAAATTTTTGTTCATATTTGTATTATATTGCTTTTATAATTCTCAGCCATTTCACATTAGTTCTATATTAATAAAACTATACATTGGTTTAGATGTGTTAAGAAATGTTACATATGTGTTTACAATGTTTTAAAGATTTTACAAAACTGAGAAATTGTATATCTTGCTTATATGTAAATAAAATAAACAAGTGAATATTTCAGATTGAAACCAACAAGTATTTTTCACGATATGAGCTTTGATTATCACATCTGCAAATAAGCATGGATAAATAAATAATTTCTTCTTCACAGTTTGCCGAAGTCATTTTTCATGCTGCCCCTACTGGAGTATACCCTGTGTATACCATCATAACTCTCCTGTCTTCTCTGTCATTTGATACTTGATGAAGTTGTTGTTACTTATATTATTATTTGTCACCTAATTGTTTAATTCTTCCACATACATCTTTCTCTGTCTTCCTTTCCCTCTCTGGCCTAGTATTTCCCCTCACATAAGACTAATTTCTTCACTCCACCTCTTTTTGAAATTATTAAGACATTTAAAAAGTGATTCAAGTTACACACTTTCTTTTGCTAGTTCTTTTTAAATATGTTCCTTTTCAGATTATGTGTTTACTATGAATAAGGATTTTGAAACAGCAGGCAGAATTGATGTTACTCACTTGGGTATCAAAGGCAGAGTGTGCAGCAATAATTGGACTGATGTTGATGCCAGGGTCTTCTGTAAAGAAATGAATCATACAGATGGCCTTGCATATTACCACTCATATAAAAATGCAAGTATAATATGTTGTTCTGTTTTGTAAAGTGTATTATTATTATTTTGTTTTTGTAATTTACAGCACACTGTGAGTTAATTTACATTTTGTTTTCACATTGTTGTGTTATTATATGTTTTTTGTTGTTGTAATTTACAGCACACTGTGAGTTAATTTACATTGTGTTTTACACATTTGAAGTAATTAATTTTTCTTACATAATCTATTATCATGTCTTGTGCAGAACATTTCCCCCCATAATAATCTTTAGAAATTTCTCTCTATTAAAAGCCAGGTGTCCTCTCTCTGTTGCTGTCATGTGTAAATTATATCCTTAGTCTTGAAGCTATCTACATTGTGGCCTTTTCTTTTCTCTGTTTCCCCTCTATAGTTATATTTTTCTGGCACTCTTGCCTGTTTATGTGCCCAAAATATTTAATTGTCCTTAATGTTATTTGTCTTCATAACTAAACCTCTTCAGTATTCATTTCTTATTGGATAGATCTATTTGGTCTCTTTTTGATTGGTTAAATGTCCATGTTTCACACCTGTATATTGCCACAGGAAATACGCATGCTCTCAGCGCTCTAACATTCGTTGCTTTGTCTACTTCAGTCCATAAAGTTTTTAATTGCTTTGGCTATTGCAGAGCAATGTTTGTTCTTCATTTAATTTTTGTCATCACGTTTCCATAGCCCATCAGCAGTGAGTTTATAGTCTATTTTGTTTTTGGTATTTCCATCCAGTGATGTCCAAGTAAATAGCCTTCTGGTATTTTCTAGGAAATTCTGAAAATGCTGCATAACTCACCATGTACCAAGAACCTTATCATAAATGTATTAATTTGTCCGTAGATGATGTAATCACAATCAACAATAAATAAATTGAAAATGTCACAAATGTGAATATCTTGACTCTATAATTAACAAAAATTGTTCAAAAGACAAGTCAGACGTAGTCTGGCCATAGCCATCATTTTTGTGGCAATATGATCCATGTTTTTTTGGCGCTCACTCGCTTTGAACTCAAGCATAATCCATGCACACTACTTATAGTAATGCTGGGCTGAATTTTGCATGTGGATTAGCTTTCCCTATTAACAGTGTCCCTCGCCATCAGGCGAACCCACTTCAACTTCAGGGGTACTTGTAATTTACATCCCCAAGTCAAGGACGATAGGTCAGCATTTTATTCCAACTGCCTGTTGTAGGAGTTGAACCCCTTTCTGCGTTCTTATCCATTCGGCCATGCTGACCTACATATGGACCATTTCATAGTCACTAAAGAAAATTTGGGCTTTTCAGCTTGAATTTTTCAGAGACATTCTTAGAATATTGTGGACCAAAACAAACAAAATATTAACATTCTGTAAGATCTTAACATTGCAGAAAACTGGGTCATAAACAGTATCATATCTGGGAAAGTGAAATGCTTGGACCATACTGATGTCCCAGGGGCTTGGAGAGAACAGCGATGGAAGGGGTGGTTTCTGGGAGAAGTGGCAAGGTTGACCAGTGTAAAGATGGACATCGGACATTGCAGGCACCTGGGGTCATACAGACAACTGGGGTCATGCAGGCACCTGAAGTCATGCAGACACCTGAGTCCATGCAGACACTTGAAGCCATGCAGACACCTGGGGTCATGCAGACACCTGAGATCATGCAGAAACCTGGGGTCATGCAGACACCTGAAGCCTGCAGACACCTGGGGTAATGCAGACACCTGAAGCCATGCAGACACCTGGGGTCATGTAGACACCTGAAGCCAGGCAGACACCTGGGGTCATACAGACACCTGAGGCCATGCAGACACCTGAAGCCATGCAGACACCTGGGGTCATGTAGACACCTGAAGCCATGCAGACACCTGGGGTCATACAGACACCTGACTCCATGCAGACACCTGAAGCCATGCAGACACCTGGGGTCATGCAGACACCTGGGGTCATGCAGACAACTGGGGTCATGCAGACACCTGAAGCCATGCAGACACCTGGGGTCAGGCAGACACCTGGGGTCATGCAGACACCTGGGGTCATGCAGACAACTGGGGTCATGCAGATACCAGGGGTCATGTAGACACTTGGGGTCATGATCAGAGTGATGTTTTGCAAAGGACTTGCTACATGATGATGAATACACATTGAACTTTTCCTCATTCCCTTCATCCAATCAGTTATTAATTTACTATATCCCATATACTACTTTAACTCCTTCCGTACAGTGTTCTTACTGTAACTCATTCATATCCAGTCATGTAGAACTTTTAAGTGTCTTCTGTTTGGGACAAAATGGGTGAAAGTACTCATTCATATCCAATTGTTCAATATTTTAAGTAACTTATGTTTGGGACAGAATGGGTTAAAATAACAACTGCCAGAGACAGAAAGAAATCAGTAAAACAAGTTAATCACCTATAAATTGTGTTGTTAAATAATTATTGACTTGCACGGAAGCATGTAAAATAATGCATTGCTGCTTGTCCTCAGTCGTATTTATCAGCCAGTATGCTAGGTCCCTACTGGATCAGTGATGTCGCCTGCAATGGAACTGAAGCTTCTCTCAGTCAGTGTGCATTTAATGACCGGAACAATCTTGGCAACTGCTCAGAAGCCCACACAGCTGCAGCAGTTTGCTTCAATGATAGTGGTTAGTGGTTTTTTTTTTATAGTACTTGAAACAGTTTTATGCATTTTAACTTAGGTCAATGTGATTTTATGTAGGACTGCTTCAACAATAGTAAAATGCCATTGTATTTGTACATAAAGCAGATGAAGATTATTTCAAGATCGCGTTAATACAAGAACCAATTACTTCATATTGTTTTTCCCTTCATACTTTACGGTTCTGCACGTATCACCCTTCTGAAATTCATTTTATAAAGGTAAGTAGATCCACAAATCACGTTTTATGTAGATGTTTAGACATGTTTTAGTATGTGCTATTAAATTTAGCTTCAATTATTACGTATACTGTGTAGGGGCAGGTGGGAATTTTTAGGGAGGAAATACAAAGGGGGGGGGGGGGAATGACGTTCTGAAAATATGATGAGGGGGGGGGGGGGAGATGATGTTCTAAAAATATGGTGAGGGGGGGGGGGGATGACGTCCTAAAAATATGGTGAAGGGGGGGCACGGGCCAAAAAAGGTTGAGAACCACTGAACTAGAAGAAGGAGGAGGAAAAAAGGAGACAGGAGGGGGAGAAGAATAGGAAGCAGGAGAAGAAACAGAAGAAGTGTAGATTTTTTGTCTCCCAATCAGTAAAGTTCTAGTATGGTTTCCAATAGCATTGGATTTTGTCTCCCAATCAGTAAATTTCTATGTCAGTCTCCAGGAGTTAAAGGTTTTTGTCTCCCCATCAGTAAAGTTCTAGTATAATCTCCAATCGCTGGTCTCTCTGGCCGAGGGGTTACACCACTTTCTCCGTAATCCCGTTTATCACGCAGAGTCTCGTAGCGGGTGAGAACTGGGAGCGGTTTGTCCCCCGCTGGTGACTTGCGGGATAACTGAGTCGGCCGCTCAGAAAGCAATGGCAAACTACTGAGCGTAATCTTGCCAAGAAATCAACAGACAGCTGAAAGATGCTGCTGTTGACAGCGATGTCCTGTAAAAGGATATGCAAATTAAAAAAAAAAAATTATAATAATCTCCAATCAGCAAAGTTCTAGTATAGTCTCCAATAGCATAGGATGTTTTTCTCCTAATCAGTAAAGTTCTAGTAAAGTCTCCAATCAGTAAAGTTCTAGTTCAGTCTCCAGGAATTAAGGATTTTTGTCTCCCCATAAGTAAAGTTCTGATTCAGTCTCCAGGAGTGGAGGGTTTTTGTCTCCAATGAAGTAATGTCCTGGGATTCGCCTGGCCTCATAAAATTAGTAGCATAGACTCCTCTGAGAAAGCAGAGGCAGCTGATACCCAATTATGTTCTACTGGCACATACATGGGGTTACTTCTCTCTATATTTGTTGAATGACACTGTACCAAAAAGCAATTGTTAATATATTACAGATACTTTAGCTTTATAAGTCACATTAATTATATTGATTATCTAGCATGGATGATTGTAGACCAAATATCCACATAATTAAAGCAGAAATTATAATTGTTTAATGAAGTAATGAAATTTAATGGTTACAGTTTTTGAAATTCAGTACATGAATTAAACATATATAATATGGAACATTTTATAATTCCTGTCTGAACAATGAGTGCTTTGAAGGACTAACTGTAAGACCGGCCTGTGTGCCCAGTTTGTGATCCTTTGAAAATAAAGTTAGTTTATTTGTTCATTAATTCATTTGCACCATGTCATTACTAGATATGTTAATATTCTGTGATACTGATGCAGTGGTTAGCTTATAATATGTTTGATGTCTTTTTATATTTCAGGAATTCAGTATCGATTGTCTGGGAACACCAATGCTGGTCGTGTTGAACTGGCAATTGATGGTACATGGGGCACAATTTGTGGAGATTCATGGGACAATAAAGATGCTCAGGTGGCTTGCAGAAATCTAAATTACACCGATGGAGAAGTAGAAGCAGATAACAAATATGGAGCAGGCAGTGGGCCGGTGTGGCTAAGAGAGATCCACTGTACAGGCAGTGAAATGGCTTTGCACATGTGTCCTCACACAGGCTTCAATGATGAGGTTGTAACCCAAGGCTTTGTTTTCCCGTGGCTATATTCGTCATGCTCCAATCACCTGTCTGATGCGACTGTGTTTTGCTACAAGGAAGGTGATTAAAAATCATTCGATGATTAATTTCTTAATTTCTCATTGTAAGTTACTTTTATTTATGTCATGTGACAGTATATTCTAGATAAGGAGCCCTTTTTCACATAAAGTGATATGTGTCACTGTACTTTTGTTTGGATATGAAGCAATGGCAATGAGCAGTCTAGCTGAAAAACACCTAATGGCTGGGTTTCTGAGGAGAATGCAAAGGATACCATGGACAGACAGTAAAACCAATGAACAAGTCCTCCAAGAAACAAATGCAAATCGTACACTAATTAGAGAAATTAGACATATACGGTCAAGATGTTTTGGACATTTTATGAGAAGAAAAAAATTAGAGAACTTTGTGACAACTGGCAAGATCAAGGGAAAGAGATCAAAGGGAAGACAGAGAAGTAAATACCTGGATGGCTTGGCCATGTGGCATGGTTGAGACAGGAACACGGAGCTCATCCACAACTCTAGTGATCGAGTGAAATGGCGAATCATGTCCGCCCACGCTTACCAGCATGGCACATGATGGATGAATAGATGGATCAGGTGTATTGTATTAGCATCATAGTATTATACAATTCTGATTGTCCCCCCCCCCCAAATCCTAACATCCCCACCCCCCACTCTCCCCACTCTCTCTTCCTCCCCCCCTCCCCACACATACATGCAAACACACCCATACACACTCCCTCACGCTCTCTCTTTTCACACTCTTTTCATTTTTTCACACATGCAAACTCACCCTCTCTCTCTCTCTCTCTCTCTCTCTCTCTCTCTCTCTCTCTCTCTCTCTCTCTCTCTCTCTCTCTCTCTCTCTCTCTCTCTCTCTCTCTCTCTGTCTGTCTGTCTGTCTGTCTGTCTGATGTCATAGAGCTTTTGGAATCAACAAGAATTTATTTCACGTGAAGATTTTCAGATTATACAATATATTGTAAATGTTTACATTATAGTGCCTTTACTAATCTCGAAAAAATTCTCATTAATGAATCAAGCATCATCTTCACAATGAAGATTAACTGCAATGGATCTCCAAAACTACGTCTCTCACCCTGACAGTACACTCTAACTACTGTTCATCCATCACTTAATGCTATCTTTCCACTTGTTTCATTGCCAACCTCTTGTTTGCCTATCTTTGATTTTAAAAGACTGTCACATATTTTAGTGTGAAAGTTTAACATTGATGGTTACAGTAAATATTATCAAGCAAAAGAACGAGAACCAGATGTGGATAGTTATTGCCAAACTGCTGGTTTAGGATAATCGTAATAATAATAATAATAATTCCAACAATCCAACGGTATGCATCTAATTCCTTCTGGCTCAAAGAACTGTACAACAAGAGCAATTGGAGCCGTAACTCTAAAAATGATGGATGAAGCAGACGCTGGGCTTTGAATAGTAAATAACGCAGTTTATTTGTTCCAACGTACACCGGTTGCTTCGTTAAACATTGCAATTCAATATTCCTTAAGAGCCTGTGACACCAGGCGGGGCTTAAGTACATTTCACATGAATATGCATGAATAAAAGACAAACCTGGTTTCTATTCGTCTGCAGACGACCTTCTGTCCATTCCATCAGTGTTCGTCTCGCCTCTCTAAGTACAATCTGTCTAGTTTCTCTGCCTGCAGGTTCGTTACTTTTGTGGCCATATCTTGTAGCATGCTCGTCACTGCTATTATAACTCCAGCCACTAGTTTTTATGCCAACTCTGATCCATAGCCACACCAATGTTTCACTCTTAAAATTTGCACAGCCTACTCGGTTCCATGTCCCCGCAAGTCTGCCATTGTTGCCCTAATCGCTCTGACGTTTTTGTTGTTTCCAACGCATCCCTTAGTTTTTATCGTATTTTAGAGTCAAGGATTTCTCTCTAATCTATATGACGTCATTTTTGTTTGCACTCACTATATGGCAGTTATTGATAAAATATTAATATAAATTATGAAATTCTCATAAATGACACTGGATCAATCTGTTCTGCCTACAAACATTCATTAAGTGGTGTCCCATGCAGAATAAGCTTATTGAAGAACCCTTTCCATGCCCTGAAGCATATTGGGTATACGGTTCTAGACCATATTTTTTATAAACCAAGCAACACAAGATGGGTGACATGGTCATTCTCACTCTGGCTGCCTTTAATTCACAGAACATTTCCTGGTACCCACTTTAGTCTGGGTCAACCTGGGAGCCCAGATAATTCTTTTTAAAGAATTCTTTTCTCAATAGAAATTTGAATATGTGACCATCTGGCCAGTAGGCATGCATTTCACAGAACAGAAGGACTATCATGGTATGACAGAATACTTGACCATCTGGCAGCTGGCATGCATTGCACTGAATAGAAGGACTTTCATGGTATAACAGAGTACATGACCATCTGGCCAGCTGGCATGCATTGCACTGAATAGGACTATCATGGTATGACAGAATACATGACCATCTGGCAGCTGGCATGCATTGCACAGTGTAACAAGCTACGTGGAAGGTCCCAAGTAACTCATTGGCACCTTGCCGTCTTGACAGACGATAGTTTGTGCTTTAAAAAGGCATAACTTTTAACTATGGCGGTAGCGAGTGTGACTGATAAGGCCAATTTGCGCTGTAAATGTCCGTTCACAGTGGGTGCATGTGAACACGTGGTCATTTCCACCATCATGCACCATCTTACGCCTCAAACGCTTGGTGTGTGACTTTTCTGCAATAATTTTCTCCTTTGACTTTATTCCATTTCTGATATTTGCCCTCCATGCAACACGTTCAGCGGCGACTTGCTCCCAATGTGCATTATCAATGCCTGTATCAATCATGTCCCGCTTACACACATCTTTGTATCGTAGTAGAGGCCGACCCTGAGATCTCTTACCCATCTGTAATTCACCAAAAAAGATATCCTTTGGTATTCTACCATCATCCATCCTCCTAAGATGTCCTATCCATCTAAGTCTACGAAGACTGAGCATGGAATAAACTGTCACACAACCTGATCTTTCCAATACTTCAGTATTTGTGATTTTGTCTTGCCACTTAATACCAAGAATTCTTCGCAGACACCGCATATGAAAGCTGTTTAAATTGTTCTCTTGGTGTGAGTAAGTTGTCCAGGTTTCACTGCCATAGAGAAGTACTAAGGACACAGGCTTGATAGACAAGGACTTTTGTTTTGGCAGTAAGCTTCCTGTTCTCCCAGACTCTTTTTCTTAACCTGTTCATTGTTGTTGCTGCCTTACCAATCCGGATGTTGATTTCCTGATCTAGGGATAATTTGCTATTTACCACTGATCCTAGATATGTAAATTGGTCTACTATCTCTAGTTCGGCGTCGTCAATACAGATTGATGGTACCCCATGTGCACCCTGTGACATAATCTGTGTCTTCTTTTTGCTAATTGTTAAACCAAATTCAGAACAAGCATTGGAGAATGCAGATAGTAGACATTGCAATTCTTCCTCAGAGTGGGTCGTAACTGCAGCATCATCTGCAAAAAGCAACTCTCTGATCAGTACCCTCCTAATTTTGGTCTTAGCCTTCAATCTCTGAGCATTGTAGAGGCCGCCATCTGAGCGTGAGTGAATGTATATACCACCATCCTGATCACGAAATGCATATTTCAGTAGAAGTGAAAAGTATATTCCAAAGAGGGTGGGAGCTAGTACACAACCTTGCTTAACTCCACTCTTGATTTCAAATTCTTCAGAAGTTGCACCATCAAACTTGATTATACCCTTCATGCCTGTGTGGAACGATTCCACAATGGACAGAAGAGTTGGTGGGCAGCCAATCTTCTTTAGTGCCTTGAACAGACCCTCACGACTGACCAAATCAAATGCCTTTGTGAGGTCGATGAAGGCAATAAACAGTGGTTGATTCTGTTCACGGCATTTTTCTTGCATTTGTCGCAATGAGAATATCATATCAGTGGTAGACCGGTTCTGTCGAAAGCCACACTGTGATTCGGGGTAGACTTGATCTCCTAGGACTTGAAGTCTGCGCAGAACAATTCTGGCAAATACTTTTCCAACAATACACAGAAGTGAGATACCCCTATAGTTGTTGCAGTCGCTCCGATCGCCCTTGTTCTTGTACAGTGTTATGATGCTTGAATCTTTGAAATCCTGTGGGACTTGTCCTTCACGCCAGCATAGCTCTATTAGCTGGTGGATCTGTATAGTGAGTGTGTCTTGCCCACTCCTGATAACCTCTATTGGAATCCCATCCTTACCTGGAGCCTTGCCAGATGCAAGTTCATTTATAGCACACTTAACTTCTGTTATGGTGGGAAGTGTGTCCAGGTGGTCAAGAGTTGGTAGAGCCTCTATGGCGTTGAGGGCATTATCCGCTAGTTTGGTCTCACTTGAGTAAAGCTCCAAATAGTGCTCTACCCATCTGTCCATCTGCTGTTTCTTATCAGTGATGACTTCTCCAGTCAAGGTTTTCAATGGTGCACTTCTTTTGATCACTGGACCACAGGCTTTCTTTATTCCTTCATACATGCTTCTTATGTCTCCCTTATCACTTGCGATTTGAATGGACTCACATAACTTGATCCAATAATCATTTGCACACTGCCTGGCAGCCTTTTGCACATCCTTCCTAGCTTGCCTTAGCTCACTCAGAGTGTTACGCGTTGGTCTTTCCTTGTTTCTTAAGAGAGTTTTCTTCTTCTTATCAATCAAGGGCTGCAGAGTCTCGCTGTTGGCCGCAAACCAGTCCTGCCTCTTATGATCCACAGTGCCGTAAACCCTTACGGCAGTTTTACAAAGAGTTTCCTTAAGTTTATTCCATTTATCATTTACTGTACAATTTTCTGGTGTATCAGTGAAAGCGTCTTCAAGTTGCTGTTGAAACTGAAAGCACTTTTCCGGATCATGAGTGTTAATAATATTAATCCTGGGGCTAGATTTGTGTTTAGCTGTGTAGATTCTCTTTGGTCTCAGTCTAACCCTTGCAACAACCAAAGAATGATCCGTATCACAGTCAGCACTGTGGTAACTACGTGTCAATGATATATGGTTCAGATGTTGTCTCCGTGTGATGATGAAGTCCAGTTGGTGCCAATGGCCGGATCTTGGATGTTTCCATGTGACCTTATGCATCTCTTTTGTTTTAAAAAAAGAGTTTGTAATACATAGGTCATTACTGGTGCAATGCTCCAGCAGCCTTTGCCCATTTTCATTCATGCGACCGATGTTATATTTTCCAAGGCACACTGGCCATGAACTCGAGTCCTTGCCCACACGAGCATTGAAATCACCGAGCATATAAATGTAGTCGGATTTTGGAACTGCCTTGATCACAGAGTCTAACTCCTCATAGAACAAATCCTTCACATCATCAGAGGAATCGAGTGTCGGTGCATATGCAGTAATAATGGTGGCAAACCCACAAGAGGTTGCCAAGCGCAGGGATAATAGTCTTTCATTTCCTCCTGCTGGAATTTCAATCATTCCCAGTAGCGAATTCTTCACTGCAAAGCCCACACCGTGTTGCCTTTTTTCTGCCTGCCCTTTACCCTTCCAGAAAAAGGTGTAGTTGTTTTCCCTGAGTGACGCTTCCTCAGCGAGGCGAGTCTCCTGCAGGCCAGCAATATCAATGTTAAGACGATTGAGTTCGGCATCAATCACAGCCGTTTTTCTCACATCGTCAATATTGGTCAAGTCAGTGGAAAATCCTGGACACATGGTTCTCACGTTCCAGGTTGCAAGCCGTAGCTTGAGGTTTCTATTTATATTTTTGTTTGTACCTGGTGCATTGGTTTTACAGCCTGCGATTCAGATTTTGTCCTAGCCCCAAGCACCCATTGAAGCAGGCAGGCTGTGGCGGATCAGCACCCAATTGGCTGGGGGCTGCCCAGCTTGAGGCGGGCGGTAGCTGATCAGTGACACCTATAGGTGTCTCCCACCGTCAGAGGCAACGCGTGGCGCCCCATGTCTACGCCAACTGACAAGGACTTATAACCCGTAACAGTTGCCTCTCGCTTTGATTCCG
Organism: Cepaea hortensis; assembly: GCA_963921405.1. Taxonomy (NCBI): domain Eukaryota; kingdom Metazoa; phylum Mollusca; class Gastropoda; order Stylommatophora; family Helicidae; genus Cepaea; species Cepaea hortensis. The sequence goes on along the minus strand of OY992877.1, from coordinate 53,795,610 downwards.
AGACCAGTTAAGACCAGGGATGGAGTTATTGCCTCTCCATAGCACAAAGCCTGGGCTAAAATATAGAGATCATGTGTTGCCCATGCAGCATGATCCCTCTCTCGGCCTGCCTAGTTCACTCCAGAGGAAAGGTAACACCCCTACATCTGGAACAAGACAAGCTGCAGAAGCTGCCGGATCAGCAAAGCAATGCTCTAACTGTCCGCCTGTCGGAGCTTCGATCCTAGACCAGTCGCCAACCAAGGCTTAGGGCCTGGTCTGCCCTGCCATGACAATTTTGTCTTTAGCTTGCATTTCCTCGCACCAGGGTAAGGCTTGTACCCTCCCAATTGCGCTCTTCCGCCCGAAGCCGTTGGCACAATGTGGGGTGTCGGGTTTGGTAAGCGCCGCCCAACGTTCGGCGCTAACAGAAACCAGGTAGTACCGTCTACTGTTATACGGTAGCTCAGTCATATCTGACTAAGACCTGACTGACCCCCAAGTAACTATGTAACAATATTTCAATATTATTCTATAGCCCTGGCTGGGATAGGTCTTTGCTTGCCAACCCTCTTCCGTTCCCTGGACTCACTGTCACTCTCTCTTTCGACCTCGGGACCTAATCTCTAAAGTGTATTTCTGGCTGATCCATATATATATATCACAGTGAACGTTGGAGTAAACTAAAACGTGATTTATTAAATTAATAAAGAACAGCACAGGAAAACATCAAGGCAGTTAAAACAGATAGTTCTAAACAGACACAACAAGGATAAAGTTCAGGCAGAGAGCCTCATGGCTTTCCCTCATAGACCGAAGAGTACTACAAAGTCCCGTCAGTCGACATCTGCCTCACCGATTTGGTCCGCCGGTATTTTCCTCCTTCCCGATCGGTTGTACAAACAACAGGCGCCTGTAGAACCAGTCCTACTAGTTCCAGTGGTCCTCTCTACACAATGAGTCTTGTGTTCGTTGTAGCCCAATGGTACAGGAATACATCATTTGTCACAATGGGAACAGTTCTTGACAGGGAAAAGGTGTATGGGTGTTTTAATGTCACTGACCAGGCTGGGTAAGATTTCACATAATGGTAATGGTTCGTGAATGTGGAATGGGTATGGGTTTTTCAATGTCACTGATACGGATAAGTAGGACCGAGAATGAGCTGTAGGTCCATTCAGGAACATAGGTTCAATCACTCCACTATTGACGATGGGATTTGTACTGAGCGGGTACCGAAGGATGCCACTAGATCAGGACTAATCAGACATTGATTCCTTGATTGGAGTCATTAGCCTGTGGCCGTCCTGAAAGTCCATGGTTCACCTGAGAATGTCTTAAGGTGATACTCTCGTGGCCTTGCAGATCTCTTATGCTCCCTTCAATTCAAGGAGGACCCTTTTCATTCCTCCAGTAGGAGACGGCACTTGACTTGTAAAATTCTTTAAAACTTCAATACATTATGCCGACAACCGATAAGGTTTTCAATGTACATTCATGTCCCAAGAAATTATACTAGTACATATTTGGTGCAAGGCGCGCCATCGGGTTTTCCCCAAGACACGCCAGACTTCCAATCATTCTATTAAGAAGATCGGGTTGTAGAGGTAACCCAGAGAACTATACTTCAGGGGAATTGATCGGACAAGAGAACTGAGAGTTCCCGAAAGCCATTTCCCCCTGTTTTCCCAAAATCAAAGAATGCATAAGGACATGGGCCACTGGCGTTTCGCTACACACAGAATAGAAGGACTATCATGGTATGACAGAATACATGACCATCTGGCAGCTGGCATGCATTGCACAGAATAGAAGGACTATCATGGTATGACAGAATACTTGACCATCTGGCCAGCATTGCACAGAATAGAAGGACTATCATGGTATGACAGAATACGTGACCATCTGGCAGCTGGCATGCATTGCACAGAATAGAAGGACTATTATGGTATGACAGAATACTTGACCATCTGGCAGCTGGCATGCATTGCACAGAATAGAAGGACTATCATGGTATGACAGAATACGTGACCATCTGGCAGCTGGCATGCATTGCACAGAATAGAAGGACTATTATGGTATGACAGAATACTTGACCATCTGGCAGCTGGCATGCATTGCACAGAATAGAAGGACTATCATGGTATGACAGAATACTTGGCCAGCTGGCATGCATTGCACAGAATAGAAGGACTATCATGGTATGACAGAATACTTGGCCAGCTGGCATGCATTGCACAGAATAGAAGGACTATCATGGTATGACAGAATACTTGGCCAGCTGGCATGCATTGCACAGAATAGAAGGACTATCATGGTATGACAGAATACTTGGCCAGCTGGCATGCATTGCACAGAATAGAAGGACTATCATGGTATGACAGAATACTTGGCCAGCTGGCATGCATTGCACAGAATAGAAGGACTATCATGGTATGACAGAATACTTGGCCAGCTGGCATGCATTGTATAGAATAGAAGGACTATAATGGTATGACAGAATACGTGACCATCTGGCCAGCTGGCATGCATTGCACAGAACAGAAGGACTATCATGGTATGACAGAATACATGACCATCTGGCCAGCATTGCACAGAATAGAAGGACTATCATGGTATGACAGAATACTTGGCCAGCTGGCATGCATTGTATAGAATAGAAGGACTATAATGGTATGACAGAATACGTGACCATCTGGCCAGCTGGCATGCATTGCACAGAACAGAAGGACTATCATGGTATGACAGAATACATGACCATCTGGCCAGCTGGTATGCATTTCACATTTCACAGAACAGAAGGACTATCATGGTATGACAGAATACTTGACCATCTGGCCAGCTGGCATGCATTGCACAGAACAGAAGGACTATCATGGTATGACAGAATACATGACCGTCTGGCCAGCTGGTATGCATTTCACATTTCACAGAACAGAAGGACTATCATGGTATGACAGAATACTTGACCATCTGGCAGCTGGCATGCATTGCACAGAACAGAAGAACTATCATGGTATGACAGAATACGTGACCATCTGGCCAGCATTGTATAGAATAGAAGGACAATAATGGTATGACAGAATACGTGACCAGCTGGCATGCATTGCACAGACTAGAAGGATTATCATAGTATGACAGAATCACTAATCTGGTGCTTACCAGGAGAAATACAAATAAATGTTCATTTATCAAGAGGTGAAGAAATGACGCTGATGCTGGATATAATATATTAAGAAAACCTGTAAATTGAATAATTAGAAAATCTTTTCTTCTAAACAGAAGAACCGAAAGGGCATGACAATCACCAATGTAGAGCTCATGGAGAGTACTAGACAAATGCCAGTGAATAAGAGGCACTGGCACTGGATAGGACTTACATTGAGAAAACCTCAAACTAGTATAACTAGAAAAACCTTTGTCTGGAATCTACAAGGCAAAAGAAATAGAGGAAGACACAAAAAGAAACAAAAATAAACATGGAGAAAAGAAGAAGAGACATAAATGAACAATATGTGGAGGATATGAATGGAGCAGCATGGGATAGCTAAGGATAGGACAGCCTGGAGTAAGTTGACGTAAACCATGTACCTCAATGGAGGATAAAGAGCAAATGAAGAAGAAGTAAGGTTATGAATTGTTCAGACACTAATAATTGCACTGTACTGTATGCTATTTAGTTTTTTTCTTTCCTTCATTAATTTAATATTTTATTCCTGTTAGATGTTAATCTAATAGAATCTAATACACTATTTTTCTGTACTCTTTATCAGCCAAACTGAACCAAAAGTTAGGCGTAAGATCCGGGCCCTTGCTGTATAGTCAGTCAGGCAAGTGGGCACATGTATGTGATGCTGATACATTTGGCCGCATGGAAGCCAAGGTGGCATGTAAAAGCTTGCTTCAGAATTACATTGATGGAGTTTCTATTAGAGGAGGACTGTTTGGAACAACTGATATCCCTATAGGAGTTAATTCTATTCAGTGTACAGGTGAGTTTGACTAACATGCATGTAATCTGTTGCATCATCCTCAAAGTTTTATTTATTATTAAATGTTTTTGTTTTATTTGTAATGTTGCTAGTTCAAAACAAAGGACCTAGTCTGAATAATTATTACAAAGAAAGATTGTATACCCAAACACAACATCAAAGTGAATGGAGCCAATCTGAAACAAGTCAATGTATTTAAGTATTTGGGTACTTTAATAACAGCAGGTGGAAGATTTCTTAAGGAAATAAACGTGGAATATCTCAACAAAGGCAGCATTTCTCAAGGTGAAGAATATTCTCTGAAATTTATCATTGTCAATCGAAGTTAAGAAAAGAGTTCTTAAGGGCTATATTGAGCACATCTTGATGTATGAAAGCAAATCATGGACAATTAACAGACAAGTAAGGAAATATGTGAAAGTTATAAGCATGTTGTTTTATTGAACAATGTTGACGATGGAAGCCAAGGTGGCTTGTAAAAGCTGGACAGATAAAAAAACAAAAAGCAATAAAAAATATCTTGAAACAATTTAACTAACAAAGAGAACTAGTTACTCGCATCATCAGAAGATATTCTACATTCTTTGGGCATGTCACGAGAACGGGGAAAGCTGGAGTATGATGTCACAATGACAAAAAGTAATGCAGATTTACAGAACAGAATTACGAACAATACAAGGACGTCGCAGTGACTAGCCTTCATCAGCAAACAAATACATACACAAAACACAACATATAGTCACAGAGAAGACCCTCCAGTGACTAAATATGTTGTGTTTTATGTATTTATTTGTTTGCTGATGAAGGCCGGTCGCCTCAACATCCTTGTATTGTTCATAATTCTGATCTGTAAAGCTGAATTTCTTTGTGTTATTTTATATAGTTTACATTTCCACAGCTTTACAACATTTCCACAAATTTTATTCAGATGTCACAAAGAGAAAGTTGGAGGGGAGGAGAGACAGGAGAAGACCAAGAGAGAAGATGCTAGACAATCTGGCATCATAGGAGGGAGGAACATCAGTATCATAAATAATTGGCAGGATGCTAGAAAGAGGGCTGTGGAAAGACATGATCACCAATGCCACATGTCATAGACTATAAGAAGAAGAAGAAATGATCTAGTAGCAATAAGGCAGAGTATCCATCTAGCGCCCTCATGTCACTCTCATCATGACCCACCAGCAAGTTTCTCAATCTCCTGCCAGTTCTCCTGCTGCGTCCATCCTCATGTCACTCTCATCATGACCCACCAGCAAGTTTCTCAATCTCCTACCAGTTCTCCTGCTGCGTCCATCCTCATGTCACTCTCATCATGACCCACCAGCAAGTTTCTCAATCTCCTACCAGTTCTCCTGCTGCGTCCATCCTCATGTCACTCTCATCATGACCCACCAGCAAGTTTCTCAATCTCCTGCCAGTTCTCCTGCTGCGTCCATCCTCATGTCACTCTCATCATGACCCACCAGCAAGTTTCTCAATCTCCTACCAGTTCTCCTGCTGCGTCCATCCTCATGTCACTCTCATCATGACCCACCAGCAAGTTTCTCAATCTCCTACCAGTTCTCCTGCTGCGTCCATCCTCATGTCACTCTCATCATGACCCACCAGCAAGTTTCTCAATCTCCTACCAGTTCTCCTGCTGCGTCCATCCTCATGTCACTCTCATCATGACCCACCAGCAAGTTTCTCAATCTCCTGCCAGTTCTCCTGCTGCGTCCATCCTCATGTCACTCTCATCATGACCCACCAGCAAGTTTCTCAATCTCCTACCAGTTCTCCTGCTGCGTCCATCCTCATGTCACTCTCATCATGACCCACCAGCAAGTTTCTCAATCTCCTGCCAGTTCTCCTGCTGCATCCACCCTCATGCCACTCTCATGACCCACCAGCAAGTTTCTCAATCTCCTACCAGTTCTCCTGCTGCGTCCATCCTCATGTCACTCTCATCATGACCCACCAGCAAGTTTCTCAATCTCCTGCCAGTTCTCCTGCAGCATCCACCCTCATGCCACTCTCATGACCCACCAGCAAGTTTCTCAATCTCCTGCCTGTTCTCCTGCTGCATCCACCCTCATGCCACTCTCATGACCCACCAGCAAGTTTCTCAATCTCCTGCCAGTTCTCCTGCTGCATCCACCCTCATGCCACTCTCATGACCCACCAGCAAGTTTCTCAATCTCCTGCCAGTTCTCCTGCTGCGTCCATCCTCATGTCACTCTCATCATGACCCACCAGCAAGTTTCTCAATCTCCTGCCAGTTCTCCTGCTGCATCCACCCTCATGCCACTCTCATGACCCACCAGCAAGTTTCTCAATCTCCTGCCAGTTCTCCTGCTGCATCCACCCTCATGCCACTCTCATGACCCACCAGCAAGTTTCTCAATCTCCTGCCAGTTCTCCTGCTGCGTCCATCCTCATGTCACTCTCATCATGACCCACCAGCAAGTTTCTCAATCTCCTGCCAGTTCTCCTGCTGCATCCACCCTCATGCCACTCTCATGACCCACCAGCAAGTTTCTCAATCTCCTGCCAGTTCTCCTGCTGCATCCACCCTCATGCCACTCTCATGACCCACCAGCAAGTTTCTCAATCTCCTGCCAGTTCTCCTGCTGCATCCACCCTCATGCCACTCTCATGACCCACCAGCAAGTTTCTCAATCTCCTGCCAGTTCTCCTGCTGCATCCACCCTCATGTCACTCTCATCATGACCCACCAGCAAGTTTCTCAATCCCCTGCCAGTTCTCCTGCTGCATCCACCCTCATGTCACTCTCATCATGACCCGCCAATAAGTTTCTCAATCCCCTGTCAGTTCTCCTGCTGCATCCACCCTCATGTCACTCTCATCATGACCCACCAGCAAGTTTCTCAATCTCCTGCCAGTTCTCCTGCTGCATCCACCCTCATGTCACTCTCATCATGACCCACCAATAAGTTTCTCAATCTCCTGCCAGTTCTCCTGCTGCATCCACCCTCATGTCACTCTCATCATGACCCGCCAATAAGTTTCTCAATCCCCTGCCAGTTCTCCTGCTGCATCCACCCTCATGTCACTCTCATCATGACCCACCAGCAAGTTTCTCAATCCCCTGCCAGTTCTCCTGCTGCATCCACCCTCATGGTCTAGGTGTCTGTAATGTACTGGTCGACCCTTGCCATTTCTTCCAGGAACCAATGCTACCATTGGTGTTTTTTACAAGCCATTGTGATATTTTATAAGGACAAAATAATTTAGTTTTAATTTTGTATAACATCTAGGCAAAATCTTGGATAAGATATTAGAGAACAATTTTACAGATAAATAACTTTCAGAATAATTATTCATTTGAATTAATTGATACATTACTAGTTACATTTTTGTTACGGTGCTATTTATACTTTATTTACTAGCTGTACAGATTTAGTTTATCAAGAAAGATGGTTTACAATTATATTTCAACTATTAATCTGTTCTTTGCATTTAGTTTTTTCACATCTTTTTATAAAGTGTTATTTCACTGTATAAAACAAACATTTGCTCCCAACAGGAAATGAAACTGCTCTATCACAGTGCAGGCTGTCTACAACCGGAGTGTGCGCACCAAAGACATACATGTCTGTTGCTTGTTTTAATTATACTCTTACAGATCAGGATTTCAGTGAGTATTTCACTTCTTTTCATCATTTATAATCTTTCAGTATTGTAGCACAATTTGCCATTGTTCATCTGTTCAGCTGCTGTGGAGGCGGAAGTACAGGCTTTGATTTTAGAGAATTCTTTGGAGGGTGATACTGTAATTTACACAGATGGGTTGGTTGTTCGACAAGCGAGAAGTTCATGGGCATTTACGGCTCAGGCCGGAGGGAGAATTGTGAAGGAAGATTCTTGTGCTTTTGCTTTGACCACAAGTAGCCTGACTATGAAAGTCATGGCAGTAAGTAAAGCAATAACATGACTCGAGACACATACATTTACTAGGGCATGTTTCCTTAGTGACTCAGTGAGCATGCTCAAGAAGATAGAGATGGGGTGGATCCGAAGAGAGTGGTTGCTGTCTCTGGAGCGGTCTCGGTTGGCAAAGATTAGTTTAATTTTTGTGCCAGGGCATGCGGGTGTATGAGGAAATGAGTGGCCTAACAAGCTTGCAGGTAAAGCTACTGTGGAAGGCGGATGAGCCATGGACCAGGCTGACATTCTGAATGCTCTACGAGAAGTAAGACTTTTGCGAGAACCATGTGATAACTGTGAATCTACAGCCATGGTCAGGCTGCGAGAACAGCAAGTTAAAAGAGGGATGGCAAAACAAGAACACTACGCGGGAAGCCAAAGAAGATTAATAAACCAGCATAGAACTGGTGTCTTCAGTCGCTACACGCTGCAGGATTTACTGAGGAGGGGATATAAGCACTTATGGACTGAATGGTTCCATGTACAATGAGGATGATCTGTTGACTAACTAACTAACTCCTTTTACATGTTGTCAATTTGAATAGTGTTGCTGTGTTATTTTGAAGTGGTTAATACTGGATGTTTTTAAAGTCTCAATTCACTTTGTGTGTAGAACAAATTTGAAAAATGAAACACCCGGTAGTATAGCTTGACATAAGGACTTTTTTTTTCATGCAGTGAGCTGTAATGATCCCTCAGGAGCATAGTTAACTTGGTTGCATATCCTTTTCATGACGTCACAGTAAATCCAGCATTTTTGGCTGTTTGTGATTTCTTGACAAGTTTACGTTCAGTAGTTTGCCATTAGGAGCAATGAATGGTGTAAAACTCCAAGGGATAAGCATTTATAAATATCTAGGCTGCACAGTGACATCTGATGAAAAATGTGAAACAGAGATAAAGAAAAGAATTGCTGTAATTTGTAACATTTTCTAAAATGTTGACAAGCATGAAATTTACTTACTGAAAGACCGTGTATGGTCTGCCTTTTGCCCCCTTTAGCTTGCTTTGAACTCAAGCATAATCCATACACGTGCTGCTACCTCTAGTGCTTGGGCTGATTTTTGTGTATGGATTAGCTTTCCCTATTACTAGTGTCCTTCACCATCAGTTGAACCCACTCCGACTTCAGAGGTACTTGTAATTTACATCCCCAAGTCAAGAACACGAAGTCAACATTTTAGTTCAACTGACAGTGTGCGGTTGAACCCCTTACCTCTACATCAACACAACAGATGTTTAAGAATGAGTGTTCGTATCCATTCAGCCATGCTGGACTCCAGTATGGTCTGTTATTCTGTATGGATGCAATCACTGGAAAATGAGCAATAAAATGATGAGGTAATTGACAGCAATAGGTTCAGTGGGAAATAGAAGGGTCGTTCATTTGAAACCCGTTCCAATGGCTTTATTACAAAAGCATGAAAGAAACATTAACAGGTGTGGTAGAATTAAACAAAGCATTCATTTTGAATGAATTATGCACCATGAGTTGGTCAGAAGAAGTCGCCGTAGGCATTCAGGCAAGCATCCCATTGCATAGGTAGGCGGCGTATGTCATCTGCAAAAAGGATTGTGGTTGCTCACTGAACCAAGTGTTTACCGCGTTCATTACATCTGCATCTGTGTGAAATCGTTGCCCCTTGAGAGCTTTTGTTAGAGGTCCAAACAAATTAAAATGGTGACAAATCAGGACTATATGCTGGATGTTGCAGAAATTCCCACTTTTTCCAAGTAAATGCTTCCTGCACAATCTTTACAACATGCTGACGAGCATTATCGTGCAACAAAATCATACCGCGAGAAAGCATGCCGGGTCGTTTATTCTTGATGGCTTTTTGCAGCTTGTCTAGTGTTTCCAAGTAGTGGGTAGAGTTGATGTTGACACCAGGCTCTTTAAAGTCGGCCAACAATAGCCCGCTCAGCATATCCTTACCAGCGGAAACCTGTAACTTGGATTTTTTGGCTTTTGATGATCCAGCATGCTTCCATTGCATGCTCTCTCTTTTGCTGCTCGGCTCAAAGTGGTGACACAATGATTCATCGCCTGCCACAATGCGGAAGAGAAATGCATCACCATCCACTCTGTAATGCAGCAAGTGGTTCAAACACCATCCCATGTGTTCCACATTTTGGTGGTCAACATCCGTGGTACTCACTGTGAACACATCTTCCAATATTGCATTTTCTTACGAATGACCTTTTGAATTGACACATTACATCCTTTCGCTAGCAAACGTATGCTTCGACAATGGTTCATCTGTACTGCTGCATCAATCTTGGCGATGGTTTTTTCTGTTGCAACAATATGCGCTTGATCTATCATGAACTGACGTCCTTTCCAAAACATTTGTGACCAATCTGTCATTGTTGTCTTCGACAAGCATTTGTTACCGGACGCTGCCTGCATTCTTCGATGAATGTCCACTGGTCGACATCCTTCAAATGGAAGAAACTGAATCACAGTACTTTGAGCTTCTTTGGGCGGATTTTGGATCAACCCTGCCATTTTCTTAACGGTCAGAAACAGAACCTTTGCATCATGGGACTATAAGCACGTGCTCTTTTATTCATTGGTCAGTACTTATCACATGACTATGACATGATCATGTTCAACATACGCAATTACACGCAGTGCGGCACGAATGGATTTCAAATGAACGCTCCTAATACTAGGCAAGAACAGCAGAGAATGGCAGAAAGAGAATATATGTAGATAGTATTAGTTTAGTTTAGTCAACGGATCAACATCATATGGGTGTATCCCATAAGTGCTCAATTCTTCTCCTAACTCAAGCCTGAGTCCACTTAGAAAGAGAGATGCACACAAAAGTAAGCTATTTCAAAAAACTGGTCACGGTGGTTAAAAGGGAAAAATGGGCAGAGGTGTGTCAAAGGGTAAGCACAGACAAGTCACTGAAATTGTTCTGGCGACTACATAAAAGCATGAGTGGTGTAGTCAAGAATAAGAGCATTTCTGACTTCCAAGGTGCTGACCTCATCTGGCAGAGGACTGACGAAGACAAGGGCAAAGCCCTCTTTGAACGCTACCTTGAGCAGGGCAACCAGACAGACATGGGAGGTCGAAATCTGGCCAAGGAGGTCACCTCAGACAGATGCAAGGCCCAGAACACTCCGGATGAAGACACAGTGACAGTGAAAGAAATCAAGGCTGTGCTTCGACGATCAAAAAACAGTGCTCCAGGTCCTGATGGCATAAGATACGACGACATAAATAGGTGTACCGACAATGAGCTAGAGAAACTAGCAGACATGTACAACAACAGTATTGGGAGTGCTAGCATCAAGGAGGAATGGTTACACAGCTATCTGATTCCCTTGCCGAAGCCTGACAAAGACCACAAAAAAATTCAGGGATATCGAATTATAACCATGCAGAATACAATAGGCAAGCTGCTGGAGAAGGTAATTGCCAGGAAAATATCAAGCCAACTAGAGAGGCAAGGTGTTTTCCCACCTACCCTGGGTGGGTACCGTCCAAAAAGAGAAACCTGGACCAATGCAGCAGTCTTTGCCCAGGATGTCTATGAAGGTTTCCACTCAGGCACTGAAACCGTTGCTGCAGCGATTGATCTTGAGGACGCATACAACAGAGTACCACTGGATTTTTTAATGTTTCAGCTTCTTGAACTAAACGTAAGTCCATTCCTCCTTAGTTGGATCGCTGCAGCCCTCTTCCAACGGAAAGTAGTTTTTAGATGTGGCAGTTGGACTTCGGAACCAACAACAATATATCCTGGCCTACCACAGGGATCACCATTATCTCCGGTACTGTTCAACGCCTACACAGTGAGAATCACCAGTGAGCAGATCACTGGACCTGGCAGGACATTGTCATATGCCGATGATGTTTTAGTGTATCGTCAGGGTAAGGATAGAGAGGAGGTTGCTGGGGAACTACAAACCGAACTCAATCGCATAAGTACTTGGTGTGATGAAGCTGGGGCAATGGTTAACCCAACAAAGGCAACAGTGACTTGGTTCTCGTTGAATAATCATATTGTCAACAATCCAACACCAACTGTAATGCTGTGTTCAGAGACGGTGGAAAGAACGCAGGCAATGAATTACCTGGGGATACGGTTTGATCGAAGCCTTGCTTATAATGTGCACATAGACCAGGTGATAACAAAGGCCAAGCGGGGTTTGGCAGCGATGCGGGTGATGGCGGCAGCAAACTGTGAGCAGCGCCATCTATGTCTTCTGTACGAGGGGCTGGTCATGTCTGTTTTGGAGTATGCAATGGCAATCTTGACTCTCAGCCATAAGCAGATAGAAAGGATGGAAAGGATACAGAATGAAGCTATGCGCATTATTCTTGGATGTACAAGAGATACAGCATGCAGGGCGATGCGCTACCTTCTTGATTTTCCAACCATTGAAGAGAGAATACAAGTTTGCAGGGCACGCGCCTACCTCAGAATTAACGCAAACACACAACATCCACTGCATAGTGAAATTAGGAAGGTGAAGGGCAGCAGGTTAAAAAGAGGACGGTCGTGGATGGGTCAAGCCGAAGACATTCTTCAACAGGTGTGTTCACTTGAGGACTTAGAACCTGGCGAGGAGTGGGTGCAAGTGCCAACAGACTTCTGCACATCCTTTTCAGTTTGCATCCAATTAGATAGAAAATGTAGACAAGAAAATCCGGCTGCTGTTGAGGCTGAAGTACAAGCGTTGATTTTCGAGAGTTCGCTAGACGGTGACGCGGTCATCTACACAGATGGGTCGGTCGTCCGACATGTGAGAAGCTCATGGGCCTTTACAGCTCGGGCCGGAGGGAGAATTGTGAAGGAGGACTCTGGTGCTTTCACTGAAACCACAAGTAGCCTGACCATGGAAGTCATGGCAGTAAGTAAAGCAATAACATGGCTCGAGACACAGACATTCACCAGGGCTTGTTTCCTTAGCGACTCAATGAACATGATCAAGAGGATAGAGGAGGGGTCGATCCGAAGAGAATGGTTGCTGCCTCTGAAGCGGTCTCGGCTGGCAAAGATTAGTTTCATCTTCGTGCCAGGGCATGCGGGAGTACAAGGAAATGAGCGGGCTGACAAGCTCGCAGGTGAGGCTACTGTGGAGGGCGGACGCGCCATGGACCAGGCTGACATTCTGAATGCTCTACGTGATGTGAGACTTTTGCGAGAACCAAGTGATGACTGTGAATCTACAACAATGGCCAGACTGCTAGAGCATCAAATTAAAAGAGGTGTGGCCAAACAAGAACACTACGCAGGAAGCCAAAGAAGATTGATAAACCAACACAGAACTGGCGTCGTTAGCCGCTACACGCTGCGGGATTTGCTGAGGAGGGGATCCGAGCACTTATGGACTGAATGGTTCGATGTGCAGCGAGGATGATCTGTCGACTAACTAACTAACTAACTAAGCCTGAGTCCAGAGAATCTCAGCTCAGTGCACGAACTCCATAGCACCGGCGAGGATCCTGAAATACTTTAGGTAGATTTCTAACTAAAAACTTTGCCCGGGCAGCGCCATTAGGCTACTCTTTTTTTTATTTCCAACTGTCAAGGGGTTTTTTAACGTGTACAACAATACACACGGGCGTCCAATCTCACTACCCAGAGACCAGGGGACATTTTGTTACTAGATGTCCACGTGAAAAAATCCCAGCCCTCACTGGGGCTTGAACCCAGGACCTCCAGCACTCGAGGTGGACACCATACCTCAAGACAACTGAGCATTCTCCTCTCCCCCCCCCCCCCACCCCCCCACCCCCCATGTATGTAGAAATATTTGTGTAAATATGTTTGTATCTCCTGGGCTGAATTTAAAGACTGTGTTTCGCATGCAGCATGATCCCTCTCTTCGCCTGCCTAGTTTACTCCAGATCAAAGGTAACAATAATCCATCTGGAACAAGAAAAGCTGGAGAAACTGCCGGATCACAAAAGCAATGCTTTAACTGTCCACCTGTCAAAGCTTCTATCCTAGAGCAGTTGCCGACCAAGGCTTAGGACCTGGTTTGCCCTGCATGACATTTAGTCTTTAGGTTGCATTTCCTTACACTAGTGTAAGTCATGAACCCTCCCAATTGTGCTCCTCCACCCGAAACCATTGGCACAATGTAAGGTTCGGTTTTGGTGAGCACTGCCCAACATTCAACTCTAACAGAAAGCATGTAGTACTGTCTACTGTCATATGGTAGCCCAGTCATATGATAATGACTTATGTTCTTGCACATATAACATAAATCTTTACTATATGCAATAATCATAACAAGAGGTTTTGTATAGAATTAAATAGTATATTTTATTACTGAACAGCGTTTCAAGTCAGGCTGTCCGAAGACACAATTAGGACTAGGGATGATCATGGTATTCTGGAAATTCGTCAAAATGGAGTGTGGGGTAGGATATGTTTGCATGGATTCACTGCAAAAGACGCAACAGTAGCTTGCAAGGAGCTCGGGGGATTTACAGGTAATCAGAAAATACGTTCTTCGTTTTTGAAGTTTTTGATAAAGTGACTGTAAACATGAAAGAGCAAGAGAGGTGGTAGAATATTATTTTTATTAACAAAAACATTTTCTGTAACAATTGTATATTTTTTTATCACATTTTATGATGACTAAAAACACTATAGTTTCTGAAAATATGCTTAATTATCTCACTAATCTCCATTGTCTCTCTTTACAATTTGATAAAGAATGTTGTGTTGTATTTTTTTTTTTTTTTCTTAGATGTCTTTAACTGTTAATTTATTTATAGACTATCTTAGTTTCTGTTTTCAGTGAATCTGTAGGTGTGTGTAAACATATGTTGAAAAACTATTTATGTCTTACTATTATTTTATTTTTTCTAGAAATTAGTGTTTCTTTAATAACAGCTTCAATATGTAGTATGTTATTTTTTAATGCAATGTCATTGTCTTAAATCAGACTGTTCATGATTTGTATTTTTAAATCGCAGAATTGTATTAAGTACATTATATTCTTTATTTATTCTGCACATTTCACAGGTGGCGTGCCATATCTACATTTGTACAGAAATCGTCTGCCAATTTTGTGGAATAGTGTGAAATGTAATGGAAATGAAACATCTCTGCAAACCTGTAAATTTAGTACAGATGTGGATCTGCAGAATTGCCCATATCAGTCAAATGATGCTGGTGTACTGTGCTACAAGGGTGAAGGTATGTCTTGTCATTTCTTGCCACAAATAAATCATAGCTACCCTTTTCATATGTATTGTTCTATTCTGTTCTTGTGTATTGCTCTATCATTCTCTTCTATATTGTTGTCATCATCCAGAATATGCTGTGGAAACTAATGGAAACTTTGCCCAATGCTACAGAATTTGGAAATAATTGGATAACTGGAAGTATAGGCCAGATATTTTAAAAATTAAAGTTACAAAACACAAAACGGACATTGCAATGACAAACCTTCATCATCAAACACAAAACAAGAAATACAGTTAGTTAGTCTTTCCTCTTGAGCCTAAGTCGGCGCATAGGACAGAAGTCATGGCTCTCCATGTCTGGCGGTTCGCTGCTACCTGTTGTAGATCCTGGATGTTCACTTGGCCGTTGAATGAGCCTTCTCTGATGATGGTTCTACGCAGGGTCTCTCTTGGTCTTCCTCATTTTCTTTTCCCTACTGGTAACCATATGAGGGCTTGGCAGGGGAATCTTGTCTTGTCCATTCTGAGTACATGGCCGATGTAGTTCCAACTGCGTTTTCTTATAAAATTGGATACAATATCTTGCTTAGTCTCTTGTCTTATGTGCGTATTGGTTTTGAAATCTGTCCAGTGGAGGTTTAGAATTCTTCTAAGACATTTGTTCTCAAAATTGTCAAATTTTTTATCTAAAGCTACCGTTGATTTCCAACTCTCACATCCATACGTTAGCACTGGAATCACACAAGAGTTGAAGATTTTAAGTTTTGTATGTTTGCTGAGTGTCTTTGACTTCCAGATGTTTGACAGTTTATTGAAGGCACTAGATGCCAGTGCGGTTCTAGATGATATTTCTGGTGTTGAGTCCCCTGTAGATGTTATTTTGCTTCCTAGGTATGTAAAGCTGCTGACTTTTTCAAGAACATGGTTGTTTAATTTGGTGTCGTCTGAACTGTTGGTAAGATCAATAGTTTTTATTTTTGCAGTGTGTTAATTTGGAGACCAATTTGTCCTGAAACATTTTGGAGATGGTTTATTTTCTCTTGGGCATGTAGGTGTGTTGAACTTAAAAGCACTATGTCGTCGGCAAAGTCCAGGTCTTCTAGAATTTTGTCAACCCAATGGATACCCCTATTTATGTTGCTTGTGCATTTGCGCATGACCCAATCTGTGGCTATTCCAAAGAGCATCGGTGACAAGACACAACCCTGTTTCACCCCCGTTTTCACTGAGAACCAGTCAGAGTTGCCTGATTCTGTTCTCACGCAGCAATGTGTCTCCTTGTAGAAAGATTTTATGATGTTGATATATTTGTTATGGAAACCATAGATGTTAAGTAGATTCCAAAGTGAAGGACGGTGGACACTGTCGAAGGCTTTTTGAAAGTCGACAAAGTTGGTGATTAATTTCGACTGGAATTCTACAGTCTTCAATGATTATTCTAAGGATGAAAATGTGGTCTATACATGACCGTTTTGGTCTGAAGCCAGCTTGTTCTTCTCTGAGCTTTTCATCTATAGACTTTTTCAATCTCTCAAGTAACATGCTACAAAAAAGTTTTCCTGGTACTGACAGTAGGGTGATACCACGCCAGTTATTGCAATCAGACATGTCACCTTTTTTTGGCAATTTGAAAATTATACCATCCTTCCACTGTTGTGGTGGGGATTTGTTTTGCCAGATTTCATTGATCAGCTGTAGCAAACGTTGTAAGGTATTCTCATCTGCTGCTTTGAGCATTTCTCCTGAGATGTCGTCTTCACCAACAGCTTTGTTGTTCTTCAATTTTGTAATGGCTGCTTTAATCTCTTCCATGGTGAATGACTCACAGGAGGCATCTAGTGGTGGTTTCTCCATCCAGGTTGGAAACACTATCAGGCTGCGGTCTATTTAACATTTCTTTGAAATCTTCTGCCCATCATCAAACACAAAACAAGAAATACACAATAAAACAAAAACAAAGATTAAAATGACATTAAAGTAAGATAAATAGTAATGTGAAACCATGAAAATTACAAATAAGCATGCAGAAAAAAACATAAAATATGTGATACTTAATGCAGTCTCCAAATGTACAAAGGGTGAACAGAGATGGAAGCTACAATATATATTACTAGTGGATAATGAGAGAAAAAAACAGCCACATAGGAGTGGGGTGGATACTGTCATTCCTGAGGTATTAGGTGGTTCAGTGATTAAGGTGACAAATAAGGAGGAGAAGAGGAGCAATAAATGATGATATAGAAAAAAAATGTTTGGAATTTTTGTGTGTTTCTTTGCTGATATACTATTCATATGTACCTTAGTTAGTTAGTTAGTTAGTCGCGGTTCCAACCTCACAGCAACGGGTCGTCCCCATTTTGCTCCGTTCCTGTGCCAGTTAATATCACACAAAACACCTCCCACTCCCCAATGTGAAAAGTAGAAAAGACAGGAGTCTTGACAAACAACAGCCCGCACAGATACACTGTGCATAATGCCGCCGCCAGAATGTCAACACAATAGTCCCCCACGAAACATCCAGTTCATCTCTGATGGAATCGGCAGTCTGGATGTTTCCTAGATGCTCACCCACACAGTACCAAAAACAATACAGTTCATCGTCGATGGCAGTGGCAGTCAACCAGAAGCCCAGCAGCCACGCATTTCTGCATAAGGCGAAAACCGGTCAACTCTGGGACATAGCCAGCTGCCATCGCTCCGAACATGCAGTCACGTTCCAAAAAAACCTCGGGCAGATTCAGAAGCATTTCACACGAAACTCACAGCTCACAGTGTCGCGCCACGCACTCACTCAGTAGCAGGGCGACGGAACCATCAAGCCTCCTTAGTCGCCTCTTATGACATGCCTGGTAGGCTACAGTGTTGCTATTCTTTGCTTCCCTTATGGGCCCCGGAAACACACGGTATCCTGATGGGATACAGTGAAATATACCATGCAATAAATTGTTTTTATTTCTTCAGTATTCAAATTCTCAACATTATCCCATCAGGTACATACTACAGAAAACAGTTAAACATACGACAAAGTAGTATAATAAACCCTTTCAACTGAAATACATTAAAAAAACTACATTGTCACATTTTCCACTGTCACTAATGGCTAAGGGCCACAAATATTGACAAGACTTCTGGAAATAATGGCCACCAATATTAGCAGGACTCTTGGAGATATTGGCAGGGCTGGTGGAAATATTGGCTACATATATTTGGCAGGACGGTTAAAAATATTGGTTGGACTGACAGAAATATTGGCAGGACAAATATTAATATGGCAGGACTGATAGAAATATTGGCAGGTCTAATATTAATATTGACAGGATGGATAGACATATTAGCCACAAATATTTGCAGGATTGATAGACATATTTGCCACAAGTATCAATAGGACTGATTGAAATCTTGGCCACAAATAGTGACAGGACTGACAGAAATATTGGCCACAAATAGGGGCAAGACTGATGGAAATATCAGTCACAAATATTGACAGGGCTGATAAAAATATTTGCCACATATATTGGCAGGAGTGATAGAAATATTGATCACAAATAGTGACAGGACTGATAGAAATATTCATCTCAAATATTTACAGGGCTGATAGAAATATTGGCCACAAATATTGACAGACCTGATAGAATTATTTGCGACAAATATTGGTAGGGGTGATATAAATATTGGTCACATATAGTGGCAGGACTGATAGAAATATTTGCCACAAATATTGGCAGGAGTGATGGAAATATTGGCCACATATGTTGGCAGGACTGATAGAAATATTGGTCACATATATTGACAGAACTGATAAAAATGTTTGCCACAAATATTGGCAGGAGTGATAGAAGTATTGGTCACAAATAGTGGCAGGACTGATAGAAATATTTGCCACAAATATTGACAAGAGTGATGGAAATATTGGTCACAAATAGTGACAGGACTGATAAAAATCTTGGCCACAAATAGTGACAGGACTGATAGAAATATTGGTCACAAATATTTACAGGACTGATAGAAATATTTGCAACAAATATTGGCAAGACTGATATAAATATTGGCCACAAATAGTGGCAGAACTGATATAGAAATATTGGCCACAAATAGTGGCAAGACTGATAGAAATATTGGCCACATATATTGATGAACTGATATTAATATTGGCCACAAATAGTGGCAGGACTGATATTAATATTGATAGGACTCCTGGAAATATTGGCCACAAATATTAAAGTACTGATAGAAATATTGGCAGTACTACTGAAAATATCAGTTATACATAATTTCTGTACTTTAAGAATAAATTTTTCCCATTTTTCTGCTATTTTATTTTGGTCATTAATTGTTATTGCGATCACGAATATTTACTATTAAAATGTATCTACATATCTATTTCATAATGGCTTTATTTATTAAGGTGTGAATTACAGACTACGGGGTGGAAATGAGACAAACACAGGACGGGTAGAAATCGGCATTGATGGAAAGTATAGCTCAGTTTGTGTTATCAACTGGAATGCTGCCGACTCTAGAGTTCTTTGCAGATATTTGAACTACACGGATGGCATTCCATCCAATGTGAAAAATCGTAGTCTGGAAAGTCTGCGTCCGCTCATGAGCTTTTTCCTGTGTGAAGGCCATGAGGCTGATCTGTTGTCCTGCATTAATTCTGGATTTGACAACGGCCAGAGGAACTTGTTCTGTGGTGGAGATGCTTACACTGTTTGCTTTAATGAGGAAGTCAGTAAGTAAACCATCAGCACTTATAATGTAATGTTATTGCGCAAGAAAATAGTTTCATTTGTATGCACATGTATGTGAGAAATTACGTAATGTACATACTCAAGCAAATAAAAGTTTATGAGCTTATATAACATCCAGAACATTACACTCAAGAGTATATCATCATCATCCAGTGCCTTGCCGGCTGTCAAGGGCAATCATGCCTCTCCACAAATTGCGATTTCCAATGGCATGGATCATTTCATATGTGACTCCCTTCTGTGCCATGACACAAGATTGTCAAGAATCTTCTAATGCTGTCTTCCTCTATTTCTCAATCTGCAAATCTGTCTGGTTGTCACATGTTCTAGTTTTTGTCTTTCCATAATGTGGTCAAACAAAACGATGACTGCCTCTTTCTGAGGTTTGTGTTAAGTTGTCTTTGCCACTCGGCTTCCCTCAAAATGTCCAGATTGCTAATTTTGGCTGTCCAATTAATTTTTAACACTGTCCTATAAAACCAGCGGTCTCTGTGGCCAAAGGCTTGCGAACGCGGTTCGTGAGCCACTTACCAGGCGTTCGAAATGCAGATGCAACTGATTTGTGCAGCAGACCATGTCGCGTTGTGATATAACGTGTTGGTATGGGAGCCGGTCGTTCAGAAAGCAGTGGCAAACTACTGAACGTAAAATTTGCCTAGTACATCAACAGCAGCTGAAAAATTCTGGTGTTGACTGCAACATTCTGCAAGGAATATGCAACAAAACAAACACACACAAAATAAAACCACATCTCCAAAGCTTCCTGAGATTTTTTTGCCTGTCTGTTAATTGTCCAGGATTCGCAGCCATATGTTAAAATTGGTTCTATATAACTTGAAAGAACTCATTGATATGGTACTCTAAAATTAGTGTTATCTTTGGCATATTAACTTAGATAGTAATATGAACCAGCAAACTGTCATAAAACTGTCATTTACTGCCTATAGTACCTTGTGGTGTAGAACAGCCTAAGTAATTAAGGCTGCATGGCTAGTGCAGTTGCCGCGAACTGTTAGGTTAGAGTTTTCTTTTTGCCCCAGACAGAAAAAACTCTACACCTTACCAAGGATTCCAACCCGGGTCTCCTGAAAGAGAGCTCAGTATTCTAGCCACTCGGCCGGCCACTCCACCAAAGTAGGCAACAAAGTAGGTGATAAACCTTTTTGTTCATTGCTGAAGCAGGATTGCTGAAATTATTAGTAAATCTAGCAGGAATATCAGATGATGAAAATGTAGATAATGCATACTAGTCATGTTTAGAGCGTTTTTTTTTTTTTTTAAATTTGCATATCCTTTACAGGACATCGCTGTCAACAGCAGCATCTTTCAGCTGTCTGTTGATTTCTTGGTTTAGATTACGCTCAGTAGTTTGCCATTGCTTTCTGAGCGGCCGACTCAGTTATCCCGCAAGTCATCAGCGGGGGTAGAACCGCTTCCAGTTCTCGCCCGCTACGAGACTCTGCGTGATAAACGGGATTACGGAGAAAGTGGTGTAACCCCTCGGCCAGAAAGACGTTTAGAGCGTACTTATTGATAATTCAATTATTTGAAACAATGATATAGCTATATAATTACAAATATATGTAATATCTGACAAAAGTAGTCAGTTTTCTCCTTCTTCTGCTGCTGCTGCTGCCTTTTATCTCCCACAGGAGCATAGGCTCCCATCTAGCTCATGCCAAGCCCTCCTATCTTTGCTACTGCCATCTGCAGCTCCGTCCATGTTCTTCTCATATTATTCTTCTCTGTCTCTCATTCTCTTCTCTATGTGTTTTAGGTCTTTCTCTATTTATTTTGCCCTGTGGGTTCTGGACGAGGGACTGTCTAGTTAGATTATTACAAGATTTACTCAGACTATCCAATGCCAGCGTTATTTCCTCATCTCTTGATTCCCTGGGATTTGTTAGGTCTGCACCATGAGGTTAAAATTTATTATTCTGTCACACCATTTTGGTCTTTCTATTCTGTGCAGGCACAAATTAATAAATCTTTGTAGTTTCAGTTGTTCTCAATGTGTTTGATCATGTTGTAGCACTGATTAGACTTTAGAGTTAAATATTTTTAGCTTGTTCTTAGAATTAATTCTTTTTGACTTCCACAAATCTCCAAATGCTGTGAAAGCTTCTTTTGCTTTTTTGTTTTTTGCATTCTTATTTTAATATTTTTCTGTCTGTTCCCCAACTTTGTCCACATTGCTTCCTAATAATGCATATAATTCCACTTCTTGAAGTGAGGTTTCACCACACAAACAAATGGGGCTTTCATTTGCTTGATTTTATTCACATTATCTTTGTCTTTTTCCTAATCATTCTAGAGCCGTTGGTTGTGACCTCTCGTCAAGTGTAATCTTGCATATGATTTAGTGTGGGGGACAGAAGAACAATGTCATCAGCAACGTTCAGATTACCAAGCTACTCTGTCAGAGTCCACTGGATTCCATTTCTGGTGATAGTTATTGTTCAAAACAATGTATTCCCTTAGTAAATTTTAACACAGGCACCTAAAACAATAGGTTGCACTATTTATTGCCTGGTATATTTTGCTTCATCTTGTCAGGTGCATACTGCAGAGTTATATATCATTAAATGCAATGAAATACACCAGGCAGCATT
Source organism: Cepaea hortensis (assembly GCA_963921405.1). Taxonomy (NCBI): domain Eukaryota; kingdom Metazoa; phylum Mollusca; class Gastropoda; order Stylommatophora; family Helicidae; genus Cepaea; species Cepaea hortensis. Next base: position 53,773,181 of record OY992877.1, on the reverse strand, counting down.
GTTATTATGGTTCTTTTTTTTTTTTAATATACGAGTAGCATGCTTTGAGCAAACTAGAACATGTCCTTATTTTGAAGAACATAAAGAATGAATCAAACAAGACAGTTGTGTCTGTTGAGAGTGAACCAACATTGATAGCCGTTAATACAATCCAGAATTTTTATAAGGGATCCACAGGTTGTTTAGCACTACAGTTACATTTTATTTTGCATCATCAACTAACTTGTCATTGTAAGTATCTCCATTTGTGTTTTGTTGTTTGCAATTTCCTTATTTATGTGACCAGATCTAAGTGTTATTCAGATCAGTAAGACTATGCAAACGTTGTAGTGATGTCTTGTAAGACCTCGGGAAACAACAATAAACCATTTGAAATAAGACAAGTTATATTTTCATTTTGCAGAAATCACAGATATGCGACTTGGAGATGGGGCAAAGAATGAGGGAAGAGTGGAAGTTTATGTCACAGGACTCAAAGAATGGGGAACAGTGTGTGATGATGACTGGGGCAATGATGATGCTCATGTAGTCTGCAAGTATCTTGGCTTTGACACAGGTATTCTTCTATTTTAGAACATAGATGTATCTGTATGAAAGACAGTATCTTGGCTTTGACACAGGTATTCTTCTATTTTAGAACATAGATGTATCTGTATGAAAGACAGTATCTTGATAGGAATCGTGTTAGAAGAAAAGGTTTAAATCATGTTGATAAAAGAATCAGTTATTATTTGAAAAATGGCTTCAGATGTGAAAGTTAAACAGCCTGCAAAGCTTATAACAACAAATGAAGCTGGAATGACATCCCTGTACTTTTCCAGTTACAATCCCAAGTAGTAAAGAGATTCTTTTTTTTTTCTGACCAGTATGGTTTGGTGATTGACCCAGCCTCCGAAAATGGGTACTGGATAATTTGCTGGGAAAGAAAGCTGGATAGTAAAAGGACTGGCCAACACACTTCATTATGATATGGTCTCATGTATAAATCCCTTTTATTTTACATGAAAGTTTTTTTCTGGCACCTTAACATCTTAACAAAACGATAGCTTGTTACATTGTGCTTCAAAAACAGCACAAAGCCTGGGCTGAAATGAAGAGGCCATGTGTTGCCTGTGCAGCAAGATCCCTCTCTCTGCCTGCCTAGCTTACTCTAGAGGAAAGGTAACACTAATACATCTGGAAGAAGACAAGCTGCAGAAGCTGCTGGATCAGAAAAGCAATACTCTAACTGTCTGCCTGTTAGATCTGTGATCCTAAACCAGTTGCCAACTAAGGCTTAGGGTCTGATCTGCCTTGCCATGACATTTAGTCTTTAGGTTACATTTTCTCTCACCATGATAAGGCTTGTACCCTCCCAATTGCGCTCTTCTGCCTGAAGCCATGGCACAATGTAGGGTATTGGGTTTGGTGAGCACTCTCCAACACTCGGTGCTAACAGAAAGCAGATAGAACTGTCTACTGTTATATGATAGCTCAGTCATATCTAACTAAGACCTGACTATAAAATAAAAGTACATATCACAAAAATCTTCAGATCAATTGCCTTCTTCATAACAGAGTTCAGTTGCATTGATTGCTAGCTGAAAGTAATAAAGTAAGTCTACCCTACATAAAAACAAAAACATGTTAATATTTTCAACATTCTTCATTGCAACATGATGTTTATAAATCAAATGTTTGTAAATGTTAATAACGGTAACTGGCATCTCTGTGGTTTAATGCCAGTGCTCTTTGGTTTGCTTTTAGGTGTTGCTGTAAGTGGTACCTATAAGGAAGGTGAAGGCTACATAGCTCTGGACAATGTTGAGTGCAATGGTACAGAAGGTTTCATTAGTGAGTGCAAGCATCCTGGCATCAACTACCACAACTGTGACCACAGTGAGGATGCTGGGGTCAGATGTTTTAGTAAGTTGTTATTGTGTTTTCAGTCTCTTTTTTTATAATAATAGTTTTATGTTTAACACTTAAAAAATAAATATTTTAATGTTTTCATTCAATCAATCAGGTGCCGTCTCCACAATGAAGTTTGGCTGCAGTGGATCTCCAAATGTCTCTCGCCTTGACTGTACATTCTATTAGGTTGCTGTTCGTTCATCTCCTGATGTTATCTTCCCTCTTAAATCGTTGTCTACTTTTTGCTTGCCTTCAACCTTACCCTCCATTGTGGTTTCTAATATAATGTTTCATAATTCTGTTCTGTAAAGCTGCATTACTTTGTGTTATTTTATTTGGTTTTTAATAAGAGTGTCATGTCTTTTTATGGGGTTAAAATATTTAACTTGCCTCTGTTTTATTTCTTTCATCAACTCTCTTTTCATTCCCAGTTTTTCAAGAACCTCTGTATTTGATTGTCTTTGTGTCCATGAAATATGACATATTCTTCTGTATATCCACATCTCCAGGATTAATATTTGCAATAGTTTATAGTCCTCTAAAGCTCCTCTGTGGTGTCCCCACCTTGAAGTGTTAATAGGGGCTTGCATGTTCCAATGACACCAAAAACTATGTTGGTGATAGCAAAGCTGCTGGTAGATTAATTAATTACATTTGTAAATGTAACATTAACATTTGTAAATGTAACATTAACATTTGTAAATTTAATTCGTGACATACATATCATATAGAAATTGCATGTCTTCTTCCACTGCTGGTCATGACCTTTCTGCTCACACAAGCTGAGCTGCTTCTTCATTATCCTACAGTCTAATGTGCATAGTATACTATATCACCTGTTTTATAAACCATTTCTTTGCTTTCTGCAGATTGTCTTTGATTTGCACCATAAATTTGCAAATTACATGCTTTGTATATCACTTTATGCCATGTTAATTACTTTACTTATATATATAAATATATAATCAAATAATATGGTTGCCTGCTGGGATGGTAGTCATATGTTCAAATCCATTTCAAGGCAGGGATTTGTTATCATTTACCTGGACTTCCAGATCAACACATTCTAAACTGAGTTATAGGAAATTTTCTGGAAAGTAAAGCTGGCCAGCTTTTTGTTGACATTGAGTCCTGATTGGTCTAAAAATATGTGCCTCAGACCATATACCCAATATACCTCATGGCATGCAGTGGGGTTCTAACTTTGTTGTTACTCATGGTTGCCAGAGTACAAGAGAAAAATTGGGCCACTTTAAAATTTTTACTGAGGAAATTTGTTATCTATATGAAATGTCAAAGATACTGTTAATGGTGAAACTAATATAGATTGTCACATGAAGTTTACTTCAGTATTGCAGAAACTGCTAGATATTTATTTCTATTATAGCTGTAATTTGAACTGCTTTTCTTATAGTTTTATGGTTTGTCTTCAACAGATAATTCGGCGTCATCTACGGCTGCACCTGTACCCACTTTAAGACCTACTTCCATAATGCCAGATACATCTACAAGCAAAGTTATTTCAACTGCAACAACAATGAAGGTGACTTTGCCAACTTCTGTTAAAACTGACTCACCTAAGATGACAACAAATGTAATCACAAATACAACAACCACAGTTGATTTCAACGTACATAATGCTCACTCCCAGGAAGATAACAGAAACACCAAGGTCATAGCAGGTGCCTGTGTTGCCATCGTGATTGCCATTGCCCTAATAGCGGTTCTTATCTTTTTGTTTTACAAATACAGAATTAAGCAAAACCCCGTACCACACAAACGCTTTCATGACGATGATATTCTACCTATTGACAATGGTTCCCTTGCAGTTTCTAATCGGATGTTTGACACCTCAAATCCTGAAGGTGAAAATCCCATTGCTGATGGCTCCGAGATACACCTTGATCGTGCAGGATATGTAACATTTTCGAAAGAATCCCCAGAATTACAACCCAACACAGAAGCAGGCTTTGATAATCCATTATATGCTGCCATGCGTAACCCGCATGAGATCGGTTCAGAGTCGACCACATGAAATAACAATGTTCCTTAACTTCTACAGTGTGTTATATTGTTGACTCGGAGTTCAGATGGAAAACAAGCCATGATTAAATCACTCAAAATGTACCATAGCTGACTATATATATATATATATATAACTTCTTCTGTGGAAATTAATATACAGGCGGATGTAGCAAGTCATGTACAACAAACTATAGCCTTTTATACAAATAAAATAATAAGTGTTTCTATCATGCATGTGAGCATATGTAAACAAACATTATCTGCATGAGCATTTATGAACAAAAGTGTGTGAGGGCATATATATGAACAAACATGTTTGTGAGCATATATGAACACACATATGTGAGTGAGCATACATGAATAAATATGTGTGAGAGCGTATATGAACAAGCATATGTGTGAGAGCATATATGAACAAACATGTGTGTGAGCACATATGAACAAAAGTGTGTGAGGGCATATATGAACAAAAGTGTGTGTAAGCACATATGAACAAACATGTTTGTGAGCATATATGAACAAACATGTGTGTGAGCATATATGAACAAATATGTGTGAGAGCATATATGAACAAATATGTGTGTGAGCACATATGAACAAACGTGTGTGAGCATATATGAACAAATATGTGTGTGAGCACATATGAACAAACATGTTTGTGAGCATATATGAACAAATATGTGTGTGAGCACATATGAACAAACATGTGTGTGAGCATATATGAACAAACATGTGTGAGAGCACATATGAACAAACATGTTTGTGAGCATATATGAACAAACATGTGTGTGAGCACATATGAACAAACGTATGTGAACATATATGAACAATAATAATATGTATGAGCATGTATGAACAAACATGTTGATGAGCATATATGAACAAACATACGTGTGTGAGCTTATATTAACAAATATGTATGAGAGCATTTATGAGCAAACATATGTATGTGAGCATTTATAAACAAACATGATTGTGAGCATATGTGAACAAACATGTGTGTGAGCATATATGAACAAATATGTGTGAGAGCATATATGAACAAACATGTGTGTGAGCACATATGAACAAACATGTGTGTGAGCATATATGAACAAATATGTGTGTGAGCATATATGAACAAACATGTGTGTGAGCACATATGAACAAACATGTGTGTGAGCATATATGAACAAATATGTGTGTGAGCATATATGAACAAACATGTGTGTGAGCACATATGAACAAACATGTGTGTGAGCATATATGAACAAATATGTGTGTGAGCGTATATGAACAAACATGTGTGTGAGCACATATGAACAAACATGTGTGTGAGCATATATGAACAAACATGTGTGTGAGCACATATGAACAAACATGTGTGTGAGCACATATGAACAAACGTATGTGAACATATATGAACAATAAGAATATGTAAGAGCATGTATGAACAAACATGTTGATGAGCATATATGAACAAACATACGTGTGTGAGCTTATATTAACAAATATGTATGAGAGCATTTATGAGCAAACATATGTATGTGAGCATATATAAACAAATAAATGTGTGTACATATATGAAGAAACATATGTGGGTAATGTGTACTCAGCAATGAAGGACAGGACTGTTGTGTTGTAACCTTGACATTCCAGACCACACTATATGGTGATGAAGTCCTGCAGATGGCTTTCACATTGTTCCTGATATGACAAAACTCTTGAGCTGCCTTGTATAATGTACCATTGTCTCTGTATATTGTTTGTAAATCCATACCTTTGTGTATCTCTTGCAAGTTTGTTCTAGTTGTTTATTGGTGGACCTTTATATTCTTAGTTACTAGAGTAAACACTAATCAGTTATATATAACATTGTTACATATTTAAATAGCACTTCTGATTTATAAAGTCATGTCTCTATCTGGCATCTGAATTAGAATTGCTAATTTATTTGTTGACACATTTCAAAGCAAGTAGTACATTGGAATCTACATTCAGCTCTATATTTGTGTATATTAATTATACTTCTGACAGTTTTTATACTTAGAAGAACTAGTACTGAAGATGCTTTACCAGTCTGTTATAAGTTGTATACTGGTTTATATTTTGTAATTAATCTTTCTTAAAGAAAATTTACTAAGGAAATTTTTCCTTAAAAAATTTTTTAATCTAAAATATACAAAATTCAGCCCAAATACAATTATTTACTCGTACTTCTGACAGTGTTATCAGATTCCTCATTCCATGTCTCTTTCATTTAATGGATACTTCATTTTAAAATATTGTAATATTTTAATGTTACTATTATCTGAAATTTTGTCATCATGTTTTTTTAATTGTAAGAGATGGATATGTATTTCAAATACAATTACAAATGTGTTTAAGCCAAGCATGCAACAGTTAAGTAGACAGATGTTTCAGATTTTGCCACATATAAAAGCGACACTGGCTGATACAAAAAGTGTCTGTGAAATTTTAGATACCTTATGAACTCAAGGAACAGAGAGAGCATGTGTTAAAATATGTAACGACATTTTTAGTTCATTTTACTTGTAAGGTAACCAAAGATGAAAAGAAGTGTTTATGGTAAACGTTAGCTATCTCTCATTGTTGAATCTCTACTCTTGAACTTAAATTTTCATGGTGTTTAATTTTGTTAAATATATATATGCCGATCTCTCTTGTCTAGAGGTTACACGACTTTCTCCGTAATCTCGTATACTCTCGTAAGTAACGTGACGTTGCACGAGAATTGGTAACAGTTCTCTCCGCTTCGATAACTTACGGGATATTTGAGCCGGTTGCTCAGAAAGCAATGGCAAACTGCTGAGCATAATCTTGCCTAGAAATCAACAATCAGCTGAAAGATACTGATGTTGATAGCGATGTCCTATAAAAGATATGCGAGAAAGAAAAGAAAAAAAAAATATATATATATATATATATATATATATATATATATATATATATATATATATATATATATATATATATATATATATATATATATATATATATAAATGGTCTCCCTGCTGAAGAGCTTAACGACTTTCTCCGCAATCCTGTATATCCACGTGAGGAACACAGCTGCGCAAGATTTGGCAGCGGATCGCGTCGCGTTGGTTACTTACGGGGTATGTGAGCTGGTCGCTCAGAAAGCAATGGCAAACCTATGCATGTAATCTTGCCAAGAACATCAACAACAGCTGAAGAATACTAGTGTTGACTGCAACATCCTGTAAGGGATATGCAACTTTATACATACATATATATATATAATATCACCAAGTGCCTTGCCAACTGGTGTGAGTGATCATGTTTTGCCACATTTTGTGATCTCCAACAGCATGTATTATTTCAAATGTGCTGAAACCTTTCCATGCCATAACAAAATGCTTCCCAGAATCTTCTATCCTTGTCTTCCTCTATCTGTTTTTCCAGAAACATTTCCAGTTGTTACAAAATATCCCATTTTCTTCTCTTCTCAAAATGTGACTGAAAAATTATGACTGCCTCTTTTTAATGTGTGTGATATGTTTTTGTGTTTTCACCTCTTTTTAAACATTCAATTCTCACTTTGCATGTGCGTAGAATTTTCAGAATTCTTCTGGAGAATAACACCTCTGAGAGCTCAATGGATCTTTGTGTGTGCTTGTTTACTAATTGTTCACGATTCACAACCATATGTGAAGATCTTGTGCAATTACATCCCTGTCATTGGAGGTTTAAAAAATAATTCTTACATGTCACATTAAACCAGTTAAAACCGGTTTATTGTGACATGCAAGAATTATTTTTTAAACCTCCATTGACATGAATTTATTGCATAAAATCTTCATTTTATACAAATGCAATCTTTGCTTGTCCTGTTCTATTTATCCCTGTGAAACATCTTCCATCATCCAGATGCCAAGATAATTTAATTTCTCTACCTGCCCCAAATTAATATCATTGACTTTAATTGTACATTTAGGCATGATCCGCTTCTTTGATATTACCATTATATATGTCTTCCTGTTAGTTCATTATTTTTACTTTCACCACTGTATCTATCATTTTTTATAGTTCCTTCTGACTTGTTGTTATAAATACTGTGTCATTAATATAATTAAGTTATATATATTATAAACAGCAACTGATCCCAGGCATATTTTTAAAGGATCTCTGTATATGCTCACAGAAGATCTGGCCGACACTGAGTACTCTGAAGAAAGTCCAGATGGACTCAGACCAAACTGCAATTGGTGCCATTAGTATTGGGATTATTTGCTGGCTGTTTGAAAATGAGGCCGGAGCATGTATGTGAATATCCCAAGTGCTGTGATCTCATTTCTGGACAAACCTCAACTGTGTAATAAAAATAAGTCAGGGAACAGTATACATCCTTACCTGGCACACTTCTTTATACACTGAAATGTTTGAAATTGTTTGTTGATTTTCATAGCCTGTTTGCTGCTAATATATGTACTTTATTATTTTCATGTCTTTGCCATCAACATTGGATTGTTCTAGTGTTGTTTTTTTTTAGTATTTTCACTTTTCATACTTTCAAATGGTTTGTGTAGTCTATGAAGCTTTAAGTACAGATCTGTTTTTTTTTCATAGCTCTTTCTAATACTGTCCTAAGATATGCATATGACATTGTTTGTGTCTTTTCTCCCTATAAATCCAAATTTGTCACCATTAATTTCTGGTTAAATCGTGTTTCTACTCTTTTCATAAATACTCCCAATAACAGCTTTATCATATGCTTCATAAGATTTATTGTGCTGTGAACTTGGTTTCTTTGGCAGAGCTATAAATATGTCATTTCAATAGGTTATTAGGAATTTACCTGTAATTATAGATGTCATTTAGAAATATTTTCAGTGTTTGTAGTCATAAGTTACATTTTAATCTCATCTTTACTATAACTGGAACATGATCACTATGGCAGTCTGCTCCTGGTTTAGTTTTTTCTTCTACTAAACTGCTTCTGAATCTCTTTGAAACCATTATGTAATCAGTTTGAAAGTAAACATTATCACCAGGGCTTCCCTAATCAATAATTATCCAGTTAGTGTTTTAACTAGGTGTTACCTGTTATTATTTCATGAGATTCTGCCCATCATATAAATCTGTCACATCGCTTGTTCTTTCGTGTAAGCTGATACACCAGTCATGTAGCTCACCTTTGCATTGCCTACTTTTGCATTGAATCCCTTGAGTATCCCTGTTATGTCAAACAGTTTACACTGGTCTAAAACCATGTATATCCTATTATAAAATACATCTGTATCTTTTTCTGTGCTATCTACTATTGGTGCCTATGCCTGTATTATACTGATATCCAGAGCTATGAGGTTTCATTAACATACATGCATGCTTGCATACACACACATACTCTCTCTCTCTCTCTCTCTCTCTTTCTCTCTTAGTAAAGACTTGCAAACTTAGTTGGAAAATAGGAAGAGGAAGACAAAGAGATAAAATGCTGGATATGGCCATATGAAATGATCATGACAAAAACACAGACCTGATCCAAGACGGGATTATGTGAGATGGCAAACCGTGACTGCCCACACATATTGACATGGGTAGCACATGATTTTATATATACATATATATACACACACACTAGACGACCTGGTCCGGCTTCGCCCAGCCCCTGGCGGGGAGCGTCTCATTTAATTCATATTTGGCCCCCGCTCCCATTCTCCCGTTCCCGTTGGTCGGTTTCTGATGATCCCGTTCCCGTTCCCAAAAATTAAAAATTGATTTTAAACTAACTATTTCAGTTGCATCCGCGTGAGTGAGATTAACAACCGTTCATAACTAATTTCTGGTTTAATCAGAGAGTGAGTTCCCTTGCAGCAAGATGGTGGGACATTTATTCGTCTGTTTCTTAAGCTCGTGCCATATTCTTTCGTGCTGGAGGAAAAATTGTTGATTTTAAACTAACTAACTATGCCATTTGGCTCCGCGGTAGTGAGAAGAACATCTGTAGAAAATTTCATCTCAATCGGATGGACCATTCAGGAACGCATAAAGGACACACAAAGACACAAACATTCTCTTTTACATATATATATATATATATATATATATATATATATATATATATATATATATATATATATATATATATATATATATATTGTGTTTACTTATGCCAGATGCAGACGTTTTCTTCTAGTTATGACAAATGTTACATTCCTAAAATAAGAAAGTCTTTCATATATTTTGAATCTGCTGCTCAATAAGCAATTGCAAAGGTAATATAAATATATAATGTGAGATATATGTTCATATCACTTTAATGCTGTCTATGACTGCACTCAGACTTGCATTTTATATATGATTTAATCTATCTTGACTCACTGTACTAGACTGTCAGAAATGAGTGTTTTTATAAGCCAGTATTTTGAGACATATAACTGGAAAAAAAATATCAGACAAGAACTTATTGTAATGGCTGGTAAGAGTAATGGAAAAAGAGATAGAGGAAGGCGGTCATAAAAGATTCTGGACAGTCTTGCATCATGACATGGAAATTCTGGAGAGTTCTGCATCATGACATGGAAATTCTGGAGAGTTCTGCATCATGACATGGACATTCTGTTGAGTTCTGCATCATAACATGGAAATTCTGGAGAGTTCTGTATTATGACATGGATATTCTGGAGAGTTCTGCATCATGACATGGATATTCTGGAGAGTTCTGCATCATGACATGGAGATTCTGGAGAGTTCTGCATCATGATATGGAAAGATGTCAATGCACAAAATGACAAATACTGGTTAGAGAACTGCAGCTGTCAAGAAGCATCTCACCCGCACCTCTTTGCAAGGTATTTTGTGGATTGTGATGTTGAATTGAAAGTTATCTCAAGGCCCATTCATATCATTGTAGCTGTCTATGATGCAAGTATTCAACCAAGTTACAATCTGTTACACAATCCAATATCCTGCTTTGTTAAATCGAACTAAGTAAATAAAATACATTCCAAGAACATCATGTTCATAATGAATGATGTATCTCCAAGGTCATCAATTAATGTGGCTTAAATTTGTGTTTGATCCTTGATCAATATTCCTGTTATTATAGGTGTGTTTAGCATGACCAAGTGTGCACAGCTTGACCTACCATGCCAAAACACAATGTAGTTTGCGTGTGTGTTTATATGCGTATTTGTGTGCATTTTCAATGTTCGGCTTTTGTACTTAAGTTTTTTATTGACTTGCACTTCATGACAAATGACATTTTTGAGGATTATCAAAAGAATAAATGAAATAGAGAAATTATCCTTATGTGGGGGAAATAGTGGTCAGAAGTGATAAAGGAAGACAGACAGATATATATCTATATGTTAAACTTTATTAAACATCTGGTTCACAAATAGTACAGATTGAAGAGTTGTGATTGCCATGTTTGCTTTAGAGCAGACACTTGAAAAAGGTAAGATTCTCCTATGGTTCCATCGCCCTGCTACTGAATGCGTGGGCGACACCGTGAGCTGTGAAATTCATGTGGAATGCTTTTACATCTGTCCTGTACAGTGACCTGCTTGTTCAGAACAATGGCTACCGACAGTTGCTGAATTGACTGATTTGCAACTTTCGGTTCATGAGTGCATTTTTCGGGAGACTCCTGGGAGTCGGGGCTGGAGCTGTGGAGTTCATGCTTTGTGCGACACTTTCGGCAGGTTGCCCTGCGGTAAGAGACCGAGCCATGTGAGAAAACCCGGGTCAATGAGGTCTTTCTGGTGACTGCCGAGTCCATCGGCGATGACAGTGTACCTGTGCAGGCTTGTTGGATTGCCGAGACTCCTGGCTATTCCACTTTTCACATTGGACAGTGTGGAGCATTTTGTGTGATTTTCGCTGGCACGGGAATAGAGCATAATGGGGATGATCCGTTGCCATGAAGTTGGAACCTCGACTAACTAACTAACTAACTAACTAACTAAGATTCTCCTGCAGCTGTATGCTTTTTTTTTCCAATTATATTTTAGTTTGTTTAATGTTTCATAGCCATAAATCAGTTTTAATTGTCAGTACTTCAGTTATTTAAACAGGGGGATCGTAATCACTAAAGAAGAAAATAGGCATTTGAACTTAAAGGTAACAGAACAATTATTAGAACACTGCGGACCAGAAGAAGAAATACGCTGAAATTCTACAATATCTGGAGGACTTCAACATGTCTCAGAAACTGAATTACCCTGACCAATTTCAATGTCACATGGAACAAACACAGTGATAGAAGACATGGTTCCTGGAAGAAACAGCAGGGGTCAACCAACCTGAAGATTGACATAGGACAGAAACCTTGGGTTTGAGGCAGGAGAACTGGGTAGGATGGAAAATCTTGTTTGGTGGGCTGAGATGAGAGATCTGCTACATACTTATTTATATCCAGAACTTATGAGTATATCTCAGATTCACTTTACTTATAACAGTAAACACGCTTACCTCTTAAACCACCACAAATCCTGGACATTATTTATGGTTTAAAACAAAACAGGTACACTTACATTCCAAGAGTTAATTTTAAAACATTTTAAATAGTTTATATTACTCATCAAAGACGTGTTTTGTGTGTTCAACCTACTAACCCGTGTGAAGGTTGTATATATTGTATGGCCTGATGCAGTTCTAACTGTATTATAGTTAGCACAATATCAAATACCCACATTCAATATTTGTCACTACTGGCTATAACCTAGCGTTTATGTAATTTGTAACATATCAGACCTCTTTGGTAGTATCATTATGTCTATAATTTTAGTTATATTATTATTTTTTTTTAAATTTTATTTTATGCTGAGGCCGGTCTCCCTGACCTAGGAGTTAATGTCTTTCTCGTAATCCCATACATTCTCGTGAGTAACGTAACCTGCACGAGAATCGGTATTGGTTCTAATCGCGTTGGTATCTTACAGGGTATGTGAGCCGGTGGCTCAGAAAGCAATGGCAAACTACTGAGCATAATCTTGCCTAGTACATCAACAGCAGCTGAAAAATGCTGATGTTGATTGCAACGTCCTGTAAGGGATATGCAAACAAACAAAAAAATGCTGAGAAAATGGGAATAAATTATTTATCAGTGCACAAAGACATGCAGAGCATGTAGAAAATTGTAGTCTTAATCTTTTACAAGAAATCTTATTTTAAGCCTTATAATCAGAACCGTTTGCAGTGAGCAGTTTCCTATCCATACAATTTATGGTCAGAAAGTTGTATTTTTTTTTTTTCATATACCCTAGAGAATCATTCATGTATGTTACTGTCAAGTCTGACATAAATAGTAATGAGCACATAAATACAGGGTGTATTTTTAATGGGTGTGCAGTGTTTGAAAATATTGCCGGTCCAAGTTTTGTATTTACCTAATATGTTGCATGAATTTTACAGAGGGTGAATACAAAACTTGGACTGGCAATATTTTCAAACACTGCACAGTCATTAAAAATACACCCTATACAAGCTAATATATGTATTTGTTCAAGGGAGGAGTATTTTTTTTAAAAGTTCACAGCTGAATAGTCCTAATGTGCTACAAAAGAGGTGGTTGGTGTTTATATCCTTGGTACATGCTAACACTTTGATCATAACCAATGCTTCTATATTTATCCAGAAATCATCTTATGTACATTTAAAGGACAATTAATGTACTTGATGCTAAGTAATTAAAAAGTGGTATTTTATTAATTAATTTTTAAACTGGATATAGTTTATTTGTATGTGTTTGTGACTAGATGTGTACATACTTCTAGTTTTAGCCTACATAATAATAAAGAATATTAACTGTAACAGAAAGTGGCCTAAAAACACAGTGAACAGTTGAATGGAGAATGTGAGAGTAAGTAAGTACCCTTTTACACACGTTAAGATACATGGGGCATATGGTGTTCGACCCATATTTGTATAAACTAATCAGCACCTGTTGGGTGATGTGGTCAGTATTGTGCCAGCCATCTTTACTTCCCAATACATTGATTGGTGCCAATAATGGGGAATCTGTGGCGAAGTGGTCAAGACGTTTGACTCGTGCTCTGAAGGTTGTGGGTTCGATTCCAGGCCGTGTCCTTCGATTTATGGGTTAAATGTTTCGGAGACTCCTGTGGGTCGTCGCTAAAAGCTACGGAGTTCGTGCTTTGTGCGATGCTTTCCGTGCTGCGTAAAGAGACCGAGCCATATGGGATAAAACCCAGTGCAATGAAGTCGACCCTGTCAACTTTTAAGCGACTTTTTTTTTTCAAATTTTAAGTTGAGTTAATTTGGGAGCCCAAGGCAGTTTTGTTTTAATTTCAATTTACCATAATGTGGTTCAAACCAAAGACCACCTGTATGGCAGGCAAGAGTCCAGCCACACTACCATGGCTCCCATGTTGTTTGTTTGTTGTGTGTGGCTCTCTCTCTCTCTCTCTCTCTCTTCTCTCTCTCTCCCCTGTGTCTGTCTGTCTGTCTGTGCATGCGTTCATTCACTGCCGAATGGATAAGAAAATCTCTACATACTCTATGATCATTTTTACTACAAGTAGAGACAACTGGATAACCTACTTGATCAAACCTTACTACCTCGACCAGAAGGTCCCATGCAATTGAAGATGACGACTGGAGTGATCACACCATTACAAGGAGAACCATTAATGTGGAAGAAGAAGCCAGAATAAGATTATCCTACCTACATCATACTGAATGAAAGTACTATGTTATCTCTGTGACAGTTAACACTTCAGATTCTACAATTCTAATGGCAGAACAAAGTGCATAAATCTGAGACTAAAGAGAACAGTACCAGCCGTAAAGTATGAAGGACATATTGAACGAAAGTAAAATATTACAAAACATGTTATCAGGCAGTTTCAAAGCTTGATTTCAATAACAAAACATTTCAAGGTTTCTTAAGGTGAATTTTAATTACTAGTTACATTTGGGGAGAAGATATTCCAAAAGAGTGAATTGACTGCAAATCTTGTAAACAAGATCAAATGACACCAACTCCAGACAATTACCACCTCATGGACAGTCCAGAACAAATGATTATTCTGCACCTCAGAACAGGAAACAATAGATTACACAACAACATGTATAAAAAATTCAAGATTGATGTATCAGCCATGTGTACATGTGGATTGGCGCTGCAGATAGCAGATCACATACTCCAAGACTGCCACAAATACTACATATTTAGGCAAACTTTCTGACCCATAGAAACAGCAGTGGAAAATAAACTCTATGGACCACTGAGAGAACTAAAAAAAGAAATAGTTAAATTCATACAAGAGACAGCATTATTGCAGTTATAGACAAATTTCAAGTGAACGAAACAAGAAGGAGATCAACTGTTACAAAATATCAGAAGTAGCATTCTTTTCTTTAATGTCAGCCATAGCCAAACTATCTTATTATTAGAAACTAGAATCAGTGCTAAAAATTGGTCACTTCAATACGGAAAGTAGCTGGTAACTCTGTTACATAAAATAGTGTGTCTAATTGGATAATCATCATTATGTGCCTTGCCAGCTAGTTTAGGCTTTCATGTTTCTCCACAGATCCCAGTTCTTGGTGCTCTGTATCAACTCTGCTGATGATATTCCTCCATGTCACCATCTCACTCCATTAGCGTAACTTCTCCCACTGATTTTTCCAGTCACTTAGGATACATTATAATATAAGTTTGCAATATTAACATATTGTAGAATCAATTTATCCTCTCAGAGCAAGAAATGGATTCTATAATCTTGCAAACTTATACCCATAGGTAGGCAGAGCCCATCATCTTGGCTGAAATCTTGTCAAGTGGAATCAAACCTGACAAGTAGATACCCAAGTGTGACAAACTGACTTGTAAGGTGCATAATTCAATGTGATGCACTTCCCTCAAAAGAGGAATGTAGAAGAAGAAGCAATTTTCACCAACACATAGTGATTATTTTTAAACAACATACAAAAAATATGGTCAAACAGAAGTGTCATGAACTATTAACACTATTTTAATTTTATTAAATCTTTTAATATTATTAAAATAATCTCTTTCAACATGTATAATTGCTTGAAAGACATTTTAAATGTCAGAAGAAAAACCAAACAGATGACACTTGATGCAATTCAAAGTCACATTTGTTTGACTACAGTACAATAATTTAAAAGACACAATTTTCACTCATCACAACATACAACAAACACACAACCAAAGTACTGTAACAACTATCATAGCTATTACCACCTCCTCTGGTATGAACTCTTTCTCCACAATCACAATGAAACCTAGCATCTCTTACATAGAGGAACTCGTGACCTTGTTTTAAAACCATGACTGAGGTTGCATAGTTACAACAAACCAGTGACATGACTGCTGCGTTAAATGAATTTTCAAGAGTAGATGTGTTTTTTAGAGCACACAAAAACATGAATAATTTGCAATGATTCAAGCTATTCCCTTGAGACATAAGGAATACAACTATGCCGGCAAAACTAACATACAATACACATATCTGCTACCATTCTTCTCGTGTAAATTTGAGCATGTGTCTGCCCACCTATTGACCTATCTTTATACTACCAATCCCCATATAGATGATGACTTTTGGTCCATATTTATTGTTAAGCACAGAAGACAGTTTGGGGGGCCACGGCAGTGTAGTGGCTAATTTTTCTGATCACATCTCTGGAGTCAATTCAGCCTCATAAAAATGGATAGCAGAGAATTTTCATTGAGTTGTCTGTGAATGAAAGGTGATGAGAAAGGGAACTGACCACCCCATCTCATACGTCATGGTGTAGAAAATGTTATGGCCTAACACTTCACACACCCACGTAATATCTGCTGTGGGACTACCTTTACTTTTTATATAGCTATTGACCCTATCTTTCTTTCACTCTCTTTCAGTCAAGTTTGCCATTGATCATTGTGTTCACGTTGATCATTTCTCATAAAACTTACCCAAAATGTATTAACTGCCTCCTTTAATTAATTGTTTTGAATAATAATGTACTAGCACTATGCATCATTGGTTTTCCTTTCTGTTCCACTGGTTTGTCTAAGCATTCACTCCATTATCCATTAGGTTAAGATAAGGTTAGGATAGGGTTAGGTTAAGATAAGATTAGGATAAGGTGAGGTTATGGCATTCTCCACTCACCTGTGACCATATAACTGACTTTTAAGGTCTTTAAAAAGTTAGCTGTCCACACAATTAATTCACTTCAACAACATGACCACATCAAACATAATAAAGGTCACTCCAAAGCACAACTGTTTGATGTCAAAAATGATGTCAAATTCAGTAATGATAATGTACAAGTAATAACACTCACAAAAACAAACAGGGTCTTATGATGAAGACATGTAAAGTAACAAAGATAAAAATACATATAAGCTGTTTCCTTAATCACATGGATGTTCTCAGCTTTTAAACATAGGTAACATTGATTTTATTAACAACTTGCATGAATGCAAAAGCAGTTTTACAAAGCAGATTTACTGAATCATTTACAGTATTTGACATAAACAACAATTTAATTAAATTTTTAAAGAGTAGAAACAAAATTGATGAATAGAAGAATTCTTTACACGTCATCAAAATGCAATACAAAATAATCAAATTAGTAGTAATGTTATAATGCTAAATATGACAGATCAGGGTAAACAATATTTGCTTAAGTTATTTCAATCTTACAACGAGCAAATAGAAACATGAAGAAAAAACAGTTTATTTGCTAAAGATAATTATATAAATGTCTTCATTTACAATCAAATGCCAGAGCTCAAAGTAGAAAGAAATTCAAAACAACGTATTCCCTTAGTGGATGTAAACACAGAAGCCACAAACAATATGTTGCACAATTTATTGCCTGGCATATTTTGCTGAATGTCGTCCAGTCCATACTTCAGAGCTATATATCATATGAAGTGAATAATACTTCAGCTGAAACAATTAAAACACATAGTTACGGGTATTTTTTAAATGTGGAACAACTGTTATCCCAACAGTAATTTCAAATTTACAACAAACTGTTTGTACAAAACCGGGTGGAACCACCTGATTGCTAACACCTCACTTGGTTTGATTAATTCAAGGACTAGAGGATCAACTGACTTCATTGCACCATGCTGTACCCCATATAGCCTGGTCTCTTCCCACAGAGCAGCCTGCCAAATGTGCTGCAGAGTATGGGCTATCTAGTTCCAGCCCACAGCCTTTGTGACACAGGCAGGCATACTGACCCCTTAATCGTGGAGACTATCATCATCACACTATGAAATTATTCATTAGTGCTTCGATCTTATCCTATCTTCATCGCACTATGAAATTATTCATTAGTGCTTCAATCTTATCCTTTATATCACATCTTTTATACATATTTAAAATTATCCATTAGTTATCCAGTCTCATCCTTTGTATATCTTACTGCACTATGAAATTATCCATTACTGCTTCAATCTCATCATTCAAATCATACTAAAAGAGTTTCTCCTCAGTGCACAATCTCCTAACTACTGGTAATGATCTAGATGTGTGTATACCAACATCCACATACATACATACTATAAGCATTAGATATTCTGTTGTGGACAGATTTCTAATTGTGAATTTTTGTCAGGTTAGCAGGCTCCTAACCTTTTCCAACTTCAGAAGAATAAACAAAGACGCTAGGAACCTGGCCAAGCCTACACACCAAAAACCTCCTTTGTCATTGATTGGACAGCATATTTTGGAAACCAGCTACATTACTTATAGGGGCAATGCATTTCATGTGTTGTTTAACACATAAAATGGTCACATGTTAAAGTTGACAGAAACAATCACCTTCCATTTACAGAAGCCAACTTTTTGCAAACAGAAATACATGACAGTCAGTTTAAAATTACCGTGCTAGACAACATGTGTGATGTATATTTCAGCTTGAAGGATTTATCTAATTACTTTAATTTAATGTGTGTGATTTCTGCAGTATGTACCTGACAAGAAGAATTGTTAACTCTTTCTGAGCCAAGAAACTCACCAGACATTTATTGGTTATTCTGTCACATGTTTCTCTGAATTCTTTCTGCTTCATACAGTTGTTGCTTTGATCTTCTTCTTACAATCCATGCCATGTGGCAGTGGTGATCATGTCTGTCCCACAGCCTTCTGTCTCATGAACTGTCAATCATTTCTGATACTGATGTTCCTCCATGCCATGATGTTAAACTGTCCAGTATATTCTCTCTTACTCTCCCCCTGCCGACCTCCCTGGCAGAGAGTTAGCAGCTTTCTCCATAACCCTGAATACTCTTGTGGTTGACGTGAGCGCACAAGAATTGGAAGCAGTTTTAGTCACGCCAGTGACTTATGAGAAAGCAATGGCAAGCTACTGAGCGTAATCTTGCTAAGAAATCAACAATCAGCTGAAAGATGCTGATGTTAACAGCGATGTCCTGTAAAGGATATGCAAAGAAGACTCCCCCTGCCTCTCCTCCCATCCCACTTTTCCATTCTGGTGACATACTTCCCCTTCTCATGGTATGCCCAAAGAATGGGGACTGTCTTATTATGCTGTGAGTAGCTAGTTCTCTTTGTAAGTTACCTTCTTTCAAGATATCTTCATTGCTCGTCTATCTATCCATGGTCCTCTCATTCTTCTGTCAAACCCCATCTCCTCAGCTTCCAAATAATTCCTCACTTGTCTGCTAATTGTCTATAATTAGCTTCCATACATCAGGATTGGATCAATATAACTCTTGAGAATTTGAATCCTCACCTATTGTCTTCAAAATTCTATTTTAACTTCTACTATCCTATGGAATAGACATTATAGAAAGAATTAACATGCATAATTGTTGTTGTTTTTTTTAATCTGAAAAGATGGATAGGCATCCGATCTACAATCCATGTATTAAAAGTAGGATAGGAGAGGGGGAGGATAAGGGGTTGGGGTGTCATTACCTGGTACCTCCGTAAAAATCTACCTGAAAATATTGAAATAAACTTAATTGTAATCCATTTTTCCACACACATTCTCAAATGACTGCAACTGTTATTTAAAAATTCATTCATTCATTCAGTAGCATGTCCTTTGCAGAACCTCGCTTCCATAACAACCTTCTGGAAAACTTCTCGGTCATAAGCAAGATGTCCCGTGTCCGATACAACCATCTGGAGATAATCTGCCACATCCTGCACCCATCTTCTCTTTGGACTTCCTCTTCCTGCCATCTTCCTATAATTTTTCTAGATTCTGTTAGGGTATTTCCCAACTTGCCACAGATAACATTTAATTGAGGTTAAACATTTCTTGTCAATAACTTTTCTTTGAACATTTCATAATCTCTTCTGTTCTTATGATATTGCTCTGTTCTAGTACAACAATCTTGTATATATAAGGGGCGTTCATTTGAAATCTGTTCGTGCCGCACCGCGTTTAATTACGTACGTTGAATATGATCATGTCATAGTCATGTAATAAGTTCTGACCAATGAATAAAAGAGCAAGTGCTTATAGTCCCATGATGCATAGGTTCTGTTTCTGACCATTGAGAAAATAGCCGGGTTGATCCAAAATCCGTCCAATGAAGCTCAAAGAGCAGTGATTCAGTTTCTTTCATTTGAAGGATGTCGACCAGTCGACATTCATTGAAGAATGCAGGCAGCATACAGTAACAAATATGTGTCGAATACAACAGTGACAGACTGGGCACGAATGTTTCGGAAAGGACGTCAGTTCACGACAGATCTTCGACAGCCGGGTCAAGCGCATATTGTTGCAACAGAAACAAACCATCGCCAAAATAGATGCAGCAGTACAGAGATGAACCGTTGTCAAAGCATACATTCCCTAGCGAAAAAATGTGATGTGTCAACTGGGACAATTCAAAAGGTCATTCGCAAGAAACTGCAATATCGGAAGGCGTGTTCACAGTGGGTACCACGGACGTTGACCGACCACCAAAAAGAGGAGCGCATGGGATGGTGTTTGAACCACTTGCTGCGTTACAGAGTGCAGGGTGAGACATTTCTCTTCCGCATAGTGGCAGGCTATGAATCATGGTGTCACCACTTTGAGCCGAGCAGCAAAAAAGAGAGCATACAATGGAAGCAAGCTGGATCACCAAGAGCCAAACAATGTTACAGGTTTCCGGTGGCAAGGTTATGCTGAGCGCACTTTCTGACCATGAAGGGCTATTGTTGGCTGACTTTAAGGAACCTGATATCAACATCAACTCTACCCACTACTTGTAAACACTAGACAAGCTGCACAACAAAAAAGCCATCAAGAATAAACGGCCTGGTATGCTTTCTCGCGGTGTGATTTTGTTGCACGATAATGCTCGTCCCATGTCGCAAAGATTGTGCAGGAAGCATTAGCAAAGAAGAAGTGGGAAATTCTGCAACATCCAGCCTGGACCTCTAAAAAAAGCTCTAAAGGGGCAACGATTTCACACAGATGCAGACGTAATGAACGCGGTAAACACTTGGTTCAGTGAGCAACCACAATCCTTTTTTGAGGACAGCAATCGCCCCTACCTAAGCAATGGGATACTTACCTGAATGCCTACGGCTACTTCTGACCATCCCATGTGCATAATTCATTCAAAATGAATGCTTTATTTAATTCTATCACACTTGTTAATGTTTCTTTCATGCTTTTGTAATAAAGCCATTGGAATGGATTTCACATGAACGCTCGTAATATTTTTTGTCCTTTCTTGTGTTCTTTATTATTTCTCATGTTAAAGATTTATACTTCATCCTGCTGTTATCAGTTTCTCTTCTTTTCTGTTTCAGTTCCCTTCGTAGTTTTATTAATTCTAATGTGTCTGATGTCACCCCTGGTTTACGTTGCTTATTATTGATCGGAATTAAATCTTTGGCTGCTGTTATCAAGATATCTCTAGCTTGTACTGCCAGTTCATCAGGTGTAATTTCCTCCTGTATAGTCATCAAGTCCCTAAAACGATTCTTCACTTCTATGTTGTATGCATCTGGTATTTTTGTGTGATCAAAACGAAGTGGCCTTGGTCCTCAGATAAGCTTTTTGAGGTTTACTATTACATCTGCTTCTAATAACTGATGATCTGTAAGACAGTCTGCACTTCTTAGGGTTTTTGCCAATGTTATGCTTGATCTCTCTATTTTATTTTGTATTAAAATATAATAATTTATCTAGTTTTTGGTTGTACTGTCTGGAGACTTCTATCTGAAGAGTCTTTTTGGGTGTTGTTTAATAAGTGTGTTTCAGCACTTCCGTAACCTACTTTTGCATTAAAATCTCCCATTATTATTGTATGTCATTCTGACCAATCTTATCTAATGTGTCTAGAAGTGTGTTGTAAATAAATCTTCAGTTTCATCCTTTTCTGCTGTTGATGTAGGTGCATATATCTGTATTAGAGTTATGTTTAATTCTCTCATACATATGAGAGTTATGTTTGGGCTTCAGGTTGCCAGCATGGCGGTTAGACGTTGAGCCGTTAAGGCCTGTGGCGTGTTTATGCTTGTGCAACGGTTTGCAATCACATTTTCCTCATGTTGGACTGGTAGTACATGGTTCCGTCCTCTGCTACTGAGTGAGTGCGTGGGCGACACCGTGAGCTGTGAAATTCACATGGAATGCTTTTACATCTGTCCTGCACAGTGAACTGCATGTTCAGAACAATGGCTACCGGTGGTTGCTGAATTGACTGTTTTGCCCTTTCAGTTCATGAGTGCATTTTTCGGGAGACTCCTGGGAGTCGGCGCTGAAGTTGCGGAGTTCGTGCTTTTTGCAACACTTTCGGCGGGTCGCCCTGCGGTAAGAGACCAAGCCATGTGAGAAAACCCGGGTCAGTAAGGTCTTTCTGGTGACTGCCGAGTCCCATCAACGATGAACTGTGGTATTCGTGGATGAATTTTGTGTTGACATTCTGACGGCGGCATTATGTACAGTGTACCTGTGCGGTCTTGTTGTATTGCAGAGACTCCCGTCTATTCCACCTTTCACATTGGACAGTGGGGAGTATTTTGTGTGATATTCGCTGGCATGGGAATGGAGCATAATGGGGACGACCTGTTGCCGTGAAGTTGGAACCTCGACTGACTAACTAACTGAGAGTTATGTTTTTTTGGATTGCCTCTAAGTCTGATAGTGAGGAATTTATTATTAACCGCGTTATATCTAATTAAAGCACTTGCTGTTGTTTTACCTAAACAAAATGCCACTCCACTCTGGCCTCAGACGTCTCTACCAGAATATATGAAAAGACTTCCATTATCTAGCCACTTTAGTAACATTTTCTAAATTGCTTTTTAATTATATAACCTGCATAGTTGGATATCTCTTGAAAAGACAAATCCAATGGTACCTAATTCAATTATAAGCTGAGATATTAATGTTTGTGTGTCAGTTTATCATTTAATATATACAATTAGAAAAAAACGATTTTGACCCTTTCACAAAGCGTGACCTACCTACACACACACACAACTGTTGGTTATACTGACGCCAAGAGATATTACCACTGCCGCTGTCTAACTCAAGGACAGATAACTGCTGCCAGTTTATATATATACACACGCACACATAGATATATACATCTCTTCGTCATGCTGTGGTGACGTCAGACAGCGCAAGCTACAGCACATGCTGTTGTCAATGTGAAGCGGAAATCCATTTTAACCAGAGAATTTGCCTTAAAAAGTTATTGAAAAATAAACGACCCCAACTGTGTAGAGTTATGACAATTTACACATAAATATTACAATGGGTGTTGAATGCAAACATGCATTCATTATCATTTCTGTCACTCTGAATAATCAATAAGAATATTATATGATCATTGCTTGATTCCGATTGTGACACTGAAACACCGCTGTTTTCCCACCACTGAAATATCACATTAAAGCATCATAGCATGCGATCTTAATTATTTCAGTTTGGGATTGCCCTCCCATTGAAATAGTCAAAAATTACACAATATATGTAAAAATGGATGCTCAATTGAATTATTCATACTAGATCGATTCCCAACGTCTATATAAAACAAAATTTTTGAGTCAAATTATGTCTTAAAAAGCTTTATCTCTGTAAGAAGAAAAATTTGAGAAGACAAGATGTATAGATTCGTAGACAATGGAGGGAACAGCAATACTCTGCAATCAGTTTCTGTTTTAATGTGATCATGAAATAATCATGCAATTTAACATCATGAGTACTCTAAACCTTCTTAAATCGGAGTCACAAAAACAAGAAACCAAAAGTCACCGCAAGAAAATCTCCGGTAAAATACGGCGAACCTAAAACATAGTGCCTACATTTTCATTTTTAAAATGTCCCTTGCCTCTCCAGTAATGTTCACTCATTCCTAAAATTTGAATATTTAACCACTCAATCTCATCACATACAACCTTCAGCTTTTCCTCACGCAGACTTCTCACATTCCACATTCCTAGTCTCACTCTCCTTCTTAGTCTGACACATGGGATTTCCTTGGTAACACCATCGGGATTATCTCCGTCATCATTATTACTAGTACTGGCCCCTGTTTCACACTCTTTCCCACTCCAGCAATGTTCACTAATTCCTAAAAGTTGAATATTTAGCCTTTCAATCTCATCACATACAACCTTCAGCTTTTCCTCACACACACTTCTCACATTACACGTTTCTAGTCTCACTATGCTTCTTAGTTTGACACATGGGATTTCCTTCGTAACACCGTCGGGATTATCTCCGTCATCACGATTACTACTTCTGGCCCCTGTGTCACACTCTTCCCCAGTGTTATCTGATATGCCTGGCCTGGGGGTCTCACCACATCGCTTTCTAATTATGGTTTCTTTCATAGTTGTTAGGGTTTCTTGACAAGTTTTGCAGAAAGTAGTTTGCCGTTGCTTTCCTTCTGGGCAGTGACTGTATTAGTCAATGGCCATAGCCATTGTCTCTACTGATAAGATCATCCATATAACATCACAGAGTGCAGACCATAAAAACAACAATCTGTCGGCTGCTCTCACACTCCAACCACCACCTGCTTCCACGGCTTCACGTAAGCTTGATGGGTGTGGGAGGACTAAACGGTTATGCCACCTTGTCCAAGGGTTTCCCGTAGACTAGTGGATGAAAGGAGGTGTCTTATGTAACAATACCATTCTTATAAAAAATATGGAGAAATTGTGAAATATGAGGGTGAGTCAATAAGTAAGTCACACAGTTCTGTGTGGGATGGCAGGTGAATGTAGTTGGTGTTTTCTACAGGTGTCATTAGATGACAGAAACATCGAACTTTATATTCTCGTTCATCAGATGGTGCTAAGTGTCTCATGCGCATGCGCAGCGCGCATAAACAAAATGGCGACTGTACTTATGGAGTATACAACCAAAGAGCAACATGCTGTTGTGCGTTTTTTGTGGGCAAAAGGACTGCCTGCAAAGGACATTCATAAGAAAATGCTTCCTGTTTATGCTGACAAATGTTTGTCCCTCAAAGCGGTGCAAAGCTGGGTAGAAAAATTTTCTCAAGGACGCTCTAAAATTGTTCATGAAATCCAACCTGGTCGTCCCGTTAAGATTGCAACAGAAGCATCCGTGCAGCGGGTGGAGGAGATGATTAGAGGTGACAGGCGAGTAACGATAGACTCTGTAGCATCTGCAATAGGGTGCTCACATGGTTCAGCATACAGCAAAACGCATGATAGATTGAAATTTTCAGGACTGCTGACTAGAGGAGTGTTGCTTCTTCATGACAATGCCAGACCACATACGGCTCGATTAACTCAGGAGAAATTTGACCAACTAAGGTGGGAAGTTCTAGAACATCCACCTTACAGCCCCGACTTAGCCCCTAGCGATTTCCACCTTTTTAGTCCACTGAAAACCCACCTTGGCGGGAAACATTTTGCGAATGATGCAGAAGTTGAATGTGAAGTGAAAACATGGTTTAGAAAGCAGAGCATGCAGTTCTATGCAGCCGGTTTGGGAAGGCTGATAAAACGATGGGATAAGTGCATCAATGTTGGTGGAAATTATGTTAAGAAATAAAGGGACAATGTATGTATAAAAATAAACTGTTTCAAGGTTGTTGTCATACTTAGTTATTTTTCTATAGCCATTTGTGACTTACTTATTGACTTCCCCTCATAATTTAACACTATAACATATGGGTATAAGAGCACTTTCTATAATGAATAATCACACAATAGACAATACATTTTTGAAATATACAAGTAGAAACAATATTGAAGGCTATAATACAGTTGCTGCAGCTGAGCACTGTCATCGGCTCATACGACATCAATATTCTATAGTGACATGAGTATTTACAATACTATGGGGAATAAATCTTATTACAAAATAGTTCATATAATTACTAACACTAATGCACCCATAATATGGGATTCAGGGCTTGTAAATCTAAGCATTCATGCCAATTAGCCAGTATTTATGGCCACTAATTTTTATTTAATATTTTATTTAATTTTATCACGAATGAACATTTCTAATGAATGGGAAACAGAAGTGTGATCATTCCTATAATAATACAACATGGTTTTCAAGTGGATGTGTTAAATTTGTGTGATCATCTGCTTTCACATCAGCAACCTGTTTTCTCAATAAAACTTAGTTAGCAATTTCTATTCCATCCACCCATCATGTGCCATGCCGGTAAGCATGGGCGGTCATGTTCCGCCATCTCACTTGATCACTAGAGTTGCGGATCAGCTCTGTGTTCATGTCTCGACCATGCCACTTGGCCAAGCCAACCAGGTATTTGCTTCTAGGTCTCCCCCTTAGTCTCTTCCCTTCAATCTTACCAGTTGTCACCAAGTTCTCCAGATCATTTCTTCTCATAACATGCCCAAAAAATTGTGACTGTCTACATCTAATGATTCTAATCAGTTTACAATCTTCATTTGTTTCTTGAAGGGCTTGTTCGTTGGTTTTTCTGCCTGTCCATGGTATTCTTTGCATTTTCCTCAGAAACCACTTTTCCACAGCCATTAGCTGTTTTTCAGCTTGACTGCTTATTGTCCATGCTTCACATCCATACAAAAGTATAGGTTCTATGTAGCATCTCGACACTCTTTTTCTCGTTTCAATTGATATCTTTTTGTTGGTCAGTATGCTTTTCATCTTGCAGAAGGCTACCTTCCTAATGGCGATTCTTGTTCTAATCTCTTCAAGGCATCTCCCATCAGATGTTATGACTGTGCCGAGATAACAGTAACGATTCACTTGTTTAAGAATATGTCCATCTACTCGTATATTTCCTTCTTCCCAGTGACGACCATAATCTGTGTCTTCTTAATATTCAGTTCTAACCCTAGTTGTTCACTGTGTGCAACAACCGCATCTACTAAATTTTGCAGGTCCTGTTGCAATAAGTAAATCAACATGAAAGCTTCCCATTCATCAAAGTAATATATAAACATGTGATTTATAGATAGGTTCAGCAAATTATGAAGCTAGGTATTCTAGGTGCAATTTCAATTTAAACTCAAATGATAGTTCATGATCAGACCTTGTTGGAAATTCAAACAATGAGGTAGAAATATCAACAGTGGGTAGGGTCTTATCAATGACCACTGAGACTTTAATTCCTAAACCTTGTTTAAATCAGGGAAAAAAATGGTGATTACACCAATAATGAAGAATGGAACAATGCAGAAGTAGGTGCAATAGCCAGAGATTCATTCATTGTGTGTCATGCCAGTAGGCATGGGCAGTCATGTTTCACAATCTTACAGATCACCAGAGTCGTGGATCAGCTCTATGTTCTTGTCCTGACCATGCCATATTTTCAAGCCATCCAGATATTTACTTCTCTGCCCTCAATCTTGCCAGTTGTCACCAAGTTCCCTAGTTTATTTCTTCTTCGTAAAGTGTCCACAAATATTTGACTGTCTACGTCTAATTTCTCTAATCAGTTTGCGGCTTTGATTTGTCTCTTGTAGGGCTTGCTCATTAGTTTTAGCCAGAGATAGTGTTTAGATAAATTATTTTTTGT
This sequence comes from Cepaea hortensis, assembly GCA_963921405.1. Lineage (NCBI taxonomy): Eukaryota > Metazoa > Mollusca > Gastropoda > Stylommatophora > Helicidae > Cepaea > Cepaea hortensis. The sequence continues at coordinate 53,745,328 of OY992877.1, read as the reverse complement.
ACTTATTTTCTGTACAGAGTGCTCAGTACAGGTTTTAAACTATTTGTAAACATACTGAGGAAGCATTCTGTTTCATATTTTGGATGCTGTAGGTGCAGTAACTGAAATATAAATAAGATGTTCATTTATTTTATTTAGAAATGGATATACTTTGCTGAGATGTACAACTTGGATGAATATACCAAATGATTAGCTGCTTTTTGTGGTTGAGGGTGATATACAGTTTATTTTTGGAATTATTTATAATTTTCTGTCTGCCATGCTATTTGTTATCCCAGACATGCAGCTACAGGCAAAAGATTTCTAGTTTCACAATCTGCATTCAGTTCTCCACGCATCCACGTACAAAACCAATATAGCTTAAAATAAATGTACAATTCACTGACAGGAGAAGATTAATTGTCAATGAAAACCACAAGGGAGACAAAATCCCTGCACAAAACATGGGAAATCCCTTACAACCTGTAAGAGTTAAAAATGTTCAATGATAATAATTGATGAATTTCTTTAAACAGAATAACCAATTTGATGCCAAAGACATGCTTGCAATTTTACCCTATACTACACCATTTTTAAACAAATTTATAGCTGAGTTGAATTGAGTTACGAACTAACATCAAAACTCTTGGAACATTCCCATAACTGCTCCATTGTCATCTTCAAGAGCCAGTGAAGAGTCCCATTACTAATAGTATCAGTAGCTATCTGATCATTTGTCCATCTGGCCTTTCCTCAGAGTCCTGCGTGTTAGCCAGATCCTCTAGTCACTCCCTGTAGCACCATTCTCTCCAGACTGTGATGACCTATCTGTTCTTCTGCATTATACACACAATCCCAAAGGACCACGTCTGCCTTATCATGCACCAATACCACACTGAGCTGTGCAGACCCAGACAGTATGTCCGCCATTTCCCACCATACCAGCATGTCCTGGGGGAAAAATCCAACAGATGCTTTCTATTTTTTATCGTTGAATTGAAAGGCATGCCCATGACAACAAACAAGGAGAAACTTTCCTGGAGAGGTTCAGACCAGAGACCGATCACAATGATGGAGACAGCAGGGGGGCTGTAAGAGAGCAACTAGCAATTTTCACCAAGGGCAAGAGCTATGAGGGTATCAAACAGGCAGAAGTGTACATTGAAAATAGCAAAGGACACTGTGCCTGATGGGGTCAGGTACTCCCAGATGAAAGGTGTGAGCAATGGAGATTTGGAGATGGCTATTTGTTTTAATCTGAGAATTGGGACAGTATCAGTGCCCCCACAGCTATTTAATCCCACTCCCAAAGCCAGGCAAGGGCCATTTATAGCTAAATTATTTTGTAATAAACAAATATAGGTATTAAAGAGAAGAACAAATTCATTTTTATAAATTAATAAATAAACTTAAGCTATAAAAAATGGGCAAGAGTAAACATACAAAAATGACACAAGCCTAGTACAAAAATAAAATGTTTCACCTACAGCTTACAAAAGCATGCTTCTTGAATCAGAAATATCACAGATATGCTTGTAATTGTCAAACTATGAACACTGTGTCCATAGTTAAATGAAATCTGAACATAAACTGATATACTGAAGTCTTTTTCTCTTCCTAAGCTCTACATTAGAGATTCTTTGGAAACTTCTGTGCAACAGCTGATCAGTGACAACAAAAGATGTCATAATAAACATGGATCGGATGATGGTCAGAGGTTTGATTTTTGCACTCGCTCGCTTTGAACTCAAGCGTAGTCCACGCACACTACTTCTAGTAGTGCTGGACTGAATTTTGTGTGTGGATTAGCTTTCCCCTATTAACAGTGTCCCTCGCCATCAGACGAACCCACTCCACCTTCAGAGGTACTTGTAATTTATGCCCTTAAGTCAAGGACAATAAGTCAACCAACACTTTAATCCAACTGTCCGATGTAGAGGTTGAACCCCTTACCTCGGCATCAGCACACTGGATGTTTAAGAACATGCGTTCTTATCTATTCGGCCACACTGACCTACATGGTGAGAGGTAAACGGTGGGTGAAATTTCATTGGAAAGATAAAGGGATACTGAGTTCAAAAGGAAAGTCTGTCGAAAGATTATCATATCTTCCAGCATGAGAATAGAGGTGGTGGCTGTAACAGCGGTATTTTGATGGCTGGAGAGTATACAGTGCAACATGTTTGTAAAGGACTCACAGAGCGTGCTGCTTAAAATATAAACTGATATATTCTGTGTGGAGTGGCTTGCACTGCTCGACAAGATGAAGGTCAATATATTATTAATGTCCAGCCCAGGGCATGCAAGTCTGCAAGAAAATGAACAGGCTGATAGCTGTCTGTGAGCTACTTTATGACAAGACTAATGAGAAGAGTGCTCTCTGGGACGAAGTGCAGTAAATTGAAGATCCACATCTGGAGCGGCTGATTCATCGGTGTCACGAATTTGCAGCCTTTACTTCCCAGAACAATTTTCGGTTCACTTTTGATGGGCCATGTAGAGGATCAACCGACGAACAAAACTGTTTTCTCTATATCCAAGGCTATACTGTCTTGACGTAAGCTTGCAAAACCTGCAAGTAAACAAACCACCAGGAATGGCTTTCTATTTGGGAAGTTAATTTGACACCAGTACCGGTCACCCCCAGAGGTTATCAATCCAGCCAGACAGGAGGGCAGACTCAGGGGACTGAATAGTAATTAAAACCAACCAGGCATGACGCAAGCAAACCTGGTTTACCAACAGAGTTGTAAACTGGCTGTTGACCATGAGAACCTAATTGTTCCCTTGACATGACACCTGATAAGAATAGCTAGGAAATCGCCCAACCGCGATGGCTGACCCCATCTGGTAGAGACTAGAGGCGCAAGGTGTGAAATCACTGATAAGACTCAGTGGGCTAATAATTGTCAGACCCACAGGTGTGAAGGCTAGTGTGCATGCAGAAAGACTTTTTATGACTGGACAGACTTGGAGTTAATTGCAATTAACGTCAGGGGGAGATAAGAAGAATTTATGAATGGAATTCTGGGGAGATAAGTGTCTACTGCTAGGCTAGGTATAAAAACCCCTGCTAGACTTTTTCCCTTTAGATTAAGTCTGACTTCAGAACAGGTATGCAGCCAGCTCAATGTCTGTAGTCATATGCATGATTATTATGTTAGCTTCTAGGAAGGATTTCTTAGTAACTAGTCCCTTAGTAAGTCTCTTAGTCTCTTAGATGGATGGACCGATTTTCAGTCTATATCTGATCTAGGTTATTCCAAGAACTATCATTGTCATGTTACTTGAGTGTTCTTTCTAAGTTCTGTGTTCAATATCATTGTGCTTCATGTATTACTCTTCTGAGAAGTAGAAACTTGTGAAAGGCATATCATTGTCTAAGTATACTTTTAGGTGTCTTGGTAGATGCTTGTCATTTCTTGGTACACTATCATAGTTGCTTGTTGGTGTGTGCATTTGTTGTACAGAATATAGTCAACTGACTATTTATTTAATTCTTACAACAGCAGTAACTAAGTGGTGATTAAACCGGGCAGCTCAGCAAATATGGCTGGTCTGTGTGGTCACTTCAATTAGACTTGTTGTATATCTCATTTTGTAGCTATACAATATTAGTACTCATTAATAATGCCTGATGCTATTTTGTTGAGTATCATTATATGTCCATCTTGAAGTAATATAATGTTTATGGATATGTTGGATGTATGTATAATTTCATATGAATATACGATGCTAGGAATATGCTTCGTACATATTCTTTTTGTATATATACGTCTCATTTCGTATACATACAAACTAGTGCATTATGCTATGATGTTAAAGTATCATAATATGTCTAGTTTAATCAGTATGTTTATGCGTATTGGATGTTTGATATATTGATTTGTCATATGCAAACTTACCAATATGAAGTGTTATGCTATTGTCTGCGCATTGGCACATTGGCCAACGATTGCATTTGTAGCAAAGGTGTAATGGTACAGACATTACCCACAAGTATTATGGGGTATATGGTGCTAAACTTTCTCAGTGTATTGTGGGCGTGCGTCCACGGTAATGCATGGAAACCTGGCGCAGCTACTGGTCACGGCTTGTAAGCCCGGATGACCCGGCATTATTATAATACCATTACCGATCCTGTGACCTGCTAAACCAACTTGGGACGGAGCGGCTGTACGACACAGAATTTCTGTATTAGCGACATGGACATGGGGCGGCAGAAATGTAATCATTACAGGCATGTGAGACAATTGAAAAGCCCGTCCCAGACTAAAGACAGTAGGGAGAAGGAGGATGGTGAACACAGTAGAGCTGGAAGATAAACTTGGCCAGACTGGTCATTGTATATGTTTGTGTTATGATATGTTTTAATTAGGATTGCGCTGATGTAGAATTAGATATAACACATTCTCGACTTTCTTTCAAGCTCTCACAAGGAGCACCTATGTTGTAGATCTCAAGTACGAGTGCCAACTAGGAGTGTCAGGACTGACAGGATCGTCAGAATACCGGCAAGCTGTTCTTGTTGTTGCTACTGGAGAGTGGGGATCTGGACCACAGATCCAGATAGTTCAAGTAAAAGTTATGTAATGTTTGTCATCAATATCAATATGTATATGATTTCATCATCCTCATATTGAACCATCAGATGTCTATGATTATGATTAATAAATAAATGTTGTAGTATTGTAACTCATAGTTCTGTCGTTATATTTTAATTCCAATTGTGCATACGTGTTGTGTGTGTACATTGGTGGGGGTTCACTTAGACACCAAGGAAGGGAGCAGTCAGGGAGAAAAACCTGTACTGAGATAGTCGTCTATACTCATATATTTAGACTTAAACATCTATCTTAGCTAACCTTCTCTTTCCCATTCCTTGGCGAATATTCAGCACAGTTCATTTCATTTTGTAATGAGCCACTTGGAGCTGTACGTTGGATATTCAGGGCTTAATCTATAGTTCAGCCATATAGTTTTTGTCCCTAGTCAGTTTCTGACTATTTGGGGTTGCTCGCCAGTGAAAGATACTTTCATCTAGCCGGTGGGGCACCCCGACTTATGACAATCGGGGAGTGAGCAAAAAGCTTACATATACTCAACATGTAGGATTTGAGGGGGGAGATAATCTAACTGCATCCACATCTGGTCTTTCACACAGTCTTTTCTCTGAAACATGCATGTTAGATAACAGGGATGAAAAGCACATCATGGCATTCAAGATGTGGCGTTACAAATAAATGACAAGAACTATCTGGATTGAAAAACTGACAAATGAGAAAGTTATGGAAAATGTAATGGAGCAATAAAGACTTCTAATTAAAGCAGACACAAAACAAGAAGACACCTATGGAATGGTTGATAAGTAAGCTTCAACTAGAACATGGGCTGCAATACTCAATGATTATATTAATGGTAACCAGGACTGATTGAAACAAAACCATAAAGCATGAATAATTTCCAAAACCATTCAAAGAATGGAAGAAAGGAAAAATACAGAAAGATTTAAACAATAGCAAAACCAGAAATACTAACGTTAGAGCCTAAGAAAGGCCCATGAAAAATGAACCAACACTAATAATGAAGTTAGAAAGTGGATAAGGACAGATACAAAGCAACCTTCAGATGGCCTGGCAGGAGAGACAGCTGTGAATATAAACTTCAGAGACCTTTATAGCACCACTAGGAAGATAGCAGGAAAACATAATTAATCAAGTAGGCTTAGCAGAAATTTTAATGGCAAAGTTCTCACCAACATTGTTCCAATGAAGATTTGTTGAATACTTTGAGCAACTTAAGAATAGACCAGTCCAAAAAAGAACCCTCAAATATCAAACCTAGATAAGTGGAACTGAATACCAACAGTGAGAAACCATCTAAAGAAAAAAAATTAGAAATGTTATCAAACTCTTGTAGTATGAGACAGCTGCTGGATCAGATGGTATCCCAGCAGCAACCATCACAAACACCTCAACTGAATTAAACAATTCCAGCAGATTGGAGATAGATATCTTGTTGCCAAACAAGGCAGACTTGCAAGAATGTGGAATTTATAGTGAAATAATTTACTGTCAGTTCCCTGCAGATTATATATATATATATATATATATATATATATATATATATATATATATATATATATATATATATATATATATATATATATATATATATATAATCTCTCATTCTGGAGAGGCTAAGAGATACCACTGAAAAACAACTAAGAAATGAAATGGCTGAATTTTTACCAAACAGATCTTGCACCAACAAGATGCCCATATAACACATAATAATAGAACAAAGCATTGAAATGAATGTGCCACTTTACATTAGATTTGTGCAATAGAAAAAGGCTATTGAATGCATTGATATGGAATCTCTTCTGAAACTGATGAGGCAATATGAGAATACCCACAGAAGATCAACTTATTAAAGGCAACATATAATATAAGGGACATTCATTTGAAATCCATTCGTGCTGCACGGCGCGTAATTGCGTAAGTTGAACATAATCATCTCATAGTCATGTGATAAGTACTGACCAATGAATAAAATAGCAAGGGCTTATCATCTCATGATGCATAGGTTCTGTTTCTGACCGTTGAGAAAATGGCCGGGTTGATCCAAAATCCGTCCAAAGAAGCTCAAAGAGCGGTCATTCAGTTTCTTTCATTTGAAGGATATCGACCAGTGGACATTCATCGAAAATGCAGGCAGCGTACGGTAACAAATGTGTTTCAAAGAAAACAGTGACAGACTGGGCATGAATGTTTCGGAAAGTACGTCAGTTCACGACAGATCTTCGACGGCCGGGTCAAGTGCATATTGTTGCAACAGAAAAAACCATTGCCAAAATGTATGCAGCAGTACAGATGAACCGTTGTCAAAGCATACGTTCGCTAGCAAAAGAATTTGATTGTCAATTGGGACAATTCAAAAGGTCGTTCATAAGAAACTGGGATATCGGAAGGTGTATTCACAGTGGGTACCACAGATGTTGACCGACCACCAAAAAGAGGAACGCATGGGATGGTGTTTGAACCACTTACTGCGTTACAGAGTGGAGGGTGATGCATTTCTCTTCTGCATAGTGGCAGGTGATGAATGGTGTCATCACTTTGAGCCGAGCAGCAAAAGAGAGAGCATGCAATGGAAACATGCTGGATTACCAAAAGCCAAAAAAATTCAAGTTACAGGTTTCCGCTGGTAAGGTTATGCTGGGTGCATTTTTTTACCATGAAGGGCTATTGTTGGCCGACTTTAAAGAACCAGGTACCAACATCAACTCTACCCACTACTTGCAAGCACTAGACAAGCTGCAAAAAGCCATCAAGAATAAACGACCCGGCATGCTTTCTCGCGGTATGACTTTGTTGCACGATAATGCTCGTCCGCATGTCGCAAAGATTGTGCAGGAAGCATTAGCAAGGAAGAAGTGGGAAATTCTGCAACATCCAGCCTATAGTCCTGATTTGTCACCATGTGATTTTCATTTGTTCGAACCTCTAAAAAAAGCTCTCAAGTGACAACGATTTCACACAGATGCAGACGTAATGAATGCGGTAAACACTTGGTTCAGTGAGCAACCACAATCCTTTTTTTGCGGACGGCATTCGTCGCCTACCTAAGCAATGGGATGCTTCCCTGAATGCCTACAGTGACTTCTTCTGACCAACCTATGGTGCATAATTCATTCAAAATGACTGCTTTGTTTAATTCTACCACACCTGTTAATGTTTCTTTCATGTTTTGTAATAAAGCCATTGGAACGGGTTTCAAGTGAATGCCACTAATACATTAAATGCAGAGCTCTTCATGAGTAAATTGATAGATGTTTGGGGGGGAAAAAAACAGGAGTGTAGTAGGGATGCCTTTTTCCACTTTTATTATTCTAGCTGCCCTTAGAATGGAATACAAAGACAACAATAGCTACCACCAGAAGTGGAATTCAATGGACAGAGTAGCTTGATGATCTGGACTTAGCTGAAGACACTGCCCTCCTGCCATATGCACAAAATCAGATGCAAGATAAACATACTTAATCTGAGGTTACAATAATTAGGTCTAAAATTTTATGGGTGAAATATAAAGATAATTAGATAAAGCAAATAATAACTGAATTTCTCTTAATCAAACCTAACTTCAAGAGGTAAAATCATACGATTACTTAGGTAGCAGTATAGACTAATAAATCAATGTAATAAGTAATAAAACAATTAGTTTACATCATCATCATGTGTCCTGCCAACTGAATTAGGTATTCATGCATCTCCACAGATCTCGGTCCTTGTTTTAATGTTTAAATTTTCATCCATCTTTTAAGCAACTCCATTTACTGAATAAGTTAAAATAAATAAAGGTCTTTAATTCCTTCTATTCCAAGCAATGCACCATGTGTAATTTGCTTTTGTCTGTGTGTGTCAAACAATGCATGGAGTGTTGTTATATCTTTTATGTATGGTTTGAGCATACTAAAGAAATCTGACTAGATATTTTAAAATGCACCACAGTAGATGTTGCCTCTTTTCAAGATAACACACTCATGCTTTTTTTTCCATGGTGGTTAATGCCTTTCTCTGGCCTCTGCTACAAAAACTTCTGGGATTGAAAGAATTAAAAGACTGAAAGCATTTAAAAAATAATGTTCACTTCAGTGTTATTTTGTTTATAATAATCATCACTGCTTTCCCAAATGAAAGTAAGCACACTTGAAACTATATTTTACTTCACATCTAAGTAAGTATTGCAGGCGCATTAGTGAAGTTGATAGGGAACTGCACTGATAATGTCATGAGAATGGTCAAAAGAGGGTTCAACGCTTGGGCTCATCACCTGCTTAGTGAGTGGAAGATTGGCTACCTACTCTGCCGTGCACTCAGGCCTACAAAACGTGAGGGCTCTATTTCATCACAGACCTATAGCTAGATACTGTTTCAAGATAATTGCTTTTTTTTTAAGTATCGTAGATAGTTTCTTCTTCTTCTTGATCCCGACTGTAGAAATGTCTGCTTTTTGCAATCAAATGCTATTCTTGTGAAAGTGCAGATCTTGCTGCAGGTGCTCCAGGGACCCATAGAGTTAGTCACTGTTGGGGATGGCAGTATCATTGTCAGATAAATGTAATCCCAAAGCAGTTATTGTAGTCGAGTCGTGAAGTGTTGGGCTGTCATATGCAACTCGTGGCAACATCAACTGGAATAACCAGGACCTTTTCTTGACAACTTTCCTACCCAGACAAATCTGAACCCAGTATCCATTTCACTCCCTAGGGTAGACCTCAACAGAGCTATAGTGACTGAAATAATTATAAGCTTCCAAAAAAGCCATGTAGGTAAGCATATACGACACTTGTTTTAGGAGAGTAAAAAAAGTAATTATCCTTTGGATTCTTAATTAATTATGCAACAAATTGACTAATAAAACAAACACTTAATGTAAAAAATCAATTAGTAATCCATTAGATCTGGAAAACAACTGCAGCAAGCATCTGATAAATGAAATAGAAATTGGAAGCAATGTTTTACAGGATGTGGATAACTCTCAGAATGACATCAGCAGAGGTAATTTTCAAAGCAATATACTCCCTTTGTGAATTTAAACAGAGGCCATAAACAAGAGGTTGCGTAATGTGTTGCTTTGGTATTTGTTCCTGCATCTTGTCGGGTGTATACTGCAGAGTTGTGTATCATATGAAGTGAATAGATAAACCCTTTCTGACTGAAATACAAAACACGCATGGTCACTGATGCTGTTTGAATGTGCAACATGTGTTATCGACTAACTAACTAACTAATAAATAACATGTGTTATCAGCATTCAAACAGTATCAGTGATTGTGTATTAGGTCTTACAGCCAGGGAAAGATGCATCTATTCACTTCATATAACTCTGCAGTATGCACCTGATGACTTGTATAGAAATATGCCAGGCATGACATTGTGCTCCCCATAGCTTCTTTGCCTAGAGAGGGAATGTAATTTATTTATCCTAGGAACCAGTAAATTGCTACTGGACAACAAATGCACGTAGAGTGTATGTCAATATACAAAATGGTAAGAAAGGCAGTGCAATGTTGCAGTGTCTGAAAACTGAGCTTCAGGTCATGAGCACCAAGTGAACATTGATTATAATTAGCATCAAGCAACCGGGGTCATTTAAAATCACAAGTTCACAAGTCTATAGGCACTGTAATATTTCTCACAACGTGTTGTCCAACCTTGCAAACTTCAACAACTCTGTGTTTATGTGTTTCTCGGAAGACAAATGGAAAGACATGGTGTAGCTTTTCACAGTTAATCGACACCAAACTATTCCCTGGAGAATTCCTACTCCTTTTGTGGTCATAATACAAAGTTTTACAATCTGACTGAAAATGACCAAACTCTGCAGAGACTAAAAAGTTTAACCGTCGTGGCACAGGTAGATTCCACATTTCAAACTTCCTTCTCACCAGTGGAAAGACATCAGACTTTTTACTACACAGTGATGCTTTGGCCCCCATAGTTTGAGCCCATATGCGAGTGTCGTCTTCATTAAAAAAGAAAATGTCTACGTTGGGCCATTTAAATGGTTTGTTGCTCGCTGGCAAGGACTTCATAAAAAATTTCCACTGCACTTTTCTAGGCATAAATAACTCAAAACCTGGCACATTTCCTAGAACATTGCTGATCATTTTCCACTGTGAAGAATTCATGATGACATCAATATCATCATCCCATGGAATCATACCATGATGGCGCGCAGCTCCTAATGCTGAACCAGACACTAGGAAGTAAGTGAGGTTTGCAGCTTCACATGCATTGACAAACACATCCAGTGTCAATAAAGATATTTCTCTTTCATGTTTTGTCATTCCGGGCTTAAATTGCTGCAGTTGTTCAAGCTCAATTTTGGCTGCACTGTCTGACGCAGACAATGTATTAAGTAGTGCAACTCTGTCATAGTATGCCTGGAAAGCTTCTTGAGAAAGAATGAACTTCTCTTGTAGAACATTAGTGTCGACATTAAATTTGACTGGACTGTAACTGAGCAGAGAGTCATCGGCAGGCAAGGATTGACCATCCAACACAAACTGAGGATAAAAATGAATATACAACTCAATGAGATAAACAATGTGACAAGTACAACTTAATGTTAAACACCAACCTAATGAAGTATGTCTGTAAATTATTGTAACTGCAATAGATTTGAAATCTGACATTCTATTATTGCCCACTACGCAAAATAACTGTAGAGTTATATGGAACAATCAAGTAGTTTTTGTGTGTAGTGTATGATGAGTTGACAGGAAGAAGGAAGACTGTTGCCACACTTAGGATGAATTGAGCTATACGGTGTATTTTTAATGACTGTGCAGTTTTTGAAAATATTGCCGGTCCAAGTTTTGTATTTCCCCTCTGTAAAGTTCATACAACATAATAGGTAAATACTAAACTTTGACCGGCAATATTTTCAAACACTGCAGTCATTAAAAATACACCCTGTATATACTAGTACTGTCACCCTTATGCTAACAGACCCCATAGGACAACAAATAACAGTAACCTGCCATGCATAAGAGGTGAGTAAAGAGGGTTGGCACAAGAAAGACTACCTCATCCTGTTGAAAACTTTAGCTGCAAAATCCAGTCAATCCTTAACAAGTCTGTAAAGGACTTGGCGTGGATTGGTTGGCATATGCTCCGATGGGAGACAAAAGGCAGAGGAAGAAGCAGAAGACAATAGTAACATCCTCTTCTTCTGCGTTCATCTGGAGTGTTTTTTCAGATGTAATTGCGGTGTTTCTCGTTATGCACCCTTGAGCCAAAACCCTTAGGCCAACACATCTGACTTTTGCGGGCATTTTTTAAATCCAGGTTAGGCGTCCTGGGGAACTCTCACTGTTGTGGTGCCATCCACATCCCAGCTGGTCAACTTAGAACGGTCGAAGACGTCACGGTCTGCCCTCAAGGGAAGGCAGGGGCAGTCTATGGGCATTTACCGCCATCCAAGGAGGCTTCCATAATTGCAGAGCCGATCCATAGCGCTCTGGTACCTGGCTCACCCAAAGAATCACCACGTCCTGTACATGGCTGCTTTAATTCCTCAGTTCCATGTATTGGGCATTTTGTTTGCCACAGGCCGCTCCCCGCACAAACCAGGTACAGTCGGTCTGCAGACGACATCCACTCAGTGAGCTTTCGGTTCGGACGTGTGCTGGACGCTGTGCCCAGAAGACTAAACAGTCAGAGCTGTTCCAGGCACAAAGGACATTTCACTCTGACGTTTTTGTATTGTGCCAATTTATTTGCAACCTTTAGGCCGGCACATCCGACTTCTGCAGGCGTTTTTTAAAACCAGGTTACCTGTCCTGGGGGTTTCGAGGGACATTCTGTTATGGTGTCGCCCACATCTCAGCTGGTCAGGGTAGAACGGCCAAAGACATCACGGTTAACCCTCAAGGGAAGGCAGGGACAGACCATGGGCATTCCCCACCATTCCAGGAGCCTTCCATAAATGCAGAGCCGGCACATTACGCTCTGGTACTGGGCTCACCCAAGGAATCGCCACGTCCTGCTACGGCTGCTTTAATTCCTCACTTCCATGTATTGGGTATCTTGCTCGCCACTGGCCGTTCCCAACACAAACCAGGAACGGTCAGTCTGCGGACGACATCCACTCTGCAAGCTTTCGCTTCAGACTTCCACGTAATGCATTCGCTAGCCAAGCGTTCCATTTTGTGTTAATGAGACGTTTTTCCACCTTAGTCTGCAGCTGACATCCACTCTGCAGCTTTCACTTTGGACTTCTACGCAATGGATTCACTAGCCAAGCGTTCCATTTCATGTTAATGAGACAACATCCATTCAGTATGCTTTCGCTTCAGACTTCGACGTAATGGATTTGCTAGCGCAAGTGTTCCATTTCATGTTAATGAGACGTTTCTCCACCTTTGATTACGCTCACTCAATGAGTTTTTTATACAGACTTGCATTGTAACCATTATGTGCGATTGGGACGCTTTTTTCACCTTTAGTAATGCTCATGAGGTAGGCTACATGTGCTGCCGGCTCAGCATCTTACCTCCATGCAGCAGAGAGTGAGTAATGGCCAGGCCCTCTCATCCAGGATCCGGGGGAACCCTCATACCCTCATATCCCTCGGCTGAGAGCCATAGAACAGGTATCTGGACCAAGCAGGCTCAGCATCTCACCTCCATTCTGCAGTGGGTGAGTATCTGCCCAGCCCTCACATCCGGGGAATATTGACTTAGAGGCGTTCAGCCATATCCCTCAGCTGAGAGCCGTAGATTATGTTTCTGGACCAAGAATGCAGTGGCATCGTGCGCCTGATTCAAACTTTATGGATAACTTGCTTTGACTGCTTGTCCCCAGTCTACCTGCAGGACAGCAGGTGTGTGTCTCTTGGTATGGTTCCTATCCCTTGACTTGTCCGACATGTAGCTGTGCTACCGTCGGCATAGCTCATGGGGTCATTAGAACACACAAGTCCCTCTACCACGACAAGGTGGCAACACGTCAGAGGGGGTAGTAATATAAAACATCACAAAAAAGAGTAGGTTGAGATGCCGCATAGAAAAAAACACACAAACTCAATAAACAGTACCTCTAAAAGTTGACCTCTAAAAGTTGACAGTGGCATTCCTGGCCGCTGTAATCTACCCTATTTGTTACACTTTATATGACCTTATCATGTTACCAGATATCTCTCCCACTTAAGTATACTGATAATGTGATCTCTGTCACTCTTCCACTACAACAGATCATGAGACAAAATAACAGCACCTTAACAGGGAAAACATTTGTTTCTGTTATGCCAAGAAATAACTATGTGGCAAAACTTTCACATCACTTAATATTTCTTATTACATTTCACAAGCCTATGATGATAAGGGAACTGCAGTGGCATAGTGGTTAGTGTGTTTGACTGTCAAGATGGTGGGTAGGGTTCAATCTCCAGCAGAGGCAGAATTGTTTGTTTCTTACCAGCTCTGGGTTGATCCAGTCTCATAAAAATGGGTACCCAATAGTTTTCTACATTGTCTAGGGATAGAAAGGCAGCGAGGAAAGGAACTGGCCATCCAATCTCATATGTCATGGCCTGGAGTCAGTGAATGTTTAACACTTCACACCTAATGGTAGTGTCTGCTACAGGCCTACCAGTATCTGTTTTATAATGTACAATCAGTTGGTGAATGAGTATTTAGGGTACCAGTTTCCCAACCCAGAGATCCAGGTTGTAATCTATCCGAGGTGAAATAAAAATGTTCATGACAGCTGCTCAAGGGTAAGCATTCCATAATCCTCAGCACTTCCTAATTCTCATCACTTCCAAATTCTCAGCCCTTCCAAAATTATCAGCACTTCCAAATTCTCAGCCCTTCCAAACTTTTCAGCACTTCCAAAATCTACAGTACTTCCAAAATCTTCAGCACTTCCAAATTCTCATCCCTTTCAAAATCTTCTACAGTTTCAAATTCTCATCACTTCCAAATTCTTCAGAACTTCCAATTATCATCACTTCCAAAATCTTCAGAACTTTAAATTCTCAACCCTTCCAAAATTATCAGCACTTCCAAATTCTCATCACTTCCAAAATCTTCAGCACTTCCAAGTTCTCCACCCTTCCAAAATCTTCTGTACTTTCAAATTCTTATCACTTCCAAATGCTTCAGAACTTCCACTTCTTATCACTTTCAAAAATCCTCAGCCAGTTCGTTATCCTCCTGGCAACATCATTCCTGCGAAAAACATGTATCACCATCTGGGAATTGCTACTGACAATTATTTAGGAGAAACAAAGTTAAACAACAATGCAACATGACTCCCAACGCTGAGAATTTAAACAGTGTTTCTTAAATCAATTACCTTTAAGAGAAAGAAAGTGCTATGTTCTTTCCACATTCCTGGAAGAGCAAATGAAAAGAAGGAGTTCCTGATAGGTGTCACAAGCGTTACAATTGTTACTGAAACCAGTGCAATCTTCAGAATGATCCAGAAAGTTGCGCTCAGCTTCGAGCGTCTCCACACAATCACACGCATGACAGCTTTTTCTGTAAACATGTCAAGTAGTAAAACAAATGTTAATATTAATTAGTAAAAGTAAAAGATCCCCTTTGCATACCACGAGGAAGTGGTATATGGTTTCCCTCTTCTGCTGCTGCAGCTGCTGTCTTTCATCTCCCACTGGAATAGGACAATAACCAATGCACTCCAAGTCCTTTGTATCATCATCATAATTATGTGCCATGCCGATAAGCATGGACAGCCATGTTTCGCGATCTCATATGATCACCAAAGTCGTGGATCAGCTGAGTTCTTGTCTCGATCATACCATGTGGCTAAGCCATCCAGGTATTTACTTTTCTGCCTTCCCCTTGTTCTTTTCCCCCTCAATCTTGCCAGTTGTCACCAAGTTCTCAAATTTATTTCTTCTCATAATGTCCAAAAATTTGTGACAGGCTATGTCTAATTTCTCTAATCAGTTTATGGTTTTCATTTGTTTCTAGTAGGACTTGGTCATTGGTTTTTCTATCTATCCATGGCATTCTTTGCATTTTCCTCATAAACCACATTTCCACAGCCATCAAATGTTTCTAGTATACTTGTTCATAAATGGTTGGAGTTTGCAACTAAAGCTTTCTACCGGATAATGTACTTATCTAAAGCTAATCCTCCTGAATTGGCCCTTATGTCATGCTTGGCAGGTTACAGAGCTACTTATTCATTTTTTAGTTTGCTTGAAATTTGTCTATGTCTGCAATGTTGTTTCTTGTATGAACTTCACTGTCTGTTTAAGTCCACTCAGTGGTCCATAGAGGTTATACAGTGTTACTTTCTTTACATCTCTGGTGGGCCCTGGTAACATGTGGGCACTGGTATGTAATACAGTGTGTATTTTTAATTATTGTGCAGTGTTTGAAAATATTGCCGGTCCAAGTTTTGTATTTACCTATTATGTTGCATGAGCTTTACAAAGGGTGAATACAAAACTTGGACCGGCAATATTTTCAAACACTGCACAATCATTAAAACTACACCCTATACTAGCCACATATTTTTAGACCATTCAGCACTCAATAGAGGATGTGATCATTATCACACCAGCTGCCTTTACTTGCCAGGAAATATCCTGGTAGCCATGTTAGACTGGATCAGCCTGGGACCCTGGATCAATGAAAACATCTCCTGCCTTCAAGGGGGATTCAAACACATGAACACTGGCCCAGCAGACAAATGTGCTAGCCACTGTGCAACATCATGTAAATATTCATATTGGTTGCAATATATTATAGGCAATAACATTATATTTAATGCACTAAAATGGAACCCAACATCTATGAAATTTGAAAGAAAGTATTACTTGAACAAAAATAGTGATGGAGCATTGGTTTTAAAACAACTTTCAAATTACTGTAATAATGTCCATAGAAGAATGATATTGCAGGGCAGATTAGATTAGAAGTTAACAAACCTGGACACCTTGTAATTTAAGACTGCTAGAGATGGCATTCCTATTGTTGATACACTTCTAGAATACAGGGGAAGTAACACAAGACAAAACCTTCTCCCTATTCCGGCTTTTATCTGACAATGGCGTATAGACCCTCGTCAGACCCCCTGCCTAATCTCTGTTTCCTGTACCTATTTTTAAATGTCTTTGCCGCATTATTCATCCCTGTCTCTAATTCTCTTCTGTGTGTGTCTCTAATTCTCTTCTGTGTGTGTCTCTAATTCTCTTTTGTGTGTGTCTCTAATTCTCTTCTGTGTGTGACTCTAATTCTCTTCTGTGTGTGTCTCTAATTCTCTTCTGTGTGTGTCTCTAATTCTCTTCTGTGTGTGTCTCTAATTCTCTTCTGTGTGTGTCACTAATTCTCTTCTGTGTGTGTTTTTAAGTCTCCCTCTATTGCTTTTGGTCTGTGGGTGCCTGAGGACAGACTTTCTTGTTATACAGTAAACAGGTTTTCTCAATGTGCACCCTATTCAGCACGAAATCTTTTCCTCATCTCTTGATTCACTGAAATTTGTTTAGTTCATTCTAAGAGCTCCACACTGGTTATTCTGTCTTACCATTTTAGTCCTTCTGGCCGGCTTCACATTTGCATAGACCTTCAACTTTCTAACCAATAACCGATCAGGTAACTAAGTGAAATAACTAATCACAATCAACTTTCTCTTGCAATGATGTTATCCATTTTAATAAAGCACGTAGATATATTAGCATGCTGAAAACTACCAACCAACACAGATGAATGTAACACTCGGTCGAGGCCACTTTTTACATGCTTTGAGGTGCATTAGGTATATGGTGCTGATCGCATATTTGCATACTTGACACTCAAATGGTCATGTGATCAATAAGTGACCTTTACTTCCGAAGACATTTCTGGGTACCCATCTGAGGCTGGGTCATCCTGGTAGGCCAGGTCGATTTTAAAAATCTGCCTAACTGCGAATTTGAATCCATGACTGGCAAGCAGGCAAGCATACAGATGAAAATAATAACCAAAAATAAAACAAAACAAATAATACAGCATTATCCATCAATGAAGATAAACGAAGAATTGTGTAAACTGAGACTGCTATACAGTAGTAATGATAATGTAATAAAGACAGATTAGTAAATGAAATACAACTGTGTGATATTCCTCTTAACAATAAGATAGAGATAACAAGGTTTGGCATAGAGTTGCCAATAAAAACTTCATCTACAGCACTAAAAGAATACAAAGCAACATGTTACCAGCAGCTGTCTATCACATGTTTACATTTTAATTGGGAGCAATTGTATTTTATTGTCTTCACATTCTGTCTTTTACCCTCCAGTGACGCAATCCCTCAACCATCTAATGCCAAACCCTCCTGTTCTTTGCTATCTCAAATCAAATCAAATGTGTATGTGGGTGGGTGCGGGATGTGTGGGTTGGTGGGGGATGTTTGTGTGGGTAGCGAGCGTGTTTGGGTTGGGGGAACAGGTGAGGGCTTTGTGTGTGGGTGGGGGATGTGTGGGAGGGGGATGGGCCAGTTGGTGGGGTATGCATGCGTCCCTGGGTGTGTGTGTGTGGGTGGGGTGATGTGTGAGTTGGGTGATGTGTGGATAGGTGGGAGATGGGCCTCATAACATGGTAATTTGCCTTGTTTACGTTTACAACATTCATTTCACAATGTTTTTTTTTTCTTCCTATGTGAATTATGATACTCTTGATGGACGAAAGATGAGTGATTGGAAGGGCCGAATGTAAGACGGGCCTGCGTGCCCAATTTGTGACCCTTTTAAAATAAAGTTGATTTGATTTGATTTGATTTATCTCCATTGTTCCCTATCACTTATCTCTGACTTTAATTCTTCTCTGTGTATTTTGGTCTCCTTGTATTTCTTGTGCCTTACGGATTTGAGTTGAGAGATTTTCTAGTTATGCTATTACCTGTATATCTTTACAGTGTCAGAGTGTATCCTATGCAGTGTCATTGTCTTTCTCATTTCCTGGCTGGATTAAAATAGGAGCTCGGGTCAATTTTTAAAATTCCGCCTTGCTGGTGATTCGAACATATGGCCACTGGGCAAGCAGGCAGGCGTGCTAGCCACTTCACTACCGCGGCTCCCACGGAAGTAGTTATAACTAGCAAAAGCCAACAAAAGTTTCACACTACAAACGAAAATTACCAAATGTGTCCAGTGGTGCACTGTCAGGGTGCCAGCTTGCCCGATGGCAAGTCAGCCCTCTTAATCATTAGACAGTAAAGAGTATGCTTAGTAAGGTGGCAGAAGAAATGTTTTGTTTGCAATGGCTATCCTCTATTCAGAGGTCATAGATTGTGAGAATTGTATTGATTTTTTTGTCCTGGCCATGCGGGAGTGCGGGAGAATTAACAGGCGGATAGAATGGCAGGGAATGCACCTCTTGGTAGTAAATTACCTGAACAATGGAGAGGTGGTCGAGCGCCTGTGGGACCAGGTGGAGAAGGCGGGGGAACGGACTGAGAACCCGTATTATATGGAAAGAATGATATTGCGGGGGATCGGCGGGGGTTCTGGAAGAATCTCAAAACTGAGAGAGAAGACAATGAGAACTTTTAATCGCGATGGGAACGGTTAGTAGATGACTATTCACTGGCTGTTGAACGAGGGGACAGAGCACGTATGGGAATGTCCTGAGTGCAGTGATGTCGGTTCTTAGCTCAACGCAACTTAATTCAACTAATATTAATTACCGTCTAGCAACCTACATTGTTATGTCCAGTCCGCCACTGCATGTGTCACATAACTTAACTCCACCATACATGATGTGGCCATTAATCCAAACCCTGGACGAAGCCTAATGTCATTGTGGCCGAGAAGAATAATTTTGCAACATGAGCCTAGTTCTTATTTTTCTAGTGACACATCAGAGAAGGAGTCGCGGTGGCGTAGAGACTAGACATTAGCCTGCCGGCGTGGTGGTCATGGGATCGAGGATCGACCCAGCCTAGAACTTGTACCTAGAAATGTCTTAGAGAGTACAGGCGGTCAGCGTGAAAGTGACCACACCACCCACCGAGTGAGGACTGGTCTATCAAAATATGGATCTAGCACAGTGTGCTCTATGCTCCTTAACGCGTGTAAACGGGTCCTTTACTGTACACAAGAAAGTATTTATCACTGTGTTCATGACAAACTGTCTGTTTAACACTGATTCTTTATATCGTTCAAACACTGAACAGGGGGGAATGGGTGGGTTGGCGTGTTGATTTCGTAGTAAAACTGGCCATATCAAATTGGAGAAAAAAAGAGTTAGCTGATTTTTATGTACACCACCAAAATGTATATCCTTTAGTAGTTCATGTCAATCTAAGAACGATTGAACACATGCGTGCAATCCTTCTACTTCTTCCTTCCATTTCCCACTGGAATATAACCCCTCGACCAACTCACACCAAATAGTTTGTAGATTTTTTCATGATTGGTTGGATTGTGCAGCTAAAGTTTATACTGGAAGAGGTAGCCAGTCTCATCTCAACCCTCTTAAGTAGCCTCTTTCTTACAACACGCATGGTAGCCAACTATTCTCTGTCTCCCCTTATGATCTTCCGGCGAGATCACACACGTCGATGTGTGAATTTGGCTACTGCAAATAGAAAACTGTACCGCAATAGCGTAATGTAAAAAAACCGTGTCCCCACAGAACTGAAGCAGTAAGGAAGGTGCACTTAGTGTACATTAAATAAATGCTTCGGCTCAAAGCCCATATCGTTTGAATTTTGGAAAAGAAAAACAAGAAAGGTGGTAGAGCCGGTAAATCAAACGCTCCTACTTGAATTGCAAGAGCTCAAGTACCTCCACCGCTGTTGACAACAGGTGTTGAAGGGTAGGTGTTTGGGCCATTACCATCTTTGTCGTCGCCGTCTTTCCTCTTTCGATGGAAGTACATCATACCTAGTTATGCACGTCTGCAACTCTGAGATCAATGTGTCCATGTCGGTATGCATTTGCGTTAATGTTAACTTTTCTAGACAGATTCCATTCGGATAACCAACACTTTCAACCAGTGGGTAATGATTCCATCCAGGTAACCAGCACTTTCTACCCATGGGTAATTTTTCCCCTGACAGTTTTGCCACGAAGGTGGCTTTACGGCCAACTCTTTGTGATTTCCAACTTGTACACTGGACCTTTTGTTTTTCTATGTTATATAAAAAGGCAAGATATTCGTTCTTATTTCCCAAGAGATGTGATATTATTAGAAACTAGTGGCATTAACATAAATACCCAGCTCTTGTCTAAACCGTGATGTTTCATATGTTCTGGGTACATTTGTGGTTGAGTCAATAACTATAGTTGACTTTATTCGGAAACATTTAGGCTAAGTAACAAAGATGACCACAGACAAGAAGTAGTCATCCCGACCATAACAAATGAAACGAAATGATGTATAAGATAAGATAAGCGTTTACTTGTGCCGATTTAGCGGGTTCAGTCCCTACACCAGTCAGTTGGATTAAAATGCTGACTTCTAGTCCTAGACTTGAGGACGTAGATTACAAGTACCTCAAAAGTCGGAGTTGGTTCACCTGATGGCGCACTGATAACAGAGAAAGCTAATCCACAAGCAAAGATCACGACCCAGTCCACTAG
Organism: Cepaea hortensis; assembly: GCA_963921405.1. Taxonomy (NCBI): domain Eukaryota; kingdom Metazoa; phylum Mollusca; class Gastropoda; order Stylommatophora; family Helicidae; genus Cepaea; species Cepaea hortensis. The sequence goes on along the minus strand of OY992877.1, from coordinate 53,724,235 downwards.
AAGTAGTAACAAGTGTATGGACTATGCCAGAGTTCAAATCGAGCAAATGCAACATTTTTTTAAATCAGACAAGATCAGCTGCCATCTTCACAACGAAGGTCGACTGCAATGATCGCCAGCACTCTCTGGCTCTAGCCATGATGGTTCCCTTTTATGGGCAAAAGAAAAGTCTTCTTCCCAGTTCACTTTCTGAAGCCAATTCCCCCCCCCCCCCTTCTCCCGTCCCTCCCTAAACCCATCCCCACTGAAACCAGTATCTTCCACTTGCATGTTTGCCATCAACATATCCCTTTACTATATAACACATAACTATTCTGTGTAAAACACGTCACCGCATCTGAAAATAAGAGCAGCCACTCTGGGAAGGTTGGGTTAACTTTTTTTTAAAAACTGGGGGAGAGAATATTACCCAATTTTGCGATATGTAACGTGAACATATGAGATATACAGAAAATGTGCCAGGAATCCTGGTTGGTGAATACAATATAAATAACTTACATTATGCTGATGACAACACGGCCTTGGTAGCAACAAGGAACTACAGGAAAGGATAGATACAGTGGCTGTAGAAAGTTTTAAAAAATTACCATGAGCTTGAATAATAGGAAGACAGAAGTTATGGCAATATCAATGAAACAGAACGTGTCCTTCTTAGCGCTTGCTCGCTGTGAACTCAAGAGTAGTCCATAGACACCACTTCTATTAGTGGTGGACTGAATTTTGCATGTGGATTAGCTTTCCCCATTAACAGTGCCTCTCGCCATCAGGCGAACCCACTCCGACTTCAGAGGCACTTGTAATTTACATCCCAAAGTCAAGGACGATAGGTCAACATTTTAATCCAACTGTCCGGTGTAGGGGTTGAACCCCTTACCTCTGCATCAGCACACCCGATGTTTAAGAACACTCGTTCTTATCCATTCGGCCATGCTGATCTAAGAACATGTCTAAGTGTACAATTAAAGTAAACGACGTGATTTGGGGGCAAGTGCGGAAACTGAAACATCTAGTCCCATGCATACCATCAGTAGATGCATCGCAGAGATAAAGAACATAATACGATAGGTAAGATAAAAGTTGCACATCCCTTACATCGCAGAGATAAAGAACATTATACGATAGATAAGATAAAAGTTGCACATCCCTTACATCGCAGAGATAAAGAACATAATACGATAGATAAGATAAAAGTTGCACATCCCTTACATCGCAGAGATAAAGAATATAATACGATAGATAAGATAAAAGTTGCACACCCCTTACATCGCAGAGATAAAGAATATAATACGATAGATAAGATAAAAGTTGCACATCCCTTACATCGCAGAGATAAAGAACATAATACGATAGATAAGATAAAAGTTGCACATTCCTTACATCGCAGAGATAAAGAACATAATACGATAGATAAGATAAAAGTTGCACATCCCTTACATCGCAGAGATAAAGAACATAATACGATAGATAAGATAAAAGTTGCACACCCCTTACATCGCAGAGATAAAGAACATAATACGATAGATAAGATAAAAGTTGCACATCCCTTACATCGCAGAGATAAAGAACATAATACGATAGATAAGATAAAAGTTGCACATCCCTTACATCGCAGAGATAAAGAACATAATACGATAGATAAGATAAAAGTTGCACATCCCTTACAAGCAGTCAACTCCACCATTATTTTACTGTGTGTGATTCCTGGGTAAAATTATGGTCAGTAGCTTGGCATTGCTTTCTGAACGACCGGCACTCATACCATGAATATGGAAATCAACGCAATGCGGTTTGCTTTCAAATTGCCCGCAGCTGTTTTTCGAACGCTGTATGCGGGATTACCAGCTGCGACCGTAGACTTTCGCCACATAGCAGGCAAATAACATAATAGGATCAGGCAAACAACTGCATTATATTAAATAACATAATAGGACAAGCAAACAACTGCATTATATTAAATAACATAATAGGACAAGCAAACAACTGCATTATATTAAATAACATAATACGACAGGCAAACAACTGCATTATATTAAATAACATAATAGGACAAGCAAACAACTGCATTATATTAAATAACATAATAGGACAGGCAAACAACTGCATTATATTAAATAACATAATAGGACAGGCAAACAACTGCATTATATTAAATAACATAATAGGACAAGCAAACAACTGCATTATATTAAATAACATAATACGACAAGCAAACAACTGCATTATATTAAATAACATAATAGGACAAGCAAACAACTGCATTATATTAAATAACATAATAGGACAAGCAAACAACTGCATTATATTAAATAACATAATAGGACAAGCAAACAACTGCATTATATTAAATAACATAATAGGACAAGCAAACAACTGCATTATATTAAATAACATAATAGGACAAGCAAACAACTGCATTATATTAAATAACATAATAGGACAGGCAAACAACTGCATTATATTAAATAACATAATAGGACAAGCAAACAACTGCATTATATTAAATAACATAATAGGACAAGCAAACAACTGCATTATATTAAATAACATAATAGGACAAGCAAACAACTGCATTATATTAAATAACATAATAGGACAAGCAAACAACTGCATTATATTAAATAACATAATAGGACAAGCAAACAACTGCATTATATTAAATAACATAATACGACAGGCAAACAACTGCATTATATTAAATAAAGAACATGTTATGCAATAAGTCCTTGTAATTGAAAGTAAGAAAAAGAATTCTTGCATGCTACATAGAACCAGTTCTAAGATGTGGGTAAACAAGCGGGAAAATACCCAGAAGATTTGGAGAAGTGATTTTATGGAAGAATGCTCAAAATTCCTTGGACAGCCAAAATGAGTCATCTGGACATTTTGAGGGTGGCATGTCGCAAAGGCAATTTATCACAAACACCAGAAAGAGGCGGTCATCTTTTGGGCACAGTTTGAGAAGCCAAAAACTGAAACATGTTGTGACAACTGGAAAGATTTATGGAAAGACAGACAAGGGAAAGTACAGAGAGAACATTCTTGCCAGTCTTGTGTCATGGCCCGGAAGGGAGTCTACACACGTAATGATACATGCCGTTGGAGACCGCAAGATATGGAGAAGCATGGTCGCACACGCCGGTCGACAAGGCTTTTGATGAAGATATAACAAGCAATGAAAGCTCAGTGATCATGGCTGCTGTAGTGTGTGGATGGCATTCCAAGCTAGTTATATTCCATGCTAAAATTACCATGTCACAATATTTTTCATTCATTCATTGACACATTCAATCATATTTCCTCATCTGTCCCGACGAAGCACAAAGGCTCAGTTAGGCGGGCATGCGTGTCCTGTTTGAACCTTTTGAAAGTAAAGGTCGTTTGTTCACTCTTTCTCCTTGCAACCACAAGCGCGCCCAGTGTTACGGACGTCACCGAGATGCGCTGTCTGTGTTACAGTGCGACATCTGAGCGGGTCTTGACTCAATATCACAACGTGAGAATCAACGTCCATTAACGTAGCAGTTAAATAGAAAGGGATGGGTTGGTTCCAGTTAACACTTTAAAAGAAAACACATATTCTAAATGGAAAGTAAAGCTCTAAAATCGGGTGAAGAAGTTAGGCGGGGGGTTGGGGGAGGTTAGGGGGTGGCGAGTATGCTACATATTCTGTCATATTCTATACAAGAAATACAACAATTCCCAAAACTACCTGAGACCGGATTCCTTAACTCGTTGTTTCCCTAGCAAGTGTTTTATAATAATAATGCATGCACTAACACTGCTGGTTGGACGTAGATATAGCATCTGAAGCTGAATGAGTTAAAGAAACGACTAAGATGGAACCACTGAGAGTAACAACTGAGAGGGAACCACAGAATAACAATGAAGTGGGAACCACGGAGTAACAAGTGAGAGGAAACCGCTGAGAGTAACAAGTGAGAGGGAATCACAGAGTAACAATAAACTGGGAACCACAGAGTAACAATGAAGAGGGAACCACAGAGTAACAAGTGAGAGGAACCACTGAGAGTAACAACTGAGAGGGAATCTCAGAGTAACAATGAAGTGGGAACCACAGAGTAACAATAAAGAGAGAACCACCGAGAGTAACAATGAAGAGGGAACCACTGAGAGTAATAACTAAGAGATAATTTGTTTAGGGACAGTGGTGCGGTGTTGTGCTCAGCAACTCTGGTTGACAACAAAGGTATTGCCAATATTCTTGCACAAATCATGGTACTATTTATGCTAAGTCCGTGGAGAAGTAGCCAAACCGTCTGCCTCGTGCTCCAGAGGTTGTGAGTTCGATTCCGGGCTACGTATTTAGGTTCACGAGTGCATTTTTCTCGAGAGACTTCTGGGGGTCGTCCCTGAAGCTACGGAGTTCGTGCTTTGTGCGACGCTTTCGTCAGGCAGCCCTGCAGAAATAAACCGAGCCATGTGGGATAAAACCCGGTGCAATGAAATCGATCCCCTAGATTTTAAAGACTTTTTTTTAACATGTAAAGGTAGTCCCAAATCAATTAATCCCGTTGCGCTGTAAAGTGTTAGGCCTTCACATCTCTCGGCCAAGACATATGATATGAAGTGATCGATTCCCTTCTGGTAGCCTTTCTTTCCATGTCAATTTCAGGGAAATTCTGTGGTAGCCATTTTTATGAGTCTTGAGTCGATTCCAGAGCCGCATCAATAGTGAGAAAATGAGACTTTTACAGGTGGGCGTACTAGACACATGGTGCCGGATGCATATTTTTATAAACCAATCGGCACTCTCTGGGTGATGTGGTCTTGATCGCGCCGGCCGACTTTACCTCCCCAGACATTTCCGGGTACCCATCTTAGGCTGTTTCGACCTCGGACATTTTAAAAATTCCCTTATGCAGATCGAACTCATGACCATTGAGATGGCAAGCGAGCATCTTAGAGCCGTATTCATGACGGGAAATACTCCTGCTTCTGCTGGAAAATGAATCCATGAGTCGTGGCTGGTAGTCGCGCTATCCACTACTCCAATACGACTTAATTATTCAGGTACATATTGTACAGTGTGTCATATTCTGCACACGTGATGCTTAAAGAGAGTGGGAACAAGGAATGTAAAATTCCCAATCTTTGATAATTCCCTTCAAAAAGAAATGCATGTCCTTTGTGGCAAGTTGAGATCAACCCCACCACCAGGCTGTTTTTTAAAGCTAATTTACGTTCAGTAGTTTGCCATTGGTTTCTGAACGGAAATCAACGCTGAAGTCCAACTGACCGGTGTAGGGAACGATATCCCTAGCCTGTCATCATCGCACAGGAAGTTCAAGCACAAGAGCATTCAGCCCCGCGGCTATGACGATTGCCTATAATTCCCTACATCGGCATCATGTGTCTTGCCGGCTGACCTTGGCGTTCATGTCTGTCCACAGTTTTTGGTCCTTACTGCTGTGGATCAACTGGATAGTCCTCTATGCCACCGTCTCAGTCCATCCAGCATCATTTTCTTGGTCTGTCTGTGCCTCTACCTCTTTTCCCACTGATCTTTCCAGTTATCACGATATTCTGCAATGTCTCTCTTCTCATCACATGACCAAAAAATGTTCTCTTTCTTATCCCATCCCATCATGTGCCATGTCGATAAGCATGGGTGGTCATGTTTTGCCATCTCACTCGATCACCAGAGTCGTGGACCAGCTCTGTGTTCCTGTCTCGACCATGCCACGTGGCCAAGCCATCCAGGTATTTGCTTCTCGGTCTTCCCCTTGGTCTCTTCCCTCGATCTTGCCAGTTGTCACCAAGTTCTCCAAGTCATTTCTTCTCATAACATGCCCAACAAATGTTGACTGTCTGCGTCTAATGTCTCTAATCAGTTTACGATCTTCATTTGTTTCTTGAAGGACTTGTTTATAGGCTTTTCTGTCTGTCCATGGTATTCTTTGCATTTTCTTCAGAAACCACATTTCCACAGCCATCAGATGTTTTTCAGCCTGACTGCTCATTGTCCACGATTCACATCCATACAAAAGTACATGTTCTATGTAGCACCTCAACACTATTTTTCTCGTTGCAATTGATATCTTTGTATTGGTCAGTATGTTTTTCATCTTGCAAAATGCTACCTTCGCAATGGCAATTCTTGTTCTAATCTCTTTAAGGCATCTCCCATCAGATGTTATGACTTTTCCGAGATAACTGTACCCATTAACTTGCTTAATAATATGTCCATTTACTCGTATATCACATTGTGGTATTTCCTTCTTCCCAGTGACGACCATAATCTGTGTCTTCTTACTATTCAATTATAACCCTAGTTGCTAACTGTGTGCAACAACCGCACCTACTAAATGTCGAAGATCCTGTTCATTGTCTGCAATCAAGACTGTATCATCTGCATATCTAATGTTATTGATGTATCTTCCCCCAATGTTATTCCTTCCATAGCTTCTATATTTCTGAAAATAGTTTCACTGTACAGGGAAAAAAGATCTGGAGACAATACATGTCCCTGTCTCACACCTCTTTTAATAGGCTGATATTGACCTACATCGTTATCAATTCTGATGGCAGCTTGTTGTTTCCAATATATATTTTTTTACAAGTCTAAGGTCTTTTCCATAAATTTGTAGATCTTCAAGCATCCTTATCATGTCGACATGTCTCACTTTATCGAAAGCCTTTGTGTAGTCAATAAAGCAAAGATATAGATCTTTGTTTACTTCTATAGAACGTTCAATTACTGTTTTCACTATATACAGCATTTACTCTACCCTTGCCTTCTATAAACCCACATTGTTCTTCTCCTATTTCGGGTTGTATTTTCTTCCTAACTCTTTGCATGATAATTCTCAGCAAAATCTTCGTGATGTAGCTCTTTCTTATAGTTGCATTTAATGTTCTATGGTTTGTTAGCCTCTTCCGGGCAATCGTTGTTAGTTTCTCTGGCAGTCCAAGATATTCACAACATTCTTCTCATGCACCGCATCTCCATTGCTTCCAAGCTGTTTCTAATTTGCTTATTAATGTTCCATAACTCGCTGCCATACACCAAAACAGCTGCTGCCTTTTACTAACTAAACAGGCATTTACCTTAGTTATGTTACTATTAACTAACTAAACGAGCATCTATCTTAGTGGTGTGGCTGTTAACTAAACAGATGTCAAAAAGTAAGTGCACTTACATATCAATCTATCACCCTTCCTGAAACATCCACATATACTCATGTCCGCAAAACGACAGATAATAAACAGCATATTCACGCCAACCTTATGCTACCAATCTCAAACTTGGACTTTATCCAAATAATATTTTCGCAAAATCAACACCTGCATGAGGAGAGCTGCCAACTTAACAATCCGAGACCGAGTTAGAAATGATGTTATCAGACAGACAGTGGGATCAACACCTTGTGCCACATTTATTGAAAGACAGAAGATTAAGTATTTGGCCATGTCGTCAGAATGCAACACCAGCAACTACCATCACTGGCTTTATTTACATCAAAGATCATCTGCGACGAGACCAAGAGGACGTTCAAGAAGACAATGGATTGACGACATCAAAGACATTGTACAATCACACGGAATGACACTATCAAGTGTCGCCCATCGGGCGCTGGAGCGCACATTATTCCTCCCCACGTCGCTTGTCGGCAGAAGTGGAAGATGATTATGATGATGATGATGATTTTGAAATGTATTTACGAATAATTTAAAGATCGGGTAAATCTCTTAATCATTTAGTTACTTCAATTCTTTAAATTATATACGTATCATAGTATTTCTTCTTCTTCTTCTTCTTCTTCTTCTTCTTCTTCTTCTTCTTCTTCTTCTTCTTCTTCTTCTTCTTCTGCTGCTACAGCTACTACTACTACTACTACTACTACTACTACTACTACTACTACTACTACTACTACTACTACTACTACTACTACTACTACTACTACTCTTTTTCTTCTTCGTCTTTTTTTACTATTACTACTACTACTACTACTACTACTACTACTACTACTACTACTACTACTACTACTACTACTTATTATTATTATTATTATTATTATTATTATTATTATTATTATTCCTTTGTATTTATCACCTGTTGCAGCACAGTCCCTAAACCAACCAAAATCAAGACGACCAATATTTTGATGCTCATTCCATATCCTCCATATATTATAAATCTCATTTTCTAGTTCTCTTCTTCTTGTACTTTTAGTCTTCTTCTACTTCCTTTCCCGTGTGGGTTTCAGATAATGGACTTTCTAGTTATACTATTCTCATTTTTGTGGGGGTTGTAGCCGCACTAGATTGTATTAGAAGGCAGCAAGTCAAATTGTTTGGCCATGCAAGTAGGTTACCAACTATCAGTATACCACAACAAGCAATGATGAACAGACCAGAGGGAAGCAGAGGAAGAGGTCGACCACGTAAACGATGGACGCAGGGAATAACAGAGTCCATGGGAATTTCGATACATGAAGCCCATAAGCTGGCACTTTCCCGCTGTTTATACTTCACCTCGACACCGCAAGGTACAAGAGGAACATGATGAGATGAGATGAGATGAACTAAACAGACCGTTTTTTTTTTTTTAAATTATGAGTGGTCTCGAGGTATGGTGTCCGCCTCGAGTGCTGGAGGTCCCGGGTTGGGACCGGATTGGGCCGGGATTTTTTTCACGTGGACTTCTAGTAAAAAAATTTTCCCTGGTCTCTGGGTAGTGAGATCGGACGCCCGCGTGTATTGTTGCACACGTAAAATTTCCCTTGGCGGTTGGAAATCGAAAAAGAGTAGCCTGGCGGCGCTGCCCGAGCAAAAATTTTGACTTAAAAATCTATCCAAAGTATTTAATGATCCTCGCCGGTGCTACAGAGTTCGTGCACCGAGCTGAGATTCTCCTGATTCAGGCTTGAGTTAGGAGTAGAACGGAGCGCTTATGGGTTACACCCGTGTGGCGTGATGTTGATCCGCCGACTAAACTAAACTAAATTATGCCACTACGAGGCATTTACCTTAGTTATATTGCTATTAACTAACTAAAAAGACATTTACCTTATTGTTATTAACAGTATAACAGGCAGTTAGTTACCTTAATTATGTTGCTATTAACTAACTCAATGGACACATTACCTTGTTTTTCGTTATTAACTAATGTAACATGCGTGTGCTTACGCCAATGTGAGGCGGGTGTACGAATTAAGAATCTAATAGAATAATAGAGGTTACAGGGGTCAGAGAAGAGGTATGCAGATGTTGGGTCAGAAAGGTTTGGTAAGGAATCTCAAGACAATAGCTGGCCCCAAACACAATGGTGCGTTATATCACGGAGATGTCAGTCTGAGTCACCAGGGCACAGAGAAAAACGTGATAGTAGATGAATAGACAAAGGAAACCCAGAAATGTAATGTTGGAGGGATTTAGAATGGGGTTCAATGGGTTAAATTGTGTTTCTTGGAAGGTCCCGGGAAGAGTGAATAAAGACAGAAATCTGGGCAAACTGAGTTCAGTTGAGTTTGGGCTGAGTGGGGAAAATCAGCCAAGACAGTGGCATTCAGGACAGTTGATTCTGAGGCTAAGCGAGGGAGACTTAGCTAGAGCATTCAGTCTGAGGCTAAGCCAAGCAGTGGAGTTCTGAGTTCTGGACCAGTGAGGGGATCTGAGTCCAGACAGAAGAGAATCAGAGGGGGTGGTTAGATTCACGGACGGAGAAGAGTCCGTAACAGTGTATTGTGCGATGCCAGTAAACGGCAATAGTGTGGTCGCAGGATCTTACTGTGTTAAATTATACTCTGAGTGTGCTGGAACTGTGCATAGGCAATATAGATATATTTCACTGTTGAATTTTCCTGTAGAGTGTTATAGCATCGAGTTTGTTTCGAATTAAATTATTGTGCGCAGGGTGATGTTCTATATTGATTCATCGTTGTTGATCGGTCGTCCGACACAATATTCACAATGACATCCTCTAGACCAGTGTTTCCCAACCTTTTTTGTGCCATGCCCCACTTAAGCCTTTCTAAAATTCATATTGCCCCCCTCCCCCGCCCCACGCCCCCCCCCCCCCCTCAACATATACATTATTTTTAATATTCAAAAATTGAAATGTTCACTAAAGAAACTTGAATGATAGGTTTTAGGAAGAAATCACTAGGTAATTATTGAGCAAACACAGTAAGTAAATTTTCAAAACATATAATGGAGAACTGAAATTCAAGTACAAAATAATTTTAATGAAAGATTTTTCTATATTATTTTAATTATTAGTAATTATTTATTATTTAAATTTAGTGAGATCCTTGCGCTTGATGCTTGCTGCAAAGAGATCTTATTTCAGGTTCCAATTTAGTTAACTTCAGTCTCAAGTCTCCCCGTTTTGTTATATTCAGCCGATTTCTTCCATTTTCGAATTGCCCCCCTTAACAGTCAAATTGCCCCCTTGTGGGGCGTGGGCCCCACGTTGGGAAACACTGCTCTAGACACAACAACAGCCATTTATATCTGTAACTGTAAATCTGTCAATAACCTTGTGACAACTAACTAAATAGACAGCAGTTATGTTTTTGTTTTTTTTAAAGTTGTGTTGCTATCAACTAACAAAGCAGACATCTTGCAGCCATCGCGGCCATGGGGATGGGTAGTATCCGAGTCCAAGTAACCTTGTTTACTGAATATATTCGGAGAATTTGGGTCAAGAGGGCACTTAAACAACATGCATACAAACTAGGCGTGTTGCTTTTTTAAGTGGATGCCGTCATTTGTAGATCCTTGACAACATTGAGAAATATACAAAACTGCTCATGGATATTATGCTTTACTTCTTTGAAAAAGCAAGACGATGGGGTAACAGGAAACCCAACGGAGTGGACAGGATGAGAATTGGAAGAAGGGCAAACAGTGCAAAGGTTATGTAAATAAAGGTAAAGTAAAGGACATTTTTGCACGCATTGAGGCGCTTGATTTACTCATAGACCAACTGACACTCAATATGATGTATACAATCTTGATGAAAATAAAATATGACGATAAGTAGCTACACTCAGTCAGACAACATTGTTATACCTAGGGACTGATGACAATTTTAAACAGTCATCTTTAACTTATTAGAACTTAATATACATCATCTTCTGAAATGCCGGCTTTTGCTTGGCCTGTTCTGCTCTCAATCTCGGTCACGCATCTTCCATCTGATGTTATGGCTGCTCTCAGATATTTTAATTGATTAACCTAAACACGGTTAGCGTCTTTCTCCGTAATCCCATATACTCTCGTGAGTAACGAGATGTGCGCGAGAATCAGTAGCGGTTCTAGCCGCGTCGGTAACTTACGAGGTATGTGAGCCGGTCGCTCAGATAGCGATGGCAAACTACTGAGCGTAATCTTGCCTAATACATCAACAGCATCTGAAAAATGCTGATGTTGACTGCAATGTCCTGTAAGGGATATGCAAACAAACAAAAAAAACAACCTAAACACTCAGCTCTATTATCAGGTGACATTAAAGTTTGTTTCCCTTCATATAACCGCTGCTTCCGGTTTCATGGCGCTAAAAGGAAATCCTCTGTTTTATTGTATACTACTATAATCATTATAGTATAATGTCCAATAGTTGTAGAACTTTTGCGCTTTCAGCTGTCAATACTGTCACATTAACTAACGCAATTTGTTCATTTATAACCTCCAACTAATATCCTGGTCTAATTTTGATCTCTTTTATTATTATTTTGTTATATTGTTATAGCGTGAGAAGATATCGGGTAACAAAACACTTCCTGGTCATATGATTTGTGTACATTGAGTAATGACAAGGAAATACAAAACAAATTCAACATAGAAATACAGAACAGATTTGAAATATTGTCTGATCTAGAGATATTATTCCAGGATGTGGATGATCAATGGGAAACGTTGAAGAATTCAATCTATGTGGCTGCAGAAACAACTATTCCAAAATTAAAGAAGGTGGGTCGTAAGAAATGGATGACTGAAGAAATGTTACACCTCATAGAAGCAAGAAGACTCAACAAAAATAATTCTGTCAAATATGAAGAAATTCACAGACAAGTCAGAATATTATGTAAGGGGGCAAAAGAAGCATGGCTTGAGGAAAAGTGCTTAGAAATTGAAAACCAACACAACAGTCAAAATACCAAATTAGTGCACAAAAGAATTCAGGAACTTACTAATAAAAGAACAAGTTCATCAACAGGGTGTCTAAAAACTAAAGATGGCAAAATCATAATAGAAAAAGACCAGATTCTACATGTATGGACAGATTATGTGAAACACCTTTATGATGATAACAGAGACGAACAGTATGATATTAGATTTAATAATGAAGGACCGCCAATTTTGGAGATGGAGGTTCGAAATGTTCTTAAGCATATGAAAGCTGGCAAGGCCCCCGGTGCAGATAACATCACAACAGAAATGATTAAAGCTTTAGAAGAATTTGGACTAGAGCAAGTCACCAGACTGCTGAACACATTATATGATACTGGAGATTTACCTCTTGAATTATGTAACTCTGTATTTATTGCAATCCCAAAGAAATCAGGAACCTTGGAATGTGATCAACATAGAACAATTAGTATAATGAGTCACATCACAAAGATTTTGTTAAGAATTATCATGCAAAGAGTGAGGAAGATAATACAACCTGAAATAGGGGAAGAACAATGTGGGTTTGTAGAAGGAAAGGGTACAGTAAATGCTGTGTATATGCTGCGAACAGTTATTGAACGTGCTATAGAAGTAAACAAGGATATACATCTTTGCTTTATTGACTACACAAAGGCTTTTGATAGAGTTAGACATGTCAACATGGTGGATATGCTTGCAGATCTACAAATTTATGGGAAAGACATTAGACTTATAAAAAACATATATTGGAAACAACAAGCTGCAATAAGGATTGGTAATGAAGTGGGACAGTATCAGCCAATTAAGAGAGGTGTTAGGCAGGGATGTGTGATGTCTCCAGATCTTTTTTCCCTATACAGTGAAAATATTTTCAGAAATGTATAGGATATAAATGGAATCAGCATTGGAGGACGAAACATCAATAACATTAGATATGCAGATGATACAGTATTAATTGCAGACAATGCAACAATTAGTAGATGCGGTTGTTGTACAGTGAGCAACTGGGGTTATAATTAAATTGTAAAAAGACTCAGGTTATGGTCGTCACTGGGAAGAACGACGTACCACAATGTAATATACAAGTAAATGGAAATATTCTTCAACAAGTGAATCGGTACAATTATCTTGGAACAGTCATAACATCTGATGGGAGATGCCTTGAAGAGATTAGAACAAGAATCGCCATGGTGAAAGTAGCCTTTAGCAAGATGAAAAACATTCTGACCAATAAAAAGATGTCAATTGAAACGAGAAAAAGAGTGTTGAGGGGATACATAGAGCCTGTTCTTTTGTGTGGATGTGAAACTTGAACAATGAGCAGTCAAGCTGAAAAACATCTGATGGCTGCAGAAATGTGGTTTCTGAGGAAAATGCAAAGAATACCATGGACAGACAGAAAAACCAATGACCAAGTACTACAGGAGACAAATGAACATCGTAAACTGATTAGAGAAATTAGACGTAGACAGTCAAAATTTTTTGGACATGTTATGAGAAGAATTGGAATGGAGAACTTGGTGACAACTGGCAAGATCGAAGGGAACAGACCAAGAGGAAGACCGAGAGGAAAATACCTGGATGGCTTGGCCACATGGCAGGGACGAGACAGGAACACTGAGCTGATCCACGACACTGGTGATCGAGTGAAATGGCGAGTCATGACCGCCCACGCTTTCCGGCATGGCACATGATTGATTGATTGATTGATATTCTGATACTTTTCCCACCAACTGAATATCCTCGAACATTTCGATCATTTCATAATGTTTCACATCAAATGCGTTTGCGTTTTCTATAAATCACAAATACAGGTCTTTCTGTGTGTAAGGAGATCCATATCGTATAAAGATAGTGAAGTACGAAATGTGCAGATGAAGTAAGCAGACACTTAAAGCTATAATATAATTAGAAGAACAATTATGAAAATAAGTGTGGAAATTAGTGCAGAACAATATGGATCTGTGGAAGTTAAAAGAGCAAATAATTTAATACTTTGTTCCTACCCTACCCTGTGTGTAGATCAATAACTGTAAATTGATTTCTTTAGTTGAGAGACAAGCGCATAATGATAATGCGCAAGGGCATTGATTTATGTGAATAAACTAAGGGTTATTAAAGGTAAGATAGTGTACTTACATACTGTTGATTGCCTATTTTTTGCGTACTGTACTACGTTTTATTACAGGCATTTACAAACGCAATTTGTCTGGTCTTTTCAATAGAGGCCCAGTTGTCCTCACCACCAATTAGTGTCACTGTACTTTTCCGGTGGGCATCAATTTGCTGGGAATGTGCATTTCCGGTGCTATAGGGTGCTCATTTATAATAGCATAGATGCGCAATATCGTGATCCTGTAGCAGGTTCTTTGCAGAACGACACTCTCATCACGGCCCGCAGAATATATTCTCCATTTCTTGCAATGTCTCCTGCATCTTGCACCACTGGGCCTATGGTGTTTGCAGTATCCAGTGTCTACCCTCAAGCTGACCGACCCCTTCCTCTCTTCTTCTAGGCACCATGCCTTCCGTAACTCTTCTGTCTTAAAATGGTCCAAGTGCGAGGGGGCTTCAAATGAAAACCTTAAATGTTTGTTTTTGGTGTGTATGTGTGAATATATTCTAAATAAGTAACAACGAATTTTCAATGTAGAAAGTACCGCGTTCAATGCAAGTCCTCCATCGCCGATAACGTGCATGAAATCCTGTTTAAAAAAAATTATCTTGGTGGCGTGTGTAACGACTCTAGGGCCACACTACTTGGTGTGCCTCACCCGGTCGTGAACAGTCTGTCTCAGAAGTCTCGCTATGTTGAAACTTCCTACTCCACTCTAAAAATTGCTCCACTGACAGGCATGCATCGCCATACTGCCCCTTCATTCGCCAATGAATTTCTATAGTTTGCACCCATTGGATAACAGAAAGCTGCTCCTCTTTGGTGCGGGGCTACCATCTTTAAACTGTCACTATGACGTCACCGTGTTCGTTTGCACTATGATGTCACTTGCTTAACACTCTTGACGTCCTTAAAAACAATATTGACATGTTACAAGACAATGACACGGTTATTGTAATTTCTGTCCCACTTTTTAAGGTTTTCTTTGAAGCTCCTTCTATTTTCGTTTCTGAAAGACGATATTGTTATTAAGCTAGTTGTCTTGCATATTCAGATCTTACAGAGTTTCAGTGTGTGCCTTGTTCTTAGTCCAGAATATTCTAAGGGATTTTCGCTAACATTTAAGCTCAACAATTGTCCCTCAATCACATCCACATGTTGCCACAGGAAAGATGCTTGTTTTCAACAATACTTTAACTTGTTTATGGACGTTGTGGCATCCGTTCTTAATACTGTTCTGCATTTCTATCCCCAGCCTAAGTATGCCTTTTTTCCTGTTCTCACTGTGGTTGATTATGGAACCAAGATATATAAAACTAAGATTGTCAATATTTTCGTTGTTGATATGTGCAATATATTCTTCTTAAAAAAAAAAAAGAATAACAACAAGGAGATGGGCCAGATTTTGGCGCTTCCTTAGTTCATTTAGAATTTAACATATTTTAAAAGTCTTCTCAAACATCTCAGTTTTGAAACATACCAATCACTGTGTTATGTGTGATCAGTGGATCCCCACGTGCACCAGTCACTGTGTCATGTGTGATTGTATTTCTGGCATTTAATCATATCGTAGACAAGAAATCTGAACATGATTGTGTGCAAGGTGTATATATTTTGTTACCGTGAACGTAACAATTTTGTGGCTGTATCGCATTCCTTGACATCTGCTGTGAGGTGCTGTGACTTCACGGGTTCAAGATATAAAACAAAACCGTCTGAACTTAGCAATTTTGTATCGGTTAGTATTAATCCAATAACCACGCGGAAGTGATAATATTAATGAAGTGAAACAACATAATAAAACGTTGGTGTGAGTTATTTTGTTTGTGACTTAAGAGTAGTGATCGCAGTTTCACAATCCAGACTTGGCTCGGATCAAAATCAGACGGATATGTTTTGGGCGCATGTCACTTTGCACTGATTTTCACAATGATATGAGATATGACTATCGGTCTTTCACAAAGCTATGGCGAACTACTACCGAACGTAGAATTTCCTTAAAAACACAAAAAGCCGAAAATGCTGGCGCTGATTGCAAAGTCCGGTAATGACATGCAATAAACAACATTATTTATTCTAAACATATTTTTAGATGAAAGTTATAACATAAATTGTTATGTTGAGTATTGGTAACAGGCACAATAATACATACTTATTAAATGCACATTGTCGTCTTGTTTGTCCTCTCCTTCTTCTCGTTCTCTTTTATTCTAGAACATGAGAAGCGCGTTTATGTGTGCTGCTGTATTTCACAGCTCGTTGGGCCTCCTAAATAGCCTTGTGTGAATGCATGTCTCTGTGGTGCAAACCATTCCGCGATTATGGAAACATGCAGCTGTCTTGAAGGAGACGTATTTGGAAGCACTGACTAAAGAAATGACGAAGCCTTCCCTGTAAATCCTCTAGTTTTCACGAACATCTAGTTACAAATGTTTGCCAGTGGCAACTACTGAGTCTTCTATCTGCGTGGAACGGGCCATACAAAATCACATAGAGGAAAGCGCGCAACGCTGAGTCTAAACATTGTGTGCTGCTTGCGAAACTATTCATGATATGTTTCCTACCAGTTGAACAGGTGAGCCGTGACAAATTTACTGGGTCATACCAGGGTGAACATATTTTTTAGGAGGTCTTTTAACTTTGCAACTATTTGTTCTTCTGCCTTTGATCCCCCAAACTATTTCCCAGTGGCTAATTTCCATGCTTGCTCTGTTATGCGGTGCAACCTATGGATATATTTGGTTACATACAACCACATCGAAGATCAGCATGGCATAATGGATAAGAACTCGTGTTCTTAAACATCCGGCGTGATGATGTCGAGGTTAGGGGTTCAACCCCTACACCGGACAGTTGGGCTAAAATGTTGACCTATCGCCTTGACTTGGGGACATCATTTACAAATACCTCTGAAGTCGGAGTAGGTTCGGTTCGCCTGATGGCGAGGGACACTGTTAATAATGATAGCTAATCCACGCGCAAAGTTCAGTCCAGCACTACTAGATTTAAAAAAAAAAAAAAAAAGTCCCACCAGCACTACTAGAACACCCTAGAACTACTACACCAGCACTACTTTCTGTCCGGAGGAAAGAGACCGAGCCATATGGGGTCAAACTCGGTGCAATGAAGGCGAAGCTCTGGCCTTTAAACCGTTCTTATTCTTCGGTCGTACTCAAATCTCTACTCTAACAACCCCAATAAGAGCAGAGGTTACTGTGAGGTCCATGACACTTCCGGTCAGTTGTGATAAGAGGGCATGGTTGGTTCCTTCCTCACACCGGTCATTGGGATTGAGTGGTGACATCTCGTGCTTGACGTCTTATTACTAGTATCTCCAAGGGGAAGACTGAGAAGTAAATACCTGGATGACTGGGCCACATGGCATGGTCGAAATAGGAACATTGAGCTGATCCACGACTCTGGTGATCGAGTGAAATGGCGAGCGCACGCTTTCCGGCATGGCACATGATTGATTGATTGGTCTCAGAAGTCGGAGTTGGTTCGCTGATGGCGAGGGACACTGTTAATAGGGAAAGCTAACCCTCGCTCGTGCAAAAAAATCAGGTCAGTACACTCACTAGTAGAAGCAACTAGAAGCACGTGTGCGGACTACTCTCAAGTTCAAAGCGAGATAACGCCCTGGACCTCTCTCCTCCCAAACAATAATAAGCTAGAATGAAGTCAGGTAATGCCAATGTTTAGTTTAATTGCTGCAATTTATACAGAACTTTAGCAAGCACCTTACCTAGGTACTTTAGGAACATTTTATAAATTGCTTTTTTAATTATATAACTGCATAGTTGGATACCTCTTGAAAATACAAATCCAACGATACCTTATTCAAGTCTGTACGTCAATTGTAAGCTGAGATATTAATTTTTGTATGTCAGTTTATATTTAACATTGGCATATTGGTAACCCACTCTGGAAAGTGTGACCACAAAACACGTAAGCTAAGGGCAGATAACTGCTCTTGATTTTTTTTTGCGCTAAGGGGGATAACTCATGTTTTTATTTTGAACGCAAAATTCAAATGAAAACCTCAAACGCCCTCTTCCTCCACTCCTAAATACTAGAATGGGTGGTGAATGCAAACGTGCATCATTATAATCTCGTCGCTCTGAATAATCCATAAGAATATTAAATGATCATCGCTGTATTATGACACAGAAAACCGCTATATTCCCGCCATTGAAATTTAACATGACGCATCTTAGCATACGATCTTAATCATTTCTGTTTGGGATGACCCCGTCGACTAAAATATTTGAAAATTTCAAAGTACGCGTAAGAATGGATGTTGTTGCGTATCCCTTACGGGACGTTGCAGTCAACACCAGCATTTTCAGCTGCTGTTGATGTACTAGGTAAGTGTTACGTTCAGTAGTTTGCCATTGCTTTCTGAACGACCGGCCCCTATACCTTTTTCGAAAAAACCAGCACCGCCGTGTTTCGAACCCGGGTATACGGGCTCACAAACCGCGTGCGCAAGCCCTTAGCCACAGAGACCGGTAAGAATGGATGCTCAATTTAATTATTTATACTAAATCGAGCGGCAACGTCTATATAACGAGTACTATATATATATATATCCTTAATACCGGGGAAAAATAACAAGAAAACGTAAATCGCCGTTTGAAACATCGCCGGCAACGTTCGGTAACTGAAAATGTAGTACCTAACCTTACCGCTCTTGAACTGTTGCCACACATAGAAATCCGACAAACCACTCTTGAATCTTATAATATAGACACGATACTTCAGTCTGTTGTGTCCTGTTTGCATACTCGAAATGAACACCCAATTCCTTGTCGTGAGAGTTGACGATGGGCTTCGTGTGTCATGCGTACAGACTGGTTTTTAGTCCACATGGCCTAGAGAGAAGTTCTACAAAAGTGTTGCCTTTTCGTAAGTTGAGATTAAACTATTTGGTTGTAGCTATTAACCCAGCTTTAAATGTGGATCCGCTTCCTTGTTGCCCGGAATATTGCAATGGGCAAGTATCCACTGCTTGACGCATTTGTTGACACTATTGGCAGTGGCGTCACTGGGGTTGGTGTCACCCAGTGCGGTAAACTCTTGGTGTCACCCCTCTAGACTTTCACCATGGTCTTCTTCCGAGTGTTCCTGTACCATATATAATCGCATATAGTAATGTTTGTAAAATAAGTCAAAAAGTTAATAAGGACATAATGAAAGAAAACAAATTGAACAATATAACTTCAATACTTCAGGTAAAACATAAATAAAGAACTTCGACAAACTCGAACAAAGTTAAATTTTTGTTATTTAACATTAAAATTTCTAAAATTAACAATGAACGGTTATGAAACCCGCACCCCCCGCACCCCCCTAGTGACGCCCCTGACTATTGGTCATATTTTGAAAGGCGGGAATTATAGCATATACTCCACTAGTATTTTTCAGACTGTTTATAATTGAGAACGGCATGAGTAAAAATCAGTTCCTTTGTATTTGCTTTCTTTTAAATACGGGTTTCTGTTGCTTGTTTCAAAGCTTTTGCTTCATTGTTTAAGTTATTGTATTTGCAAAGTTTGCCTGTGGCAACTGACACAGGGTGGATACACATTTTAAATTTGATATGAACACCAGCGTCTCTGTCTTCTTCTTCCGCCCTTTATCCACCATTGGGGTATTGGCCCTCAACCAATCTAGGCTAACGTGTCCTATCTTGTCCGATCTTCTGAAGTCATTAATTACGGAACGTAAACTTGCCTAGTAAATCATAAACGGCCAGTAGGGGCTGGATGTGATTGTGACGGACCACAGGACGTGCAATATTCAGTTTGGCATTGCTTTCTGAACGGCCGATGCTCACGCCATTGTGAATATCAACGCACAACGATTTGCTCCCAAATTGACCGCGGCTGACTTGAAACTCGGGGTTGTGGGACTTGGTTCACTACCCCTGAGCCACGGATAAAGGGCATGTACGTGTGCCAATAGGCCTACCACCCAATCTCCAACATGATTGCTTACAGGACTTGTATACCTCTGAAGTGGGAGTGGGTTAGCTTGGTGGACACTGGTCATAGGAAAAGCAAATCCACACGCAAAAATCAGTTCAGTGTACTAGATGTAGTAGCACGTATATGGACTACGTTTGAGTTCAAAGGGGTCGAATGTTAAATAAAAATGTATTACAAATAACAGGACATGTACAGATGTCTACATGGGGCTCTCTAAATGACGAGACACGAAACTCTTGAAAAGTAAAGAATCTGTTTTACACGCCGTTACACTATCGCAGTGGTTCTCAACCTTTTTTGGAACGTGCCCCCTTCACCATATTTTCAGAACATCATCCCCCCCCCCTTTCCTATCAAAAATTTGGCCCGTGCCCCCCTTCACCATATTTTCAGAACGTCATCCCCCCCCCCCCCTTTCATATTTCCTACCTAAAAATCACCCCAACCCTACACAGTATACGTATAAATGGAAGGTAAATATGTTAAAACAGGTCTAGACATCCACATAAAACGTGATTTGTGGGTCTACTTACTTTATAAAATGAATTTTAGAAGGATGAGACGTGCACAACTGTAAAGTATGAAGGGAAAAGCAATATCAAGTAATCGGTTCTTGTATTAACGCGATCTTGAAATGATCTTCATCCCCCCCCCCTCTGGAAACCCTAAAATTCCCCCCTGGGGGGGGGGGGAATTCCCCACCGGTTGAGAACCACTGCTCTATCGGGTATGTGGTGCTTAATCCCTATTTTTATACATAAAACAACACTCGTTTGTTGGTGTGGTCAGTATAACGCTGACCGCCTCTATGTTTCATGACATTTCCTGGGATCTATTATAGGCCAGGTCGACCTTGGCGCGCAAGTTAATTTAAAAATAAACACCCCGGCCCTCAGAAGGATTAAAATACATGACATAGGAGAGGGAGAAAAAAAAAGGGCGGGGGGGGGGAGTCAGTTGCAACGGCATCTCCCAAGCAAGCTATACAGCTGCACAGTGGAATGCAGCTTCATATGCTGTACAAAGGTGGAGGCAGTCTCATGGCGGATACTGCCGCTGGGATGTGAAGTGTTAGATCGTCTCACAATCTAGGTCATGAGATAATGAGGTGAGGTAGCCAGCTGCCTTCCTTGTCGCCTTTCCATCCCAGACAGTTCCCTTAAAATTACCTAGTGGCCATGTATATTCAGCTGGTTTGATCTCAGAACCGTTCTGGTCGGACACAATAATCCTACTAATGCTGAGGATTGAACTCGGGCCACTCACTACATTGGCAGGCTAGCACACTATGCCACTGCTACTCAGACATAATAAGTGATATCCTTCAACAGATATAAAAATATACAATGGGGTTATATGAAGCAAAACAACACAGTGTGTACAAGAGTGATGTTATCAACAATACCAACTGACATTATGATTTTTTTTCCTGGCCTCAGTGCTCCGGGATCGACTCGGTCTTTTAAAAAAGAAGTACTAGTAAATGTTCGTTGGAGTAATGCAGCCGGCGTGATACTGACGACATAAGTCATTCAGTGGCGTTTGGTCAAATAAATATGTAACAAGAACAACGCATGAAATGGTTTGGCCATCTCACAAGAATACCCTCGTACTATCTGCCACAAAGAGCCGCACTGAAGAAATATAACTGTCACAAAGCCAGGGGAAAACCAAGAATAAGATGGAGTGATGGTATCTAAGGGCAGGGGAAAACCAAGAATAAGATGGAGTGATGGTATCTAAGGACAGGGGAAAACCAAGAATAAGATGGAGTGATGGTATCTAAGGACAGGGGAAAACCAAGAATAAGATGGAGTGATGGTATCTAAGTGCAGGGGAAAACTAAGAATAAGATGTAGTGATGGTATCTAAGGGCAACATTAGAGAAATGAATACTAACTTACAGAGGTCAGCGTGGCCGAATAGATGAGATTACACCCCCCCCCCCCCCAAGATGAATAAGAATATGGACTTGCCTTAATATTCCTAATATTCCTAGACGCATGATAACGAACGCCTTCACCTGTCCGGATCGACACAATCTAATTGGGAGTTGGGATGCAGCAAATATCGCTCCACTACGCTGCTTTACATTCATAATATTCGAGGTTAAGAGATCTAATCTATCCATTAACGATACGGAAAATGGGGACACGAGTACACAGATAATTGTACCACTAATATAATGCAATCAACAGATCAAACTCCCCCTGCCCTCGACAATTAGTTAACCACTATCTCCTGGCTATTGGAGCTGCGGTTGTGTAGTGGTAAGTGAGCTAGCCTGACGTGAGAGAGGTCCGGGTCCATTCCCAGACAGAGGTCCGGGTCCATTCCCAGACAGAGGCAGAAATATTTTTAGAGAACAGTAGAGTTCTAAGACTGGCTAACTCTTATAACATGGCTACCAGACCATTTTCAAAATTTTGAACCAGCTGGCAGGGAAGAAACCGACGACAGAACTTATTTTCAAAGGGTCACAAATTGGGCACGCAGGCCCTTCTTTATTCGGCCAACATGATTATTAAAGGCAATATCTGCTATGGGGCTACTGTTACCTGTATCTGGTTATTATAGCCGCGCGTGTCCTAGGAGAGGAAATAGTATATATAGTGTATACTAGCTGACCCGGCCCGGCTTCGCCCAGGCCCTGGCGGGGATCTATCTATCTATCAGTCTGTCTGTCTGTCTGTCTCTCTGTCTGTATGTCTGTCTATCTGTCTGTCTGTCTGACCCGGCCCGGCTTCACCCAGATCCTGGTGGGGAGCATCTCATTTAATTCATATCCATAGTCATATAAGTTCCCGTTCCCGACTATCTGTCTGTCTGTCTGTCTGTCTGTCTGTCTGTCTGTCTGTCTGTCTGTCTGTCTGTCTGTCTGTGCCGGCCCGGCTTCACCCAGTCCCTGGTGGGGAGCATCTCATTTAATTCATATAAGTAGTCATATAAGCTCCCGTTCCCGACTATCTGTCTGTCTGTCTGTCTATCTATCTGACCCGGCGTGGCTTCGCCCAGCTCCTGGCGGCGAGCGTCTCATTAAATTCACACAGTAACTTAAAAGAATGTCCTTCCACACACCATCTATTATTTTTAATGAAAACTGTTTTTAATCACCTACATGACTGTAAATAACTTCTTTAAGTATAAAACGATGAGTTACAATGTTATGCATTATGCATTATTTTTATGAAAACTTTGAAAATGCCTTAAAGATTATATCATTATTTATTATAACTCATCTTCTTCTTCTTCTTCAGCGTTCCGAGCCATTGAGGTTCTTTGCTGCAAATACAATCCGTCTCCATTCGTCTCTCTGGTGGACCTTCTCTTGCCAGTCGTTGATTCCAAGTGCTTGTAGGTCTGTACATGTATTATCTCTCCACCGTCTTCTTGGTCTACCTCGGGGTCTACGGCCATTTATTTCCTGAGTGTAAGCGAGTTTTGTTTCCCTATTATCTTCCATTCTTTCTATATGCCCCAGCCATTGTAGTCTATTAGCCTTCATGATACCAGTGATTAGCGGGGACTTAAACAGATCATAAATGTCTTTGTTACTTCTTCTTTTCCACTCTCCACTTTGTGTATCCCTAATGGGTCCAAAGATGCGTCTTAAAATTTTGTTCTCAAAGGTTTGTAACAAGGCTTCGTCTCCTTTCGTTGTACTCCAGGTTTCAGAGCCATACAGCACAACTGGTCTGATCAGTGTTTTGTATATTGTGATTTTGGTGTTACGAGATAGCGCCTTTGATTTTAGTAGATGTTGTAGTGCATAATATATCTTATTTCCAGAGTTGATTCTAGTTTGTATTTCTTCCCTTATGATGTTGGAGCAGTTGAAGATCGTACCCAGGTATTTGTATGTTTCCGTTCTTTTAATGGTCATATTATCTATTTGTATGTGGCCAGAGTTTCTAGCCATTCCGTCTCTTGAAATTACCATATATTCTGTCTTATCTTGGTTGATAACCAGCCCCATCTGTTGGGCTTTTTCCTTTAAGTGAGTCAATATTTCCAATGTCTTTTGTTCACTTTGCCCTATAATATCTATATCATCTGCATAACCAAGCAGCTTGGATGTTCCTCCAATATCACATTCCTCCTTTACCTTCCTTACAACTTTCTCTAGAGCCAGATTGAAGAGTAGCGGCGATAGTGCATCACCCTGTTTCAAGCCAGATGTTATTTGGAAGGGGTCTGATTTCCTGCCTTTATATGTTACTATATTATAAGTATCTTCCATGCATAGTCTGGTCATGTTGATTAACTTCCTTGGTATTCCAAATTCCTGCATAGCATTCCATAGACTATTCCTATGGACACTATCATAAGCCTTTTTAAAATCCACAAAAATGTTATGGAGATCTCTTTTATATTCCCAATGTTTCTCGGCTATTTGTCGTAAGATAAATATCTGATCTATTGTTGATCTGTTTTGTCTAAAACCCGCCTGGTAGTCACCTAATATGTCTTCTGAATATGGTTTTAGTCTATTTAGTAATACTGCGGATAGTATCTTATAGCTTGTGGACAGTAGTGATATTCCTCTATAATTTCCACATTGGAACTTGTCTCCTTTCTTAAAGATAGGTATCAATAATGACTCTTTCCAGTCATGGGGTAATTCTTCTGTCCTCCAGATTTTTATTATTAGTTCGTATAGCTTTAGATGTAATGCATGGCCACCTGCCTTTATAAATTCAGCAGCAATTCCATCAGTCCCAGTTGCCTTATTGTTTTTAAGTCGTGTGATTACATATAGGATTTCTTCAAATGTAGGTTCTTCAATTTGTGGTTCGCATGTTAGAACCTCTTCCTGTGAGAAAATGTTACTTGGAGCTTCACAATTTAGTAATTCAATAAAATATTCTTTCCATGTGTTGCACATTTCCTCATTGGTATTTATCATATTCCCATTTTTGTCTTTTAAACCATATGTGTTTTGTTGGTGCCCTCGTTTCATTGACTTCAGTTCTTTAAAAAATTTTCTGGATTCATTTTTCTGGTGATTAGTTTCCATATCTTTGATTATATTACTCATATATTCTCGCTTCTGCTGTCTGACTATTTTTGTAGCCTCTTTACATTCATTTCTATAATGCTCTTCCTTTTGGATGTTATTGATGTCATTTAACCATACATGTCTGGCATTCTTCTTCCTAATGACTGCTTCTTCACATTTTTGATTGAACCATCTGTTCTTTCTATGCGTGGTTAACACACCGAGACATTCTTCTGCGGTAGACTGAATTGTATTCTTGATGTTCAACCAAGTTTGGTCAATGCTTTCCTCCAAAGGGTTTTGCAGAGTTTCAAGTTTACATTTTATTTCATCTGTAAATTTCTCTTTGACTGTAATGTCTTGCAGTTTTTCTCTGTTATATGTTGGGTGTAATCTTTGTAATTTAGTATAGAAAGCTCTCTTAAGTTTTATTTTAAATTTTGCTCCAACGAGGAAGTGGTCACTGTGGCACTCAGCTCCTCTATAACTTCTGACTTGCTGTATGTTTGATGCATTTCTGTTGTTAATTAAAATGTGATCTATTTGATTATAGGTTCTCTTGTCACATGATTTCCAAGTTTGTTTGTGTATATCCTTTCTTTGTAGTCTGGTACTGCTAACCTGCAGTCCTTTGGCTTCTGCCAGGTTGATGACTCTCCATCCATTATCATTTGAAGTTGTATGTAGGCTTTCCATACCGGCCACTTTTTTATTAGTTTGCTCTCTCCCTATTTTTGCATTGAAGTCTCCCAGCACAATCAGGATGTCCTGTTTGGGGGTTTCTTCTATGACATCTTCCAGATCATTATAAAAGTCTTCTTTAATATCATCTTCTTTCTCTTCAGTAGGTGCATGTACATTAATCATTGTTATATTTTTCCATTTACATTTTATTCGTAATTTACTAATCCTGTCATTAAAAGCTTTAAAGTTTAAAACGTTCCCCCATAACTCTTTTTTGATGACAAATCCTGTTCCTAACTCATGTTTATTTTGGGTGTTTCCTCCATATATTATAATCATTCCATTTTGCTCTAAAGTACCCTCTCCTGGCCACCTTATTTCTTGAATTGCTGTTATATCCATTTGATATTCAATCAGCTCCCGGGTTAGTTCTTCGGCCGCTCCAGCTCGATATAGTGTCCGTACATTCCATGTTCCAAATCTCAAAAGTCCTTTAACGTTCCAAGGTCGTTGTCCAGATAAGTCAGTCCGATATCGAGGCTCATGTATTTGTTTCGTAACAAAGAAAGGTTTTTACAAAGGTGGGGATGTTAACCCCACGCTTCAACCCCCAACCTGGAGGACCAGGGTGTTTCTCTTTGTCTGTTCTCTACCCTTTGACCTGTCCGGCTTGGGAGGCCCTGCTGGTAGCTACGCTACCGCCGGCATAGCTCTCAGGGTCATTGAGAAACTCAAGCTCCCCCACCACGACAAGGTGGAAACACCATCGGGGGAGATTATAACTCATATGCCTGTAAATAACTATAGGCAAAGAGTTTATAAATCTTTGAAAATCATGCAACAATATGACTATAAAGTATATAGAAATGTTATTAAAAGTTATGCCCCTTGAAATAACTTTTCTAGAGTTAAGTCCCCTTGCTATATAGAAATTATAATGAAAAATGAAATAGTATATTTTATTAAGTAAGTAGCCGATTTTACACTAAGAAACTATTACAGTCGGTTGCACAGGAATGAAAGGGAGACGTGTAGAAAATTTCATCTCAATCGGATGTACCGTTATCGAACGCATCCAATACATTGCCAACCACCCACATACATACACTCTGTTTTATAGATATAGATTAGACATTAATTCAGGCACTAAGTAGAGGACCTTTTCTCCAAGAATAGAGGCGTGCTGGATACATGGTAAAAGAAACAAATAAATGGCCACTTTACACGCCTTAAGAAGCACAGGACAAGTGGTCTAGTCTAGTCTAGTCTTTCCTCTTGGGCCTAAGGTGGCGCATAGGGCAGAAGTCGTGGCTCTCCATGTTTGTGCGTAGCGCTAACATTTAGAGCCAGAAATCTGATTCTGTAACAACGGCGAGTTGTATGATGGCGATCAACTCAGGACAAGTGGTGCTAGGCCCATATTGTTTTAGACCAATCTGCACTTGCTGGGTGGTGTGGTCAGTATCAGCTCGGCTGTCTATACTTCCTAAGCCATTTTCTTGTGTATCCATTATAGGCTGGGTCGAGGCTTGGGAGCCTATGTAAAGTTTAAACATTTGAATACGAGCGGATATATGATTGTAACCTCATATTTTTATAGACCATGTGGAGTTTCATAACTGATGTAAATATCACGCTAGCCATCTTTATTTCCCATAACATTTTCTGATATACATTTAAGTTGGATCGACCTGGGCTTTGAGAGGGATCCTAACACGTGACCACTGGGCCGGCAGGAAAGTGGGCTAACCACGGAGCCACCACGGCTCTCGAGTTAGATGTTAATATCTCTTGTAAAGACCGTGCTGTTAGCAACACAATTAAAGGGTAACAAGGACACTACAGTCAACGGGGAGAAATTAGAACAAGCAATGAGTTTCTCCCAGCTTGGACAAGGCAAACGTGAAACATCGTTTTTAACGTCGTGTTCTAGATATAATCTATTTCATGGAGTTGGCGTTGGAACTGCTAAGCTGTTGGATAATGTCAAGGCTATGTAGCAAAAAATGTGAATATACATTAAGAACACATATCGGCATGATAAATTGGTTTCAAGTATCATCAGGCCTCAGGCAATGTTTGTGTATCACCACTTCTGTTCATCAGCTAATGGATAAGATTATTAAAGAGATCTACAGTCATAAAGTTTAAATGAGCCGCTGTTTGCAGAAACCAGATTTTACTGATGAGAACAATGCACCATATACTTGGCCTTGACACTTGCAGTCAGAATTTTGATATAAAGATTAATACTGAAAAGACCGAAGTTAGGGCAATTCGATAACACAAGTGTAATATAATGTAAGTAATGTAAAATGAGATGTATAAGAAACGCGGCTGGAAAAACAATAAGAGATAGAAAGACAAAGAAGAAACTAAGAGCAAGTGTAGGGGTAACAACTATTCATGACTTTATAAAACTCCAAGGAATTAAATGGTCCGAACATTTGGTTAGAATGGAACAAGATCAACCAGTGGCTAGAGTGTTCTGCGTGAGAACATCGGGACACAGGGCGAGAGGACGGCCTAGAAATAGTTGGCTAGATTGGGTTAAATAAATCAAATATGGTGTTAGTACAAGCAACAAGACAAGAACATCAAATTACATCTGCCGTCTCTCTACGACACTTCACGGCAAATTCAGTAGGATAAAAGAAGAAGAAGGTGGTGATTTTCTTTACGGCCATTATGATTCTCAGTTTGAATGTTGTTTCACTACTGCTTTGTCCAAGCTAGAAAACAATTCACGTTCTGATATCTCTCCGCTGACTCTAATTCATTCAGTAGCATGTGTTTTGTAAAACATCGCTCCCATAACAACCTTCCGGAAAACTTCTCGATCACAAGCAAGATGTCCCGCATCCGATACACCCATCTGGAGATCATCCGCCACATCCTGCACTCATCTTCTCTTTGGCCTTCCTCTTCCTCTCTTCCCAGGCAAATATCCGTCCATTACTGTTCTTTCCAAACTTTCATGAGATTTCAAGTGACCAAAATATTTCGATTTTCTTTGTTTTATCATCTTTAATAGCCAACCTTCTTCAATATTCAGCTTTTGAAGTATGGATGCATTTGTTCTGTTCTTTATCCAAGATATTCTTAGAACCCGTCTATAACATTTATATTCAAAGACATTTATGCGCTGTTCAGCTTGTTTGGTAAGTGTCCAGGTCTCGCAGGAAAAGGGAAAGATGCATGCTCTTAAAAATCTAATTTTTGTAGTTCTGTCTGTCCCACTCCATAATTTATTCAGTTGTTTTAGTCTCTGAAGAGCAAGTGATAGTCGTCGCTTAATTTCTTTCATTGTGTCACCATTGTTGGTAATCAATGACCCAAGATATTCAAAATCTTCCACCACCTCCAATATTTCCTCATTAACATATATTTCTTTCTCCATAGTAGTTTTATCTGTATGCATTATCTTTGTTTTTGCTATGTTAAGATATAAGTTATGATTTTCACTATATTTCTTTAGGTTGAGGTTATTAGGTTTTCTACACCATTCTGTGTTGTGGATAGCAATACTGTATCATCAGCATACCGAATCTCTGGTATGTCATGACCACCGATATTTAGGGCATCATATAGCTCCCTGTTTATATCATCTCTGACATTTCTCATTATATTTTCGGCGTACAGGTTAAACAAATAGGGTGATAGCACACCGCCCTGACGGACTCCTTGCTTGTGTCATTGAAAAACCTCTAATTATATTACTAATTGCGCGCGCACACAGACAAACAGAATGGCAGGCAAGCAGACAGACAGACCAACAGACATGTACATACGCACTAACAATACATTATGATGCAGAAGCAGCGTGGCAATAAACAAAGAATTAGAACATTGAAGAGACCATGGTAGTGTAAATATATAGGAGAATATGTTATGTTTCATAGGGAAAAAAGAATATCCACACACTTCCTTAAATGTATGTCTTGGAAAAGTTGGAAATGAAACAGAACTGATAGAAGTAATATAAAAGACAGTTCGAGCATTTTCGCAACATAGAAGTGTATAAAGAACCTTTTAAACAAAGAAAAGAGAAAACTGGAGAAGTCAACTTTCCTTGCGGAGACGACGCGTGACTGACTGATGGCAGTGATGGTCATAGAAAGCTGTCATGTAACTCCGTGCTGTCACCATCGTTTAAAATTGTAGCTCTTTCTGATCCAGCCATTCACTCCTGCACAGAAGCCATTGCCTAGGGCAGAACTCCAGAAAAGAATTTTACATAGGACGGCCAATGATTACATTTACCAGTGTCTTGGCACATAATGGTTTTATATGGCTAGAGGTGGTGGCACAGTGGTTAGCCTGCCAAGACAACAACCCGTGTGCCATACCCAAAAGAGGCCAGATGTTCTCCCCCCCCCCCCCCCCCCGACCAGTACAGCTCTGAGAGTCGACCCATCCTAAATAAAATGGGTGGCTCACAATTTTCTTAGAACTGTCTGAGCAGGACAGGCGACAAGGAAGTAAACTGGCTATTCCATCTCATATATCGAGGCCTAGAATTAGATAAAGCCTAACACATCACATTCAAACAGCAGTATTAGCTATTGGACTACCGTAAGCAATTTATAACGGAATAAAGCAGAGATGTGGGAATACACGTAGTGGGCACACCGATATAAACGACTTGTAGTTGTAGCGGGTGAGAGAGCAAGAAAACGTTTCGTTATACAGAGCCTGTCCAGATGGGCTTGGCATTAAATAAACATTTGGAGGGGTTTGCTGAGAAATAGAGAAAACAATTTAAAACAGAGGCCATATTTTGTGGTATGCTTGAAACGTTGAAGAAAGAGAATGAAATGTATGAAATAGCCGAAAGGTGAAGCCGGATTGTTTCAGTTATCTTAATTAAATAATATTTAAATCACTGTGGAAGAGAGAGAGAGAGAGAGAGAGAGAGAGAGAGAGAGAGAGAGAGAGAGAGAGAGAGAGAGAGAGAGAGAGAGAGAGAGAGTGTGTGTGTGTGTGTGTGTGTGTTTTTTTTCCAGCTGAAAGGATTTATCTCTTTGCTTTTGTTTATGCTGTGTGGATTAAAGCACTGTGCATCTGATGAGATGCAGGAAAGCATTTTTAATACATTAATTTAATACATGGAAAGTATACCAGGCGATATATATATATATATATATATATATATATATATATATATATATATATATATATATATCGCAATCCACCGTTTGTTTTCAATATTTAAATTCACTACGGCAAAACACCGATTTTGTATAACACAGGTTTTCTAAATAAACAAACGATAACTGTAAAAAGTGGGAAGCTGGATAGATTGCTGGTTTCCTTAAAGCAAAAAAGTCACTCAATAGAAGTCTTTATAAACAGTATACATTATAAACATGCATATAAAAATGTATTACCGAATCCTCTGAAAATTGCAATAAATCACACAAGCGCGCTGATCCTTTATGAATGTGACCGTTAAACGACAACTATTCGACGTGTCCTGTAAGTTACTCCGTTAATCGAAATCATTCACATTTGCTTTCCAATCTCTTGACAAACTAACGCGGACTGAATACAGCCCGTCTAAGCATTTAGTTATGCAGTCGCCCAGTCTCGCAACTTAATACACTAATCAGGCCTGTCTTTGTGCGTTGCCAGTGCCTGCGAAATTAGGCTAGCGCTGTAACCTACAAGTTTACAAAGGTCATTCGCGGATACTTGAACACTGTCAAGTCGACGACCGTGCTCAGCTGAGGAACTATGTAGTTCTGTTAGCCATCCTTTGGTGAAACAAACTACGGTTGTTAACTGTTTGACTAATAAACTCTAAGCAAAGCGCAATGGTCATCCAAGCTCTAACAATAACATCAATAGAACGGTTTATAATAATTATAATTAAGTGTGTAGTTTGCTCTGAGAGCCTACGAGTTAAATAACTATGCAAACATTAGGCTGAAGGCCAGGGGAGGTAATGTGCTAGGAAAGTCCAGAGGTACATTTTAAATCATACATTGTGTGCGTGGGCTGGGAGAAGGGAAAAACTCACCCTTTTCCTTGTGGGTATTGGTTTGAAGTCTGTTGATAATGCAAATGTCTGAAACGTGCTAGAACCCAGCAGCCTAGGTCTAACCCCAGCCAGTCCTTATATGTTGTCCTCCTTCAGAACAAGGTTACATCCTAATATTCATCCCCGCTGTTGTGAAGTTTCAGTAACGGTTTTGTTCTCTCTGCTGGTCACCAAGCTTGGAGATGGGGAAGAGTAACAACGCAACACAGCTCCTATGGAGATGACACTTTGGTAGCGGGTTGCGAGAACAGTCTCTACACCAACTTCACTACCACAGGTGATAAAAACTACTCCGCGGAGCAAGCCCGGTTTCTGGTCGTCAGAAGTAGTCCCTCTTCCCCGAATGTTTCGACCTTTAACCTTTATGACACTCGCTATGGGAGAGCCCAGAAGGCTCACCCCACCCCGGGTCATGGGAAGAGGGGAGGACCCACCCGGGTCACAACTCTGGGTGTCTTTCGCCTGCCCCATGGGGCTCAGACTACCTGACCGTCAACACATCCCACTAAAGAGGACCCACAATTTGCTCATGTTGTGCGTAATATAGTATCCCCGTGAGACGGAAGGTCTGAAGCACGCCAATGTATATTGGTTATTTTAACAGTGGTACTTTAACACTTGGAGATGGAAGATAGTAATACGAGAGGAAGAGTATGTGGAGGAGGAGGAAGTAGAAGAAGAGGAAGAGGAAGAAGAATAAAGAGGAAGAGGAGGAACAGAAGAATTAAGAGGTTATAATGGGTTAATGTAACAAATGGATGGAAGAGTGGAGGTTTAGAAAAGAAGAGTAGTTAAATTTAGGATTTTTTTTTTTTTTTTTTTTTGCATATCCTTTACAGGACATCGCTGTCAACACCAGCATCTTTCAGCTGTATGTTGATTTCTTGGCAAGATTACGCTCAGTAGTTTGCCATTGCTTTCTGAGCGGCCGGCTCACATACCCCGTAAGTTACCGATGCGATTCGAACCACTGCTGATTCTCACCGTCATCACGTTACCGACGAGAGTATACGAGATTTTGGAGAAAAGTCATAACCTCTAAGCCACGAAGCCGGCAAATTTAGGATAGCCCAAGCAAAAGCAACATTTGGCAAGATAGAGAATATTCTATGCAACGTATTTTTTTTTTTTTTCAGCTCGAGGTGCGAAAGAAAGTTCTAAAGAGCTCTGTCGAGTAAATCCTGGTGTGTGCAGGAGAACCATTACGAGACAGACGTAGAGAAACATGATTATCAACAATTCACGGCAAGGACGAGAAGAAGAAGAAGAAGAAGAAGAAGAAGAAGAAGAAGAAGAAGAAGAAGAAGAAGAAGAAGAAGAAGAAGAAGAAGAAGAAGAAGAAGAAGAAGAAGAAGAAGAAGAAGAAGAAGAAGAAGAAGAAGGAGGAGGAGGAGGAGGAGGAGGAGAAGGATGATGAACATAAATATTAAGAGGTTATATTGGGTTAATGTAACAAATGGACGGGACAGTTGAGCTTTGGAAAAGAAGGCTGTGTACACAGCAACCAATACACACATGATGTTTGCTTCCTATACCATGAGCTAACAGGTGAAGCTGGTCCCATGACAGATCAATCCGGCAAGGTGTGAAGCGTTAAGCATTCACATGTGTTAGGCAGAGGTATAATGGGGCCAGGTTGACCTGTTCCCATACTCATCGGCTTCATTTGCCAGAATTCGGAAATTTGTCAGTATTTTTTTTATTTTTTTATTTTTATTTTTTTAACCTCATTCTGTTATTAGTATGTTTATTTCTTCTGTCGGCGTCTGTGACACTGGGGATTGTGATTCCACAATCCCAAAAGGCTAAGTTTGCATGCAGTCAGTAGCAAGGGATTTAGGGGCAGACCGCTTTCCTTGATTTTCACGGTGGTATGAGTATCATTGAGACAGCAAATGCAAACTACCGAACGCACTATGAAATCGCAAAAACAAAAATAAACAAAACAAAAAACTGCTGAGGTTGGTTTGGATGTCCTCTAAAAGGACATGCGATCAGCTTTAACCTGTTTTCATTCCTTCTGTCTCATTCCGGTAATATAAAATTGCTTCTGACTCAAGCAAAATAGGGACCTCCTTACATCCATTGTAATTATGCTGCCCAAAGTAATAAAGGCTGTTAAATGTCGAGGCGATAGAACCGGAAAGACAAAGATATTTATCTTATCTGAATGGTCCAGCCACATGGGACAATCGGGACACGAACACCATACCTCGTTAGGCCTCATTAGCTTAATTGTGATAAAAACTACGTCGCGGAGCAAGCCCCACAGGAGGCTTCCGATCGCCGGAGGTAGCCCCCCCCCCCCCCTTCCTCGAATGTTTCGCTTTTAACCTTCATGACATTATCTGGGGGGGGGGGGGGCACACCGGGTCATGTCTCCGGGTGTCTTTCGCCTGCTCTACATTCCTATCATGCGTCGTGAAGTTCGATTCGTTTACCCACTCGTCCGACACATGCACATTGTGCCTGCTCCCAAGCCCTCGGGGGAGGAATACATCTTTAACCTTCTGTGCAGATCGTAAAAGCGACTAAAATCTGTTGATGTGAAACTGGCTACTTCATATCCTAAAAGGGGGAGGGGGAGGGACAGGCAATATCCAACCAACCATGAACTGGCTTGCAAAGGCCTTGACATGCTTGGTTGTGGGCCTAAACTCCATTAGCATTCTCAACAACAACAAAACAAAGCAAAATAAGAAAAAGTAGAATAATAAACGGATCGCGCCGCGTTGGTTACTTACGGGGATATGTGAGTCGGTCGCTCTGAAAGCAATGGCAAAGTACTGAGCGTAGTCTTTCCTAGTACATCAACAGCAGCTGAAAATGCTGGTGTTGACTGCAACGTCCTGTAAGAGGTATGCAACATTAAAAAAAAAAAGAATAAAAAATAACACGAAGAAGAAGAGGAGGACGGGTGGAACATAAACTGGCAAAGGGGGTGACATGCGTGGTTGTGGACATATACTCCACTGGCATTCTCAAAAGCAGAAGAAGAAGAATAAGATGATGAAAAAGAAGAAGAGGTGGACGGATGAACGCATGAGTGCAAATAGACAGACAAACAGACATAGTAACTAAGTAACTAGTATATTGTAACATAGTAACTAAGGCGTGGACAATGAGCAGACAAGCTGAAAAACAGCTGGTGGCTGTGGAAATGTGGTTTCTGAGGAAAATGCAAAAAATGCCATGGACAGACAGAAAAACCAACGACCAAGTCCTACAAGAAACAAATGCAAATCGTAAACTGATTAGAGAAATTGAACGTGGACAGTCACAATTGTCACGTTATGAGAAGAAATAAATTGGAGAACTTGGTGACAACCGGCAAGATCGAGGGGAAGAGAGCAAGGGGAGGGCAGAGAAGTAAATACATGGAATGGTTTGGCCACGTTGTATGGTCGAGACAAGGACACTGAGCTGATCCACGACTCTGGTGATCGAGTGAGATGACAAAACATGACCGCCCACGCTTACCGGCATGACACATGATGATGATGCACTAAGTAAAGGACCTTGTAGACGCCTTAAGGCACTCGGTGGATGAAGTATCACACCGGCCGTCTGTACTCTCCAAAACGTTTCTTGGTACACATTTGAAGCTGGGTACATCTGGGAGCCTAGGTCTACTTGTAAAGTCAGAATACGTCCCATGGAACCCAACTCTACCGGGCGGGGAGGCCAGTGTCTAGCCAATGCCGTCTCGTTGCTCCCACAAATATACACAAATAAATCGATAACCATTCTTCAATGAAATAAACTAACCATTACTTTAAGTGCTGATAAAAGACTGCAGGTAACTATTCATATTTCTAGTTTTCTTTGCCGTAAACTGGTATATAATTTCCTCGAAAAATATGCCTTTGATCCACACTTTGAATAATCGTAATTCGTAATCCCGCATAATGCGTTCGAAACACAGCAGACCGCCTTGCTTTGATTTTCATATAATGGTATGAATGCCAGTCGTTCCTAAGGCAATGACAAACAACAGAACGTAAACTTGCTATGTAATAAATACAAAACAGTAATCAAATCATGGATCGACTGCGACGCCCTGTAAAGGATATGCAACTAACTTCTGTATACCCAGGAGAGTTTAATGATTAGGGTGTTTATCTGTAGTGCACTATTTTAAATATGAAAGGGTTATGTTTGACTAACTGGAAAACCACTCACAACTTACCGTTGCTGCTAACATGATTCCAAGTGTAATATCTATACAATTCTCATGTTCGAAAATACATATGTGTTTTAGCAAATTATACAAGAGCGAAAACCAATGGGAGTCGGTGCTAAAACATCTCTGAGAATATGGAGAAAGAAATACCCAATCTCAACACATCAATTTATCAAGTCCATTGTAATCGATATTGGCACTGAAGAGCTGACACACATTGACATGTATCTGAATAAGAAATCCATTTAAAATAAACAAAAACACAGAGTATATTTCGTTGTGGTTCAGTAGGCAAGAACTCGTCTACACACTTAACAAATGGAGCAGTTGTTGAATCTTCGCAATCAGCAACTGACTGAATTTGTGTGTAGTGCATAAGTTCTCTTGCCTGCACAGACCCACCCGGCTAGTGATAACAGCCTTTGACAGCGATGTCATTTTACACAAACAGGTGGAAGATTGTGGGGTCAGTAGATGACCTCTGGCTGAACGATAAGACAGTAAGCGACAACTTAAAACTGGTAGAATTTAGAATGCGAATAGGCAGGTAGTGTGACAGCTTGAGGGTGCGTTTATGAATACACCCAGTGTGATTTTAGAACAACCTGAGTTGATCTTTACATTTCACAAAAGAGAGAAACTACTGTAAAGAACCCGTTTACACTCCTTCAGTCTTATTCGGCATAGTGTGCTATGCCCATATTTGTATAGACCGATCGGCAGTCGATGAGTGATGTGGGCAACGTCATGCCGGCCGCCTTCACTTCCTGGTATACTTCCGGTACCCAGTTTATGTTGGGTCACCCTTGAAGTTCAAGTTAATGTTTAAAAGCCGGCCTTGATGGGGATTCGTATACATGACCACCGGGCCAGGAGGTAAACCGGCTAACCACAACGCCACCGCGGTTTCCTGACAGAAAGTTACCACGTGAATTGTCTGAGAAACCACCATGGCACGACAAATGTGCATTCGGAAGATTGGTATGAAGTTTATATTAACCATTTAACTCTATCACAAATCCAACGGTATGATTGCATCCTCTTCGTCTTTCCATTTCGCCCAGCTTCAGGTTAAGAGGACCTTTCTAGGTAAGCCTGTTGTGTAGAAGGGGGTGAGTACTGGCTATTTTTTAGTTGCATGTCCTATACAGGACGTAGCAGTCAACCCCAGCACTTTGGCTGTTCGTGATTCCTGGGCAAGTTTTACGTTCAGTAGTTTGCCATTGCTTTTTGTACGACCGGTACCTATACCTATTTCGAAAATACAACCAGCATCGAACCCGTGTATGCGGCATTACGAATCGCGTTCGTAACCCCTTCGCCATCTGAAGCCACAACTAATGGATCTGGACATAATTCAGTACCCAGCCACAAGGTACAATATATATATATATATATATATATATATATATATATATATATATATATATATATATATATATATATATATATATATTACTTCTGCGCTTACCGCGCATATTTGCCCTGCTATTAAATATTAAGCCCTTGTCCATCATATAATCGGCATCTAGTTCATAATCTGCCAAGAGTTCACTTACAATATACTAACATAATCACTCCATAACATGGGAATTTTCTATTACTAACGTGTAATGGGAATTGTCTATCTCTAACATGTTTGTTTTCTCCGCATATCCTATTACATTACATCGCTGTCAACCCAGCATTTAAACGCTGTTGTTGATTTCTTGGCAAGATTACGCTCAGTTGTTTGGCATTGCTTTCTGAGCGGCCGGCTCACATATCCCGTAAGTAACGGGCGTGGCGGGAACCGCAACCAATTCTCACGCAGCTACGTTTGCTCACGTGGATAAACGGGATTACGGAGAAAGTCGCTAACCTCTAGGCCAGGGGGACGGCACTAACATGTATATCAGGCGAACATCTGCCGGCTGGTATATACAAATATAGCCCCAGCGCCATAAACCCTATGTGCCTTTAGACATGTGAAGGGATCCTAAACTACTACTTACTTTACTTACTAACATACACACCCAAATGAGAATACATTAACAAATCTTCGTCAGCAGACAGTTATTACATTTGGTAAAATATCATGCCGTCTCCCTGGCCTAGGAGTTAACGTCTTTCTCCGTAATTTCGTATATTCTTGTTAGTAACGTAATCTGCGCGAGAATCGGTAGCGGTTCTCGCCGCGTTGGTAACATAGGGGTATGTGAGCAGGTCGCTCAGAAAGCAATGGCTGAGAAATACTGAGAGTAATCTTGTCTAGTACATCAACAGCAGCTGAAAAATGCTGCTGGTGACTGCAACTTCCTGTAAGGGATATCAATCAATCAATCATGTGCCATGCCGGAAAGCGTGGGCGGTCATGATTCGCCATTTCACTCGATCACCAGTGTCGTGGATCAGCTCAGTGTTCCTGTCTCGTCCATGCCATGTGGCCAAGCCATCCAGGTATTTTCCTCTCGGTCTTCCTCTTGGTCTGTTCCCTTCGATCTTACCAGCTGTCACTAAGTTCTCCAGTCCATTTCTTCTCATAACATGTCCAAAAAATTTTGACTGTCTACGTCTAATTTCTCTAATCAATCTACAATTTTCATTTGTAAGGGATATGCAACAACAAAAAATATAATCATAATCAAAATTATAATTAGATATAATAATAATAATAATAATAATAATAATAATAATAATAATAATAATAATAATAATAATAATAATAATAATAATAATAATAATAATAATAATAATAAGCACTCACAAAAACTGAACAAGGTCGAAGTACCTTCTTGAACCCCCCACCCCTCTCCCCGGGTCGGTCGTAGGTACCGAACCTAACCGAAATAATCATTATCATGCGAATCTAACCGAAAGTATCATTATCATGCGAACCTAACCGAAATAATCATTATCATGCGAATCTAACCGAAAGTATCATTATCATGCGAACCTAACCGAAAATACCGTTATCATTTGGTCAATCCACAGACTGGTGTAGAAGTCGTCTGATAATGTTACTCCACTGTGTCTTGTTCACAGCAGTTCTATTCTAATTGGTGAAAGTGTGGATCTCAAAGTGCCTGCACGCCTATGCAATGTGCTCGCATTCCTGTGAAATTTGCTTGCAAGTCTGAGAGCTGCTGTTGCTTCCCCCCCCCCTCCCCCCTTGACGTTTGACCCCCAACATTGTCAGCAATAGAAATCCAGTTTGTAATAATGACATTGATAAGGAGAGCTAACAACTCCGACATTTGCTTTTTAAAACAAATGATATCACAGCGAAACTTGCAGCCAGACTTTGCGCATCCCCCACCGCCATTTCCCCCCTCTCCTTAGACTTCACCCTTGTCAGTTTTAATCATCATACCCATATAATACTTGTGATGACAAGCATTTAGAAATTTTTTAATGAGCCTTGGAATGTGATCAACATAGAACAATTAGTATAATGAGTCAAATCACAAAGATATTGCTACGAATTATTATGCAAAGAGTGAGGAAGATAATAAAACCTGAAATAGGGGAAGAACAATGTGGGTTTGTAGAAGGAAAGGGTACAGTAAATGCTGTGTATATGCTGCGTTCAGTTATTGAACGTTCTATCGAAGTAAACAAAGATAAACATCGTTGCTTTATTGACTAAACAAAGGCTTTCGACAGAGTAAGACATGTCAACATGGTAGATATGCTTGCAGATCTACAAATTGATGTGAAAGACATTAGACTTATAAAAAAAAACATGTATTGGAAACAACATTCTGCCATAAGGATTGATAATGAAGTAGGACAATATCAGCCTATTAAGAGAGGTGCTAGGCAGGGATGTGTAATGTCTCCAGATCTTTTTTCCCTATACAATGAAAATATTTTCAGAAATGTAGAATATATAAATGGAATCATCATTGGAGGACGAAACATCAATAACATTTGATATGCAGACGATACAGTATTGATTGCAGACAATGAGCAGAATCTGCAACAATTAGTAGATGCGGTTGTTGCACACAGTGAACAACTGGGATTAGAACTAAATTGTAAAAAGACACAGATTATGGTCGTCACAAGGAAGAACGAAATACCACATTGTAATATACAAGTAAATGGGAATATTCTTCAACAAGTGAATCGGTACAATTATCTCGGAACAGTCATAACATCTGATGGGAGATGCATTGAAGATAGAACAAGAACCGCCATGGCGAAAGTAGCCTTTAGCAAGATGAAAAGCATACTGGTCAATAAAAAGATGTCAATTGAAACGAGAAAAAGAGTGTTGAGGGGATACATAGAACCTGTTCTTTTGTATGGATGTGAAACTTGGACAATGAGCAGTCAAGCTGAATAACATCTGATGGCTGCAGAAATGTGGTTTCTGAGGAAAATGCAAAGAATACCATGGGCAGACAGAAAAACCAATGACCAAGTACTACAGGAGACAAATGAAAATCGTAAATTGATTGGAGAAATTAGACGTAGACAGTCACAATTTCTTGGACATGTTATGAGAAGAAATGGATTGGAGAACTTATTGACAACTGGCAAGATCGAAGGGAACAGACCAAGGGGAAGACCTAGAAGTAAATACCTTGATGGCTTGGCCACATGGTATGGTCGAGATAGGAACACGGAGCTGATCCACGACTCTGGTAATCGAGTGAAATGGCCAGTCATGACCGCCCACGCTTTCCGGCATGGCACATGATTGATTGATTGATTGATTGATTGATGATAGGCATAACAGTGGAGGGCATTGCCGTAATGTTTCACAAACTCTTTTAGTTGTGCACCATTACATACACAATTCAGTACAAGTAAACTGACTCTAATATTTATTTCTCTTGTATGGGTTTGACTTTGTGTGAGCTTAGTGATACGGTTAACTACCTCGAAATGTCGCAAACATTTAGCGTCATGTCTCTCTTATTGTTGGTTCTAGGGCCACTGGTATTCGTTGTTCAATAAAAGAGGCACTTAGCAGAGTTGATAATAAAATACAAATGCGCTGGGCAGCAATCTTGCGGAGACTGATGCAGTGTATTATAATAATAACATATGCTAACAGGAGATGTCTCTTCAATTGTAATAAACGAACACCTTGAAACTCTGTATAACATGTCATCGGCTGTGACGCCCTTGTCAGCTAAGCCGCCCACTCACCCTGCCCGCCCTTAAAGAGCTATAACTGCACTTACACGTCTGATCTGGTGTCTCTGCTGTCTGATGGCAGTAATG
This sequence comes from Cepaea hortensis, assembly GCA_963921405.1. Taxonomy (NCBI): domain Eukaryota; kingdom Metazoa; phylum Mollusca; class Gastropoda; order Stylommatophora; family Helicidae; genus Cepaea; species Cepaea hortensis. The sequence continues at coordinate 53,682,886 of OY992877.1, read as the reverse complement.
ACACGTCGTTGTGGTCGGCGGGTCGGCTCTAGATATTAGATATTTCATTGTGTAGGGCGAATCGGCTCTGAATGATGTTTGTCGGTGAAAGATATAAAATTGATAGTCATGTAGAACAGTCAATATAAATCTTGACTGTACAAGAGCTCTGGATATCTTCTTCTCTCTTTCAATCTCGAAGTCAATATAAATCTTGACTGTACAAGTGATTTACTTGTATTCTCCTGTTTTTCAATGTCTAAGTCAATATAAATCTTGTCAGCAGATGTGCTCTGGTTGCCTTCTTCTCTCTTTCAATGTCTAAGTCAATATAAATCTAGACTGTACGAGTGCTCTGGTTGCCTTCTTCTGTATTTCAATGTCCAAGTCAATATAAATCTTGACTGTACAGGTGCTCTGGTTGTCTTCTTCTCTCTATCAGTGTTAAAGTCAATATAAATCTTGACTTACAAGGACTTTGGTTTTCTTTCTCATTTTCTTTCAATATCCAAAATAATGTCGAATAACACATGCAAGCGCTAGCACACACACGCGCACACACACGCACACACGCACGCACACGCAAGCACGCACGCACGCACGCACACACACACACACACACAAGATTACACTGTTTCTTCATCAAACCAAACGCTAGTTCGTTGTTATCTAACTCCTACATTTAGAACACCGACTTCAGTTTTCAAACCAGTTCCTTGAACACAATGAATCTGACCTAATTTCTGACTGGTCACAAGTCCATGTGAGAATATTCTTGTCCAGCGTCTTATCGTTTTTTGTTTTTTTTTAAATCACTTACGGTCTGATAAGGTAGTGGTGTTAACTTGTAATCGTCATTTGTTTTGCCTACTCCTGCACTGAGAATCAACAACACTGACTAAACATTTCATAAACTATGTGAGGGGAGAAGAAGGCAGTAATGTTTTGAATAGGCAGTAGAAATTGTACTAAAATAATTATGACGAAGTAATCGTAACACCATTCTCCTTTTGCTTTAACTTTGTATATGCATGTGATAAGATATATACATATATCATGTGCCATGCCGGAAAGCGTGGGCGGTCATGAATCGCCATTTCACTCAATCACCAAAGTCGGGGATCAGCTCAGTGTTCCTGTCTCGTCCATGCCACGTGGACAAGCCATCCAGGTATTTTCCTCTCGGTCTTCCTCTTGGTCTGTTCCCCTCGATCTTACCAGTTGTCAATAAGTTCTCCAATAAATTTCTTCTCATAACATGTCCAAAACATTTTGACTGTCTACGTCTAATTTCTCTAATCAGTCTACGATTTTCATTTGTCTCCTGTAGTACTTGGTCATTGGTTTTTCTATCTGTCCATGGTACTCTTTACATTTTCCTCAGAAACCACATTTCTGTAGCCATTAAATGTTTTTCAGCTTGACTGCACATTGTCCTAGTTTCACATCCATACAATTGAACAGGCTCTATGTACCCCCTCAACACTCTCTTTCTCGTTTCAATTGACATCTATTTATTGGTCAGAATGTTTTTCATCTTGCTAAAGGCTACTTTCGCCATGGCGATTCTTGTGTCAATCTCCTCAAGGCATCTCCCATCAGATGTTATGACTGTTCCGAGATAATTGTATCGATTCACTTGTTGAAGAATATTCCCATTTACTTCTATATTACACACACACACACGCACGCACGCGCGCGCGCGTGCGTGCGTGCGTGTGTGTGTGTTGTTTGTCCATCAAGAATGATGATGACCATTCATTTCATCCAGTCGGGTTGAAAGTATGGAGCCGTGGGTTCTAAGATGGCTGATAAGGCCTATTTTGGCTCGAAATGTTCTTTGACAATGTGGCCAAAGAATGCTTGACGTTTCTGGAGGAGGATTTTCTGCAGTGGTTTTTCTGTCCTGCCTTTTCTTTACAGCTCTTGCAGTCCTGGTTGCCTCACACATGACTGCACCCTTGTGTAATGATGCCCGCCACGAATTTCCTGTCTCTGGCTGCAGTCTCCCAGGTGTCATGATGAATTCCAAAAGCATTCAGAGAGATTTTCAGAGTGTCTTTAAAGCGTTTCCTCTGGCCACCGTGGGAGCGTTTACCACAACGCAGTTCGCTGTAAAAAAAAAATCGTTTAGGGAGCCTGTGATCTGATCTGGCATGCGAGTCTTAACGTGTCCTAGTGTAAATTCTTCTGGCTCGTGTTAGCCGTGTGTGTGTGTGTGTGTGTGTGTGTGTGTGTGTGTGTGTGTGTGTGTGTGTGTGTGTGCGTGAGTGTCTGCGCGTGTGTGTGTGTGGGGGGGGGGGGGGGTAGTCAGGAAATAGTTAGTTTTCCATATCGCCAGAACACATAAGGACGCCGACCTTAGAAGACACATGAATAAACTTAAAAGTTGAAAAACCTAGACTATAGGCGACACAGTGAACTGGCGTTCACTTAAGATAGAAGTTTAGTTTAGTCGTTTAGTTTAGTCGTTGGACCAACATCACGGCACACGGGTTTATCCCATAAGTGCTCCGTTTTCCTCCTAACTCAAACCTGAGTCTGGAGAAACTCAGCTCAATGCACGAACTCCGTAGCATCAGCGAGGATCCTGAAATACTAGTAAATAGACTTTTTTTTAAATATTAGAAAACATTAAACCTTAAAAAGAAAATAGACAACCTAAATACTAGCACTAGTACTAGTGATATTATTAGAGATTAGAAATTAGAGGCCAGGTTTTCCTAGTCAGAAAATGCGAATGTTAACGAAGGCATTGTCTCGACCTGTCACAGACAAAATAGGGACACAGGATGTTGCAAATGTATAGGGGGCAGACACGCCAGGTGACCTAAACTCTACTGAGAGAAGCACGAACCCAAGCTAAAATTTATTGGGGTTAAGGAACTGGAACAAAGCACTTATGTAAATTAGATATGTAAATTAGCCAAAGCGACGCACTGAGCTGATTGGCGACCCCCAGCGGGACGCGGGGAATCAAGGCGTCACGTGACTTTAGGGCGAGGACGTGCACGAAGATTTAGGATATAGGCACTGGACCCAAGCGGTCTAAGAGACTAGAAGTGTGACTTCGGAAACGGCGGATGTCTATACCCACATGCCGCATGGAACATGAAGAGAAAGGAAACTACCAGCGAGTTTGCTTATATATATATATATATATATATATATATATATATATATATATATATATATATATATATATATATATATATATATATATATATATATGTATATATATGCTTAGATATCTTGGCGTGAGGCTTGATCATAGCCTGTCTTTCAGAGATCATGTCGATTATGTCATAACGAAAGCTCGAAAAGGTTTGTCAGCAATGAGAGTCATGGCGTCTGCCAATATCGAGCAAAGACTGCTAATACTTCTGTTCCAAGGACTGGTGCTTTCACCCATCGAGTATGCCCTGGCTATCCTCACTGTCAGCTCTACACAGATTGGAAGTCTTGAAAAGTTTCAAAACGAAGCCATGCGCATCATTTTGGGCTGCACGAGAGACACCAGCTGTGTAGCAATGAAATACCTACTTGACTTCCCGACAATGAACCACAGGATCAAGATCTAGAGAGCTCGTGCATACTTAAAAATAAGTGTAGATGAGCAGTACCTTCTGCAGGACGATATATTCAGAGAAAAGAGCGACAGGCTAAAGAAGAGCAAATCATGGATGGTGTCAGATTCTCACCAATAGTTGCAACGCGTCGTCTTTACCAACGCCAGGCAAATGCAACCGGGCTCAACTCTGAGCGATGTTAAACACTCTAGTTACAACGCGGCGTCTTCGACGGCGCCAGGGAAGTCCAGCCAGGCTCAACTCTGAGCAACGCTAAGCCCGTTGCTGGTCAGTCGGGACACAGCGTGAAACTTGTGGTTCACGCAGGGGGACTCTACTCCGACTGATGAGAATGCTGAACGGCTCGGCAGAAGGCTTGGGACGTCGTAGCGGATAGACGGTTTGAATGGGGCTTGCAATGAATTGAATGTTTGAGCGTGAATCGATAGCTAGCCTGTACGAGTGTAGGAGACTGAGCGCCTGTGTTATTGACTTGTAAGTATATTGCATTTATGTATTGATTGATTGCATGTATTGATTGTATGATGAATTGTGATTGTGCGATACATGCATTGATTGTGAAGTGCGCGTTGCGCGAATAAAGTGTTTGAATTGTTGTTAATTGAGTTATTTAGTGACAGTATTTAGTATCTCACTTGTCAGCCAACGAGCCTGAGTTCTTGCTGAATGCAAGACCCTGACAAGTGCGAACGTGGGGTCTACGTCCTCGAACTGTTTAGGTGTAAGAAATAAGTGCGAACGTGAGGGTCTACGTCCTCGAACCGTTCAGGTGTAAGAAATAAGTGCGAACGTGGGGTCTAAGTGCAGCTTGAATCAGTAGTGTGAGATAAGGCATCAATCTTGAAAGTTATTGTAAAATAGGTGTGAACGGTAGTGTAAACGGAAAGTTTGGAAAGGTTGGAAAGTGAGTTGTTGAGTGCGGTGAAAAGACGACAGAACGACTAACAAAAATACTAGACTGCATACAAACCTACAAAACTTAGTTGACATCGCATACACCACACTTTTGTACTCGTCCTAATTTACTCTTGTTCCAAAAACAACAGGTTGTTTTGTGTCATCCGAACCCGTTGATTGTAACACCAATTTTTTCCGACCTGAAGCAAAGTCCATTGTGTTTGCGGGCAGTAACGAACAGCCATTGTCCGAAACAGGTTTCGAGAAACACTTGAGTATAAATTTTTCTTTTTAATACTTTTGTAGGCAGGTCAAGGCATAAGCTGTACTAGTAAATATTGTATAAAACATTGAATTTAAATTACTAACACATAATTAACTTTGTGTGTATCCATTTCATCGGACATATTTCATCATGTCTAGTTTAAGTGATTTCATCAAATTGGGTTTAAAGATGAATTTCTCTGGTGAGGAATTGAATAACTGGAGTGAGAGAAAGTATGCAGAACATCTCCTATTATAGGAAAAAGCTAGGGAACGTGAGGATAGAGCTGCTGAAAGGGCTTTAAAGCAGTCTGAGTTAGAAAGTGCTTTGAAGCAGGCTGAAATAACTGCAAGAAGTAAACAAGCAGATTCAGATGCTGCTTTGAAACTTAAACAAGCAGAGTCAGATGCTGCTTTGAAACTTAAACAAGCAGAAGTTGATACTGTTTTAAAACAAGCTGAAATCGCTGCTCAGATTAAACGAGAAGAGCTTGAAATGCAGCTGAAAATTGAACAGCCGAAAGCTGAAACATCAACAAAGAAGGATGTTAGAAAGTCTGACAGATTAGACAAAGAAAATCAATACTAGAAGTACCAAGGGATAGTGAAAAGTTTCACCACGGGCGACTGCATAGCAGCCTTCACCCAAAACTTTGAATGCTTTATGGAGCATTATCAGATCCCAGAGACTGAATGGAACATTATATATATGAGAAGTCTTTCTGGGGAACCTCTGAAAGTGATAGAGACCATTCCCAAAGATCTTAGGAAAGACTATCATTATATTAAGTCTAAAATCATGTCTCATTTCCTGTTAGATGAATCAGGCTACAGAGAACAGTTTAGTAAATTGTCACCTAAACCAACACAAACGTTCTCTGACTACGTCTCAGTAGTACAGGATATTTTTACAAAGTGGCTGTCAGCATCCAAAGTGAATGACAGTTTTGAAAGACTGAAAGATCTCATCCTTAGAGATAAAATTATCACATCTCTACCATCATCATTTTCGAAATTCCTATTAGAATGTGAGTGTGAGAGTGTGCAACAGATTGAAAAACGTGGGTCGGCGTATTTTACAGCCAACAAACATATTTCACTAGTGGATTGACTAGCACAGACTTTGTAGCAGCAGCTACATATGACAGATCAAAGTCAGTGCCCTACAGTAAACAGAAACCCTATAAGCAATCTGCTGAGAAATACTATCAGTTCAGATATTGCCATTTACCACACAATGAAAATGATATGTGTGATAAACAGCCAGAGTATCTCACCTACTTGCAGAATTACATAGATAAGCAAGATAAGGAGAAAAAGAGCTATAAACGTCTCACCAAATGTTTCCTTTGCAAAGCCTATGGCCACTGGCGCCACTCTTGTAAAGGCAAGCAAATGACTAGAAAGGCTAATGCAGCCATGTTTGATAGCTCTTCCTCAGATGAGGAAATTGTTGAAAATCATCCTGTAAATGCTGCACATTCTATTGATGTATTTCACCTTGAAAAATGTACCATCTGTGATCGTTTTCATGAGGATGGCGTTTTAACATGCGGCCATTCCATACCTGTTACCAATGAGGAGGCCAACCTAGTCATTAACTCCAAAGGTAAATTAAACATCCACCATGGGTATGTTAATGGTAAAGCTGCCACCGTCTTACGTGACAGCGGCAGTACTCTTATTGGTCTAAAGAGAGTCTATATTTTACCTTCAGAGTATACTGGTAAACATGTTACATGCATAACTTTCTCAGGTAACATCGAGAAATACCCTCTTGCATGGGCATATATAGATACACCATTTCTTACAGGAAAGGTCAAATGTGCAGCATTGACCAACCCGTGTTGCGATATTATTATCGGTAACCTTCCTGAGGTAAATGATATGCCACATGACAGTATTACATCCTCTGTCACTTGTAACATTGATGACACCATTTCACCTTCATCTCAAATCATTGTTGATGATGTATTACCACCTGTAAATGAATGTATGTTTGCCAATTCAGTAACGTCAGCACATGAATGTATGGATTTGAATGTAATACAAACTTGTAATGTGATTTATAACCTTGATATTACAAATGCAGTAACCAGATCTGCTGCTCAAATGCAGGTCGAATCGATCAGACAGAGGCTTTACAAATGGTAAGCCCAGTTGTAACATCTCCTGAAACAACCAGGGAGAAATTTATAACAGCCCAAAAAGCCGATCGATCTTTGCAGAACTCTTTTAAATTAATAGGCCAAAAGCCACGCTTAGCAAAGAACGCTAGATGGCATTTTGCTCTGAAGAATGGGATTCTGACACGGTACTATACCAAAGGTTCTAGCACTACAGAACAAATGGTGCTACCATCAGAACACCGAAAACAAGCATTACATCTAGCGCACGACATACCCTTTGCAGGGCATATGGCTTATGCTAAAACTAGATCGAGGTTACTTACTCAGTTCTACTGGCCTAAATTCTGCAGTGATACCAAACAGTATTGCAGAACTTGCGACATCTGCCAGAAGCTTGTCAAAAAGGGTAAGCACCCGCAAGCGGAACTGCAAATCACAGATTTGGCAAGCAGACCGTTTGAAAAGATCTCTGTCGATACAGTTGGTCCTCTTAACCATATAACATCCAGAGGGAATAAATATATTCTAACGATTATTTACCTCTGTAGCAGGTGGCCAGAGGCGATTCCTTTTAAAAACATAACTTCCAAAGACATCATGGAAGTCTTTTTCCATATTTTTGCTAGGGTAGGGTTCCCTGATACCATCCTCTCAGATCGGGGTAGTCAGTTCATAGCATCAGCCACTCAAGCCTTTACTAAAATGTTAGGGGTAAAGCAGTGTTTCAACAGCCCCTAACATCCTCATTCAACGGGAATTATAGAAAAGATCAATGGGGATCTTAAGCACATGCTCTCAAAAGTTACCCAGGAATACCATGAAGACTGTGATACGTATTTACCTGCTATTTTATTTGCATACCGGGAAGTGCCTCATTCCAGCACAGGTTTCTCACCATTTGAACTTGTATATGATGCCAAACCACGCGGCCCATTATCTATGTACCATTCCATGTTGACTGAAAGTGAAACTGTACATAAACCTATTTCATCTTATGAACATGTAACATCATTGCGTGAAAGGATAATGAAATCTTGTGTGTTAGCCAAAGAAGCACTAAAACAATCAGGTGCTATCTACCGACAGTACGCTAACAGAGGAAACAGGACGATAACACTGACACCAGGACAGGACGTTCTTCTTCTATTGCCAAGCGACAGACATCTACTGACATACTCATGGCAAGGACCGTTCAAAGTGTTACGACAAATTTCGGCTGCAGATTACGAAATTGCAGTTAGGGACAAACACAAGATATTCCACATAAACATGCTTAAACCATATTACAACTTGAACGAGGACCTGGTAGAGACTACAGCCAGCACGACGATAGTGGACCAAACAGATGACGACGATATTGACGAAATACCGACTCCATCACTTGACACGACAACCAACCTGCAGGACATCAAGATTAATCCTAATCTGACACAGACAGAGACTGACAGTTGCAGACAATTGCTACAGGATTACAGCACGATTTTTTCTAACAATCCATGACAAACAGACTTAGTGCATCATCTTATTATTTTAACATCTGACATTCCAATAAAATGCAGACGATACTCCATTCCCATACATTACAAAGACAAACTACACTAGGAAATTATTGACTTAGAGACAAACCATATCATCAGACGATCACAATCACACTTTTGTTCTCCTATTGTCATTGTGAAGAAAAAGGACAACACTATACGACTCTGTGTTGACTATCATAAACTTAACAACATCACACAATTGGAGTTAGAACCGATGTGCAACTGTGAAGACATACTGACTGAACTGACAGACTCACGGTACTTTACGAAACTTGACATGACAAAAGGTTATTGGCAAATACCGGTACACCCTGACAGCATACATCTGACAGCCTTTGCCACACCCTGGGGACTATACGAATGGTGCAAGTTGCCATTCGGGCTAGTTAATGCTCCAGCGACCTTTGTAAGAATGACAAGACTTCTGTTGACAGACATTTCTAACATAATTTGGTACATGGACGACATTTGCATCCATACGGATAACATGACAGACCACATAACAGCATTACAGCAGATATTCGACAGAATCAGACAACACCGACTGACAGTTAAACCATCCAAAGTCGACATAGCCTACCAAGAAATTTCATTTTTGGGCTACAAGATCTCAAATGGCTTTGTCTCGACTGACGATAACATCATGTCCAGAATTCTAAAATTGTCGCTTCCGACAACTAAGAAAGAGTTGCGAAGTGTCTTAGGTCTTTTAAACTATTACAGACAATTTATTCCACATTTTGCTGAATTGACCGAATGTTTCACTAATCTACTAACAAAGAAAGAACCAAATGTTATTCTGAACAGCGAATGCTTACGACCTGCATTTTCGAAAGTATTATCTTATTTTTCTAGTGAACCTATTCTCAAATTACCTGATCTTAACGCTGTTTTCAGGTTAAGATGTGATGCGAGCTCCGTAGCGATTGGAGGTGTACTTCTCCAGGAACACGATCAAATTTTGTACCCAGTATACTACGTAAGCCGCAAGCTGAAAGCCAGAGAACGAAATTACATCAAGCCGGAACTTTAGGCACTCGCTCTGGTATTTTCGGTACGTAAACTTTCCCGATTTCTTTTAGGGAAGCATTTTGTAGTTGAAACCGACAATAGCCCATTGAGTATTATCACCAGGGGAACACCAAGTAATAACAGGGTGGCAAGATGGTCACTGCTTCTGCAGGACTTTAGCTTTGAGGTCAAACATATAAGTGGCTCACAAAATTCATTGGCCGACCTTCTTTCTAGATGCCCATACGACTCACCCAGTAGCCATATAGCATCTGAGCACACTGCAAAGATTGTGTAAACTGCAAAGTGTAAGTGCTCAACACCACAGCCACATTTGAAAGTATTTCAGTAACGCTGCACGATGTCTGTGATAGGGATGCGTTAATCTCCCATTGTAAATATATGATGTATATTATATTATTATGGGAATGAGTGTGTCGAATATTTGTGAGATATGTGATAGAATGTGTATATTGTTTTAAATATGTATTAAACATGTACTACAAGTGTCACGGGACAGAACTACAGGATCCAAAAACTTACTGTGCTTGAACTACTTCGAGTATCCTGAGTACCTACACCACAGATGGGCCCACCGTATTTTAATCCGTGTGAAACAGACTGTGACAGCCGTATCCTAGAAGAACACTGTAATTCACACCGAAGAAACTATCCAACAGCTGTTTTCAAGAACTGGTAACTCCGTTGATTTAGATAACATCCAGACGGAAGAACTGTATTATTGTCAACTTAGAATACATCTGTGTATTTCCGGTGTGTATGAATATTAATTTGAAAGATAGTAGACTATACTAGAATACTCACAAAACATTGACGTTTTCCACAACTTTTGTGAGTTTAATATTTCCATATACGGAATTGTATGTGAGGATTTTTGTTAGATGTAATCTCAGCATCGTAACTTGAGTTACTCGTTCACAACAGTGACATTGTGTTCAAATTTGTCAATAAGTATCAAATTATGACACTAAGAAATGAATTTATAAATGTAATTTATTTTTTGAAAGCATGGTGAAATGACCGTCCATAACCTTTGTATTACAACCAAGGGACATAATTAAAATTGTTGGTAATGTGTAACATGTATTAAAACCATCATCACGTTGCCTGATGGGTAACACGTCAAGATGACGTCAGTTGTACATGGAGAGAGTTACCAAAGCTGTAGACCTTCATTAGACTCTCCGACTAAGTGAGGTTGGGGATCTGAGGTTGGAACATCTTATAGGTAGATGCTCGCAATCTGACCTGATCTTTTGAAATTGTTGTTATACTGGTTGAGAGGTAGGTGCGTGTTCGCTGTAACTTACCGGACTGGCTGTGTCACATTGCAGCTGAGATGATAATCCATCGAAATGATTGTACTTGATGTATGTTGCGTCATAGCAACATTGGTGATTGTGTGAATATAACTTACAATTACCCGTACATGTTATTATAAACCAAAGAGTCACGTCAGACGACTTACATGATTCGATTCTGACAGTATAAATAAAATGTGTATAAAGTACATGAAAGGATTCCCTTTCATGAAAAGGAGGGTGGGAGAGTGTCAGATTCTCACCCATAGTTGCAACGCGTCGTCTTTACCAACGCCAGGCAAATGCAACCGGGCTCAACTCTGAGCGATGTTAAACACTCTAGTTACAACGCGGCGTCTTCGACGGCGCCAGGGAAGTCCAGCCAGGCTCAACTTTGAGCAACGCTAAGCCCGTTGCTGGTCTGTCGGGACACAGCGTGAAACTTGTGGTTCACGCAGGGGGACTCTACTCCGACTGACGAGAATGCTGAACGGCTCGGCAGACAGGCTTGGGACGTCGTAGCGGACAGACGGTTTGAATGGGGCTTGCAATGAATTGAATGTTTGAGCGTGAATCGATAGCTAGCCTGTACGAGTGTAGGAGACTGAGCGCCTGTGTTATTGACTTGTAAGTGTATTGCATTTATGTATTGATTGATTGCATGTATTGATTGTATGATGAATTGTGATTGCGCGATACATGCATTGATTGTGAAGTGCGCGTTGCGAGAATAAAGTGTTTGAATTGTTGTTACCGTGTGTCACGTTGAGTTATTTAGTGATAGTATTTAGTATCTCACTTGTCAGCCAACGAGCCTGAGTTCTTGCTGAATGCAAGACCCTGACAAGTGCGTCGGGCGGAAGCTTTTGTCAGACAGGTCTGCAGTCTTACCCGTATCAACCCCGGCAAGGAATGGGTGCCGGTGCCTCCAGCTTTTAAGTGCACTTTCTCCTGCATTATCACACTCGACAGACGGTACAGAGAGCAGGACCCTGCCGCTGTCAATGCAGAGGTCAACGCGCTCATCTATGAACACTCAGATATCCCCGAAGTGCTTGTCTATACAGATGGATCTGTTGTAAAGCAGCAGAGAAGTGCGTGGGCATTTACAGCCCGTTCAGCGGGCCGAAACGTTCAAGAATCCAGTGGTGCCCACTATGACCAACGATGGAGGTGATGGCAGTTACACAGGCTTTCATGTGGCTGGAATCACAGCATTATATCAACGTGTGTGTATTAAGTGATTCAATGAGCATGATTCGCAAGGTCGAAGCTGGATCGGTACGTAGACAGTGGACTGAGTCGCTGCGGAAGTCTGTTGTCCGTAAAGTCACCTTCATCTTCGTCCCGGGACATGCGGGAGTCGAGGGAAATGAACGAGCTGATAAACTGGCTGGCTATGCACCCCCTGTGGATGGCCAGCCCATGGATCGTGCCGATGTTATTAACGTCCTTAAAGATATGTCGAGAACAGAGGACTTTGACGTCAGTGAATCCACATCGCTGTCCAGGATGAAAGACTTGTGTGTAAGAATTGGCACGGCCAGACGCGAGAGGTACATCGGGAAAACGAGGTGCCTCGTCAACCAACACAGAACTGGCATTATTAGCCACCGGACGCTGATGCATATGCTGGGGGGGGGGGAGGATCTGAGCATCTATGGATCTTTCTGGAGTGCAATGAAGATACCCCAACTGATAACTGATAACTGATCAGGTGTATATTCCAAAAAGGCAAAGGAATACAGACGTGAAAAACCCAGCCCGTTGGGATTGTGGAACTTCGTTCACAATCCCCAGTGTCACAGACACCGACAAAAGAAATAAATATCCGGAGTGCAATGAAGATACCCCAACTGATAACTGATAACTGATCAGTGTATATTCTAAAAAGGCAAAGGAATACAGACGTGAAAAATTGTTAAGTGGCAGGACAGTGCTATTGGAATCGGAGGGCCGATGACGAGCTACAACTGACGGCAAGAGTCGCACAGGACTGAAGAGAGCCGTGTAGGAAACACAACCATTGTAGTCGGGGAACTCAGAATTACGCCGGGACTAGCAAAACGCTGTCCTGATATAGGAGTTAAGAAAGGAAATCGCCGCAGTTGGATCGGAGAAAACACGTTTGACGGAATCACCTGGACTATGGTCAGACAGGACTGAAAGAGTCAGGTGAAACCCAGAGAAGCAATAAACTGCTGACAACCAAGTTTTCATGTAAATTGACGTAAGTTAGATCAACAAGTTGATAGATTTTGTGTAGTCGGATGTGCCAGCGGTCTAGTTCAGAAACGATGGCAAACTAATGTACATAAACTCGCCAAGAAATCACAAACAGCCGACCAATGCTGGGGTTGACTGCGACGTCCTGTAAAGGATACGCAACTGACAAACCAACTAAACAAGTACTGTGGGTCGGATTGATCAACATTCGGAGTAGGGAATAGAGAAACTAAATATATAAGCTAAGCAATTAGGTGCACTAGTGGTAATGTAAACTACTGAACGTAAATCTTGCCAAGACATCAACAGCACCTGAAAATTGCTGGTGTTGACTGCAACGTCCTGTAAAGGATATGCGGAAAAAGTGGTAATGTGAATTAGACTTGTAACTAATTAATAGAGCGTTACAGAATAAGAAAATTGGGACGGAAGCCGCACGTTCAAAAGGTAAACAGTCCAGCAAGCGAACGTATACACCGGAACGCTCAAGGTTTAACCAGACGCTGAGGACAGGTGATGAATCAACGCCCAGGAGCAGGGCCAACCTGGAATGGCATGCGTTGTGTATTGTCTACTGGTCAGGGAGTAACTTAGGACAAACTCTGTTGCCGGGTAGCTAGCGCTGGCAAAGGACTAACCTTGCGCATCAAAGGTCACTCACTGGTTCAGATCTCCACGAAAACTCAGATTAAAGGTCTAAATGTCTTTCCAGCTTAATACAAAGCTAGAGGACGTGTGGGCAAGTAGAGGTTGTTAGTGAGACGTTGATACATGTTAATGATTAGGGTTGTAATGCTGTTGATGGTGGCGATGCTAGATAATTTGGGGCGTCATTATGGGCTGGGGACTGTACATAGGGCACTAGATAGACGGATGAGCTCATGTGTAGTATACTCTATTGTTGTTAGTTTAAGGAGGTCACTACGGTAATCAGAGGTATTGTTTGTTTGTCATATTACAGGGGGAGAGATTGCCTTCCTGGGTAAAAGGTCAGTGGACAGTCTTAAGACAAGTGATAGCTGGGTGTATGTCTTTAGTACAAGTACTTATCTTTAGGCAATTAGTGGATAACAGTCTTTGTACAAGTGATAGCTGGTTATGCTCCCTCACCATTCATTTATTACACAACGTTTACTTTCGAGTGGTTGTTGGCATGCTCTCAGCAATAGATCGTGCCTCGCATTTCTCTTATATTAGGTTGCCTATTATATTACTTACTTCTCTTCGATGTTCATATACATTTTTTTTCGCATATCCTTTACAGGACATCGCTGTCAACACCAGCATTTTACCGCTGTTGTTGATTTCTTGGCAAGATTACGCTCAGTAGTTTGCCATGCTTTCTGAGCGGCCGGCTCACTTAACCCGCAAGTCCCAACGCGGCGAGAACCGCTACCAAATCTCGCGAGCTGCGTTAACCTACGTGGATAAACGGGATTACGGAGAAAGTCGTTTAACCCGTAGGCCAAGGACGCCGGCTCATATACATTACATTTCTTTAATGTTGGTTGGTACACTGTCTTTGATGCACGAAGTATTTCATATGATGTGCTGGTGATCGCCGTCCAATTGCTGTTCAAGGGGAAATAAATATAAATTTGTGTTGCCTTTTCTTTTTACTTGTCAGTCTGAGACACTGTAGATCGACCTAGGGCCCTTATAGTCTGTGTATTCACCTGTAGCTTGACACTACACCACAGAACAACAGTAGGGCGGTTATATAATTATAGTCTGCCCAGAAATGAATGCCGTCATTCACGATCAATTATTTTGAAAACTGTCTGTTGCATCGTTATGACATTTTTCCTGCCGTCTTATATTTACCGCCACCCAAGGAATATGTCTTTGATAGGTCCAAAAGCAACTTAAATCATGGAAAGCGGCGACATTTCTTTGAAGTTTTGGTGAAAAACTAGTAATTTCTCGCTAACAAACTTGTCTTACAGTAATGAATACCCCGCCAACTCAGATGACGATACAAGGCGTATCCGGATTCGTAAGGGAGTGGGTGCAATGTCTACTCTGCTGAGACGGAACATGATTACCTGTTTTGCACGGCGAATATAGCTGTGAATGTCTCTGTAGAGGACTCCCTTCACAACGGACAAGATGTTGGTCCTCTTTTCATTGAAGTTTATAGAATTATTCGTATGTTCGTGTGTTCTCCCCTCATTTTACAACGTGTTTCTTCTCACGTTTCTTGTTATGCCACAATATGTCAGTTCCCACCACAATATTACTTTTCGGTTGGTATTCAATGCGTCTAGAGCTTTTTTTGTTTTCAATGCCAGTTGTTTGTCACCGTTGAGGACTTACGGAATTGAAAATTCATCACTGTGGAATACAAACTGTTGCTATTGACAAGTTGTATTGTTTGTGCTATTGACAAGTTGTATTGTTTGTGCCGATGCTGTCATATTAAGGGCCTGCAATTCTTTTTCTGAATAGCTGGAGCAAAAATATAAAAGTAGGTGTGCATGTGGATTAGTGTCAGCGATCTGCCAAGACCTTAATCTGTGTCGCACGATTCCAGTAGGTTAATGACTGCTCTCGGTTGCATAAAATTTAATCCATCCTTTCTCCAATAGTCATCCTCCTCTTTCAACACATGCCCTGACATTTTTTCCACTAACTTTTATCGATATTTAATAGCGCGGACTGGGTTAGTATCTTGACGTCAAACAATTTGAATATAGTATTGTCAGCTGCCACCTGTCCTTTAATTTTAGCCCACACAAGTTCTATGGAGTTAACATGAGAATGGTACGATGGAAGTATCAAGCACCCTTGACGATGCTCTTCTATCAACTTGTCGATTTGATATTTTTTGCTTTTTGGCGCACATTGATATCATGCATTGTCCATAATTGGACACGACGGTCTATCTAGGGATGGAAGCACTGTATTCTCGAGCCAATCTCTAAATACATTACCATTCATCTTATTATGATAATCCATATTGTCTGTATGCTTTGATACGAACACGAGTCCAGCATTCTGTAGTAAGCCATTATGCGTATTACAAGGATGGGCCATGACCAAATGCTGTCTTATACTACTGGGCACATATCGCTTTATCTTTCCATCCACTGATTGCCATTCCTTATCACTTGTGTGGTGAGCATTGATCCACGTTTCATCCAAATACACTATGCCATAATTTTCTTTACGCATTTCCCTTATTTCTTGTAGGTATCTGCTTCTCATGGCTCCTAAATACGGTTGCTCGCAAAGGATATTTCTACCTCCCTTGTACTTTCTAAAAGTGAAGCCTAATGTCCTTATAATTTTCCACAAAGTTGTTTTGGATAGTTCTATGTTATTGTTCTTTCTCAACCAAACCCTTAGTTTTCTTACAGTCACTGTTTCTTTGGCATCCAGCATTTTTTATAATAGCTCGCCTTATGACATCCTTGTCAAAGCTATCTACAATAGCCTTTCTATTTACCGTTTGGTTATTGTGTGGTGATTTAATTCCAGATTCTTGCACCCATCGACGAAATGACCGTTTACTCAAACCCAGTGCATGCACTGTTCTTTTTTCGGAATTTGTAATAGTAAGAAACAGTTTCCTGCGATTATCTTCTTGACAAAAATATGTGTACAACTTCATAGCGATGCTTTGAAGTGTACAAAATGTCACATTCAATCCCATTGAACAATATTCACACATTCCAATGTTAGCGATAAGTGGTAAGATTTTTTTTTTAAATCAGGTTTCATGAAAGAACCCACATTGACGACACCTCTTGAACACTCCCAGTTTAAATAGCGCGGGGTTTTTGCCATAAGGCCAATCCCGTGAACCACGGAGAATATTCAACATTGAACGCTGATTTTCTGGCTGAAGGTGTAATACTTTTAAAATTATGGGCTTCTCTGACCCGTCAATTATATACCGCATATAAGCAAACATTGACATCTGCTGTACAATCTCCAGAACAAAAATTTTTTGTTGGGCGGACATAACGATAAATCTCACAATTTTCCCTCAGTTGGTTACTGAGATATGGATCTTTATATGGAGGCAACCCTAATGTAAATGCACTATAGTAATCGTCTTCACAAAGGAAAATAACCAAAACTATCTCTTTCTGTCTCTCTATCTATCATCTCTCTCTTTCTTTCTATCTATCTATTTGTCGCTTCTTTTGAATAGTTTCTATCCAAAACAGCTAGCGCTACACTACAATAATGTTCCACCATTGCTGAACGTAAACTTGCCAATTTTCTTTCAAGGTAAACCTGTTAGCCCAGGAACAATTTCAAAAATCCGAAAAAAAACAATGCCAGGCTCCTTGGCCAAGTGGTTAACGACATTGTTCGTAATCCCGTATATCCACGTGGGGGAAAACAGCAGCTGCGAGAATCGGCAGCGGTTCGCGCCGAGATGGTAACTTACAGGAGTATGTGAGCCAGTCGTTCAGAAAGCAATGGCAAACTACTGAACGTAAAACTTGCCAAGACATCAACAACAGCAAAAAAAAAAAAAAATGCTGGTGTTGACTGCAAGCGTTCTGTAGAAGATATGCAACTAACTAACATGACTTGTGTATGTGGTTGCATGTAAAATGTATGTTTTAACTGCTATAATTATGTCATCAAAGATGCAAAAAAATTAAATTACACAACTGATCCCTTCTGCAAATAGCTTCTCCTACTTACAGTCAGAACAATTTTTAAATGTTGCATCGCACTCTTCTTTGAATTGTTACATGGCACTCTACTATGAATTGTTGTAGCTCGCGCTCTACTTTGAACTGTCGTATCGCGCTCAACTTTGAAATGTTTCATGGCGCTCTATTTTGAATTGTTGCATAACGGGAGGGGGGGGGGGGGAGGGGGTGTCAGTTCTAGTCCTCGCCGACTCTCCTCCCTTTATTGACTAACCGACACACTGTGGATGATGTTCTCCGCATCACACCGGCTTTTACTTCCCAAAGAAATATCAAATCGACCGGTGAGCCCAGGAACAACTTTAAACATCCGCATCGATGCGGATTAGAGTTCATGACCTCAGGACCGGCAGACTAGAATCTAGCCACAAAGCAACTGCTGCTTCCTGAACAATATGTCGTCATCATCTTCATATGCCATGCCGATAAGCGTGGGCGGTCATGATTCGCCTTCTCACACTATCGCCAGAGTCGTGAACCAGCCTTGTGTTCTTATCACGACAATACAACATGGCAAAGCCATCCATATATTTACTTCTCTGCCTCCCCCTTGTTCTTTTCCCCTCAATATTGCCAATTGTCACCAAGTTTTCTAGTTCATTTTTTAATCATAACGTACACAATATGCACAAGTAGCAAATAATTCCAAAACTCACAATACTTACATATAGAAACTTTGGAGACTTTGAGTGCCAACAGTCAGTATCAAATTGCTTGATCTTTACTGTGCTGAATCCCTGGAAGTAAATTATATCAACCATTTAATACTAGTTGTAGGAAAGTAACAGAACCATCGCCATCATTATCACGTACCACACCGACAAGCGAGGGTGGTCATTATTCGCCATTTCACACGGTCACCGGAGACTTGAATTAGGTATGCGTTCATGTCCCGATTATGCCATATGGTCAGGCTATCCGGATATTTATCTCATGGTCTTTCCCTTGCTCGTTTCCCATCATGCTTGCCAGCTGTTACAAAGTTTCCAAGTTAATCTTCACCGTCTACATCTAATACGCCTAATCAGTTAACGGTTTGCATTTGTTTCTTGGAGGACTTTAATTTCTTGTTCGTTTTTCTGTCCACCCGTATTATTCTTTGCATTTCCTTCAGAAACGATATTTTTACTGCCACTAGATAAAATAATACACTGGTGAAAAACAACACAGGAAAAGAGAATTTTTTTCCGCATATCTTATTTGCAGGACATCGCTGTCAACACCAGCATCTTACTTACCGCTGTTGTTGATATCTTGGCAAGATTACGCTCAGTAGTTTGCCATTGCTTTCTGAGCGACCAGCTCACCTACCCATGTAAGTAACCAACTCGACGCTACCAAATCGCGCGCAGCTGCGTTATCCGGGATTACGGAGACACTCAATAACACCTCAGCCAGGGAGGTCGGCGGAAGAGAGAATTAGAGATAGTAAAATACAAAGTAGTTAATAGATCACGCCTCTTCATACGTATCGGGTAAACGCTACTGGGACCATATTTATACAAACTAACCGGCACTTGGTGGGTGATGTGGTCAATATCCCAGCGTTCTCCATTCTTCCCAAGACATTTTCTGGTAATCATTTTAGACTGGGTCGACCTGGAAGCTGAGGTCAATTTCTAACATTCGAAAGCGCCCCAGTTTAGTTTAGTTTAGTTTAGTCGACGGATCAACATCACAGCACACGGGTGGAACCCATAAGTGCTTCGTTCTATTCGTAGCTCACACCTGAATCCGGAGAGTCTCAGCTCAATGCACGAACTCCGTAGCACCGGCGAGAATCCTGAAATACTTTGGGTAGATTTTTAACTCAAAATTTTGGCCCGGGCAGCGCCGTTAGGCTACTCTTTTTCGATTTCCAACTGTCTGTTCGTAGGCTTGTCCCTGTTTATAATCATGGTTGCCCTACCGCCTACGGGATTTATAAAACAACAAAAAAGGCTTACTCACAAAATACACTCATATATTCTCACGCCTAATATACATATATATGCACTCCCTGATACACATTTTTAATAATAAACAAGCACACACAAACACGCACACACATGCACAGATACGCAAGTAGACTCATACAGGCAAGTGAACAGATACACGCCTAAACACCCCAGAAACATATTTTTAAAAAACACACTAATGTTCTTACTATGACGGGGGTGGGGAGGGAGGGACGGAGGGACGGAGGGAGGGGAGAGAGAGAGATAGAATAAACATACGCCAGATATATTTAACACTGGTCGTACCTCCACAAGTCGAGGAAGAAATTACAGAAAACTAACTCTTCGTGCGAGAATTTCATTTGTCCTTGTTTACCTGGACTCAAATCAGCTTATTTATTGTCATGAAGTATCAGTGAAGTGTCGAGAACTTTTGAATTCAAGTTCTCGTTTCATATTTAGAGCATGAAATGCATGCCTTTGTGAACGAGTAAATACATAATAGGCCAGATCGCCTCATCAACATTATGAAATGCACTGCTAGCTGGCGTGGGTGACCACGTTTCTCCACAGCTCCCGTTCTCCAGCAGAATGCATCAATTCATATGCTGATGCTAGTAGTTCATGGCGCAGGGCTGTGAAGAACTTCTCTCGCTGTCTTCTGCTGTCCGTGTACCCATTACATCTTATCTGTTTGTACATGTTCCTGTTGCCTTAGTCTAATAATGCTCCCACAAGCGTTGGGTGACTTATTTTGATATGAATGACGCATTTCCTTTGCCTTTTGGCATCTTTGAAAACATCTGCATTACCCATTTCACCCCGCCCATGGTATTTCTAAAGTAAAAGTAAAAGCACATTTCGGCGACTCAGTGGCATTTTCTGGCTTGTTTACTAATTGTTCAGCCTTAGTAGTCATATATTAAATTTTGTTCTATGTAATAAGCAATAAATCTTTCTCTACTGATTTCAAACATTACGTATCGCGTAAGGAGTTTGTCACTTTACAAAATTTAGTTTTTGCTTGTCTCATTCAAGTCTTTATTTCTGTGAAAAATTGCCCATATGCATGTTATATTAAGAAGTATGAAATCAACTAAACTCATTAGATTCCGGTATATTAATAATAAGTATAAACTCATTAGAATCGGGAGTATTAATGAGTATGAAATCAACTAAATTAGAATCAGTATACGAGGGTAAGTTAATAAGTAAGTCACAAATGGCTGTAGAAAAATAACTAAATATGATAATAACTTGAAACCAGTTTATTTTTATACATACATTGTCCCTTTATTTCTCAACATAATTTCCACCAACATTAATGCACTTATCCCATCGTTTGATCGGTCCTCCCAAATCGGTTGCATAGAACTGCGTGCTCTGTTTTCTAAACCACGTTTTCACTTCACATGAAACTTCGGCGTCAATCGCGAAATATCTCCCGCCAAGGTGAGTTTTCGGTGTTTATGCTGACAAATGTTTATCCCGTAAAGCGGTGAATAGCTGGGTAGAAAAAGTTACGAGGGCGAGTTGATAAGTAAGTCACACAGTTCTGTGGGATGGCAGATAAATTAAAACAAAGCACGCAGTTCTATGCAGCCGGTTTGGGAGAACTGATAAAACAATGGGATAAGTGCATTAATGTTGGTAGAAATTATGTATAGAAATAAATGCACAATGTATGTGTAAAAATAAATTGGTTTCAAGTTGTTATCATATTTAGTTATTTTTCTACAGACATTTGTGACTTACTTATTAACTTACCCTCATAATAATGAATATGAAATCAAATAAACTAATTAGAATCCGGTATATTAATGAGTGTGAAATCAACTAAGCTGATTAGAATAGGGTATAGTAATGAGTATGAAATCAACTAAGCTGATTAGAATCGGATATAGTAATGAGTATGAAATCAACTAAACTGATTAGAATCGGGTATGTTAATGAGTATGAAATCAACTAAACTTACTAGCTGGAGTAAAAAAACACGAAGTATGAAACAGCTTTACAATACGCAGTTATGGGAAAAGGGACGTTGCCTACATCAGCAAAGAAACACAAGAAAACACAAGAACATATAAACGAACGAGAAGATACTACAGTGACTTATATAGAGACTTACAGTCTTCATGTAATCACCGTTGTGTCTTCTCCAAGGGTTATATTTTGATGTATTTTCATGTGTTTGCTTATGAAGGCATGTCGCCGCAACGTCCATTGTCTTCTATAATTGCGTTTTGTAAAGCTGCCCTTTTTTGTTTACACTTCACACAGAATGAAGTTCACAGATTAAAGAACGCTACTTACGTTAACATTGAAGTTTTCTCATTAACTAACACGCGACTCACTATCAAACTCTTGCATTTAAAAATCTTGAATCTGAAATCTTTAGTTCTGGGCGTGTTTTTATGCTTTTTTATCAGTTAAAAGTTCCAGGTATCTTCCAATAACCGTTACTCTATTCTAACTTGCATGCTAGTTAGCTATTAGTAATCCCAACTGACATGATTGCTTTATCAGCAATGACTCATTAATTTCTCACCGAGACAATCATCCGCTTGATGCATTTTCTAATTTTGTTAGTGGGCTAAGGTATTTACAAATATGAACCAGTTTGAAAACAGTGTTTACTGAAGTTTTAGTAATGAATTTTAGACGGTATGGCTTCATCATATGCTGATTATGTTTGTTTACAAGGCGAGGTTAGTATACTTATTACGTATGTGGCTATGTGTCGAACTAAGAACAAGTTACTGCAGGCTGACGCAGAGCTTGGGGAATCAAGCGCGCAGGGACATTTGTCATTTGGCATCATATGCGGCAGTCGGTTTTTAGATCATGTGTTTTTTCCTGTGGCAATATATGGCCGTGCGTCACGGACTATTTCGCAAACACTAAAGCAGACAACCGAAGCTTTTGAATGCAAATGTTACAGAGAAGTTCTTAGAATATCCTGGGTAAAATTGCTTCGTTATATGGTTTCTTACAGTTTCTTCGTTATATGGTTTCTCGCAGTGTCTTTGTTATATGGTTTCTCCTCCAGCTCCACTTCTACAGGCTTGACATCTGGGGGTGAGGGGTTGGGGCGGTGGTGGGGAGTGGGGTATTTTGGGACTGGTATATTTAGAAATTCCTCAAAACATTCAACAAATCAGTTCATGTGAACTTCAATGTTGGAGAGACCTTTCCCATTACTATTTTTTTTATTAAGTTCACATGGCTGATTATATTTTTCCCGCTATTGTCCGTTTTGATGCGTTAAAGTTCTCTGAGGTTTCCTTTCACTGCTACTACTTTTACCTCTTTTGCGACGCCTTCTTAATACTGCCTTTTATCTCACTGTACATGCTTTCTAACTTCTTTATTAGCTTCTGTGTATTTTTCATTGACTCTGACATTTTAGTAGCTCTGGTTAAATCTACTTTTTTTTTCTTCCCCCCAAACTACCACCTTTTCCCCCTTCTATTTCTTAAAGGCATTTTCCATGCTTTATGTTGCTGTTATCTTTTCTCCAATGCCTTCTATAGATGATTCGTTCCAAATGCTTGTAATTTTTAGCATGCTGCCTGCTGTCTTTCATACTCACCTCATCTAGTAACTGTAGGACCTGCCAATTATAGGAGGCTGTGACCAAACATTGTTTATTTATTTCACTATTTGTGAGATATTCTACATTGTTTTGATTTCCATGTCTATAAGATGTTAGGCATCTCCCGATTTTCAACTTAATTTTACTTGTCAGCGGATGGTGATCTGAAACTATTTTTGCACCTCTAAAGATCTTTACGGCACGTAAAGATTATCTAAATTTCTTGTTAATGCAGATATAGTCGATTTGGTTTTCTGTATTGTAGTTTGTTGACAAAGTATCGTCTGTCCAGACGGCAAGGTGCCAATGATGATTGTAGTTTGTTGATTGATATCCACGTTGCTTGCTGTATTCTTTTATGTGCAAAAAGACTTCCGCCTATGACATATTGATTCACCTCACAAAAATGTTCGTTCATTACCACAAGTCCTTGTTTCCCCGTAATGTCCTCACAACCCGTTTTATCCGATCATATTTTGACATTTAGGCCACTTAGAAACATTTCCTATTACATTTCTTTGATTACCTATAGTATAAGAAATTTCATATAAAATTCCTCTTTGGCCGATTCAACCTTGTCATATATTGGTGAGAAACACTGAATCACATTCATGTTTACTTTTTTATGGTTCTAAGTTTTGCTGTTATTATTCTAGAGCTTACTGCTTCCTACTCTATTAGTGCTATCTTTGCTTCTTTAGATAGTTTTATAGCTATAATTTCACGGTTAAGGGCGTATTCCTCAGTATGCCCTGAGAACAGCACTGTTTCACCCTTGAAGAAGCTTTTTGTCTGCTCCCGCCCATGTTCTTTCGCATAATCCCAAAATGCTAAACGTATATTTCATTTCCCCTACCACTTGATCTTTCCCAAATGACCACTTGTAATCTTTCCCAATTCATACATAGTTCTAGCATTCCAGACGCTAATTCTGGAGATGTTTGGCGATACATCGGCAATCTAGGCCTCCCAGGACTTTCTCCGCAACGCGTCATACTTCTCAGAAAAGTAAATATATAGGATACCACCTTCTACATATAAAGTTTTGATTCATGGCCCTCTCAACACAGACAAGTGCCTTCATTGAAAATGTGATTACGATGAGAAGCTATTTGACCAATGCTAGTTTAATATAAAATTCTGAAATCGACGGTGCTATTTCAATGGTTAGATATGAATTCTGACCATATTCCACAGTTGTGGGTTCATGTGGATGATAGGCCTGGCTAATGACGACACCATTTTTAGGGAAAGCCGACTCCGTGACGAAGGTGTTACGGACGCAGCCCGTAATCCCGCATACCCGCTTTCGAAACACAGCAATGGTCGATTTGGCAGCAGACCGCCTTACGTTGGTTTTTATGAAATGGTATGGGTGCCGGTCGTTCAGAAAACAATGGCAAATACTAGACAGAATCATGAACAGAAAAAAATGCTGGGATTGACAACTACGTCCTGTAAAGGATATGCAACAACTAAATGGTCATGCGTCCGAGTACGCTTGTTCCTGACAGGTTCGAATTCCCGTGGTATCTACTCATATGAGCTCCAAACAATGCATTGGTGTTTACTTATGTACTGTAGTAGCGAGAAGAAATGCCTAGATGTATATTTTTGACACAATTATTTCATCTTGCTAGACAGTTATTTTCTTCCCCTTTATTTAGAAATATTTACGGTTGCTTGGATTTTACAACTTAAGTTGTCAACCGGATGGTACAGCCAGTCCCAACCAACTCTCCTGAATCGTCTCTTACCACATGCCTGAAAGGTTACAGTGTTACTGTTCTATTGTTTACTTTTCAGGGTCCAGTAACATTGGCGCTATACAAGTGAGAACTATCAGCACGCTGATCGCCGCGTGTCACTGAAGCATTTGAAACAGTAATTTAACTCTTACAGGACGTAAGAATGTGCTCATGTTTTGTGCAGGAAGTTTGTCTCTCTTTGAGTTGTCATATGTTGTACGAGGTTTTATTATCCAGTTTTACCTTCGCATGTTAATAAAAGAACGATTTAAACTCAATAGCCGGGATACACTAAAAGGAAAATGTAAATGCTAGCATTCAGCAATACTACATTCTTACACGAAGATTTGGAAATATCGACAAACAATATTGCAAATAATCGTTCTTGTAAGTGTTAATTTTTCGCATGGCACAATCTGGGACTTTGTTCACGACTGGGTAGGGTGCCAAAATTAGTGCAGCAGGTGATTGCTGCGGTAACTGACAGATGACCACAGGAAAATATCTTTACGGTGTTCTCACCCATCGTCCCCGCTTTAATATAAACGGTGAGTGTTCCTAGGAACAAATGATTACTGGATATGAAATGTGAGTCATCAGCTACTGCCCTGAGACAAAGGCCCAATCAAAAGCATGGCCGTGTCTTGGGTCGAGTAGTGTAAACACCCTAAGACGTCTACCAACCCTTTTTTTCGCATATCCTTTACAGGACATCGCAGTCAACACCAGCATTTTTCGGCTGCTACTGATGTCTTGGCAAGATTACGCTCAGTAGTTTATCATTGCTTTCTGAGCGACCGGCTCACATACCCCCGTAAGTAACCAACGCGACACGATCCTCTACCGAATCTCGCACAGCTGTGTCACCCACGTGAATATACGGGGTTATGGAGAAAGTTGTTAATGCCTAGGCCAGGGAAACCGGCCTACCAACCCTAGGAAAATTATGTCAGCTGTTTTGTTTGCCTCTGTGTGTGTGTGTGTGAGTGTGTGTGTGTGCGTGTGTGTGTGTCGTTTTGTATGTGTGTTGTTTGTTTTGCATTCGCTCGATTTGAACTCAAGCGTAGTCCATGTGCTACTAATTCTAGAGCACTAAGCTGATTTTTGCGTATATATTAGTCTTCCCTATTACCGGTGTCCCTCGCCAGCGGCGAACACACTCCGACTTTTGAGGTACTTGTAATTTACGTCCCTAATTCAAGGACGAAAAGTCAACATTTTAGTCCAATTGACCGGTGTAGGGGTGTGGACATCACTCATCATGATACGTCAAACAGTGCTTGTGGTGGACATCACTCATCATGATACATTAAACAATGCTTCTGGTGGACATCACTCATCATAATACAACCAACAATTCTTCTGGTGGACATCATTCATCATGATACAACAAACAATGCTTCTGGTGGACATCACTCATCATGATACATCACATAATGCTTCTGGTGGATATCACTCAACATGATACAACAAACAATGCTTCTGGTGGACATCACTCATCATGATACAACAAACAATGCTTCTGGTGGACATAACTCATCATAATACAACAAACAATGCTTCTGGTGGACATCACTCATCATGATACATCAAACAATGCTTCTGGTGGACATCACTCATCATGATACATCAAACAATGCTTCTGGTGGACATCACTCATCATGATACACCAAACAATGCTTCTGGTGGACATCACTCATCATGATACATCAAACAATGTTTCTGGTGGACATCACTCATCATGATACATCAAACAATGCTTCTGGTGGACATCACTCATCATGAAACATTAAACAATGCTTCTGGTGGACATCACTCATCATGATACATCAAACAATGCTTCTGGTGGACATCACTCATCATGATACACCAAACAATGCTTCTGGTGGACATCACTCATCATGATACATCAAACAATGCTTCTGGTGGACATCACTCATCATGATACATCAAACAATGCTTCTGGTGGACATCACTCATCATGAAACATTAAACAATGCTTCTGGTGGACATCACTCATCATGATACATCAAACAATGCTTCTGGTGGACATCACTCATCATGATACATCATACAATGCTTCTGGTGGACATCACTCATCATGAAACATTAAACAATGCTTCTGGTGGACATCACTCATCATGATACATCATACAATGCTTCTGGTGGACATCACTCATCATGAAACATTAAACAATGCTTCTGGTGGACATCACTCATTATAATACACCAAAAATGCTTCTACTTTTGAAATCACCCTTAAAAAACCAACCAGAGCTGATCAACGAAGAATGACTCAGATGTCAGGGAAGACTGTGCTGTTATAGCATGGCAATGCCCCGCCAATCACAAAACTTGACACAACGAATCTTGGGGAGAGGCTGGGACATTCATCAACACTGGGTCTGCAGCTCTGATCCATCACCCTGACATGGCTATCGATTCCTATCTGACGATCAAGTCAGGCATGAAAACCAAAACATTGCTGTGTAAACAGGATGCCACCTTCTACAGATCGGGTTTTGATTCTTGGCGATCTCACACAGACACGTATCGTAGCTGAAATGGTGACATTGGTGAGAAGGAACGCAACGGTGTATATTTTTGACACAATTAATTTATTTAAAAAAAATATAATTTACAAAGTGCATATGTTGAGAGGGGAGCGCGTTAACAAAGCTGATAGAGAACTGCTGATAATATCATCAGCGCGGTCGAACGCGGTTTCGTCGCCTTCTAAAGTGAGGAAACGATTGGCCACTTGTTCATCCGTGCATACAGGTCAACAAAATAGTATGGCGCTGTCACATCAAACATCGATAGCAGGATGTATTTCAGGATCCTCGCCGGTGCTACGGAGTTCATGCACTGAGCTGAGTTTCTCCAGGCTAAGGTTTGTTTTAGTTAGCAGGAGAACGGAGCACTTATGGGTTACACCCGTGTGCCATGATGTTGATCCATCGACTAAACTAAACTAAACATCCATAGCAGGGAACTTCTTCATGACAAATTTTGTTTCCATTGTTTATAAGTTGAGAACCTTATTTTCAGAATTATCCTCGTATTTTCAACAGAGCGACAAACATCTGGTTATTTTAGCAAACTAGCACTCTCATGAATAACCCTCAGAATTATCCTCGTGTTTTAAATTATACCCTCAGAATTACCCTCTGTATTTTCAACAGTGACACGTATCAGATTATTTTAGCATTTTGTTGTTTTAGCAACAACATCCACTGCATAGTGAAATTATGAAGGCGAAGGGCAGCAGGTAAAAAAGAGGACTGTCGTAGATGGGTCAAGCCGAAGACATTCTTCAACAGGTGTGTTCACTTGAGGATTTTGGAACCTGGCGTGGAGTGGGTGCAAGTGCCAACAGATTTCTGCACATCCTTTTCAGTTTGCATCCAACTAGATAGAAAATGCAAACAAGAAAATCCGGCTGCTGTGGAGGCTGAAGTACATGCGTTTATTTTCGAGAATTCGCTAGACGGTGATGCGGTCATCTACACAGATGGGTCGGTCGTCCGACATGTGAGAAGCTCATGGGCCTTTACAGCTCAGGCCGGAGGGAGAATTGTGAAGGAGGACTCTGGTGCTTTCACTGAAACCACAAGTAGTCTGACTATGGAAGTCATGGCAGTAAGTAAAGCAATAACATGGCTCGAGACACAGACATTCACTAGGGCATGTTTCCTTAGCGACTCAATGAACATGATCAAGAGGATAGAGGAGGGGTCGATCCGAAGAGAAGGGTTGCTGCCTCTGGAGCGGTCTCGGCTGACAAGGAATAGTTTCATCTTCGTGCCAGGGCATGTGGGAGTACAAGGAAATGAGCGGGCTGACAAGCTCGCAGGTGAGGCTACTGTGGAGGGCGGACGCGCCATGGACCAGGCTGACATTCTGAATGCTCTACGAGAAGTAAGACTTTTGCGTGAACCAAGTGATGACTGTGAATGTTCAACCATGGCCAGACTGCGAGAACAGCAGATTAAAAGAGGGGTGGCCAAACAAGAACACTACGCAGGAAGCCAAAGAAGATTGATAAACCAACACAGAACTGGTGTCGTTAGCCGCTACACGCTGCGGGATTTGCTGAGGAGGGGATCCGAGCACTTATGGACTGAATGGTTCGATGTGCAATGAGGATGATCTGTCAACTAACTAACTAGATTATTTTAGCAAACAAGCACGCTCATGAATAACCCTCAGAATTACCCTCGTGTTTCAGATTTACCCTGGTATTTTTAACAGCGCGGCAAGCGTCAGATTATTTTAGCAAACAAGCCCACTAGTGCATTAGCCGGATCCTTGCATATATACATTGTTATCAGGGAAATAGCGATACATTGTGCAGCGGACTAACTATCAGGGGCATCCCGGTCTAAACTAAATAGTCCCGGTGGGAATTTGTATGTGCGCTAATTTCTTGCTAAACAATTTTGTTGATTTTTCAAAATACCAGAACTCCTATTCTAAATTAATCTGACCCATATTTTATAGACCAATCGGCGCTTGGCGGGTGGTGTCGTCAGTATCAAGCGGCCGCGCTAACTTCCCAGGAAGGGATCGGGCAAAATTATGACTGACAAACACACAATAATTTATTCCGGAGGATATACAAACGAAAAAGGTGTAGAAATAATATTTGATAAAAAAACGGCCAAGTCAATAAATGGACTTAACTATTACAGACAAATTCTTAGAATACCTTGGTCAGACAGGAAGACAAATATTGATCTTCTGCAAAATCAAAACATGGAAAAAAAATTGGCTTATAAACAGCAACATGTTTAGAAAATTGAAATAATTTGACCGTATAAACAGCAACATGTCTCAGAAACTGACATACTTCGGCCATGTTAAATGCCACCGTAGTTTGGAGGGCGTCACCTTGGTGAAGTGGATACGCTGCCTACTTCGCGCTGCGAAGGTTGTGGGTTCGATTCCGGATTACAACATTCGGTTAACGAGCGCAGTTTTCTCGGATGGATACCAGGATATGTCGTAAGGCGGTGTGATATTGACCGCATCACCACTGGAGTGTTGATTGGTCTATAAATATATGAGGCTAGCGCCATATACTTGATACACCTCAAAGCTTGTAAAAGACAACTGTAAGTGACCTCTAGATTTTACCAATAAACCTGAAGAATAAAGGCCGCCAGGAAAGTCTATCGTCGCGAACTGTGTAGGTTAAGATTTTCTTCTCCCCCCCCCCCCCCCCCCCGGGTCAGATAAAATATAAAAATATATCACCCTTGCGGGGATTCGAACCTGGGCTTCCCAAATGGAAGCCCGGTGTACTAGCCCCTAGGACTGATGCTCCTCTATGTAACTAATAAAGGATCCAATTTCACCCCGTTCGGCGTATAGGGAATATGGTGCAGGCTTCAAATGTTTAGACCAATCGGAACTCGATGTGTAATAGGGTTAATACCACGCCGGTCGCCTTAACTCCCTAGGACATTTCCTGGTACCTATTTATAGGCTAGGTTGACGGGTAGGTCCAGGTCGCTGGGGGGCAAAATTCACGCCTCTTTGGGGATTCGAACACATGATCACCGAGCAGGCAGGTCAGCGAGCTAGTCAATCGGGTTCCCGATTCACTGCGTAAGGAATGTTACATACGAAAATTACAAGTAAACAATTTAATATGGGAGGCTTGAAAGATTCGTTTCTGCTGGCTGAAACAAGGTGACTTGTCTGTTTGCAGCAGTTAACAAAGGTTACTTCAAGGACAGGGGTATGCTAATAGAAATCTCGTGTTCTCCCGGAAAATAAAACCAGTCAGCCAAGCAGTTTATGGTACAACAACTCTCTTGACAAGGGCGACAACTTTACATCAAGTTTTATGGTAAGTTTTACCGCTGTCTGAAGGTACATCTACATGAATACGAGGATGATCATTATACGGCAACGATATCTCTAGATTCTAGATGATTCGTCTTCTTGTTTGTTATATCCTGACTGCTGTTGCCCTGAAGTGTCGCAAAGAGGAGGTGGATGTAACTGTCTGTTCTCGTTTGTCTTTTTTGCTTGTTTTTTTTTTTACTGTTGCACGTTGTGATCAACCCCAGGTTGATTTTCTAGCAAGTTGCCTGCTCCGTGGTGAAGGCGTTACAGACGCAGATCGTAATCCCGCATACCGCATTCGAAACACATCTGCGGGAGATTTAGCAGCAGACCGCCTTGCGTTGGTTTTTTACGAAATTGTATGGGTGACGGTCGTTGAGGAACTAATCACGAACTACTGAACCTAAACTTTCCAAGAGATCACAAGCAGCAAAAATGATCAGGTTGATTGTAAAATGATATGAAACTATTTTTAACCGAAAGAGAAGTAAACCTCAAATAATAATTGAAAAAATACCTTACAGCACACTCCTTACCAATAATAATAATAATAATAATAATAATAATAATAATAATAATAATAATAATAATAATAATAATAATAAATAAGTTATACTACGACACAACGACTCATCGTTTCGATTATAGTAATTTTCTTCAGGAACAACACACACAGATCTAAAGAAAAACATGAAATTAGATAACTGTATAACATTAAAATATAAACAGAAAAAGTCTAGATATGACCCCTTGGGTGAGCCCAGTGCCAGAGCGCTATATGTGGGCTCTGTAACAGAGCACCATCTCTGTTAATAGCTTAGGAGGGGATGATGTGCAAAGACTATGTGCATCCTATGAAAACGTAACTAAGGACGCTCAAGCCGTGACGTGGGGGGTTAGGGAAGTTAGTTACCAACTGATTAACTTGCAGTCAGGACGTACTGTTGACATCTGGTCGCTAATGTATACCATCTACTGAATGAGAAAATAAAAGAGAATTCAACTATTACTATGCTTTCGAGTTGATCTATTCGCACCACCTCAGATTCGCCACCAGCCCTGTTATATAAGGCGAAATGTTGCCAGTGACTAGGATTCAAGTCATGGGATGTCGCGGAATTGAAATTTGCCTTCACGAACAGAAATTCTCCAAGGGCACGCTGTGAAACCTTCATTGAACTACTGCGACAAAAAGATGGCTGTTTCTTCAATACCACGGCGTAAAGTTGGTAGCAGCTGAATTTGTCGTTTGCGAGGAGCTTTAACATGGCCATTCGCTGAATTTGTCGTTTGCAAGGAGCTTTAACATGGCCATTCTATGAAATTGTCGTTTGTAGGGAGCTTATCAAGGCGCCACTGATCAAATCCTTGCTTCGTAATCCTGAGCTCCGTTCGTTGCAGAGCTCGCTGTCAAGTTAATCCTGAACTCCGTTGGTTACAGAGCTCGCTGTCAAGTCTCCTCTGGGCTCTGTCGTATGTGAGAGCCGCTTTGTCAAGTAAATCAGTCGCAACTAAGTTAGAATTGGAAAAACTACAGCTCATCAAAATGACACTCAAGCAAAGCGATATCGTGAATGTGGAATCTTCGGAAGCGGGTGGGCATAGTGGGTTGCCGTCCTGCTGAAGAAGAGACCCTATTTAAATCGCTTCCTTAAACTAGAGCCGTTTCAAATCCAGACGTGCCCTTTTTCGGGTGAAGTCCAGACGAGCCCGCCAAAGGGTGAAGCCACAGTTCAGACGTGCCCAACCAGGGGTGAATGCCCAACCAGGGGTGAAAGTGGAAGTACTCCTCGCTCTAGAGAAGCCAGAGATGTCTGAGGATTGATGGAACCACCAGAGGCTGCTTTCCAGGGGTCAAAAAACCGACAGGACCACTAGAAGACAAGGTCGTCGTTTGGGGAAATCTAAGAAATTACAGCTTCAAGTATCCTTATATAATTACACAAAACGAACGGTATGGATTATTGATCTTAGGACAATTATTATAATTGTGTAATAATTTTTGTTCATTGATTAGATCGACCTTATTAGATTTTGGCAAGGACGATATCGTGGCAACACAAGATAACACAGATGAGACCTCTCAGTCGAGCAAGTACTGGGTGTGAATTGACTAATTAATTGGAACACTTAATCTTTATAAGAAGAAAAATAATTGCTTATGTCCCTTGTCTAATTTAAATGTAGTGAGATACTTATTGATATTTATTAATTATAATTGTGAATTTAGTTATATAGATAGTATAGTATTTCAGCATATTTCAGTATGGCAGAGGAACAAGTTTCGTTAACACTGGTGTTAACTGGAGTAGGCACGGCAATAGGTGGACTCAACACAGCAATAAAACAACAAGGAATAGGGACAGAGATTGAAAGATTTAGTGGACAGGCGAAGGATTTCAAGAAATGGATGACTTCGGTAGAGAAACATGCATTCTTGGTGGCGGCAACGGATGAGGAGAAGATGAAAAGTGCTTATCAGGCCACTACAGCACCAGTTTCGGATCACATTAGAAGAAAATTAGAGGCTAGAGTAGATGAGACATGGGAGCAGTTCAAGGATGACTTGGCCCACAAATATACTGAAATCACAGATCCTCAGCATGCGTTTTCAGTGTTAAGACAATCCAAGCAAAACACTGGAGAAACTGTACAATTATTTAGTGATAGGTTGATTAACCTAGCTGAGGAAGCATTCCTGGGAATGAACAAGATACGTTGAACAAGACGTACGAGGGGAGGAAGTGGAACGAATGTTGGTCGGGATTTTTGTAGACGGTATAAAGTCAGATGGACTGAAGTTTAAATTAATGAGAGAAAACCCTGAGAGATTATCACAAGCTGTGGATATAGCTGTACAAGAAGAGAATTTGAGACGAAGATTTAGACTAAGAGTAGGACGAGAAATAGGAACTAGTCGGGAGGATAGGATTGAAGAGCCCATGGAGATCGGAATATACAAGGTTCGGATGGAATAGAAGAGGAGAAATACAGACGTTGCAGGGAGGTAATGAAAATACTTATGATAGAAGAAGACAAATGAGAAATCCTATAAGAGAAACGGTAGGCAACACAAATATAGTCTATTGGGGTTGTGGTCAACACGGACACATTTTTAGGTTCTGTGGTAACAGGCGTGTCTAGTCGAATACACAAAATAGAAATGTTAATAACAGATCAAATAGGAATTTTGAAGACAGACAGAGGAATTTTACAAGCCCAAGAACACAGGAAAACCGGAATCCCACCTATTGAATAGGACCTGCGGTAGGAGGGAAGATAACAAGGTCCCAAGAATTAAAGAATATTTTAATGACAAGTATAGGAGGACGAGTAGAAAGTGCTCTCAACTGGCTGAAATCAAACAATTTTCAATAAATAAAACGGACCCCAGTTCTTGCATAATAGAAATAGGGAAGTATAGAATTCGAACATTAATTGATTCGGGAGCTCAGGTTAGTGTAATCAAAGAAAATTTTCTATACAAAATAATAAAAAATTGCAAAATATTCAGGAGTCATGATAATCTTCACTCTGTTACAGGACAAAAATTAGAGGTACTGGGCCAAACAATGATAAATCTAAAATTAGGAGGAATCAACGTAAGACATCTTTTTAACGTAGTGAAAGAGTTAAATAGGAACATGCTTATAGGTAGAGATATTTTACTAAAAAATGGTGTAAGACTTTTTTTGATCCGCATAAATTAAGATTCAAGGGCGTGTATGTAGATTTAGAAGAGGACATGCACATATCAGCACTGGTTAGAGTTAAAACTTCCAGGACTTTAAAACCACAAACGGTTAATCTGATACAGGCGAAAGTGAAAAGAAAGGGAGGTAATAGATGAGCCTGGTCTAGAAGTTCCAGATGGAATAATGACATTAGACAAACACTTAACTTTTCCAGTAATGATTATTAACAACACAGACAGAGAGATTAAATTGTACAGAGGATGTGTAATAGCCAAATTAGAACATGATACTAACAGCATATTAGCAACAGATAGAGTAGAAATGCCGAGAATGAATTATTCAGAAACCCATATGGAAAGAATCAATACCAGGAATAGACGTGGAAGAAGATGGGACATGCGGAATGATGAATTGATCCATCCATTCAGAAAACATACATCTCAAATATATTCAGTAGACAAAACAACAAGAGAACAAGAATTATTAGCACAGTTAAAAGCTCCACCAGAAAATAAGGAAATATTAGAAAAACTTGTAAAAGAGAATCAAGATGTTTTTGCAATTCACGACTTAGAATTGGGGAAGACCAAAACAGTTACTATGGAAATAGATACTGGAAATCACCCACCAATTAGTTTGAAACCGTATAGAACTCCCTTAAGGAATAGAGAAATTGTTAAAAAGGCAATAGAAGATATGTTGAAAGCAGGAATAATAACAAGATCTAAGTCAGAATGGTCATCTCCGATCGTCATAGTGACCAAGGCCGATGGTTCACACCGGTTCTGTTGCGACTACAGGGCGTTGAACAAAATCACTAAGAATATAGCTTACCCATTGCCGGTAATCGACGATATTTTAGGGCTACTTAATGGGTCTACCTTCTTCACTACATTGGATGCAAGGTCAGGATTTTGGTGTATGCCTATGTCGCCAGATGCTCAAAAGAAAAGTGCTTTCTGTACACACGCAGGTTCTTACGAATTTCTACGAATGCCTTTTGGGGTCAAAACTGCGCCTTCTCACTATATGCTATTAATAAATCAAGTATTAGAAGGCATGCAAAAGTTTGCATTAGCATATATAGATGACATTTTGATCTACACAGCAGGAGACGTACAGGACCACCTGAAACATGTAAAATTAGTATTTGACAGATTAAGAATACATGATGTTAAATTGAAACTCAGTAAATGTGAATTTCTAAAAACAGAAACTAAGTACCTGGGATACATTATTGATAGAGAAGGAATGAAACCAGATCAGGATAAAGTAAAAGCTATTAAAGAATTGCCTCCTCCAACCAACGTAAAAGAAGTTCGTGCTTTTATCGGTACATGTGGGTACTATCGTCGTTTCATTCCAGGTTTCTGAAAAATAGCAGAGCCCATCACTAACCTGACTGGTAAATATGCTAGATTTAAGTGGAATGATGAGTGTCAAAGAGCATTTGAGTTTTTAAAAAATAGCTTAACAGTAGTGCCACTATTGACACATCCAGATTTAGATAAACAGTTAATTTTGTATACAGATGCTTTAGATAATGTTATAGGAGCATGTTTAGCACAACCATATGAAGGAGAAAGATCAGGAATACCAGGAGTTAAGAATGAATGACCAATTTATTTTTTGTCACACAAACTTAGTAAATCTCAGCGAAAATGGTCTACTATAGAAAAAGAGGCATACGCTATCCACTATGCTCTTCGGAAACTTAACTATTATTTACATAACGCCAATTTCATTATTAGAACTGACCACATGCCCTTAAAATCTTTACTAGAAGCTCCAGTGCAGAACAGAAAAATACAGACATGGGCGTTGAATTTGCAGGGGTACAACGCGAAGATAGAGTACGTAGCCGGTAGGGACAACACCTGTGCGGATTTATTATCCAGAATCCCGTATCCAGAGACATCAGGAAACATTGAGGATGAGGGTGAACCCGAAATAGACGACCGAAACTGGCAAGTAAATATATTAGATTCTGCCATATTAAATAGAGAAGATTTTGGGAGTTTACCGTCGGATCAAGAATCTGAAACTAGGGCGGAAGACCCACATTTAAGACAATTTAATATGAAAGAAGAACAAGAATTAGATCCAAAAGTTGTGGAAATAAAGAAAAAATTGAACGAAACGGGTGAGAACAGTTATAAGAAAAAAATTTTAGTCTTGCAGGATGATGATCAGTTATATTACGTAAATGAAAGAAGCGAACAGTTGAGAAAATACATTCCAAAACATTTAGAAATCGAGATTCTAAAGGCATATCATGATGAGAATGGTCATCATGGTCGTGATAAGTTAGTAAAAGCACTCAATAATAAATATTATTGGCCGAACTTATTTAAAACTGCTTGTAAATCCATCGATGCATGTGAAACGTGTAGGTTAAGAAATATGAAAACGATAAAATGTCCCTTACAAGATACTGACATTCCTCAGTTTCCAATGCAGAAAGTGAGCTTAGATATATCAGGTCCTCACCCTAGAACACTATCGGGGAATGTATATTTACTTCATATTGTAGATTGTTACAGTCTTTGGCCGGAGGTCCATGCGATTCCGGATAAGAGCGCAGATACCATCATTAATATTTTTCTACAGGAGTACATACCAAGATTTAGTTGCCCTCAGATCGTACTCACAGATAATGGTAAGGAGTTTGTGAACAAGAAGTTCGAGAAGTTATTACAGGATTTGAATATAAGCCACATAAAAACGTCCTATTATAGACCTTCTTCAAATGCGAAAAATGAGAGACAACATCGAACATTGTATAACATAATAGCAAAAATTGTTGAAGAACATGAAAAAGATTGGGACCTTTTCTTAGGATCTGCATTAAGCACGATACGCACAAATCAAAATGAGGGGACAGGTTTTTCACCATTTTATTTATTACACGGAAGAGAGCCTATACTCCCAATTGACAATCTGTTAAAACCAATACGTAAATATATGGGGGAGGATTTTCAGGAAGTTATTATACAAGAAATGCACAAAGCGCATGTAAGATTAAGAAACAATATAATTAAAGCCAGGGAAAGACAGAAAAAGTACGCAAACAAAAATACACAATTACAGGAATTTAAAGTAGGTGATAGAGTTTATTATAAGCATAGAAGAAACTCCAAATTTGATGCTCATTGGATTCCAGGTTATTATATTTTAGAAAAGTTAGGTAATGTATCATACAGTATAAAGAATCAAATCACAGGACATGTAGCGCGGGCACACGTAGAGCATTTAAGAAGAGATAATGAAGATAAGAGAAACAATAACAATAATAATAATTATTATTATTCAGACGATTTATATTCAGATGGACAACTCGTCAGAACAGCTAAATATACAATACCCCCAGAGGTTGGAAAAGATCAGGTACAAAGTCAATTAATAACAACACCAGTATACGATGATACTTATGAACAGACAATACCGAAAACTTTGATGAAAGAAGAGAGGAATACGTATGATGGTTGTTATGATAGTGTTGAATCTATGGAAGAAGAGGTAACCGCTCCATTTAAAAATACCAGACAAGCAGTGAAAAGGAGAATAGAGAGACAGAGAGAAAGAGAAGTGAAAAGACAGAGGAGAATTAGAGAAAATTCATCAAGCGACGATGACATGCCACTACTCGAAAGATCGTTAAGAAACTATGATAGACAGATTAGATTAGATATAGAAAGGAAAAAAATTAGCGGCTGCTAGCAACAGACATACAGATGAAGAAGAAGGAATGGATGAAAAT
This sequence comes from Cepaea hortensis, assembly GCA_963921405.1. NCBI lineage: Eukaryota > Metazoa > Mollusca > Gastropoda > Stylommatophora > Helicidae > Cepaea > Cepaea hortensis. The sequence goes on along the minus strand of OY992877.1, from coordinate 53,644,660 downwards.
TCAGAATCTAATGGAGATAGTAGCATGAAGGAAAATATTTCTCTACGAGAGGATGAAGACATTGATGTGGATATGGCACTTATACAGAAAAATCTAGAATTACTGAAGAAATGGAGACATAGTAAATAGATTGATAGAAAAGGCTGCAGATAGCAGGATGAAAATTTTGTGCTTTAAAGAAGAAATTGATAAATTGATGAAATACGGTAGCTGTGTATTACAGGTGTTTTATAGAAACAGATTGGCAAATAGCTTAATTAATAGTTGTGGTGAGTTGTCTTGAGGAGTAGACATGATGTTATATATTTTGGTAATAAGTTAGGTAATATGGATGTAAATTCTCGTGTGGTCTTGAAGATGTATTTTTATTGCCATTCGATTTTATGATTTGACTTGTTGAGTTTTGTTAATAGATAAATAATTTATTATTAGTCCATAAAAGAGACTAATAATGGATAGGATATATTTTGTTCATCATGTATGTCATATTACTTTGAATAATGTCTTTCTTTGAATTGGTTGATTACCTTTATTTGAGATGAGGGGAAAGAAAATTTGTCTTCAAAACGTTGGGGGTATGATATCATGTTTTGACTTCGTTTTGGTTGGCTCATGAATTATGATTTTAGTTGAACTGTCTTGTGTATTGAATAGTAATTACCCTTGTTTACAAATAAGTTGAAAATTTTGTTCACAATCAGTTATTGTTTTGTTTAGAATAAAGAGTAATAAGACGGGGCTTTATTTAAAACCCTTCGTTCAGAAAATAGTTAACAAACGACTGAGGATTAGAAGAGAGACACATTCTCCTTATGAGTAATAAGTTGTAGTAAACATGAGTACCAAAAACTTTGGCCTTGTGCTGGTAAGAAGGCTGCTACGCCAATCAGCGTTAATGTTTTAGGATAGGGAGGTTAATTAAATAGTGGCTATGAAGTTTTGGAAACATATGCCATGCTTAGATGACGGGGTTTTATAATGGTTCCTACACAAATAAAAGGGTTCTGGGGAGTTGAAATAGGAGCTGCATTAAGTCAGCATTGATTGAAGGTATATGAATTGAATGCCACATTATATTAAGGGATAAACGTGACTAACGTCTATAGCCGGTATAAAAAGAGGCTGTGACAGTTAGAAAATATAAGAAGCTTGTTAATAAAGAATGGATATTAATGGGGCTGTAGATAGCAGTGCATATGGTTTGGTACAGGGTCAGATGAACAAGGATGTTTGTCTTGGGATGTGAGGGGGTAAATATAGGAGCTGTGATAAACAGCGTTAATTAATTGTAAATATGTTCATGGAAAATGAACATGGTTAATGGTTTCATGATGGGACATGAGACAGGTGAAATATAGTCATGGGTGTGGATGGCAGCACAAATATTGAATATATAAGGAAGACATTTTAGATCGACTTAATTTATAACAAACAGAGATATATGTTCATAGATCATAAGATGTGTGTGTTTTTTTTTTAAATTTATTTGTAAAAGTTTTTGCGTTTGCAAGGGAGGTAAATGTGATTGCTTTTTGACTACTTCTTTATATCTTCATAACTGGGTGCGCACCCCATCTTTTCTGTCTGTCCTGTGTTGTGTTGTTGATGTTGAGAAAGAATGAGAAGTTACATAACGCAAAGTATATACCAACGATTTTTATGAACAATTGTATATATGAATTGAAATATCCTTATGAACTGTGTTTTTTAATGAAACCTTGTAGACTAAGAAACGAAGAAGAAGTATCACAGAACATAGCGGTTAGCTATAAGAGACAAGTGGAGAATGGGATTCGAAGGAGTAGAAATGAAGTTCATTGGTTAAGAGGTGGTTGGTTTAAGATGGGTTGGAGAAATAATATAGGGGTTAAGGTTTTAGTGAGAGAAAGAATATGTAGAATAAGTAGGTTAGGGATTAAGACTTTTCAATAAAGTCTTCTTAAATAAAGGGAGGAATGTAACAGAGCACCATCTCTGTTAATAGCTAATGAGGGGATGATGTGCAAAGACTAGGCACGGTTGAGCATCCTATGAAAACGTAACTAAGGACGCTCAAGCCGTGACGCGGGGGGTTAGGGAAGTTAGTTACCAACTGATTAACTTGCAGTCAGGATGTACTGTTGACATCTGGTCGCTAATGTATAACATCTACTGAACGAGAAAATAAAAGAGAATTCAACTATTACTATGCTTTCGAGTTGATCTATTCGCACCACCTCAGATTCACCACCAGCCCTGTTATAGCTCTGCAATTATGGAAGCCTCCTTGGATGGCGGGGAATGTCTATGGTCTGCCCCTGCTTTCCCTTGAGAGTTGACCGTGATGTTTTTGACCGTTATAACCTAACCAGCTGGGGTGTGAACGACACCACAACAGTGAGAGTCGAATGTCCCTCGAAACCTGCAGGAAGGTTAACCCGGTCAACAAACACCCGCAGAAATAGGATGTGTCGGCCTAAGAGCGCAAACAAACTTGGCACAGCGCAAAAACGTCCGAGTGAGAGTGCAATGTCCTTTGAAGCACCCGGGAAGGTTAACCCGGTCAGCAAATACCCGCAGAAGTCGGATGTGTCGGCCTAAGGGTGCAAAACTTGGCACAACGCAAAAACGTTTGAAAAAACACTCCGGATGAACGCAGAAGAAGAAGATATTCAGATTTCCTCAGCGTCTTTTTAACTCCATATAGTCATCATTTCATGGGTTGTCCTCTCGTCTTGTATCCAAATATTCTCATGCAGAATGCTTTAGCCGCTGGCCGATCTTGCTCCATTCTAGCCGAATAGCCCAGCCATTTAACTCTTTGTTGCTGTATAAAATCAGTAATAGGTGTTATCCCTGAACTTATTCTTAGCTTCTTATATGTCTGGCTATCTCTTATTATTTTTCCTGCTGTGTTTCTTATGCGTCTCATCTCACAAGTCACGATTTTACGACTGCGTGTTTGTAGATCTAGACTTCTAGATTACATCGTATACAGGCAATATTCTTCTACATTTGGCTGCATTACGTTGAAATAGGCAATTATAATCTGGAACATTGCGTGGCAGGCAACTGCCTTGACAAGTCGCATTTATTTTTATTAGCCTTTATCAATACCCGCCGGTGTTTGTGGCCTAGGCGTGGTGAACAGTGTCATAATCCCGACACACTGTATTCGAAGTCAGCCGAGCGCGATTTGGAAACTGATCACTCTGCGTTATTTTCGCAACAGTATGAGCGTCGACCGTTTAGAAAACAATGACAAATTACTGAACATACAATTGCCTAGAAAATGAGAAATAACAAATCCAATGCAGTCGAATCCTCACTCGGCATGTCGTGGGAGCTGTGTCTCCTTAACTCCTTAGCCTCAGGCGCTGAACGTTATGTATCCAACATCTGATATAATCAGGTATAGTAAGTATAGTTAGTATCATCAAGTGTTTTAAGTTAAGTGACGCCTGATATCATCAGGTAAGCAAGTGGGGCTGACTATAATGTCTCGACCCGCTAGATACACAGTTTAAATCACACTACTTACCGGGTCAGTCTCTCTTGGCCCAGTAATAACTCCGCACTATTCTTGAGGGGAACACATGAACATAGTGTAAATCAGCTCGGCAAATCTCGTTTCACAATGAAAACATTAAGCGCCTAGTGCCTAATGACAGGTAATTTAACACGACGAGGGGTGAATCTCATTTGGACTGGTCGCGTCTGCATTTCGTGAATAGATAAAACAAAGTGTGCCTGTATGTGGGAGCGTGTGCGGTGCACATATGTGTGCTTGGATGTGTGTGTATGTGTGTGTGTGTGTGCGCGCGCGCAAGTGCGTGTATTATGTGCGTGCGAATCTGAGAAAGGGAAACGGGTGGTGGTGATGGTGGAATAAAATAAAATGTTGATTAGAGAGTACGAAGATTCTTTTGCAGTTTGTAGCCTATTTAACGATGATTTACGGGACCCGTAGTGGATAGAGGTTAGTGCGTTTGCCAACCAAGACAGGGTTCTACTTCTGCGTTCATCCGGAGTATTTTTTTTTTTCTTTTTCGGACGTGATTGCGTTGTGCCTGTTTACAGCAGAGCTGCGTTCTTGCGCCGTTAGGCCGACACATTCGATTACTGCGGGCATTTTTGACCGGGTTAACCTTCCCGGAGAGACAGGGTTCAATCTTCCGCAGAATTAGGATTATATTTTTTATGACCTGTGCGGCCTTGGGGTCGACCCAGGCTCAGAAAAATTGGTCCCATACAATCTTCATAGGTTAACCATGGTATGGCTGTCGGTCGTTCAGAAAGCAATGGCAAACTACTGAACGTAAACTTGCCAAGATATCACAACAGCAACAATTGCTAGTGTTGACTGCGATGTCCTGTAAATTATATGCAACTAACTTAACTTCTATACAGCAAGGGTGGAGATCTATGTATATGTGTGTGAGTGGGTGGGGGGTGGGGGGCGGTAATGACGACAACCCCCGTTGTAGAAAACTGCAGTTGGCATATTTGTGTTAGAACTAGCACATCTTCTTAGGCCTGAGTGCACTGAGGATTAGGTGGCCATTCTTTCCCACACACGGCGAACGCCGAGAGCCGACATCCAACCGTCGTCCGACAGAGTTCATGCGATTGTCAACGTAGCATCCACTACACAGGTTCCATATAATATTTCAGCACTCTCTTTCTTACATTCACAATGAAAGAGTTTATTATAAATATACTATTTATCTTCTGAATTGCAGCCGTTGCTTTACCTATTCTGCTCATTCTTTCATCCGATGTTATATTTACCTTAAAATATTCTCTATAGACTGTATAACAAGTGACAATGGGTACACATACAGATTTCAATGTGTATGTCTATTGCGTCTTTTTATATTTACTTTGTGTGTCAATCAAGACCTGTGCGTGTATTTCTCAAACGTTTGCGTTGAAGAGATGGTAATCACTTACACGTGCAATCAATACTGATTCATCAGAGAAGTAACAGGATATAACAATAGGAAATATAAACAGTTAAGTATGTATATCTCCTGAACTGAACTTCTGCGCAGCTTTCAAAACAACGAAGGATTTGTGTGTTAATATTATTCAATTTAATCTTGCCAAGAAATCAACAACAGCGGTAAAAGTCTGGTGTTGACAGCGATGTTCTGTAAAGGATATGCGGGAAAAAAAAATTATTTTAAAAAATGTGCAGTTTATTGTATACGTGTGTACCCTGTGTTCGTGTTTAGTATATCTCACTTTTCGATCAGCGTGTATTGCGGAATGTGCATGTTGACTGCACGTGCGGTATATTGTATCTACATTCGCAGGTGTTTCTTCACATTAGTATCTTGTTTTATTCAACGTTACGATGGTGTTAGGTGTATCACCTTATAAAGAGGGTTCAATGGCGGTCTAAATGCGAGTGTATCGACTTTATTGCTTCGGGATTTAAGATGATTCAGTCTCTTTCCACACGGCAGCCTGCCGAAGGCATAGCAACACAGCACGAACTCCGTAGCTCCAGCGACGACCCCTGGGGTCTCCGAGAAAAGTTGTATTCGTGGGCGAAATGATAGAGTTTGGAATCGAACACACAACTTTCGGGCGTTGGGAAGGAAGCTTAACCACTTCACCGTGGTGACCCTCAATACGGAATAATGTCAGTTCAATGCAATAGTTTGAGAAATAAATGCACAGGTGGTGATTGGTACAAATAGTGAAGAAAGGACAGAAGTAAAGAGGAGAAGACACATTAGATATACAGATAGAAATCGGGTGTGCATACCCGATATTCCCCTATTGTCTGCTATAACGTGGGGTATCATATTTTATTGATACTATTTATCCTAATATGATCAAAGTTTCGCGTCTCTACTGGAGTTTTTTTTTCCCCCTCTTCTAAGTTATCTCATTAAAGTTTTGTAGATGTATAGCCGGAATATCACATTCACTTTAGCTAACGAAAACATGACACTTCATTACATCAAGCTTTTTGAACATTACTCATCAAGTTACTGTATATTTCCGCTAGCTGAACATGTGAAGAAATGCCAGCTGATTAACTTGATTTAGTGCAATGGGATGATTAATCGTCTTAAGCGATTTCCCGCATCTGTCATGGGTTTATATATCGCTTAAATGTTGTCATTGCGTTATTATACAACATGTCTGCTACCATATTGACAACTTTTAAGCCATAACTGTGACACACAGCTAGTTCCCATTGTCAGAGTCCTGATTTGCAATCAATAAAGGCTCGTGGTGACTAACAGATGTGATAACAATCACTCACACAGAATGAATGTACATAACACACGGTGACATCTCTCAACTACTTTAATCGCACTTCTCGCAAACAGCAATCATAACTGGCTTCGCTCAACTCGGCGATAATGCCATTTCACTACACATAGATATATAATACATCAGTTTATTAATGCAATATTACATACCATGCATTCAGTCGTACTATACTCAACAGGCTTTCTCTCATCTAGCGTCAACTCATACACTTAATACGTGCACTCCTCTCTTTCTACGTCTGTCCAGTCCTATGGTCCAAGGCTGTCTGCCTGCTAGCTGCAGTGAGCCCGTGTTGGTCCAGCTTTCTCCTCTCGTGGTCTCCGTGTACCATGCAGGCCCAGTCCCTGTTACTGCGTCGTAAGTGTTACTGCAGTTCACGTACCTGGCCGTCATTGCCAGGCGCCCGTGATGAAGACCCGGGGAAGATTCTGACACCCATCTTCCGCCAACGATTTTTGTTTAGAAAATGAAAACAATGTTTTTCCGTAGTGAATTTGAGTAACGAAGACACAAACAATAGATTGTACGATTTATTGTCTGGCAGATTTAGCTGAATCTTACGTACTGAAGAATTCACACACCATAAAGTAAATAACTAGATAAATCCTTCAAGCTGAAATATACACATGTTATCACAGTAGTGTCAATTGTCTACCACTGTAATTTAAAACTGACTTTCTGTTTGCACAAAACTGGCCTATGTAGATTTATCGTGATGGCTTCTGCAAACTTTAACAAGCGACTAGTTTGTGTATTAAACAACACGTGAAACGCACTGTCTCTATCAATCACATGACCGGTTTCAAAAACGTGCCGATCTACATAGGCCAGTGCTGCTTTGCTTGTGTTCGTTGGCTTGAGCTCCAACGCGAAGTCCTGTATGTTGGATGAAGGCATCCTGTTGTCCAACATCAGTGTGATGTAATACAGGACCTGAGGTTTGCGTGAGTATCCGTTGTCCCATGTCTGGCTTATTGGTGTGCAGACTGGTGGTTCCTCGCCGTACAGGCCGACACTCTCCGACTTCGGAGGAATCGGCGATCCTACTGACTTTAGCCAGGACCCCGAAGGGACCTGTTGCCCAGGACGCTCGACGAGGACGCATCAATAGGTCCTGGCCAGTATATAACAAGGCCCTGGTGCCTTGGAAACACCTCTGCGTCCCACATAGGCCAGTTTTGTGCAAACAGAAAGACATGAGAGTCAGTTTAAAATTGCCGCGGTAGACAACTGACATTACCGTGCCAACATTTTTGTTTAGTCCAAACCTACTTTTGTTTGGCATTGAATCACTTAAGTCAGCCAAAGTAAAGGACACTTTACGAGTGATCTCGAATGGAGGTCCCGGGTTCAAGCCCCGGTGAGGGCCGGGATTTTTTTCACGTGGACTTCTAGTAACAACATTTCCCCTGGTCTCTGGGTAGTGAGATCGGACGCCCGTGTGTATTGTTTCGCACGTAAAAAATCCTTGTTCGCATATCCTTTACAGTACATCGCTGTCAACATCAGTATCTTTCAGCTGATTGTTGATTTGTTAGGAAGATTAGGCTCAGTAGTTTGCCACTGCTTTCTGAGCGGCCGGCTCACATACCCCGTAAGTCACCAACACGGCGAGAACCACTACCAATTCTCGCGCAAGTTACGTTCTTTACGTCGATATACGGGGTTACGGAGAAAGTCGCTAACACCTAGGTCAGAGAGATCGGCAAAAAATCCCTTGGTAGTTGGAAATCGAAAAAGAGTAGCCCAACAGCGCTGCCCGGGCAAAATTTCTAGTTTAAAATCTACCCAGAGTATTTCAGGATCCTCGCCGGTGCTACGGAGTTCATGCACTGAGCTGAGATTCTCCTGACTCAAGCTTGAGTTAAGAAAAGAAGGGAGCACTTACGGGTTTCTCCCGTGTGCCGTGATGTTGATCCGTCGACTAAACTAAACTAAAGTAAAGGACAATTGTGCGAGCCTTGAGGCGTGTAGGGTGTATGAGGCTAAACCCATATGTGTATAGACCAATCAGCTCTCGATGGGTGATGTGTTGTAATACCACGCCTGCCGTCTTTACTTGCCATGACATTTCCTGGTACACATTATGGGCTGGGTTGACCTGGCTAGGTGAATGTAAGAAAACGGCCTAGAAAACATCACCCCCGAGCTGGCAGGCACGCGAGCTAACCACTAGGCTACCTTCTACACAGAGTTTAAAGCTAGTTGCGTATCCTTTACTGAACGTCGCAGTCAATCCTAGCAATTTAAACTTTAAATTCTTGGCAAGTTTACGTTCAGTAGTCTGCCATTGCTTTCTGAACAATCGGCACTTATACCATTGTACGAAAACCAGCGCAAGCCGATCTGCTTTCAAATCGCTCGCTGCTGTATCTTCGAACGTGATATGCGTGATTACTAAGTGCGTACGAACCCCTTCGACACAGCGCCGACTAATAATTTGACAGAGTGACTTATGAATATAAATGTTACATTGATTTATTTGGTTATTTCGGGATTTGAGATTTAAATATTGAGCACAACCCACTACTGGCAATGCTGATCGTATTCTGGTATGAACCTAAGACCTATGCACGTCAATGTGGATCCATATTGGCCTTAGGTTCATACCAGAATACTATCAGCGTTGCCAGTAGTGGGTTGTGCTCAATATATAAATATTACAGATGAGTTCTAAGAATATCTTGGGTAAAGAAAAGAACAAATGCATCCATACTTCAAGATCTGAATATTGAAGAAGGCTGGCTATTAAAGACGATAAAACGAAAATTGAAATATTATGGTCACTTGAAACGTCACAAAAGTTTGGAGTGAGCAATAATGGAGGGGTATATGCCTGGGAAGGGAGGAAAAGAAAGGCCAAAGAAAAGATGGGTGCAGGATGTGGTGGATGATCTCCAGATGGGTGTATCGGACGCGGGACAGAAAGTTGTTATGGGAGCGAGGTTCTGCAAAGGACATCTATCTGACTGACTGACTGACTGACTGACTGACTGACTGACTGACTGACTGACTGACTGGCTGGCTGGCTGGCTGGCTGGCTGGCTGGCTGGCTGGCTGGCTGGCTGGCTGGCTGGCTGGCTGGCTGGCTGGCTGGCTGGCTGGCTGGCTGGCTGGCTGGCTGGCTGGCTGGCTGGCTGGCTGGCTGGCTGGCTGGCTGGCTGAACACAGAAATCGTGCACAGTGATGCCCGGCAGTTTGGTGCACTAAAACATGGTAACGCTGGTTCTGGCTAAACTGAAGGAAAGACTTGCCATCTATATCTTCCTTTGCATTCAGGCCACACAATTTCATGACCCTATCGCAACACAGACTCACAGCAGGAAGCTGTTTCATGGTAATTTTTTTTTTTTCATCACTGTATGAGGTCTGGTTTATTTACTCTAGATGTATAGTGTCGGAACGAGTTGAAAATAGAATTATTGAAGCATGAAATTAGAAATCTTATTGTACAGAGAAAATAAGCATATCAGTGGCCCTGGCACATAAAAGTATAAGTTCACGCTATATAATGTTATCAAGGACAAGAAGTCAATACCCTGGTACTGGTATCTATGTGTGTCTTTCGGCGTCTGACATTAACTCTAGTTAATACTAGTTCAAACATGTATAAACCTATGAGGCAAGATACATTACCAGTACACCAACATTAACGTGCCCATTTAATGGCTGTAAAGCTATCCGTTTGTGAGAGAACATGGGCCTGCGGAAAGCTGTGAAATTGTGGTTACAAGTGTTAACTAATGTTAACTATTTAGCGTCAAACGCAACGTAGATTTGGATCAAACAAAAATGGATGGCGGAAAATGGGAAGTATTGATGTATTATAGTTATGACTTAAAATTGGTTAATATGGTAGCAGACATGTTTAAGAAGTTAGCCGCATATCCTTTGCAGGACGTCGCAGGCAATACCAGCATTTTTTGCAGTTTTGATCTATTTGCAAATTTACGTTCAGTAGTTTGCCATTATCCGGTCTCCCTGGCCTAGGGGTTAGCGACTTTCTCCGTAATCCCGTATACTCTCGTGAGTAACGTGACGTGCGTGAGAATCGGTGGCGGTTCTCTCCGCGACGGTAAATTACGGAGTATGTGAGTCGGTCTCTCAGAAAGCAACGGCAAACTACTGAGCGTAATCTTGCCAAGAAATCAACAATCAGCTGAAAGATGCCGATGCTGACAGCGATTTCCTGTAAAGGATATGCGAGAAAAAAAAATGTTAGCCATTGCTTTCTGAACGACCGGCACCCATACCATTTCGTAAAAAACCAACGCAAGACGATCAGCTGCAAAAATCGCCTGCAGCTGTGTTTCGAGCGCGGGTATGTGAGATTAGGAACTGTGTCCGTAACTCCTTCTCCGCGAAGAGGGCAGCAGACATGTAATATATATATCAAACTAAGGGGGTGGCATCGGGAAATCTACTGTATATACCCTAATGACAGATACGGTAAGTCGCTTAAGACGATTAATTGTCCCATGACACTAAATATGTTATAAACAGTCTAGCCAATTGTGATTGGATGAGTCAGCTGGAGGCGTGCGACATATTGCTGTTTAAATCTGTTAAACAGTCTAGCCAATTGTGATTGGATGAGCCAGCTGGAGGCGTGCGACATATTGCTGTTTAAATCTGTTAAACAGTCTAGCCAATTGTGATTGTATGAGCCAGCTGGAGGCGTGCGATTTATTGGCTGTTTAAATATGTTAAACAGTCTAGCCGATTGTGATTGGATGAGCCAGCAGGAGGCGTGCGATATAGTTGCTGTGTAAATCTGTCTGGCCAATTGTGATTCGATGAGCCAGCTGAAGGCGTGCGATATACGCGCTGTTTACCTCAGTTTGTCACGAGGTGGTCGAGAAGTGAAGTCTAATTTTTTTTTCCTCGTGCATATCTCTTACAGGACGTTGCAGTCAACATCAGCATTTTTCAGCTGCTGTTGGTGTATACTAGGCAAGATTACGCTCAGTAGTTTGCCATTGCTTTCTGAGCGGCCGGCTCACTTATCCCTAAGTTACCAACGCGGGAAGAACCGCTTCCAATTCTCGCGCGCTGCGTTAGCCTATGTCGATAAACGGGATTACCGAGAAAGTCGTTTAACTCCTCAGTCAGGGAGACCAATACATAAGTAAAAATTAGTTTGATGTAGAAATAAAGTGGCGATTTATGTTTGGCTGTTTATTTATCTATCTGCCTGTCTAGCTGTCATTGTTTATGTTCACAACGTTCGTTTGTTAGTTGTTGTGTTTTTCTATGTGAATGTAACGTGCACAATAAATAAATTGATGTACGAATGATGAGTGGTTGAAAAGGCCGAATATAAGACGGGCCTGCGCACTCAATTTGTGACCCTTTGAAAATAAAAGTTCGTTCGTTCTGTAAGAATTTAAAAGAACATATGTAGGTGTGGCCTTTGTGTGGATGAGTGCGTGTATCTGGCTGTGGGTGCAGGCATCTGTGCGTGTATATATGTGTGTGTAAGTGTGTGTGTGTGTGTGTTTGTATGTCTGGTTGCCTGTCTGCGTGCAAGGATGGATGGATGGATGGCTGGATGGATGGATGAATGGATGGATGGATGGATGGATGGATGGATGGATGGATGGATGGTAAAAAGGTAAGTAGGTAGGCATGTCCATACGCACATAATATCTATGGACATATTTATTAAGTATATGCCATCCATCTCTGCTTGATGGTTCAAGACTACGATAGCCACCTACTCTAACGCCCTCTGCTGCCTCATACCAATAACAAGTCTTCTTAGTAAGCGGATGGGCTCTAGATATGTGAACTTGTGAAGGAAACAGCTTCGACAAGACCAAATCTCCAGAGCTGTCCCCCCCCTCTCCCTCTCCCTCTCTCTCTCTCTTCTCTCTCTCTCTCTCTCTCTCTCTCTCTCTCTCTCTCTCTCTCTCTCTCTCTCTCTCTCTCTCTCTCTCTCTCTCTCTCTCTCAATGTGGAAAAAAAAATAATATTCTGTCGAGTCAAACGGCCTATGTAGATCTTGACTGTACCAATGGTATGGTATTTCCTCTAATAACTGAAATAACACGGCGAAGCATACACACGCACATATGTCAAGCCCATCTCTGAGTGTGGTTATCTAAGTCCTAGGTTTAGAACTATACTTCCTCTTTGTCTGATGTTCCAGTAACCCCGAGAACAATGCCAAGGGTAGCGTAGCTAATGATCGGGTCTCAACCCCTGGTCAGGCCAAGGGATAGAGAACAGGCCAAGTGATAGAGACCAGGTCACGGAGACCGGAGACACAAACCTGCTACCTTTTAGCCAGACTCGGGACAGTCAAAAGTAAAGTAACGTAAACCCGAAAAAAAAATGCTTGTCGAAATCGGGTGACATAATCTACAGGGTGGCGATAACGTGTAACGAAACTCGGTTTATGACGTCACGAATTCAAAAAAAAAAAAAGAAAAACGGTGCTAATCCCTTGGATCCCCGCTCAGCGGTAATAGTGCTCCCCTGCCCCTGTCCACCTCGAAAGGGCCCATAAAATACGACCTTCTCTCCTGTAGTGTGACACAGGAGGCTATGGTATGAGCCATTGACCAAACACTCCGGAGATTCAACATACAACTATGGAACACAAAATGGGTCACATACAAACAAAAATGCCCATAACAAATCGCCTTTATGGAACCAAATTATATGACATGCAACCAAGAGCCATTCTCGACGCCAATCACAGATTTTCAGTCAGAGGATATCAAGTCATGCGTGACAGAAACACTCCAAAGAAGACAAGAAGACTCCTGTATCAGGAGTTTCAATATTGTATTTCACCAAGAACTAACTCATATTTCTTCAGCTGTCGCAAAATAGTGCAAGGTATGAACAAAATGTGGGATGTAAGAGATCACCACTTTCATGTGGTAAAAACTCCGCCGCACGACAGGGGGCTTCTAATCGTCAGACTGCCCAGAAGCCATCTCATCCTCGGAGGGCTAACAACATTGGGCACCCGGTGCATCTACCATGGTTGACACTACATCCTAACTGACCGCGGGAAAACTAGCTTCTTTCCCCGGAGTTGACCTTAGTCATCACCTCCGCCTTGGTGGTAAGCTATAACCCAGTCAGTAGACGTTGCTGCTGATGCGTGTGCCTTTGACGTACTATTAATCTACAGTAAACCAAGGCCGAAAACTATGAAAATACGTGTAGTGTGAGCCAATATACGTTTACTGCTACTATAAACAGACTGTCGCCTGTATTGAAACTGTTAAATGGCTGTTAAGGGGCGTCTTGCATTTTAACTCGCAGAATTTCACTTCCGTCACATTCAGAAAACGACAAAAAACATAAACTACAGACTCGTTTACCCTGTCTGTGCTCTAATATTTCTCATTAATGGAGCATAATATTGTGTTCTGTGAAAAGCACGATGGTAAATTAATAAGTAAATCACAAATGGCTGTAGAAAAGTAACTAACTATGATAACAACTCGAAACCAGTTAATTTGTATACATACATTGTCCCTTTATATCTGAACATAACTTCCACCAACATTGATACACTTATTCCATCATTTTATCAGTCCTCTCAAACCGGCTGCATAAATTTGCGTGCCCTGTTTTAATTTAAATGCCATCCCACAGAACTGTGTGACTTACTTATTGACTCGCCCTCGTAAATTTGTCTACCCAACTATGCACCGCTTTACGGGAAATCGCTAGGGGCTAAGTCCACTGAAAACCCATCTTGGTGGGAGACATTTCGCGAATGACGCTGAAGTTGAATGTGAAGTGAAACGTGGTTTAGAAAACAGGGCACGCAGTTCTATGCAGCCGGTTTGGGAGGACTGGTTAAACGATGGGATAAGTGCATCAATGTGGTGGAAATTATGTTGAGAAATAAAGAGACATTGTATGTATAAAAATAAACTGGTTTCAAGTTGTTTTCATGGTTAGTTATTTTTCAACAGCCATTTGTGACTTACTTATTAACTTACCCTCGTATTTCTCATTAATGGCGCATAATATTGCGTTATGTGAAAAGTAATAACTTTCGGCTTTAAAAAAAAACAATGTGTGTTTGAGCTACGTCTTCGGTTCCCGAGAGCATTTTTCTTGGACACGCCTGATGGTCGTCGCTGGAGCTACGGAGTTCGTGCTTTGTGCGACGCTTTCGGCAGGCCGCCCTGCGAAAAGAGAACAAGCCATATGGGATAAGACCT
>OY992877.1:53602692-53622692 GCA_963921405.1 Cepaea hortensis | reverse complement strand
AAGTAAAACAGGCTCTATATAGCATTTCAGCACTCTCCTTCTTACATTCAATTATAGTGACTTATTGCATAAGATACTTTTCATTTTCTGAAATACAACTATTGCCTGCCCTAATCTGTTCTTAATCTCTGTTTTGCATCTTCCATCCGATATTATAATTGCCCCTAGGTATATATATATTATGATATTCTTAGTTAGTTAGTTAGTTAGTTAGTTAGTTGGTTGGTTGGTTGGTTGGTTGGTTGGTTGGTTGATTGGTTGGTTGGTTGGTTGGTTGCTTGGTTGGTTGCTTGGTTAGTCGCGGCTCCAACTTCACGGCAACGGGTCGTCCCCATTATGCTCCGTTCCTGTGCCAATGAATATCACACGAAATGCTCCTCATTGCCAAATGTGAAAAGTGGAATAGACAGGAGTCTCGACAAACCAACAGCCTGCACAGGCAGACTGTGCATAATGCCGCCGTCAGAATGCCAACACAAAAGTCCTCCACGGAAAATACAGTTCATCGCCGATGGAAGTGGCTGTCACTAGAAAACCAGCAGACACACGTTATTGCATTAAAAGTCGAGAGGATCGACTTCATTGCCCCGGATTTATCCCATATGGCTCGGTCCCCTTCGGCAGGGCGGCCCATTGAAAGCATCGCACAAAGAAAGAATACCGTAGCTCCAGCGACGACCCCAAGAGTCTCCGAGAAAATGCACTGAACCGAAAAGCAACCCAGTCAATTCCAAGCGACAGACCGACCGCCATCGTTACGAACATGCTGTTCACGCTACAACAACCGCGGACAGCTGTAAAAACATTCCAAATGAAATTCACAACTCACAGTGTCGCGCCACGCAGTCAACTCAGTAGTAAGGCGACGGAACCATGCACTACCAGTCCAAAATGAGGAAAATGCGACTGCAAACTGTAGTCAGAAGCGTAAACACTCCAAAGGCTTAACGGTTCAAATGTGTATCCACCATACTGGGAACCGGAAGTCGCCTAATGTATCCTTGAAAACAATAAGTACATCACCCGCGTACACACACACACACACACACACACACACACACACACACGTGCGCGCGCACGCACACGTACACACACACACACACTATTTTTTGTTCAACTTTTCTTTATTGCCTTCGTTTATAATATGTGCAAATAAATTACCTTTTTACAGGCCTTAAGATGCGTTAGGGCATATGGTACTATTCCCATATATGTATTGACCAATCAGTGCTCCGTGGGAGATGTAAATCAGTATCACGCCGACCGCCTTCACTTTCCACGGTATTTCCTGGTACTCATTTTAGGATGGGTCGACCTGGGAGCTAAGGTCATTTTTTTGTATTCGAAAAAACTTCGATGAGGATCGAATTCCTTCCCGCTCGGCCGGCAGTCGAGCGTCTAGCAACCCTGCTATCACGTCCCCCACAATGTGCGGCGTATGTTTTAATGTGCGATAAGAGAGGGTCGTGGTGGCTTGGTGGTTAGTGCTCATACTTAACTGATTCGGCGCCGAAGGATAATATACCGCCAAATGTGACCTCCCGTCGTGTTATTTGTTTTGTTTTGTGATATCTTCCGCAATTTCAGTTTTTAGTGAACGTAAATTTACATTATAATACATGTTCATTTGATTGTGTGCTATGTTTGTTGCAAACCTACATTTTCTTTTCTTTTTTGACACTGAACTAGTTAACAACACAGCCCGGAAACAAAGAGAGCTGCAGTGAAGCAGCTAAGGAAATTGCGACAGACACCCCTAAGTTCACGAGAAGAAGTGGACATAGCGGAAAATGACAAGAAAGACAAGGTGGAGGCTTTCAAGCGATGTGCTGCATAGGCCAAGAAAGTAAAATGGGAATGTTTTATGAAGGAGGTTGGAGGTGATAAAACACTGCATAAATTCTGGAAACTGTACAGACAAATGCAAAGAAAAGATCGGCCTACGACAGTAGGAACAATTTATAAAGAGGATGGGGTACGCGTGACAACAGACAAGGAGAAAGGGGAGGCGTTTCTCCAGAGATTTTTAGAGCAGACCAATCACAGTGATGCTGATACCAGGGATGCAGTTAGAGTGGAATTATCTGACACAATAGAGAATATGCCTTACGAAGACATCATATTGTTTGAAGATGTTAAACATATTTTGCAAAAGGCAAAAGACACGGCACCAGGGCCTGATGGTGTCAGGTATGGCCACATGAAGGCTTTGAGCGATGTGGACCTGAAGGAGATGGCCGGCTGCTTTAATCAGAGCATTAGGACAGCGTCAGTACCGCAGGATTGGCTGCATAGCTATCTCATCCCTCTCCCAAAACCATACAAGGATCATTCAAAGCTTGGCGGCTTTAGGATCATCACCCTTCAAAAAACATTTGGGAAGGTTTTAGAGAAGATAGTCGCTGTTAAGCTGCAGGATTTTTTGGAAAGGGGGAAGCTTCTTCCAAGAGGCCTGGGGAGCTACAGGCCAGGAAAAGATACCTGGTCGAATGCGGCCACCTTTGCCTTTGACTTTTATGAGGGGTTCCAGAGTAGACAGGAAACGATGGCGGCAGCGCTTGATCTCGAGGATGCGTACAATAGAGTTCGCTATGATATTTTGATGACCGCACTTATGGAGAAGGGGGTCAATCCCTGGTTAGTGAACTGGATAGCGGCCGTCCTGCATTCTTGTCAGGTTGCTCTCTGTCTGGGCGCATGGACCTCAGAGCCACATATTTTAACCCCGGGACTGCCACAGGGATCTGCAATCTCACCGGTGCTCTTTAATGTGTATACGAGCAAGATTGCATACCTAGAAGCACCAGGGGTTGGAAGGATTCTAACATTTGCAGATGATATTCTTGCATACAGGCAGGGGAGAAATAGGGATCAAACAGCCCAGGAGCTACAGGTGACAGTAGACAAAGTGATTGACTGGTGCACTGAAATGAGTGCTGTCATCAACCCGGAAAAGGCGGATGTGTTGTGGTGCTCTCTGGACAACAGGATTGTGAGAGATGATGCCCCAAGCCTCACGATACATGGCAGAAGCGTCAACAGAGAGAACAAACTGAAGTATCTGGGAATCACATTTGACAGGAGTCTGTCCTTCAAGGACCATGTGGAGACTGTTGTGACAAGATCTCAAAAGGGACTCAATGCAATTAAAATTATGGCTGCAATGGACACAGAGCAGAGAATGCTCTTCACACTATACCAGCACTTGATCCTCTCAGTGATTGATTATGGACTAGGACTGCTCACTGTCTCAAAGAGTCAGCTGGTGAAATTAGAGCGCATACAGAATGAAGCTATGCGGGTCATTCTGGGATGCACCAGAGACACTCCAGTAGTGTGTATGCGTTACATCCTTGGTCTGCCTACTGTTGCTGGTAGGCACAAGGTGATGCAAGCGAAGGCATACCTCAGAGTAGCTGCAGACACAGATCACCCGTTGCATGAGGAGCTGGGCGTAGTTAAGGGTCAGAGACTGATAAGAGGGAAATCATGGATGGCTCAGGCGGAGGATACGATCAGACAGGTGTGCCTCTTGGAGAACATTAGGCGAGGAGAGGAGTGGGTCAGAGTGCCAGCCGTGCAGTCAGACTTGTGCAGAGTTATAATCACATTGAGCCGGGAGTGCAGGGAGTGGCCAGCAGGGGCCACGGAAGTGGAAATTCAGTAATTAATTCAGGAAAATTCTCGCCCGGGTGATGTGATTATCTACACGGATGGGTCGGTGTTGAGAGGTAGGAGAAGTGCTTGGGGGTTCTTGGCAAAAACTAATGGTCGGCGTTTGGTGCAGGAGAGCCTGGCGTATGATGACACTACATCTAGCTTAAGAATGGAGGTGGAGGCGGTCAGTGCAGCTTTCCGCTGGATAGAAAACACGATACATACACATATTGTGATTGTAACTGACTCAGAAAGCATGCTGAGAAGGGTGAGAACAGGCAAGCTTCGTGCAGAGTGGCTTGCTTCGCTTCGGAGGTCACGGGTAGCAAGCATCACCTGGATCTTTTCTCCTGGGCATGCCGGTGTGCGGGGGAATGAACAGGCGGACAGATTGGCTGGCTCTGCAAAATTTGGTGGAGTATTGATGCATGACAGGGCAGACGTGGTTGCGGCCTTGTGGGAGCACGTGTACACCTCGGAGGAGCAAATGGATCACCATAGTCTGGTTAGAATGAGGCAGCGAGGAGTGACGAGGGGATCTGGCCGACGCTCGACGCTCAGAGGAAAGGCGAGACGGACATATAATCAGATTGCTACTGGAACTATTAGTGTTGGAACTCTTCGCTGGATGCTGAGGATGGGGACGGGGCGCTTATGGAAATGTCCCGAATGCTGTGATGTCGGTTCCTAGATCAATCAATCAATCAATCAATCCGGAAACAGTCAGCAGAAGTGTCAGAAATCTTATAGAAAACAGTACAGCTCTGGGAATGATCCACTGTCCTTATATGATTGCTGGGTAAATGCTTCGTGGCTTTTGCAGGAAGTGCGACCAACCCCAAGTTGATTTGCTAGGCAATTTTACGTTCAGTGCTTTGTCATGTGACATCCAGCTGACTGGTGTAGGGAATGAACCCGCTAAACCGCCTTCAGCGCACCGAAGTTTAAGGTCAATTACATTAAATCCCGCGGCCACGCTGGCCTCTGATTGCCGCGTAATGTTAAGAATGTTGTGGTAAGGTTATGCAGACATACTACCATGAGAAAGGGATATGGTCACGTCACGTTATTATGCCGTGACCTAGTGTGTGTGAGAACCTAACACTTCAGATTCAAACAACTGTTTGCCGTTTTGTCTATTTATAGAAACAATACAGCACAGATCAATACCAGAGAGACTGAAAGAGTCTCATTCTCCGCTTGTGTCAGATCGATCAAAGAAACGTGTGTGCAGTCTTACAGAATAAGTTAGAGTGGGGTGGAGGAGGAAGGGAATGGAGGGCAGAGATGCAGATGAGTTGAGTTGAGTAAAGAACAGACATCACAGCGCTCGAGACATTCCCATACGTGTTCCGTCCTCGTCTGCAACAGCCAGCAAAGAGTCCCATTACAAAAGGTACCAGTAACAGTGGGATTATGCGTAAGTGTGGCCAGATCCTCTGGTCACTCTCTGCAGCACCATTCTATTCAAGCCGTGATGATTTACCAATTCTTCTGTATTTCTGTACGCACGATTCCAAAAGTCCCCGACCACATCTGCCTTATAACGTACCAATAACTCACCAAGTGGTGCAGACCCAGTCAGCCTGTCCGCCTGCTCGTTTCCCACCCCATCAGCATGTCCTGGGGAAAAATCCAGCTAATGCTCTCTATGATTTTTTAATGGAAGCCTGCCACGAATCATACCTGTCCTCACATTTCTCATCACACTTTGTGAGTCCGTTACAATCACGACATGCTTGTTCTGTTTGTCCTCTAGCCAATGGAACGCCGCCATGACTTCCTTTACCTTCTTTCTCAGACTAAATATTGTGGTATCATATGCCAGGCTCTCCTGCACCAAACACCGTTTACCAGCCTTTCCCACGAAACCCCAGGCACTTCTTGTAACTCTTAGCACAGAGTCATCGTCTGATCGCGAATGGTCGTGGATTAATTGGTGAACTTCCCATTCAGTGCAACCTGCCGGCCAGCCCTGTATTATTGATCTAGTGTTATTATGACCCTACCCACTAGCATTCTGATAGAGAAGGAGATAGGATCTTGAAATAAGCAGGAATGGTACATTGGTTTCAAAGTAAAATCTTGTCTGTCACAAAGGAACTCTGACAAAGTGGTGTCGTACTTCATGGAGAATGGATGTGAGCTATAAAGATGAATTACATGCAACAAAGTAAACAAAGGAGGCCATTGTATGTTGCTGACAATAGTGATAATTACGGTGTGACCATAAAATAATATATAACTATTTGTATTATCTTTTAGTCACGTCCTAAACGGAAACACTGAGAACAATTTACACAATTACAAATAAACTAGCAAATTCGCATAAAATAAATTCGCAACATTCGTCTCAGAGATGTGGTTCCTGAGACGAATGTTGCGAATTCCTTGGATGCCAGAGTAACTAACAACGACTGCCTGAAAGAGGCTAATGATACTATAACATTATAAACAACAATAAGGAAGAGGCAAACAGCTTTCTTTGGTCACGTGATGAGAAGAGAGGCATTGGAGAACATCGTGACAACTGGAAAAATCGAGGGGAAGAGAACGAACGAACGAACGAACGAACGAAAATCTTTATTTTCAAAGGGTTAAGAATTGGGCACGCAGGCCCGTCTGACATTCTGCCCTTCTTCTCTATTTCCTCTCATACATTCTTTCATTCAACATCACTTATGAAGCAAATTATTGACAACAAAAGTACAATAAGCATTAAAACGCATAAAAAATAATCAATAACAAATGACTCACTGAGGCAATGTTTAACATGGGCATTATAAATACCTAAGGAAGGTGTAACGTGCCATACATATGGGAATGTTTTTCGGCTAGTAGTCGTTTGAGATAATTTACCATTATTATTGTCTTTGTTTGTTTGTTTTTATTTATGGGGGAATGTAGTCTGTACTGAGGTAGTGTTCAAACAGGTTGTGAATGTATGTAGAGAGGGAGAGGTAGACTAAGAGAAATGATGCTGGATGGATTGAAACGGTGGCATGGAGGAATATCATCAGCAGAGTTGATCCAGAACACCAAAGACCGAGATCTGTGGTGTGCCATGAACGCCTACGCCAGCTGGCAGGGCACTTGATGGTGATGATAATGACAAATAAATTACAAATGTTCACTAATTAGCACCCACGTAAAACAGAAAGACTTAAATTGCATAACAGAATCACCAAAGTATGGCTCGCGCAGAGAACCAGACAATACCAGCGAACCAAGAAGTAAAAACAACAACGGTGGCGTTGACACACATTGAGAACATCTGAGAATAGAATAGTATATCTAGAAATGCCTGTGTCTGGAATCAACAGGGCGAAAGAAATAGAAGAATACCCAAAAACACACGGAGAACAAAGTAGTGACAGAAATGACAAATATAGGAAGGACAAGA
Source organism: Cepaea hortensis (assembly GCA_963921405.1). Classification (NCBI taxonomy): domain Eukaryota; kingdom Metazoa; phylum Mollusca; class Gastropoda; order Stylommatophora; family Helicidae; genus Cepaea; species Cepaea hortensis. The sequence goes on along the minus strand of OY992877.1, from coordinate 53,615,632 downwards.
ACGAAGCTGTATGGGGTAGCTAATGATAGGAGGGCTTGGGGTGGGTTGTTGAAGTTGTCCCAATGGGGTGACGACAGAGGGTGAAAGACAGAAGAGATACAATAATAATGAATGAAAAAATATACAGTTTAATGTTCCATAGTAAAATAATGATACGTTAATTTAGGCGATTATAAATTGTGTAAATAATGGATGTAACTAACTTGTTTTCAGTTGACTGGATTAATTACTATCAAGAAGAACGGCTATTCCCTCACTTGGTGTGTAAAATCTATTAAAGTTAAATGACTGAAGGCGCTCTGCCGTTTCCAATTTCCGAATCTAATTAGAGTGTCTCGAAAATACCAGGGGCAAATTCTAAAGTCGTGTCCACGTTTTAAGTAGGAAATATCTCTGTGTGATGTGTTACAGGCGGACTTTAAAATTATTTCATGGTGTGTTGTGCCCAGTTCTTGTCCTCGTCATTTTATTTCTTCAACTCAAAGCAAGCACACACAAAACACACACACACACGCACACGCACACACACACACACATATACATGCAAATATACATAAGCACGGGTGCGCGCACACACACACATTCTATTATATAAAATAGCCTGTTTCAAGTAAGTCTGAATACACATGACTTAAACCACCTTATCATCGAATTATCTGGGGATATTCACTGTCTGCTGACGTCCAAAGAGAATGGTAAACACAATTCTCCCATGGCCGAGGCTAAGATTTAAAGGTGGCGATGAGGTCATAACCTGGTGGTGTTCCTGGACTTCATACCACGTGATGTACTAACCGAACCCAGAAACACAGCTGCTAGTCGATGACCGATTGTTTATTAGATGGGCAAGTTGTAAAAACGTACTGTCTGGTTGTTGTTGTTGTTGTTGTTGTTGTTGTTGTTGTTGTTGTTGTTGTTGTTGTTGTTCTTCTTCTTCTTCTTCTTCTTCTTCTTCTTCTTCTTCTTCTTCTTCTTCTTCTTCTTCTTCTTCTTCTTCTTCTTCTTCTTCTTCTTCTTCTTCTTCTTCTTCTTCTTCTTCTTCTTCTTCTTCTTCTTCTTCTTCTTCTTCTTCTTCAATCTATAAATTTCCTCCTCCTTCTTCTTATTCTTCTTCATCTCCTTCTCCTCTTCTTATTTGGTCACCGTTAGATATCAATCTGAACATACAAGTTGTTAAAGAAATCAGCAGTCAAATTGATTTTTGCATCTCAACAGCATTTGTCCTCACGTGTAGCTGGTACAACCAAAAATCCATCTCTATGTTCTTCAAATATGCAACACGTTTGCAGAAACTATACAGTTGGGGTTTCATCAATTCCACATGTGCATACATCGTCACTTCCTTTCGTTAACTTGTTGAGAGCATGCCTCAGCCTGTTAACAGACTCAGTGCCAAACATACAGTAGGTTTGGACCAAACAAACATAAATGGTGGAAAGTGGGAAGTAGAGGTGTGTCACAATTATGAATTTAAAAGTTGTTAATATGGTAGCAGGCATTTTGTACTATATATAAAATTAAAGGAGGTTGTATAGCAAATCTACTATATTGATATTTTAACTATACAGTGGAACCTCGCTTAATGAGCATAATTCATTTCAGAATCTTACTCGTAAAGCGAAACACTCGTTAAGCGAAACAGTTTTTCCAATACAAATTAATGTAAAATACGATAATGCGTTTCATGCAAAAAAAATACTCAAAATATTTTGTATAACGTTTATTCAAAGAAAATTATATATACATTGTTAAGGAGCGTGATTCATCTTCCTCTTCTATAGCGGAATGAACGAACCTGGAATGAGAATTCGATTTGTAGAAAAAAAAAATTGAAATAATTAATTTACAATTTATAATACATACCTAATTCTTTTTTTTACTAGAAAGCTGTCTAGAGAAATTTGTTTTTGCCGACTCTTCAGAATTTGGTGGAAATGCGACACAGCATAATCATTAAATAAATTAGTAGCTCTCATAGCCACTGCCTTATTAGGGTGATGGTTCTCCATGTACGATGCAACAGTTTCTCATGCTTTCAGCATTTCTCCTATTGCGCCAGAAGATTGTTGGTTTACTGTTACCTTCTCCTCCTCCTCGGACAAACTCTCCTCCACAACTTCTTGCTGTGAAACACAATGCAATTCCATAAGCTCTTCGGTGGTCAGCTCTTGGCTATACTCTTCCTCAAGCTCATCGATATCTTTGTTATCCACCTCATGTCCTATGATCTTGGCCAAAGACACAATCTGTTTAGTTTAGTTTAGTCGTTGAATCAACATCACGGCACACGGTTTAACCCATAAGTGCTCCTTTTTCCTCCTAACTCAAACCTGAGTCTGGAGAAACTCAGCTCAATACACGAACTCCGTTGCATCGGCGAGGATCCTGGAATACTTTGGGTAGATTTTTAACTCGAAATTTTGCCCGGGCAGCGCCGTTAGGCTATTCTTTTTCGATTTCCAACTGCCAATGGATGTTTTACGTGCGCAACAATACACACGGGCGTCCGATCTCACTACCCAGAGACCAGGGGAAATTTTATTACTGGAAGTCCAGGTGGATTTTTTAAATAAATCCCAGTCCTCACCGGGGCCTGAACCCGGGACCTCCAGCACTCGAGGCGGACACCATACCTCGAGACCACTCAGCCCCCAAAAGACACAATCTCGTTGACTACAGGCTCCACAGGTACTGTCTCAAACCCCTCAAAGTCACATTTGACAACGCTCTCCGGCCAAAGCTTCTTCCAAGCAGGCGCACAATCCGGGACTTCCCGTCCCCTCGTCACTCGTTATGCGAAACGTCACTCATTCAGCGAGTCATTTTTTTTTACAATTTATTTTGCTCGTTATGCGAATTACTCGTTATGAGAGGTGCTCGTTAAGCAAGGTTCCACTGTAGTTTGATTTATAAGCCCATGGCAATTACGGACAGTTTGAGTAAGACGATTTATCATCCCATGGCATTTAATCAGTTAAGTTGTGTAAACCAAAAACACAAGTCCCGTACCAGGAACATATAGTGTGTATGTAAAGTGTACAGACCATCACAGTTTTGTAGGCCTGGGAGTTCGGAAGAATAGTTGGACAGTCTTTCTCTCCCGTGGCGAACGACGAGCGCTGACATCGAAACCTTTTCCGGTCGCGCTTATGCCATTGTCAGTGTAACTTCCTAACTGTTACACCAACTGTATATGTAAGTAAAACGTATAGTACAAAATTTTCGTTGGATAGACTGCACTCCTTCCATTGTTACAAATGTTTGTAATGGAAGCAGCATCACTTGCGGTCGCACTTAACGTCAAAGGACATTGGTGTCTGTGCTGGTCCCCTGAGCGATGAAAGTAGTCAGGAATCAATTATAAGTAGCTAGGTTAACTACTGTAATAGGATAGTTACATTTAGTTGCATATCCTTTACAGGACGTCACGGTCAACCCGAGGATTTTTGGCTGTAAGTGATACCTGGGCAGTTTACGTTCAGTAGTTTGCCACTGCTTTCTGAACGATCGGCACTCATACCATTTATGGAAACGAACTCAAGGCGGTCTGCTTCCAAATCGGCCGCAGCTGTGTTTGGATGGATGCGGGATTACGAATTGCGTCCGTAACACCTTCGCCACAGAGCCGGAAGTTAATACATATTGTATGGCCTAACTCATGAACAGATACGGGCAAAGGAGCTAGAGGGCGTCAAAGATACAAATTGACACCCACCATGGAGATGTGGTCAGGGTACACTCTAGCACACTGGTTCTCAACCTTTTTTGGCCCATACCCCCCTTTACCATATGTTCAGAACGTCTTTCCCCCTTTTCGAATTTTCTCCGTATAACCCCCCCCCCCCTCGCCCCCACCCCTACACAGTATACATAAAAATGGAAACTAAATTTAATAACACATACTAGAACAAGTCTAGACATCTACATAAAACGTGATTTGCGGGTCTACTTACGTACGCTATAAAAAGAATTTCATTAGGGCGAGAAGTACAGAACCGTAAAATTTAGATGGAAAAACAACATCACGTAACTGGTTCTTGTATTAATGCGATCTTGAAATAATCTTAATTCTCTCTTCGCCCCCCCCCCCCCCGTTGGAAACCCTAAAATCCCCCCACCCCGGGGGGGGGGGGAATACTCCCCACCGGTTGAGAACCACTGCTCTAGCAGAATGTACAACTGAGGCTCGGGACCAACTGCTGCAGATCCAGTATCGCCAAACTTCACTGCGTAAATGGCACTGGATGATGGTTATGTTGATGGGCCGGACATTCTGATTTAATTTACCGCTTTTTGGTTGTTGCAATTCTGCCTTCCGGAGCGTAGATGCAGTTGTAAACATTCTTAGATAAAATCAATACGGCAATATACTGGGGTTCTAACGTACGTCACGAAAACGGCGTCTGGCAACGACGCTGACATTTCGTGTGTTGACAGGGAAGTCTGTGGGTGCCAGCATTTGCGCGGGACAGAACCAGCGTCGTGTGAGATACTGGTTAGATAGATACCCATGGGAACGACGCCGATAAGCAAGGGGAATTTAGAATGGGATATATAATTTGATGAACAGACTAACATATCTACAGAAAAATGAACGGATATGGGCAAGCAGGCGGACGGACGGACGGACGGACGGACGGACGGACGGGTGGAAAGTACCATATACAATCTACGCCTCATGGGTTGAAAATCGTTCTTTATTAGTATTGCTACAGCGGTCTTGGACGATCAGCTTTAGGTCTTCAGATATTACGTCACAACCTAATAAGATGGAGAACTGTTCAAATAAACAAAACTGCGGTGAGGTAGGAACATTGTCCGATTTGATCCACACATACAAAATATAGAAACGCGCGGGTAGAAAGGACCTCGCATAACTTGTTGGCTGTGTTGAGAAGATAAGGTGCTGGATACCTCCTGCCTGTGTATAAAATGGGGTATTGATTTATGTAAGAGGTTACACTTCATTGCTCCTGTTTCAAGAGGAATGTGTTATGTCTGTTAGAGAATTGGACATGTCTGTCAAGAGACACAGTGAAAATTAATATATATTTTTGAACTTAAACAAAACAAAAATAATGTTCACAGACAAAATTACACATCAACCAAAAGGTTGCATGCAAACAATCAAATTCGAAGAAACTGAAAAAGTCACAAACTTTGAATATCTTGGCTTCATGGTTTAAAACAACGGAAACTGGTCTAAAGTCTATGTAGACTGGTCTTAGATATGCAGAAATTAACGAGTCTTAAAACTCTATGACACAACACCAGCGAGCAAATGAAAGTTACATTTGTGAGAACATGTACCTTTCTAGTGGCAACATACTGAAGCGAGCCGATTTCACCATCACTAAAGAAGAAACAAGGAGCTTTTAAGTTAATCCCATCCCATGTCATCTTGTTCCTCTAGTACCTTGTGGTGTCGTAGTGAGGCATAAACAGTGGGAGAATGCCCGTTTATGGGCTTCATATATATAGAGATCCATATGGATTCTGTTATTCCTTCTGTCCGTGGTTTACATGGTCGGCCTCTTCTTCAGGTTCTATTTGGTCTGTGCATCATTGCTTGTTGTGGTATACTGTTAGTTGGTAGCCTAGTTATATGGCCAAACCATTTAACTTGCTGTTTTCTGATGAAATCTAGGTCTGCTATAACCCCCACTTTAGTCCTGATTTCTTCATATCTGATTTTCACTTTTCTTGATAGATTGAGTATTCTTCTAAGGAATTTCATTTCCGTTGTTGTAATTTTTCTTTCCTCTTCTTCTGTCATTGTACAGGTTTGGCATTGGTAGCATAGAGTTGGTAGGAAGATTGTGTTGTAGAGTGTTTTCTTAGTATATATTGATACGTGTTTGTTCTTTAGTATTTGTGCCATTTTATATCAGATATTCTGCTTTTGATTTTGCTAATAAGTGTCTTGATCGTCCGCAAATAGTTCTTTAATGATGTCATTCGCCGATGGTAATTCTTCTATGTTCTGTTCTTCATGGTTGTTGTTAGGTCTCTGTTTGGCTGGTTTCTTTACATATGTTGTCTATATAGGTTATAAACCAAAAAATGGGGTTGGGGGAGGGGGGAGACAGGACACAACCTTGTCGTACTCCGGATCTTATGATGAAGGGTTCTGAGAGTCCTCCGATTGTTCTTACCGTGCATTCACTGTTGTTGCATAAGCTTCTACACAAATGTGTTACATGTGTACTCACTCCATATCGTTTAAGAATGCCCCACAGCTTGTTTCTATCTAATCTATCAGATGCCTTGTCACGTTCAACACAGACTAAGTAGAGTGTTTAAGTTAATGTGTTACAGAACATCTATCAGATGCCTTGTCACGTTCAACACAGACTAAGTAGAGTGTTTAAGTTAATGTGTTACAGAACATTTATCAGATGCCTTGTCACGTTCAACACAGACTAAGTAGAGTGTTTAAGTTAATGTGTTACAGAACATTTATCAGATGTCTTGTCACGTTCAACACAGACTAAGTAGAGTGTTTAAGTTAATGTGTTACAGAACATCTATCAGATGCCTTGTCACGTTCAACACAGACTAAGTAGAGTGTTTAAGTTAATGTGTTACAGAACATCTATCAGATGCCTTGTCACGTTCAACACAGACTAAGTAGAGTGTTTAAGTTAATGTGTTACAGAACATTTATTAGATGCCTTGTCACGTTCAACACAGACTAAGTAGAGTGTTTAAGTTAATATGTTACAGAACATCTATCAGATGCCTTGTCACGTTCAACACAGACTAAGTAGAGTGTTTAAGTTAATATGTTACAGAACATTTATCAGATGCCTTGTCACTTTCAACACAGACTAAGTAGAGTGTTTAAGTTAATGTGTTACAGAACATTTATCAGATGCCTTGTCACGTTCAACACAGACTAAGTAGAGTGTTTAAGTTAATATGTTACAGAACATTTATTAGATGCCTTGTCACGTTCAACACAGACTAAGTAGAGTGTTTAAGTTAATATGTTACAGAACATTTATTAGATGCCTTGTCACGTTCAACACAGACTAAGTAGAGTGTTTAAGTTAATATGTTACAGAACATTTATCAGATGCCTTGTCACGTTCAACACAGACTAAGTAGAGTGTTTAAGTTAATATATTACAGAATATTTATCAGATGCCTTGTCACGTTCAACACAGACTAAGTAGAGTGTTTAAGTTAATATGTTACAGAACATTTATCAGATGCCTTGTCACGTTCAACACAGACTAAGTAGAGTGTTTAAGTTAATATGTTACAGAACATTTATCAGATGCCTTGTCACGTTCAACACAGACTAAGTAGAGTGTTTAAGTTAATGTGTTACAGAACATTTATCAGATGCCTTGTCACGTTCAACACAGACTAAGTAGAGTGTTTAAGTTAATATGTTACAGAACATTTATTAGAATATCGAGGACCAAGAAGAAGGAAAATATTGACATTCTATTAGATCTTAACATGGAAGGATACTAGCAACTAAATAGTTTTGTGTTTCAGAAGCTAGCATACTTTTGCCCCATTACGCGTCAGTTGCTTGGAAAGAACAATGATGGAAGGCGTGGTTCCTGGGATTTGATAGCGTCGACCAACGCGAAGATGGATACAGGACAATGCAGACACTTGGGCATGAGCGTGCAGGAGGTGGGAGAAATGACCAGAGATAGGTTAACTTTTTTGGTCGGACATGATTCTTCTTATTCTTCTTTCGCTCGCTTGAAATGTGTCTAAATGTTGTTTCTTGTATGAATTTAATCGTCTGTTTTAGTTCACTGGTTGTTCCATAGATCCGGACGTGATGAGAGCGATGTTCTGCAAAGTACCTGCTGTATGATTATGATGCGTCATACCAAATGACGCTCATCCCGACCTAGAGATCAGAGTGTCACTTGTGTCAGATTCGCTTCCACTAGACAGATCCCATTCAAAGTATCCACCCATTGGTAGGTTATTTTCTTTCTGATAATGTTACCAAGGCAATGGCCGTACCATCTATTCTTAGGGAATTTCAACAGATGTCGAATTTTTAACATACGCAGCTTGGTACGCGACATCCGGTAAGAGAACGAGGTAATTTTTGAGGCGAGATTATACGCAGGAATCGCTCAGCAACGCCATCCCCTCACTACTCCCCCCTCACATTAGGCACCCCTCCCCCCACCCCCCGCTCCTCATACACTCCCTCTCTTTTTTCTCCACTGACAACCCCTCTCTCATGCCTCCGCCCAATTCTTCCCACTCTTCCCTCATTCCCATGAAGTAAAACGAGAAAATGGGACAGTACGAGTGGGTTTGAAATGTGATAGTGTTTACAGTAATGGTGCCATTGTTTTATAACCAGTCAATATTGTTTTTTAATGATGACAAGAGTGTTTCGCAGGTGACAGCACGGTGCAGACGGTGACGTCATAAGGGTATTTTAAAGATGGCGCCCCACTTGTGACAAGCACGTACCGCTTTTGTTTTTTGTATCAGTGACGGGGTTAAGCCTATAGAAATTCATCGACGAATGAAGGTCCAGTAAGGCGATGCATGCCTGCCAGTCACGCAAGTTTATGAGTGAAGTAGGAAGTTTCAAATCGGCGTGACTTTGGTGACAGACTTTTCGGTCCGATGAAGAGGTACAGCAGGTGGTACATAAGTGGTTACACACACGCAACCAAGAGAATGCGTTTCTACGAGAATCCAAGCTTTTTATCTGCGATGGAGGACTTGCATTGAACGCAGTGGTGACTACATCGAACAATTATACATTTGTTTTTTACTTTTTGAGAATATATTCACCCAAAACACACACACACACACACACACACACACGCGCGCGCGCGCACACATGCACGCACACACACACACACACACACACACACACACACACACACACAGACACCAATTAAGGTTTTTATTTGAAATCCTCATCGTATTTAAGGGATGGCCATGAAGAGTGATGAGAAGCAATTTGCCCAGACTGTAGGCGCATCATTAAATTGGCTGCTGGGAGCGTGTTTACAAAAGTATCCCAATTTATTTAGTTCATTCCTGGGACAGCTCCGGTCTTTCAGTCTACCTTCCGTAAGAGGTGCTGTTAATTATTTTGTTTTGGTGTGTTGCCGAGGCCACTGAAGTAACATGAGAAACAGATTAACTGGTACTCCGGGGATTCCCCAACGAACACATTTGTGTGTGTGTGTGTGTGTGTGTGCGTGCGTGCGTGCGTGCGTGCGTGCGTGCGTGCGTGCGTGCGTGCGTGTGTGTGTGTGTGTGTGTGTGTGTGTGCATGTCTCTGTGCGTCGTGGTATACTGTATATGTATATATGCGTGTGTGTGTGTGAATGTCTTTTATGTGTGTGTGTTTATTTAAATATGTTTGTATACAATGTAGCTAGTTGCATGTCCTTTACAAGACATCGCAGTCAACCCCAAATCAATACAAGGTGTTCTGCCCCCAAACCATCTGAGGCTGACTTCTAACCCAGTATACAGGATTGTAAAACTGCGTTCACTCCCCCTAAAACTAGCAGATTTGTGATCAGCACTCCAAAGACTATGTCAGAAATATGATAGCGTTGTAATACAGCGGGTTACACCTCACTTTCAGTACGCCTGCGTTGATTTGAGTTGAGTTGAGACAAGAACCGACATCACTGCACTCGGAGCATTTCTATACTCGTTCAGTGATCATCATTATAGCTAGCGAAGAGTTCCAATACTGATGGTGTCCGTTGCATTCTGATTTTATGTCCGCCTGGCTTTACCACTGAGTGACGACTGTCGACCAGATCATATGACCACCCTTGCTGATGTATTCTCGCTAGACCATGATAGTCTATCTGTTCTTCTGCATTATTCACATTCTCCCAGAGGGCCTTCACCACATCAGCCTTATCATGCATCGAATCACCCCTTAATGATGCGGCACCAGCCAATCTGATTGCCTGTTCATTTCCAACCACACCAGAGTGTCCTGGAGAGAAAAAAATCCAGCGAATGCTCACAACTCGCGACCTCTGAATCGATGCATGCCATTCTGCACGAAGCATGCCAGACTTAACCTTTGCCAGTATGCTTTGTGAATCAGTTACTATCACAAAATGCGTATACAGTTTGTTCTCCAACCAGCGGAAAGCTGCAGTTACTGCCTCCACCTCCATTCTCAGACTTGAGGCCGTGGTGTCACATACCAAGCTCTCTTTTACCAAACATTAGTCATTTTCTTTTTCTATGAATCCCCCGGCACCTTTTGGCCTCTTAACACAGAGTCATCGTTGTAGATAATCACATCACCAGAATGAGAGTAGTCATGAATTAATTGCTGAATTTCAGCTTCCGCAGCGCCTGCTGGCCACTCTCTACACTCACGGTCCAATGTGATTATAACCCCACACGTCTGAATTTCTAGTCGGCACTCTGACCAACTTCTTGCCTCTGCCAATCTTCTCAATTGTGCACACTGTACTGATGGTATCTTTTGCCTGAGCCATGCATGATCTTCCTCATAGGAGCCTATGACCCTTGACTGCGTCAAGGGAATCATGCAGGAGATGTTCCTTGTCCACAGCTACCTAGAGGTATGACCTTGACTGCAGCTCATTGGGTCTGTCCGCAATGGTCGGCAACGCCAGGATGTATCGTAGACACACTATTGGGGTGTCTCTTGTACATCCCAGAAACACCCTCACGGCTTCATTCTGTATGAGCTCTAGTTTCACTAGCTGACTCTTTGACACAGTGAACATTCCTAGTCCATATTCTACCACTGAAATTACCAAGTGCTGAAAAAGTGTGAATAGCGGTTTTCTGCTCTATGTCCCTTGCTGCCATACTCTTCAGTGTATTGACTCCCTTCTGACATTTTGAAACCACCACTTCAACATGATCCCTAAAGGACAGGCTTCTATCAAAAGTGATTCGCAGGTAATTCAGTCTGCTTTCTCTGTTCACATGTCTACCATTTATTGTGAGACTTGAGAGGTCTGCTTTAACAATCATATTGTCCAGAGAGCACCACAAGACAGACGCCTTTTCTGGGTTAATGACAGCATTCATCTCCGCATACCAATCCATCACTTTATCCATTGTCGCCTTCAGCCTCTGCACCGTTTAATTTCTATCCCTCCCCTACCTGTATGCGAGAACATCATCTGCATATGTTAGTATCCTTCCAGCCCCTGGTACTTTGAGGCTTGCTGTCTTGCTCGTAAACTTATTGATAAGCATACGTGAAATTGCTAATCCCTGTGGTAGTCCGGGGGATATGATACATGGCTCAGAGGTCCATGTGCCCAGCTGGAGAACCACTCTACGAGAATACAGAACATCTGCAATCCACTTCACCAACCAACTCTCTTCTCCATTAGAGCGCACATCAAAATGTCATATCAGACTCAGTTGTAAGCGTCCTCGAGATCGAGTGCTGCCACAGCCGTCTCCTGTTTGTTTTGGAACCCTTCATAAACATCTTAGGCAAAAGTGGCTGCATTTGACCAAGTATCTTTCTTTCCCTTGCCGGTAACTTCCCAAACCTTTCGGGAGGAGCTTTTCCCTTTCTAAATATTCCCGAATCTTAACAACAACGATCTTCTCCTTGCCAGAAGTATTCCGTAGGGTGATAATTATAAACCCATTCAGCTTTGAATGATTTTTGCCTGGTAAAGGAAGTGGTATTAAATAGATGTGCACCCAATCCTGGGGTACTGATGACGTCCTGATGCTCAGGTTAAAGCAAGCATCCATCTTCATAAGTTCTCCATCACTCATATCCCTCATGTGGACGTACCTAATCCCATCGGGCCTTGTGCGGCCGGTGTCTTTTGCTTTTTTGGATACATTTTTTAAATATCTTCCGACTGTATGATATCTTCACACTAGGTGTCCTTAATGGTACCCGAGAGATCTTCTCTGAGTCTTTGATGTCGACATAGTTCTGATCTGTCTGTGCTATAAGGAAAGCTTCCCCTTTCTCTTTGTCTGTTGCCAAAGGCGAACCGATATATCTGTAATATTGTACCCACTGTGGCTGAACGATCATTCTTTTGTATATGTCTGTGCAATTTCCAGAACTTTCCCAGTGCTTTATCTCCTCTAATCTCATTCATAAAGTATTCAAACGTCTCCACTGTGTCCTCCATCGCGTTTGAAATCCCCCACCGTATCTTTCTTTTCTTTCGAAGCTTTCTCAATTTCCTCTTGTGAGCAGTACGCCTGGTAACAGAGATACTGACACACTGACTAAAGAACGTGAAGCCGACGTCAGTCAGATATAAACATAATGTGTGAGTACGCCAAGAGATGTGTGAGAATTAGCTACAGAAGCAAGTGGGCGGCAAATATGTGTGGGTATTAGCTACATAATCATGTGGGGAGCAGATACGTGTGGCCATTAGCTACAGAACCAAGGGGGCAGCACAGATGTGTGGGCATTAGCTACAGAACCAAATGGGCAGCAGAGATGTGTGGACATTAGCTACAGAACCAAGTGGGCAGCAGAGTATCCAGGCCATCAGAAAGGTGGAGGTCAGCATGACCGAAAAGATAAGAGCGCTCACTCTTCAACTCCCCATGTGCTTATGGCGAGGTAGAGGGTTTGACCCCTACACGGGTCACTTTGACTAACATACTGACTTCTCATGGTTGACTTAGGGATGTAAATTACAAGCACCTCAGAAGTCGTAGTAGGTTTGGCAGGGGACACTAGTAATAGAGAAAGCTAGCCCGCGCGCAAAAATCAGTCTAGCGTGGACTACACTCGAGTTCAAAACGAGTGAACGTAAAACAATCATCATATAGGTCATGCAACTGACCACCTTGTGCGGCAGTAGACAAGCAAATCAGCATGTACAAGTTCAGTTGTGCATTCAGTTGAACTGTCCGCTAGTCTACTGTCCTCCGTACATCCACATATCTCAGAAGTTGCGTGCCCTTGGGGGACGTTGTG
>OY992877.1:53560192-53600192 GCA_963921405.1 Cepaea hortensis | reverse complement strand
ACGTTCCCGTTACCGACTGTCTGTCTGTCTGTCTGTCTGTCTGTCTGTCTGTCTGTCTGACCCGGCATCGCCCAGTCCTTGGTGGGGAGCATCTCATTTAATTCATATAAGTAGTCATATAAGTTCCCGTTCCCGTTACCGACTGTCTGTCTGTCTGTCTGTCTGTCCGTCCGTCCCTCTCTGTCTGTCTGTCTGCCTGTCTGTCTAATCATTTATTGGTTGCAGTTAGAACAACCTTAGATAAACGAAGACCAACTTACAAAAAGCATTAGAAAGAGCACTTGAAAGATCTTTACATCTTCCCCCAACAATTAACTTGGGTAAATGGAGCGGCGGCAGCAGCATCAGCAGAAGAAGGAAAAGGAGGAGTAGACAACTGCAGCGAAAAGGTGGGTCTGTCTATCTATCTGACCCGGCGTGACTTCGCCCAGCTCCTGGCGGGTAGCGTCTCATTAAATTCATACAATAAAAAAAAGTAACTTAAAAAAATGACCTTCCACACACCATCCATTATTTTTAATGAAAACGCTTTCTAATCACCTGCATGACTACAGTAACTTCTTAAGCAAAAAAAGATGAGTTACAATGTTATGCATTGTGCATTATTTTTATGAAAACTTTGAAAATACCTTACAGATTGTATCATTATTTATTATAACTCATATGCCGGTACATAACTATGGACAAAGAGTTTATAAATCTTTGAAAACGATGCCACAATATGACTATAAGTTATACAGAAAAGTTATGCCCCTTGAAATAACTTTTATAGAGTTAGGTCCCCTGAGATATATGAAATTACAATGAAAAATGAAAAATGAAATAATACTGGGTAAGCAGGCGATTTCACACTAAAAAAATATTACAGTTGGCATCTCTGGAATGAAAGGAAGGCGTGTAGAAAATTTCATCTCAATCGGATGGGCCGTTCGCGAACAAATAAAGGACATACGGACAGAGATACATAAATACATACAGAGATACATACGCACATCCTAATTTATATATAAGACTAGCTGACCCTGCCCGGCTTCGCCCAGTCCCTGGTGGGAAGCATCTCATTTAATTCATATAAGTAGTCATATAAGTTCCCGTTCCCGTTACCGACTATCTGTCTGTCTGTCTGTCTGTCTGTCTGTCTGACCCGGCCCGACATCGCCCAACTCCTGGTGTGAAGCATCTCATTTAATTTATATAAGTAGTCATATAAGTTCCTGTTCCCGACTGTCTATCTGTCTGTCTGTCTGTCTATCTGTCTGCCTGACCCTGTCCGGCTTCATTAAATTCATACAACAACAAAAAATGTAACTTAAAAGAACGTTCTACCACACACCATCCATTATTTTTAATGAAAACTCTTTCTAATCACCTGCATGACTACAGTAACTTCTTAAGCAAAAAAAGATGAGTTACAATGTTATGCATTGTGCATCATTTTTATGAAAACTTTGAAAATGCCTTACAGATTGTATCATTATTTATTATAACTCATATGCCGGTACATAACTATGGACAAAGAGTTTATAAATCTTTGAAAACGATGCCACAATATGACTATAAGTTATACAGAAAAGTTATGCCCCTTGAAATAACTTTTACAGAGTTAGGTCCCCTGAGATATATGAAATTATGATGAAAAATGAAAAATGAAATAATACTGAGTAAGCAGGCGATTTCACACTAACAAAATATCACAGTTGACAGCTCTGGAATGAAAGGAAGGCGTGTAGAAAATTTCATCTCAATCGGATGGGCCGTTCGCGAACAAATAAAGGACATACGGACAGAGATACGCACAAGTCTTTTTTATATATAAGATTACGCGATGAATACAAAACTTCGAATGGCAATATTTTCAACAAGTCCACAGTTATTAAAAAATACACCCTGTATATTCTAAGAGCCGTCCTGTAACAGTTACATTTACAAGTCACGATGTTCTGTAACCTGTGGTAAGATTAGTGGGAAAATGCGCGGGAGTCACCGGATCGAAGTGGTTACACCATCTGTTACAGGCTCCGAAGGTTGTGGGTTCGATTTCGGGCCACGTCTTTCGGTTTACGGAGCTACGGAGTTGGTGTTTTGTGCGAGGCTTTCGACAAGATGCCTTGCGGAAAGAGCCCGAGCCATGTGGGATAATTCAATGACATCTATCTTATTGCCTTTTATGGCTTTGTGTGAGAGTGTGTGGGTGGGTATGTATGGGGGGGGGGGGGTGCAACAGAGTGAGGCAGAGAGACGTAATTTGACAGCGGTTGCATCATGACACGGAAAGATGCACATGAATGCGTACATTCAACAGTTATTGTGAAGAAGCGTGATCGTTCACGCCACTTCACAGGGCACTTAATGATGATATATTAACGTTCTGTAATTAACACACACAAAAACAGGCCTTAAAACATCCCCATCCATTATCATGTCGTTAACTTACTTAATAAAATGCTGCTGCAATGCTGATAGCCTAGGTACAGTAACGTGCGTGTCTTTGTGTGGTTTTTTTTTTCTTTTTCTGGTCGATATCAACGAGATATAACAGGAGAACTGACAAGTTCTGTCAACACCGGGCTCGATAATTTTATGGTAAACAACTGTAGCAAAGATAAGGCAGAGGAAACCTGCGAGATTCTGCATAAAGACAAGCACGGACAGTTTGAGGTGTAAGTTAGGGATTGTACTGGAACTACTGTAACTCGGTAAACAACTTCTGCCCTTCGTTCCCCATTGGCGTATACGCCCTCGGTCAATTCACGCCACGCCCTTCTTTCTTTTGCTGTCTCCTGCAGCTCCCTCAATCCCATCTCATCATGTTCCTCTTGTACCTTGCGGTGTCCAGGTGAAGTATAAACAGCGAGAGAGTGCCCGCTTTTGGGCTTCATGTATCGAGATTCCCATGGACTCTGCTATGCCCTCTGTCCATCGTTTACGTGGTCGGCCTCTTCCTCTGCTTCCATCTGGTCTGTACATCATTGCTTGTTGTGGTATACGTTTAGCTGGTAACCTAGTTGCATGGTCAAATCATTTGACTTACTGCCTTCTAATAAAATCTAGCGCTGCTATAACCCCAACTCTAGTCCTGATTTCTACATTTATGATTTGCTCTCTTTTGGATACATTGAATATTCTTCTCCGGAATCTCATTTCTGCTGTTGTGACGTTTCTTTTCTCTTTTTCTGTCATTGTCCAGGTTTGGTACTGGTAGAATATTACTTATCTATGTTTATAATTCTCTTTTCAATATGTTTTTCGGTCTTCCTCGATTTTGCTCGCTTTGTGGATTCCAGAGATGGCACCTTCTGGTTGCACAACCAGTAGATTTTCTTATATTGTGTCCTAGGTAGCGCCACCGTCATGCTTTCACCTGATGATTCCCAGGAATATGTTTAGTTCTCTCCCTAAGCCGCGTCAGTGGTTCTGTCACACCATGTTAGGCATTTCATTCTGTGCTGGCACCAGTTGATGAATGTTCGTAGTTCATTAGTCATTGTTTTAATTGTTCTCAATTTTTCTGATTGAAACAGTGGTACAGATCTAACTCGGTAATCTGTCTATAATACCTTGCTATGTAGGACAAAGTGTGTGTGTGTGTGTGTGTGTGGGGGGGGGGGGGTCTTGAGCATAAGAAATTAAGGCGGCCTGGCTAATTCAGTCGCTGTGAAGGTTGAGATTTTTTCTTTGCCTCTCGACAGAAAAATAAAATCTATCACCTTTCCTAAGTGACGAACCCGGGTCTCCCAAATGAGATCCCGGCCTTTTAGCTACTCGGCCAGACGCTCCGCTACAGATGTGTGAGTGGCACCTTGCAGTCTTGACAGACCAAAGTGTGTGAGTTGGAATGTGGCCAATATTCCATCGCAATGCCTGGGCAGAGCTTCAGAGAATCATGTGGCGCCCAAACGACATGTCCCCTCTCTCGGCCTAGTCTTGTGTATTCCAGAGGAATGGGTAACCAATACGTCTGGCACAAGGTAGGCTGCAGACGCTGGCGGCTCAGCGTCAATCCCTCCGAGACCTCGCCACCATGAGCCGGTGGCGAATTATGGCCAGACCCTGACACCCAAGGGGCCCGGCTTAGAGAAGTCATAGTTAAATATATTACGTTTGGTGCTGGGTTTCATTTCTACTGAGCTCCATAAACTTTCTAGTGCTAGGTTTCATCTCTACAGAGCTCCACATATTTTCTATTGCTATCAATGCTTCATTGGTCTTTTGTATTCTTATTTTACTATCTCTATTTATTTCTCAATCTTTGTCTACATTGCCCACCTAAATAGGTGTATGATTGATTCAACCGGGTGAAGTGAGATTTCATCATGGTAGATCGGGTTATTGTTTGCTTGACTTATTATCATTATCTTTGTCTTTCCAAAAAGCAATGTAAGATATAATTGTTGTGACCTTCTAAAAAATTGTATTGTGTTTTCCTTGCATCTGATTTCCTGTGTGGGACAGGACGACAATGTCATCAAGGAAATTCAGATTTTCAAGCTGCTAGGTCTGAGCCCATTGATGGTGGTAGTTTCTGGTGTCTTCAAACTCCAGTCTATCGTCAGTCAGACAAGAAAATTCAGATTGTCAAGCTGCTAGGTCTGAGCCCATTGATGGTGGTAGCTTCTGGTGTCTTCAAACTCCAGTCTATCGTCGGTCAGACAACGAAATTCAGATTGTCAAGCTGCTAGGCCTGAGCCCATTGATGGTGGTAGCTTCTGGTGTCTTCAAACTCCAGTCTATCGTCGGTCAGACAAGAAAATTCAGATTGTCAAGCTGCTAGGTCTGAGCCCATTGATGGTGGTAGTTTCTGGTGTCTTCAAACTCCAGTCTATCGTCGGTCAGACAAGAAAATTCAGATTGTCAAGCTGCTAGGTCTGAGCCCATTGATGGTGGTAGCTTCTGGTGTCTTCAAACTCCAGTCTATCGTCGGTCAGACAAGGAAATTCAGATTGTCAAGCTGCTAGGTCTGAGCCCATTGATGGTGGTAGTTTCTGGTGTCTTCAAACTCCAGTCTATCGTCGGTCAGACAAGGAAATTCAGATTGTCAAGCTGCTAGGTCTGAGCCCATTGATGGTGGTAGCTTCTGGTGTCTTCAAACTCCTGTCTATCGTCAGTCAGACAAGGAAATTCAGATTGTCAAGCTGCTAGGTCTGAGCCCATTGATGGTGATAGTTTCTGGTGTCTTCAAACTCCAGTCTATCGTCGGTCAGACAAGGAAATTCAGATTGTCAAGCTGCTAGGTCTGAGCCCATTGATGGTGGTAGCTTCTGGTGTCTTCAAACTCCTGTCTATCGTCAGTCAGACAAGGAAATTCAGATTGTCAAGCTGCTAGGTCTGAGCCCATTGATGGTGGTAGCTTCTGGTGTCTTCAAACTCCAGTCTGTCGTCGGTCAGACAAGGAAATTCAGATTGTCAAGCTGCTAGGCCTGAGCCCATTGATGGTGGTAGCTTCTGGTGTCTTCAAACTCCAGTCTATCGTCGGTCAGACAAGGAAATTCAGATTGTCAAGCTGCTAGGCATGAGCCCATTGATGGTGGTAGCTTCTGGTGTCTTCAAACTCCAGTCTATCGTCGGTCACACAACGAAATTCAGATTGTCAAGCTGCTAGGTCTGAGCCCATTGATGGTGGTAGTTTCTGGTGTCTTCAAACTCCAGTCTATCGTTGGTCACACAACGAAATTCAGATTGTCAAGCTGCTAGGTCTGAGCCCATTGATGGTGGTAGCTTCTGGTGTCTTCAAACTCCTGTCTATCGTCAGTCAGAATAATAAAGATGGCAACAAATATCCCTGTTGGACTCCTGTTCTTGTTTTAAATGTCTAATATAGTAGACAACGAGGTACAAGATAATTACAAGGCAATGGTGGGAGGGGGGGGGGGGAAACAAGTTATTCAGGACACAAACTGTTAAGATCTTTTGCCTGTGGCGAATGCATTACGGACGCAATTCGTAATCCCGCATACCACTTTCGAAACACAGCTGCCGGCGATTTGTAAGCAGACCGCCTTTGAGTTGGATTTCATAAAATGGTATTGTGTGGGTCTTTCAGAAAGCAATGGCAAACTACTGAACGCAAACATGGCAAGAAATCACAAACAGCCAAAACAATGTTGGGGTTGACTGCTACGTCCTGTCAAGGATATGCAACTAATTGTAATTATATCATATATATCCAGATCATATATATCTATATCCAGATCTGTTTTCCCTGTACAGTGAAAGTATTTTCAGAAATATTGAAGATATGGAAGGAATCAACATTGGGGGACGATGCATCAATAACATTAGATATGCAGTTGATACAGTCTTGATTGCAGACAATGAACAGGACCTGCAAAATTTAGTAGATGCGGTTGTTACACATAATAAACAACTCTCCCGTGTGTTGCCGGGGCTCATAAGGGAAGCAAAGAATAGCAACACTGTAGCCTACCACGCATGTCGTAAGAGGCGACTAAGGAGGCTTGATGGTTCCGTCGCCCTGCTACTGAGTGAGTGCGTGGCGCGACACTGTGAGCTGTGAGTTTCGTGTGAAATGCTTTTGAATCTGCCCGAGGTTTTTTGGAATGTGACTGCATGTTCGAAGTGATGGCAGATGGCTATGTCCCAGAGTTGACCGGTTTTTGCCTTATGCAGAAATGCGTGGCTGCTGGGCTTCTGGTTGACTGCCACTGCCATCGACGATGAACTGTAATTCGTGGACTGTGTGGGTGAACATCTAGGAAACATCCAGATGGGAAAATGACTGCCGATTCCATCAGAGATAAATTGGGTGTTTCGTGGGGGACTATTGTGTTGACATTCTGGCGGCAGCATTATGCACAGTGTATCTGTGCGGGCTGTTGTTTGTCGAGACTCCTGTCTTTTCCACTTTTCACATTGGGCAGTGGGGAGCGTTTTGTGTGATATTCACTGGCACAGGAACGGAGCATAATGGGGACGACCCGTTGCTGTGAAGTTGGAACGGTGACTAACTAACTAACTAACTAACTAACTAACTAACTAACTAATGAACAACTAGGGTTAGAATTAAATTGTAAAAAGACACAGGTTATGGCTGTTTTAGTGTGTACAGCAGTGGTTCTCAACCGGTGGGGAATTCCCCCGCCCTCCCCAGGGGGGGGGGGGGGGTTTAGGGTTTCCGGGGGGGGGGGGGGGGGGGGAATCGCGTTAATATAAGAACCGATTACTTGATGTTATTTTTCGCTCCATACTTTACGGTTCTGTACTTCTCACCCTTCTGAAGTTCGTTTTACAGCGTAAGTAGACCCGCAAATCACGTTTTATATAGACGTCTAGACTTGTTCTAGTATGTGTTATTAAATTTTGCTTCTATTATTACGTATACTGTGTAGTGGGGGGGGGGGGGGATTTATAGGGAGCAAATACGAAAGGGGGCGGGGGGGGGGGGGGACTACATTCTGATCTGAACATATGGTGATGGGGTGCATGGGCCAAAAAAGGTTGAAAACCACTGGTGTATAGGGTTGGTATGGTTCTTGAATCAATCAGTTTCCTTTTATTTGTATTGAATAAATCATCAAAAACGGACCGTGGCAGTGGTCAGGTTTATGTTCTTCTTAATTGCTGCAGTTCCTCCATTGATATCATTTATATTTGCGGAGATCGCCCCATCGAAAGGTGAGAGTGACAAACAGAAAATGGCAACAAACATTCCACGACAATTGGAAATCGTAAAGAGCGGGCCTTTAGGATGCACAAATTCACAGGAAACACAAGTCAAGTGCTTTTGCCATGCAAGTAGGTTACCAACTAACAGTATACCACAACAAGCAATGATGTACAGACCAGAGAGAAGCAGCGGAAGAGGCCGACCACGTAAACGATGAACGGAAGGAATAGTAGAGTCTATGGAAATATCGATACATGAAGCCCATAATCTGGCACTCTCCCACTGTTTATACTTCACCTCGACACCGCAAGGTACAAGAGGAACGTGAAGAGATTAGATGAGAAAACATACACATATCTAGACAAAGCCCGTTACCTTGGATGCAAGCTGTCTAGAGGAAGCATACATTAGTAATTAGTCATTAGTAACGGTTCCAACTTCGCGGCAAAGGATCACCCTGTAATGCTATGTTCCTATGGCAGTGAATATCACACAAAATGTTCCTCACTGTCCCGTATGAAAAGTGGAACAGTCAGCAGCCCCGACAAACCAACAGTACACACAGTCATACGTGCAAGGCCGCCGCCTGAATGCCAACACAACAATCCGCCACTAAAGTTACAGTTAATCGTCCATGGAAGCGGTAGTCACGAGAAAAGAAGCTATTGCACACATATTACTGTATATGGCAAAACCAGCTAGTTCAGCAACCTACCGACCGCCATTTTTTTAAACATCAGTTAACGTTAAAAACAACCGCCGACAGATGTAACAGCAAACCTTACACAAATGCACACCGAAATCCGAAACATTGACCTGTGAGGTGTGACACACTTCCCTTGAAAGAGGAAAGCAGAAGAAAAAGAAGATTGGCATGTGAATGCATGCGAAGAAAAGAAATCTCATCCACAATATCTGTTGATTTCTTTCTCATTTCTGACGTTTTTACTGGATTAGTGTTAAACGGCCGGTCTCAGTGGCTGAGGGCTTGCGAACACGATTCGTAAGCCAGTTTACCCGCATTTGAAACATAGCTGCGACCGATTTGGCAGCAGACCGCTTCTCGCTGGGTTTTAACGTATTTGTACGGGAGCCGGTCGTTCAGAGAGCAATGGTAAACTACTGAACGTAAACTTGCCAAGACATCAACAACAGCAGTAAAATGCTGGTGTTGACAGCGATGCCCTGTAAATAGTATATTGAAAAACAAATGTTAAACGCTTTTATATTATTTTATTTTATTTTTAAGTTACTTAATGCCAAGCTGGATATGCGACGGTTTCAAATAGAGCGATAAACACTAATAACACTCACATAATAGATGACAGGGCATGATTGAATAAATAAGAGCACTCGTTCTTAAACTTCCGATGTGTTGATGGTGAGGGTGCGGATTCAACAGCTACACCGGTCAGTTGTACTAAAATGTTGACTTCGCGTTCTTGACTTGGGGAAGTAAATTACAAGTTCTTCATAATCGTAGTGGGTTCGCCTAACGGCAAAGGACACTGATAACGAGGTAAGCTAACCACACGCAAAAATCAGCCCATCCTGGACTCAGCTCGAGTTCAAAACGAGCGGACGGAATAATAAATGACAGAGCAAGTCACACAAGTACATGAACATGTAACTCACAAATCTGTACATGTCCTCTCTATGGTAAGACACTTTATAGACACTCCAGTCTGAATACACCCATTGAGAATAAAATTTATCTTGAAACTATTCATTTTATGCACAATTTATAGTCTCCAGTATCTGCTTAAATATAATTAGTGTTAATAATATTCACTTGGTATATTCCTGTAGGCCGGTCTCTCTGGCTGTGGGGTTACAACACTTTCTCTCTGTAATCCCGTTTATCACGCAGAGTCTCGCAGCGGAGCGAGAACTGAGGTGGTTCGACCCCCGCTCGTGACTTGCGGATACTGAGCCGGCCGCTCAGAAAGCAATGGCAAACTACTGAGCGTAATCTTGCCAAGAGATCAACAGACAGCTGAAAGATGCTGCTGTTGACAGCTAAGTCCTGTAAAAGGATACGCAAAACATATTCCTGTAGAGATGTGTATCTCAGTCGTAAAGAAAACATGTGCGCCTGTACACAAACACTAGAAAATTGTATTTCTCACGCTTTTCACTTGTCCGTTGACTCATAGTTTTCCCACCGATTACTTTCTATTATTAGGAAGATTTTTCTCCCACTAACATCGGTCTCTTCCAATGTGTAACTACCGTCTCCTGAACTACCCGTACTTACCTTTACCTGCGCTGCGATTTCAGATTACTTTTGCCAGGCATTGCGTCTGAAATGTGTGGTGATGTACTTTCTCCTTCAGCCCGTTGACGTCTTCCCGCTTTCTCATTACGTATTTAATTTCTTTGTTACTCTGAGCCGTAGCGTCTCTAGCATCATCATCACCATCTTCCACTTTTGCCGTCAAGCGGCGTGGGGAGGAATAGTTGACGTTCCAGAGCTCGATGGGTGGCTCTGGATTGCGTCTCTACAAGAGAAATTAATGTATACGTTTTGATGATAGCTCATAGTAGTAGGGGAAATACTAGAGAATAAAGGGCACAATAGCTATAATATAGGCTACGCAGTGGCATCTGAAAAAGATGTCACATAGTGAAACATATGAATCGTCATATTGAACCGTTCTTTTCTAAGAATGAGCTACATCGTGGAGCCCAGACATATGACCTGCACAATATATATATATGACAAATTGCACCATTAACATTGGTGTCAGGTCTTAGTCAGATATGACTGAGCTACCGTATAACAGTAGACGGTACTACCTGCTTTCTGTTAGCGCCGAACGTTGGGCGGCGCTTACCAAACCCGACACCCCACATCGTGCCAGTCGGGCGGAAGAACGCAATTGGAAGGGTACAAGCCTTACCCTGGTGCGAGGAAATGCAACCTAAAGACAAAATGTCATGGCAGGGAAAGACCAGGCCCTAAGCCTTGGTTGGCGGCTGGTCTAGGATGGAAGCACCGATAGGCGGACAGTTAGAGCATTGCTTTGCTGATCCGGCAGCTTCTGCATTGTCTTTTTCTGGAGTGAACTAGGCAGGCCGAGAGAGGGATCATGCTGCATCGGCAACATATGATCTCTTTATTTTAGCCCAGGCTTTGTGCCATCCCTGGTCTTAACCAGTCTCGGAATCAAAGCGAGAGGCAACTGTTACGGGTTATAAGTCCCTGTCAGTTGGCGTAGACATGGGGCGCCACGCGTTGCCTCTGACGGTGGGAGACACCTACAGGTGTCACTGATCAGTTACCGCCCGCCTCAAGCTGGGAAGCGACCAGCCAATTGGGTACTGATCCGCCACAGCCTGCCTGCTTCAATGGGTGCTTGGGGCTAGGACAAAATCTGAAACGCAGACTATAAAACCAATGCACTAGGTACTAATAAAAAAAAATTAGAAACCTCAAGCTACGGCTTGCAACCTGGAACGTGAGAACCATGCGTCCAGGATTTTCCACTGACTTGACCAATGTTGAGGATGTGAGAAAAATGGCTGTGATTGATGCCGAACTCAGTCGTCTTAACATTGATATTGTTGGCCTGCAGGATACTCGCCTCGCTGAGGAAGGGTCACTCAGAGAAAACAATTACACCTTTTTTTGGAAGGGTAGAGGGCAGGCAGAAAAAAAGGCAACACGGTGTGGGCTTTGCAGTGAAGAATTCGCTACTGGGAATGATTTAAATTCCAGCAGGAAGAAATGAAAGACTATTATCCCTGCGCTAGGCAACCTCTTGTGGTTTTACCACCATTATTACTGCATATGCACCGACACTCGATTCCTCTGATGATGTGAAGGATTCGTTCTATGAGGAGTTAAGACTCCGTGATCAAGGCAGTTCCAAAATCTGACTACATTTATATGCTCGGTGATTTCAATGCTCATGTTGGCAAGAACTCGAATTCATGGCTTGTGTGCCTTGGAAAATACAACATCGGTCGCATGAATGAAAATGGGCAAAGGCTGTTGGAGCATTGCACCAGAAATGACCTATGTATTACAAACTCCTTTTTTAAAACAAAAGAGCTGCATAAGGTCACATGGACACATCCAAGATCCGGCCATTGCCACCAGCTGGACTTCATCATCACATGGAGACATCTGAACCATTGTCACGAGATCGCCATGAGTTAACCAGATAATGATAATACAGAAAGTTTGCTTAGTGCATATGTTCGAGGCCACAGGTTGTTTCAACAAATCCAGGAAATGTAACTGCACGTGTTTACATCTGGTCGACGGATCGGGAACACTCAGTGGTGAGGGAGACGGGTCCCGGCATCGCTTTGACAGTTTGTCAACATTTGAATACAGATGGAACCCGTCGGATCCTGGTTGCAATCGGATGTCTTCCATCACATGTCGGGCAAAATTAACAGTTGCAGATGTGTAGGGAAAGTGAGTGCGCTGAATCATACATCGCTTTGACAGAATATAAACAAGTCAGAGGGAAAACGGAAGTACTCAGCACGGAAGATAACAGTACATCTGTCAATTTATAGTTTCCGGAACATCAAGAAGATTGGCAGCTTGTAGGGGAAAACTGTTGTTGGGATCATACAGTAACTCGTTAGTTTGTTGGGGGAGTCAAAACAAGTGATGACAACTTTGACAGTGACTAGGCAAGGGAAAATCGATTCTTGACAATGGATGATTGCCCAAATAACACCTGCAGGACAACAACCATGTCACGTGACCAATTTGAGAGGTTTGGCCAAAAACCATGGTTGGAGATGGGGAGTGGAACGCAAACCTTGGATTGTAGAAGACGTGCTTCGGCACTGTGGTTCTGATGGGAAAACGTCTACCGTGTGCGAATTAGTGATTTAATTTTACACGTGCCTGTCATGGCAAGAGTGGATGTAATTTGATCTAACTGCAGTGTTGCCTAAGGTAGAACCTATTATAATTAGTTCTAATTAATATAGGCTGTAGCCTTGTTAAAACTAAAGTGTGATGATTAGCACTGTTAGTGGAAAACTAGCTAGAGTAGGGAAGTGATACTTGGCTCTGTTAGTTGAAAATAGATTAGTGAAGTGTGGATAAGCTTTACTAGTTGAGAATTAAGTAATGAGGGATAATTGGGATATTCCCGTAGTGTCCCTGGTGGGCGGGGTTCCGCATTCTGTTTGTTGATTTTTTTTTTCTTGTCTTGGCCTGATGATAACATATGTGTTCAGTCATCTGTCCATGACAGAGTAGGTTCATTATATTTTCTGAGCGAGGCCGATGGCCCACGATCATCTAATAGAGATCAGTGACGGGGAGGCTATCACCAGTTGTTTGATTTATTTCACAGGTTCCTCTGGTTGGAATGAAGAACCCGGAACAACTAAAAATCCGATCCCGGATAGAGTTTGGCGCAGGAAGATTGACTAGCAACTTTACAACAGAGATTATGCTAGAGGAAGATGATCAACATTGCTCAGTGGAGCTGTATGGTATATGTATCCTACCGGATAAATACCGAATGAGTTTAGGTCATACCAGTTTTAACACACCAGTAGTGATGGATAT
Source organism: Cepaea hortensis (assembly GCA_963921405.1). NCBI lineage: Eukaryota > Metazoa > Mollusca > Gastropoda > Stylommatophora > Helicidae > Cepaea > Cepaea hortensis. The sequence goes on along the minus strand of OY992877.1, from coordinate 53,587,020 downwards.
TCAGTTCACTTATGACTAGAACAAAAATAAAGGACTCTATTGGAGTATAGACAATAACTGTTTAATAGTGAGAACTAGAGAACATGTATCAAGAGACAAAAAGTCTTGTTCATAGAACAGTGTTCCAGGTTTGTTTCACCGCGCCGGAATTATGAAGCCGGAGTTTCTATAAACTGTTAGGAACAGTTGTGTTAGGAACAATAACAGTTTTTTCCACGGATTATATATTTACATGAGATTCAGAGCTCATGGTCATCAGAGTTCCTGGAGGAGGACATGTCTGGAGAGAAGGATACGACTTCGGTGAGGTTTATCGTACTGACTCGAATGATGTCGTGTAATCTTGCCATGATGTGTACACTATGATCCTGAACTTTGAAGGCTGACACATACATTTATGTTATAATACACGACACACATTGTCTTCGCATACACGTCTCATATACGTTACACTTTTCTTTTAATAAATTAATCTTTATTAATTTTTAGAAGCAAGAGTTGTGGAGTATGTTGCGCTGGGGAAGTATGAGAAGGGGGCATAGTACGACAGTGAGAGAGTGATAGGAAGGTGTCCACGGGCTGATGGAGTGTGTTGGACGGAAGCTGGTGGATTCTCCAAGATATTGAAAAAAGGAAGAAAAATATTATAATGTGGGTGTTGACTCTCTTCACTCCAGGGACGACACTTTAAAGGAGGACACGACAACCATACATCATTGACTCGAAGTTACCACAGTACTGACTGTGATACGGATCACTCTTTGGTTGCTGCAAGGGTTAGACTGAGACCAAAGAGAATCTACACAGCTAAACATAAATCTAGCCCCAGGATTAATATTATTAACACTCACGATCCTGAAAAGTGCTTTAAGTTTCAACAGCGACTTGAAGACGCTTTCACTGATACACCAGAAAATTGTACAGTAAATGAAAAGTGGGGTCAACTTAAGGAAACTCTTTATAAAACTGCCGTAGGGGTTTACGGCACTGTGGATCATAAGAGGCAGGACTGGTTTGCGGAAAACAGCCAGACTCTGCAGCCCTTGATTGATAAGAAGAAGATATCTCTCTTAAGAAACAAGGAAAGACCAACGCGTAACACTCTGAGTAAGCTAAAGCAAGCTAGGAAGGATGTGCAAAAGGCTGTCAGGCAGTGTGCAAATAATTATTGGATCAAGTTATGTGAGTCCATTCAAATTGCAAGTGTTAAGGGAAACATCAGAAGCATGTATGAAGGAATAAAGAAAGCCTGTGGTCCAGTGATCAAAAGAAGAGCACCATTGAAAACCTTGACTGGAGATATCATAACTGATAAGAAACAGCAGATGGACAGATGGGTAGAGCACTATTTGGAGCTTTACTCAAGTGAGACCAAACTAGCGGATGATGCCCTCAACGCCATAGAGGCTCTACCAACTCTTGACCACCTGGACACACTTCCCACCATAACAGAAGTTAAGTGTGCTATAAATGAACTTGCATCTGGCAAGGCTCCAGGTAAGGATGGGATTCCAATAGAGGTTATCAGGTGTGGGCAAGACACACTCACTCTACAGATCCATCAGCTAATAGAGCTATGCTGGCGAGAAGAACAAGTCTCACAGGATTTCAAAGATTCAAGCATCATAACACTGTACAAGAACAAGGGCGATCGGAGCGACTGCAACAACTATAGATGTATCTCACTTCTGTGTATTGTTGGAAAAGTATTTGCCAGAATTGTTCTGCGCAGACTTCAAGTCCTAGGAGATCAAGTCTACCCCGAATCACAGTGTGGCTTTCGACAGAACCGGTCTACCATTGATATGATATTTTCATTGCCACAAATGCAAGAAAAATGCAGTGAACAGAATCAACCACTGTTTATTGCCTTCATCGACCTCACAAAGGTATTTGATTTGGCCAGTCGTGAGGGTCTTTCAAGGCACTAAAGAAGATTGGCTGCCCACCAACTCTTCTGTCCATTGTGTAATCGTTCCACACAGGCATGAAGGGTATAATCAAGTTTGATGGTGCAACTTCTGAGGAGTTTGAAATCAAGAGTGGAGTTAAGCAAGGTTGTGGACTAGCTCCCACCCTCTTTGGAATATACTTTTCACTTCTACTAAAATATGCCTTTCGTGATCAGGATGGTGGTATATACATTCACTCACGCTCAGATGGCGGCCTTTACAATGCTCAGAGATTGAAGGCCAAGACCAAAATTAGGAGGGTACTGATCAGAGAGTTGCTTTTTGCAGATGATGCTGCAGTTACGACCCACTCTGAGGAAGAATTGCAATGTCTACTATCTGCATTCTCCAATGCTTGTTCTGAATTTGGTTTAACAATTAGCAAAAAGAAGACACAGATTATGTCACAATGTGCACATGGGGTACCATCAATCTTTATTGACGACGCCGAACTAGAGATGGTAGACCATTTTACATATCTAGGATCAGAGGTAAATAGCAAATTATCCCAGATCAGGAAATCAATATCCGGATTGGTAAGGCAGCAACAACAATGAACAGGTTAAGAAAAAGAGTCTGGGAGAACAGGAAGCTTACTGCCAAAACAAAAGTCCGTGTCTATCAAGCCTGTGTCCTTAGTACTCTTCTTTATGGCAGTGAAACCTGGACAACTTACTCACACCAAGAGAAACGTTTAAACAACTTTCATATGCGGTGTCTGCGAAGAATTCTTGGTATTAAGTGGCAAGACAAAATCACAAATACTGAAGTATTGGAAAGATCTGGTTGTGTGACGGTTTATTCCATGCTCAGTCTTCGTAGACTTAGATGGATAGGACATCTTAGGAGGATGGATGATGGTAGAATACCAAAGGACATCTGTTTTGGTGAATTACAGATTGGTAAGAGATCTCAGGGTCGGCCTCTACTACGATACAAAGATGTGTGTAAGCGGGACATGATTAATACAGGCATTGATAATGCACAGTGGGAGCAAGTCGCAACTGAACGTGTTTCATGGAGGGCAAAGATCAGAAATGGAATAAAAACAAAAGAGAAGATTATTGCAGATAAGTCACACACCGAGCTTGTGAGACGTAAGATGGTGCATGATGGTGGAAATGACCACGTGTTCACATGCACCCACTGTGAACGGACATTTACAGCGCGAATTGGCCTTATCAGTCACATTCGCTAGCGCCATAGGTAAAAGTTATTATGCCTTTTTAAAGCACAAGCTATCGTCTGTCAAGACGGCAAGGTGCCAATGAGACACCATTAAAGAATTCCTATTTGGGGACGATCAAGCACTAATAGCAAAATCAGAAGCAGAATTATCCTTTGTGACCAAGAAAAGGCGTTTGATATATATGCCACAGGAATCCAGGAAACCGACATTGATATCATCAAAGAACTAGAACAAGACATACTAAAAGAATTCCTCACATTCTTGCTCATTATTGTTTGTATTACATGATGCGTATATTTGTACGTATGTTGCAATTGTTCTTTTATTCTCACTGTTATGATTCTTTCTGATATATATTTTATTTCTAGTATTCCTCTTGCTAGCCGTGGTTCAATGGCTATTCCCACACCGTGTCTTGCCCTTTCTTGCTGTTCCACTCCAGAGTAGACAAACATGTAACTGTGGTGGACCTCCTTGCATCCTTCCCCTTTTATTCTGGTGTCCGCTATTCCCGTCAGTCCAATTTTTCTCTCTTCCGTTTCTATAAGTTCTTCTGCTTTACTATTAACACCGCAGACGTTTATTGCGCCAATTTTTTTTTTTTTTTTGAATCGCTGATCTATCTGGTAGTCCATTAACATTGCCGGGTCTATATCCATTTGGGTCAGTCCGTTTATACTCCTTAGTTTTTCTACGAGCCGTATGAAGATCCCCTGCCGGCTTGCTAGGCCAGTCGCAGGTTTAGGACAAAAATCTGACCATTGGGAGTCCATCCCCTATGGCGAACCATAGCCCCGTTAGCCCATTACCTCGCGGTCATGGTTTCCTAGTCTACATCGCGTGGGGGTGGGGTTGACTTGCATAGTCTGCGGGTCATCGGTAGGCTACTAATTTTCACTTGTCACCCCTCCTGGGAGAGGCTAGCCGATCCTAACCCTGCTGGCTGCAGGGTCAGTCGCAGTCCACACCTTGTAGACCTGCCTTTGAAAGCATACAAAATAAATTCGTTGGTATTGATGAGCTTTTATAGAAGTAGAGGCAAAAAGAAATATATGTTAAGGGGCGTATGAAAGTTATAGCAGCCATATACGGAATTGAATGTGTCGCCTCCACTTGTTCCTTCAACGAGGGGCCGTCTTCATTTTGAAGCGACAGATTTTGCAATCTGATGTCACCAGTATAGTCACCTCTCTACAGCTGTCATTTATCGTATGTCTAGTGCAGCATGTAACATCTAATGGCTTCTACTTCTGTGAATGCCAATCAGTACCTTTATTTGTAATTCTCTATTTATTCGGCTCTGTGGCGAAGTGACCACGAATGCAATTCGTAATCCCGCATACCACATTCCAAACACAGCTGCGAGAGATTTGGAAGCAGACCGTCTTGCGTTGGTTTCCCATACAAAGATTGGTGTTTTTTTTAAACTGCACTTGTTCGCTGTGAACTCAAGCGTAGTCCATACACACAACTTCTAGTAGTGCTGGACTAAATTTTGTGTGTGGATTAGCTTTCCCTATTAACCGTGTCCCTCGCCATCAGGTGAATGCACTCCGACTTTCAAAAATGCTGGTTTTGACTGCGACCTCCTGTAAAGGATATGCAACTAACTAACTAGTTAACATACCAAAGTTTTGTTCCATAAAGGGCTTGGGAGGAGGGGGACTACACTGCCTCACAGGCTGATCGCATGAAAGCGTGACGGGTGTGTTTACTTGGAGATACTTGAAGGGACAATAATCCAAGAGAGACCAGTCTTTTCACTGGACATTTAACAGTGTATGAAGAAGCAAATCAGGCCACAAGCTAGCTGACTGGCACCTTGTCTCTTAACAGACCATAGCTTGTAACATGGAGTAATACTTCTCCTTAACACAAAGCCTGGGCTGAATAATTTAGAGACCATGGGTTGCCTATGCAGTAGCATCCCTCTCTCGGCCTGTCTAGTTGACTCCAGAGGAAAGGTAACACCAATACGTCTGGAACAAGAAAGACTACAGAAGCTGCCGGGTCAGCAAAGCGATACTAACTGTCAGAACTTCCATCCTAGACCAGTTGTCGACCAAGGCTTAGGGCCTTGTCTGCCCTGCCATGAGATGTAGTCTTTAGGTTGCATGTCCTCGCACTAGGATCATGTTTTTTACCCTCCCAATTGCACTCCTCCGCCCGAAGCCGTTGGCACATTGTGGGTTGTCGGGTTAGGTGAATGCCGTCCAAAATTAGGTGCAAACAGAAAGCAGGTAGTACAATCTACTGTCATATGGTAACTCATACCTTGCGATATAAGAAGAAACCGCAGAACTTGAAGCTCGTGGACCATTTGTTACGCACTGAGAGAAATATACGACGACAAGAATTTGAGGCATTGATTCCGTTCATTTGGAAGTAACCTATTTTGATGAATAAATTATCACCGTTTTGTCCATGATGTGTATACTGAGAAATAACGTGCTACAGTGAATAAATGATACCCGTTTTGTCAATGATTTATAGATTGAGAAATAACGTGCTAGAATGAATAAATTATGCTTGTTTTCTAATTGATTTATGGATGAACCGATTCTGTGCCAAACAAAATGTAGATTTGGACCAAATAAAAATGAATGACGGAAAATGGGAAGTAGGGGTGTGTCATAGTTATGACTTAAAAGTTGTTAATCTGGTAGCATAAATGTTGTGATATAACGCAATGACAACATTTCGGTGATATATAAGCCCAGGAAGTCGCTCAAGACGATTAATAATCCGATGGGACTCTATCATTTACGAAATCATGTGTTTTACTTCGTACACCCATTTTTCTCAAGGAATTACCTTTATTGAACGTTTTACTCCCATTCACGATCTATTTACAAATATAGATATTCATGGTGATCAATTAAAATTTTCAAAAGGATAGTTCATGAGCACACAATTTAAGTTCCATTGAGTGGACTGTGGTTTGGACATTGTATTTACCGTTCAGAGAAGAAATAATCCACAGGGGTATTGCTTCACTCCTACGTCTGCTGCTGAAGCTTTCAATATAATCATGAAGAAAATACAATTCAAATGTATGAGGCATATCAACAGACGAGATGAAATAGAGAAAGACTACGTAACAGAAGCAAAGTTACTTGCATATCCTTTACATGACGTTGCAATCAATCCCGGTATTGTTTTGCTGTTTGTGATCTCTTGGCAAGTTTGAGTCCAGTAGTTTGCTATTGCTTTCTGAACGACCGACACTCATATCATTATATCAAAAACCAATGCAAAGTGGTCTGCTGCCAAATCGCCCGCAGCTGTGTTTCGAACGCGGTGTGCGGGATTACGAATTGCGTCCCTTGCCTTTTCGCTACAGAGCCAGAGAGAAGCAAAGGGCGAAATAAAGTGTATGGAAAGCTTGAATGGCGGCAATAAATAATAATATAGTCAACAACAATTTCATTACAACAGAGTGAGGTCAGCATGCTCGAATGGATAAAAGCGCTCGCTGTTAAACTTCCGGTGTACTGATGCCGAGGTAATGGGTTCAATCCTTACACCGGTCAGCTGGACGAAAATGTTGACTTCTCGTCCTTGACTTGGGGACGTAAACTACATGTACCTCAGAAGTCGGAGTGGGTTCACCTGATGGCCAGGGTCACTGGTAATCATCATCATCAAGCGCCATGCCGGCTGGCGTAGGTGTTCATGATTCTCCACAGTTCTCGGTCTTTGGTTTTTCTGGATTAACTCTGCTGATGATATTCTTCCATGCCACCGTCTCAATCCATCCAGCATCATTTCTCATGGTCTGCCTCTGCCTCTCTTCCCCCCAATCTGTCCAGTTGTCACGATATTCTCCGATGTCTCTCTTCTCATCACATGACCAAAGAAAGCTGTTTGTCTCTTTCTTTTTCTTAATGTTCTAGTTTTATTAGCCTCTTTCAGACAGTCGTTATTGGTTACGTTGGCAGGCCAAGGAATTCGTAACATTCATCTCAGGAATCACATCTCTGTTGCTTCCAAGCTCTTCCTAATTTATTCCTTTACATTCCAAGATTCACAGCCATTCAGCAAAACATGCTCTATATAGCACTTCACTATATAGTGATTCATTCATATATAGCACTTAAGCACTCTCAATGATAGTGACTTGTTGCATAAAATATTCTTCATTTTCTAAAATGTATCTTTTGCTTACCCTATTCTGCTCTTAATCTCTGGTAATAGTGAAAGCTAATCCACACGAAAACATGATCGCCAATGCCAGGCGCCTGAAGATTTACTGGTGACAATGAAGTGTATGCTTGGACCAGCTCTGGTTACGAAATATTCTACATAAGTAGTTTCGTATAGAGTTAGAGTTCAGCAGATTGTCACCTTTTAAAGTTACCCCACTGGTAAATTTAATGTGGAGCTCATGAGGCAAGCAAACCAATTTTAATGAATCGAGAGGTAAGGTAAAGACGTTGGTCCCAGATAGGACACACACTGAGAACACCCGAGGATAGTATAACTAGACAGTACTTCCGTCACCCAGTTAAGAGTTAAGTGCGTGGAGCGACGCTGTGAGTTGTGGGTTTTGTGTGGACTGCTTTTACATCTTTCCGCTGTTGTTTGTATCGTGTACTGCATGTTCAGAAAAATGGCGGCCGACCGGTTGCTGGATTAACTGTGTTTCCTTATGCAGTAATGTGTGGCTGCTGGTTTTCTAGTGTATGCCGCTTCCATCGACGATGAACTGTAGTTTTCGTGGCGGACTTTTGTGTTGGCATTCTGGCAGCGGCCTTATGCATAGAATGCCAGTGCGATCTGTTGATTTGCAGAGACTCTTGCATGTTCCACTTTTCACATGGGGCAGTGATGAGTATTTTGTGTGATATTCGCTGGCACAGGAACGGAGCATTATGGGGACGGCCCACTGGCGTGAAGTTGAAACCGCGACTAACTATCTAACATAACTAGACACTCCTTCGGCTGAAACTCACAGGGGGAAGGGAATAGTGGGAGACACTTGGAGAAGAGAATTACATCAGAGATAACTATATGGGGAGGACAATGAAGAAGCTGCAGGAAGGAGATGGCCACTATAGGACGGATTGGCATGAGTTTGTTGAGGTCCTATGTCCCAATAGGGGATAAGGGGTGCATGAAGAAAACAAATAGTCAATCTGACTGCCAGAAGATTACAGGCCAACGTCTGCGACCTACGGCGGTGAACGCAGGTTCATAATCCCGTGTGCCATGTTCGAAATCAGACGCTGCCGATTTGGAAACAGATCGCCTTGCGTTATTTTTCACAATGGTATGAGCGTCGGTCGTTCCGAAAGCAAACTACTGAACGTAACATTGCCTGGAAAATCACATTTAAAAAAAAAACATTATGGGATTGGTTGTAACGTTCTGTAAAGGACATACAACTAATTTATGAAGATTGCAGACCTGAGTTATGAAGATATTATACTGGGATTTTTTCTAGCGCAAGACAAAATGGAAATAAATCATCATAAACTGATGATATAAACAAAGGTTGGCCCTACAATATCGAAAGCCATGAAACCAACTCACGTAGAAGAACATCTGCCCACAACCCACGTCTAACGACTGGTGGGTGACTCTAGAGAAAACATGTTTCCACACATGAACAGAGACAGATGTGTATTGAACAGATTATTGCAATGTGTATTCGTTCAACCTGAAATATCACTTCTGTTAGTATATTTTCTTAACAGGTGCAGTGCCAAACGAAAAGTAGGTTTAGACCAAACAAAAATGAATGACGGAAAATGGGAAGTAGGGGTGTGTCACAGTTATGACTTAAAAGTTGTTAATATGGTAGCAGTCATGTTGTAGTATATATCAAGTTAAAGGGGGTTGCATAGAGAGAACAGCTATATGTTAGCCCACGGCAGATAAGGGAAGTCGCTTGAGACAATTAATTCCCCCCCCCCCCCAATGAATCAATGAAGTGTTATAATGTACACTCGGGTATCTGGTTAGGAAGAACTTCTAAACATAGCCGATGTGAGAGTATGTACAAATTCATGAGGTTAGGAAGAACTTCTAAACATAGCCCATGTGAAAATATGTACAAGTTCATGAGGTTAGGAAGAACTTCTAAACATAGCCCATGTGAGAATATGTACAAATTCATGAGGTTAGGAAGAACTTCTAAACATAGCCCATGTGAGAATATGTACAAGTTCATGAGGTTAGGAAGAACTTCTAAACATAGCCGATGTGAGAATATGTACAAACTCATGAAGTTAGGAAGAACTTCTAAACATAGCCCATGTGAGAATAAGTACAAATTCATGAGGTTAGGAAGAACTTCTAAACATAGCCCATGTGAGAATATGTACAAGTTCATGAGGTTAGGAAGAACTTCTAAACATAGCCCATGTTAGAGTATGTACAAGTTCATGAGGTTAGGAAAAACTTCTAAACATAGCCCATGTGAGAATATGTACAAGTTCATGAGGTTAGGAAGAACTTCTAAACATAGCCCATGTGAGAATATGTACAAGTTCATGAGGTTAGGAAGAACTTCTAAACATAGCCCATGTGAGAATATGTACAAGTTCATGAGGTTAGGAAGAACTTCTAAACATAGCCCATGTTAGAGTATGTACAAGTTCATGAGGTTAGGAAAAACTTCTAAACATAGCCCATGTGAGAATATGTACAAGTTCATGAGGTTAGGAAGAACTTCTAAACATAGCCCATGTGAGAATATGTACAAGTTCGTTGCATCTTTCAACAAGAAATGTGTCCCGAATCAGTTTTATACTATGGGTCTGTGATGTCATGGAGCCATCATATTTTGTGGTTTGAATCATCTTCATGTGCCATGCCGATAAGCAAGGGCGGGCATATTTTGCCATCTCACTCGATCACCAGGGTCGTGGATCAGATCAGTGTTCTTGTCATGACACGATGCCAAGCCATCCAGATATTTACTTCTCTGCCTTCCCCTTGTTTTCTTCCCCTCGATCTTGCCAGTTGCTACCAAGTTCTCCAATTTATTTCTTCTCATAACGTGACCAAATAATTTGTGACAGGTCTGAATGCATGGTGGAATAGGCGGCCAGCCTCTCTCCTCACTTAGCGAGACGGCGAACGCACCCGTCAAACTCTCGCCCGGCAGTGCTCATGACACCTATGCAGTCCTCTATCAACTACACCAACAAGCCCGCTCTGATGCAATTATTACTCCGCTAATTGCGTATCTGTATAACTCCGGTTGAGTGCGGTCGGTTTTTTCGTGTCCCGCTGTATGTAAATACTATTATTGTGTGTGTGTGTTTTTTTTTATCATGCCCTATTTTTAATATCTGTTGGAATTACCACACATCTTATGTATATTTGTAAAAAGCTGGGAATCTAAATATACTCACCTGTGTATTTCTGTGGTTGAATAGCTGTCTACTTTATTATCCCATTTGTTTGCATATTTTCCGTATGCTTACCATTGGGCTAATTCGGTCTGTATGCAGAGAAGGAAACCGTGTGTTTTAGAATTATATCGTCAATATGCAGATTGTTAAGGTTTCAGTGACTGACCTATGAAATACACAAACAAAGAACAACGTGGATACACGCATTGTGTTCGGGTACATTCAAGCACGCGCGTGTAAATATGCAGTTCAGAAATATATTCAATGTATTGATCTAGTGTGCATCTAATACAGATTTATTTCCTCCCTTCACTGGCTGCCGATCAATAAGCTTGAATTTATTTCTCCACTATTTCAGTGCACTCAGGGTTCCCCAACAATTGACATTTTAATACATTACGTATATAACAATAAAACCAACCTGGCATGACTCTTCCTTGAAAGTCAGTCATATAACAGAGTCGGGATTACGGGTCGATGTGCTGTGTGATATTTTCGGGCCTGTATGTGATTTTTATATATATATGGAATATGTCTAGATACGAATTATGTCCATATTCTATGGTTGTGGGTTCAGGTGGATGGTATTGTGTTGTTTGTCCATCAAGAATGATGATGACCATTCATTTCATCCAGTGGGGTTGAAAGTATGGAGCTATGAGTTCAAAGACGGCTGATAAGGCCTATTTTGGCTCGAAATGTTCTTTTGGCAATATGGGCAAATAATGCTTGACGTTCGAGGAGGATCTCCTGTAGTGGTTTTTCTGTCCAGTCTTTTCTTCATAGCTCTTGCAGTCCTTGTTGCCTCACACGTGACAGCACCCTTGCGCAATGATGTACGCCACGAATTTCAGTCTTTGGCAGCAGTCTCCCAGGTGTCAAGATGAATTCCAAAAGCTTTCAGTGAGATATTCAGAGTATCTTTAAAGCGTTTCCTCTGGCCGCTTTGGGGGCGTTTACCACATCACAGCTCGCCGTAAAAAAAATTCGATTGAGGAGCCTGTGATCTGGCATGCGAGTTAAGTGACCAGCCAAGCGAATCTGATTCTTCATTAGTATAGTGTGGATACTGGGCATGGACGCTCTTTCTATGACTTCAGTGTCTGGGACCTTGTCTTGCCATTTAATCTTCAATAGCTTCCCAAGGTAGACTGTGGAAGTGGTTTAATTTCCTAGCGTGTCGCTGATAAACAGTCCAGGTTTCACAAGCATATAGCAGTGTGGATAATACAACAGCTTTGTAGACTTTCAGCTTTGTTTGCAGGCGTATTCCATTTCTGTTCCATAAATTCTTGTACAGTCTGCCAAAGGCCGCGCTGGCCTTGGAGCTTCTTGCATTCACTTCGTCATAAATTGTGGCAGCTTGTGACACAGTGCTGCCAGGATAGGTGAATGTGTCCACAACACTTAGTCTATGATCATTCACTTTGATATTCGGCACAGTGTGATTATTCCCTGGAGCTGGCTGGTACATAACTACAGTCTTCTCCAAGTTGATATTGAGCGCAAAGTTGACACAGGTATATGAGAAAGCTGAAACATTGTGTTGCATGTCAGCCTCTGAGTTGGCGTATAGAGCGCAATCATCAGCAAACAGGAGCTCTCTGACAGTGTCGCTGTTTTGGTTTTAGCTTTCAGCCTACTGAGATTGAACAACTTTCTATACATGCGGTAGTTGATGTCTATTCAAATGTCGTTGTTCTCGAAGGTATTCGTCAGCATAGCTGAAAAGATTAGGCTGAACAGTGTTGATGCCAGGACACATCCTTGCTTCACTCCATTGGTGACAGGAAAGGGATCAGACAGTTCACCATTTTCCTGTACTCTTGCCTGCATACCATCATGAAATAGCCGCACTATTTGGACAAACTTTCGTAGACAGCCATATTTCGCCATAATCTTTCACAGTCCTTCTCTGCTGACTGTATCAAAAGCCTTGGTAAGGTCAATGAAAGTGAAGAACATTTCTGAGTTCTGTTCCTGATATTTCTCTTACAGCTACCTTGCAGCAAAAATCATGTCAACAGTTCCTCGTTCTTTTCTGAAGCCACATTGACTCTCAGGAAGAAGACCTTGATCGAGATAGGCCGTGAGGCGATTGATAAGAATTCTGACGAGTATCTCCCCTGCAATTGAAAGCAAGGAGATACCTCGATGTTTGTCACAGTATTGGCGGTTTCCTTTAGTTTTGTAAATTTGGACTATTGACGCGATCTTGAAATCTTGTGGCATGGTCTCGTTCACACATATGTTTGTAAAGACTTGGTGAAGCTGCTCTATTAGGACCGGCCCACCAGCCTTGTATATCTCTGCTGTGATGGAGTCAGGACCAGGCGCCTTACCGCTGGAAAGTTGCTGGATGGCTTTGTTTACTTCCACTATGATTGGCAGGTCATCAAGTATATCATTAGTGGGAACTTGAGGAAGGCAGTTGATGGTTTCATCATCGAAGAAGTTGCATTTAAGATGTTGCTGAAATGCTCTGCCCAGCATTGAAGGATTTCTTTCCTATCGGTGACCAATGTTCCCCCATCTGCACTGAGGAGGGGAACTATACCTGGTGATGTAGGACCATAGACTGTTTTCAGTGAGTCGTAGAAGGTTTTCATATCATGTCTGTCAGCAAAGCCTTGAATTGCATCAGCTTTGATTGATTGATTGATTGATTGATTGATTGATTGATTGATTGAGGAACCGACATCACAGCATTCGGGGCATTCCCATAAGCGCTCCTTCCCCATCCTCAGCAGCCAGCGAAGAGTTCCAACACCAATAGTTCTAGTAGCATTCTGTTTATATGTCTGTCTCGCCCTTCCCCCGAGCGCCAAGCGTCGGCCAGATCCCCTTGCCACTCCCTACCGCCCCACTCCCGCCAGAACACGGTGATCCATTCGCTCCCCCGAGGTGCTCACGCGCTCCCACATGGCCGCAACCACGCCCGCCCTGCCACGCATCAACACTCCACCAAGTTCTGCCGAGCCAGCCAATCTGTCCGCCCACCCACTCCCCAGCCCACCGGCACGCCCAGGAGAAAAGACCCGGGCGAAGACCGCCACCCGTGACCCCTGAAGCGGAGCAAGCCACTCACCCGCCCTCACCCTCCCCAGCACGCCCTCTGAGTCAGCTACAATCACGAAGATGCAAGCGTCGTCCGAAGCGAAGCAAGCCACTCCGCACGAAGCCTGAAGCAGCTTTGTTCCTCAGCCAGGTGGAAGGTATACCGTAGCAGGACTGCCTTGAATATGTGAAGTGTTAGAACCATCACATAGTTTAGGCCTGAGTGCACGGGAGACTAGCTGACCAGACTGTTCCTCCTGTAGTCGTGAGCTGACATCGAAACCTCATCCGACCTCGTTCATGCCATTGTTGACGTAACATCCTAGCCATTATCTGCGAGTCTGCTATATCTTGATGTTGCTGTTGAAAACAGTAAAATTATTTCGCTGTCTTCTTTATTCATTGTTCTTTATTTTCAGTCTCGAACTGTTACTGGATAACAGAACTTTAAGCGGTATCTCACTAAACGTTAGTCGCATTCCAATAGATTTTTGTTCACCATAAAACACTGAATAAGCTGAACTTCAATGAAAACTTACGGAATCTCTTGTGAAAGTCAAACGAAGCTAGTCTTCTTCTCTTGTTTTATATCCCTATTGGGGCATACGTCCTCAACGAAGTCACTCCAAGCCCTCCAGTCTTTATCCTGTTCCGTGTAACTCTGCCCATGTCCTTCCCATATTATGTTTATTTCTATTTCTACTTTCTCTTCTCAATAAAAGTGTTTAGGTCTTCCTCTAATTCTGTTGTTCCGTGGATCTCATACTAAGGCTTTTCTTGTTGTATTATTATTATAGTTAGACGCATTCGAATAGATTTATTGTTACATTCATGTTACATTCAAACATTAAATAAGTTGAACTTTCTTTTACAACTTAAAGTATATCTTATGAAAGTAACACGAAGCTAACGGTTTGATGCAAATATTTTTAAACTTTTAAACCTGCTTCTTCTTTCGTTCGATACTAGATCTGCTCTTCTTCTTTCGTTAGCTACTAGATCTGCTGCTTCTTCTTTCGTTCGCTACTAGATCATTCAATGCTGAATGGCAGTGAATTACGGAATATAAATGCACAAATTAGAAAGAAATATCATTAAATGTAAGAGACTGCTGAGATGTTAAGTAGAACCTGTCGTGCTGAATGGCAGTGAATCATGGAATGTAAATGAACACATTTCGAAGAAATTGGAAGCAATGGCGATGTGGTTCCTGTGACGCATGTTGCGAATAACGTGGGCTTCCGGCGTATGTAACAACGATTGCTCGGAAAAGGCTAGTGAAAGAAGAACAGTATATACAATTGTAAGAAACAGACAAACATCGGTTGTAGTCATATGATCCGAAGAACGGCTTTGGAAAATATCGTGGCGACCGAAAATAGTGGGAGAAGAGACAGGCAAACCGAGAGAAATGATGCCGGATGGACTGAGGTGGTTTTGGAGGAATATCATCAGCAGAGTTGATTCAGAGCACGAAGGACCAATATCTGAGGAGAGATATGAATGCCTACATCATTGGCACACAATGATAATGACTGACTTGCAGGGAAACGACGGAAGGTCAAAAGCGACGGAAAGCAAATCCGAAAAATCGTTTGTTGAAGTTGGATTGGATACTGAAGCACAGGTTTGACGACACATTGCAACACAACTCACCTTAAGTTAATGATGACGCTATAAGCTCACGTCTTTGGATATATGCATGGTGATGTTTGAAGGTGTACGTAAAACACGTTCGTCGATAACGCAAGGTAAAGATGGTGTCATAAGATGTGAAGTGATAGGTTTTCACATATTCTAGGCCACAACATATGAGTTGAGTTGGCTAGTTCCCTTCCTTACAGCCTTTCCTTTCCTGACAATTTCAAGAAAGTTTTGAAAATTACCTGGTACCTTCCCCCTTCCTCATCGCTCGCGTCTCTCTATTGTGTATTCACCTTGAAGTGGTAGAGGTGCTGGCGCGTTTCAGTGACCCCAAGAGCTATACCGCAGCAGTGCAGATGCTGGTAGCTCCCATATCGGACAGGTCAAGGGATATGGACAAGACGAAGTGGTACAGAAACCTGCTGCCTTGTAGGTGAACTGGGAACAGTCAAAGGCTAGGAAAATCAAACATGTCGATGTCGGGTGTACTGATGAGCCACAGTATTGGAGAAACAGTGGAACACAACTCACTTGATAATGATAACTTGATGCCTTGTACTCATGGTAAACAATACTAACTGTAAAACATTATATATATATTATATATATATATATATATATATATCATCATCATCATCATCAAGTGCCGTGCCAGCAGGCGTGGGCGTTCATGGCTCTCCACAGATCTCGGTCTTTGGTTTTCTGGATCAACTCTGCTGATGATATTCCTCCATGCCACCGTCTCAATCCATCCAGCATCATTTCTCTTGGTCTGCCTCTGCCTCTCTTCCCCTCGATCTTTCCAGTTGTTACGATGTTCTCCAATGCCTCTCTTCTCATCACGTGACCGAAGAAAGATATATATATATAATAATAATAATAGGCGATTTCAATGCAAAAGTAGGAAATCAAGGCGATGGATGCAGTGTAGGCAACCATGGCTTGGGAGAGCAAAACGAAAGAGGATACAGACTTGTAGAATGGGCAAAAGAACAAGAAATGGTTGCAGGAAACACTTGGTTTAAATAGCACCCTAGAAGGTTATGGACATTGAGGAGTCCAGAAAGCAGGATTAAAAACCAGATATATTACATCCTGATTAGCAGAAGGTTTCGACATGCGTTAACAGATGTAAAAACAGTACCCAATGCAGACTGTTACAGTGATCACAGATTAATTACAGGCACATTAAGGGTAAAGTTAAAGAAAGTCAAGTATACAACAGGAAACCTTAAATATGATTTGTGCAAATTGAAAACTGATAAAGAAATACAAGATAATTTTAACATAGAAGTAAAGAACAAATTTGATATATTGTCTGATCTAGAGATCCTAATTCAAGATGTGGATGATCAAAGGGAAATGTTGTACAATTCAATCCGTTTTTCTGCAGAAAAAAAATTATTCCAAAATTAAAGAAAGTGGGTCGTAAGACATGGATGACAGAAGAAATTTTACAACTAATGGAAACAAGAAGACAGAACAAAAATAATCCTGCCAAATATGAAGAAATTCACAGAAAAGTCAGAATATTACGTAAGGAGGCAAAAGAAATAAGGCTCGAGAAAAATTGCTTAGAAATTAAAAAACAATACAACAGTAAAAATACCAAACAAATGCACAAAAGAATTCAGGAGCTTACTAATCAAAGAACATGTACATCAGCAGGCTGCCTAAAGACAAAAGATGGCAAAATCATAATAGAAAAAGATCAGATTTTACATGTATGGTCAAATTATGTGAAAAACCTTAATGATGATAACAGAGAATAACAGTCTGATATTCAAAATAATAATGAAGGACCATCAATTTTGAAGATGGAAGTTCAGAATGCTCTTAATCATATGAAATCTGGTAAGACCCCTGGTCCAGACAGCATCACAACAGAAATCAATATTGCTTTAGAAGAATATGGAATAGATAAAGTTACCAGACTGCTGAATACAATATATAATACTGGAAATATACCTCGTGAATTATGTAACTCTGTATTTATTGCAATCCCAAAGACATCAGGAGCCTTGGAATGTGATCAACATCGAACAATAAGTATAATGAGTCACATCACGAAGATTTTGCTAAGAATTATCATGCAAAGAATTAGGAGGAACATACACCCTGAAAAAGGAGAAGAACAATGTGGGTTTGTAGACGGCAAGGGAACAGTAAATGCTGTGTATAAACTTAAAACAGTAATTTAACGTTCAATAGAAGTAATCAAACATCTACACCTTTGCTTTATTGACTACACAAATGCTTTCGATAAAGTGAGACATGTCGACATGATAAGGATGCTTGGAGATCTACAAATTGATGGAAAAGACCTTAGACTTGTAAACAAAAACATATACTGGAAACAACAAGTTGCCATAAGAATTGATAATGAAGTAGGTCAATATCAGTATATTAAGAGAGGTGTTAGACAGGGATGTGTAATGTCTCCAGATGTTTTTTCCATGTACAGTGAACATATTTTTTAGAAATATAGAAGATATGGAAGGAATCAACATTGGGGGGGGGGGGGGGGGGGGGGGGGTCGGGGTCGGCCGATGCATCAATAACATTAGATATGCAGATGATACAGTCTTGATTGCAGACAATGAACAGGACCTGCAACATATAGTAGATGCGGTTGTTGCACACAGTGAACAACTAGGGTTAGAATTGAATTGTAAGAAGACGCAGATTATGGTCGCCACTGGGAAGAAGGAAATACCACAATGTAATATACACGTAAATGGGCATATTCTTAAACAAGTGAATCGGTACAGTTATCTCGGAAAAGTCATAACATCTGATGGGAGATGCCTTGAAGAGATTAGAACAAGAATTGCCATTGCGAAGGTAGCCTTTTGCAAGATGAAAAACATAATGACCAATAAAATGATATCAACTGAAAGGAGAAAAAGAGTGTTGAAGTGCTACACAGAAACTATACTTTTGTATGGATGTGAAGCGCGGACAATGAGCAGACAAGCTGAAAAGCATCTGATGGCTATGCTATGGAAATGTGGTTTCTTGGAAAAATGCAAAGAATATCATAGGCAGACAGAAAAACTAATTAACAAGTCCTTCAAGAAACTAATGAAGATCGTAAACTGATTAGAGACACTAGACGTAGACAGTCAAAATTTTTTGGACATGTTATGAGAAGAAATGCTTTGGAGAACTTGGTGACGACTGGCAAGATCGAAGGGAAGAGACCAAGGGGAAGACCGAGAAGTAAATACCTCGATAGTTTGGCCACGTGGCATAGTCGATACAGAAACACGGAGCTGATCCACGACTCTGGTGATCGAGTGAGATGGAAAAACGCTTACCGGCATGGCACATGATGGGTTGACTCATGGTTACGAGGCTGGATCGACCCTAGAGCCGTACTAGTTGGAAAAAATTAAACTGGTCTCTGCTGGGGATTGAACCCGGACCTCTATCTAGCCAGGCAAGCCACTAACCACTCTACCACCGCGACTCCGTTCTTCGATTGCTCTTGCATATTCGGCCGTTGTACATGACAATTATGTAAATAATACATTTGATTGAAACAAGTAATATCTACTCTACAATGGCAGCGCGATGCTAAATCCGGACCTATTGATGACAATTGATTCTCGAATAGCGATCACTGCGCGCATGACATGCTCCTAATTGTAACACAGCAGCAAATAATTGACATTCGCTGTAAACATAAAACTCATGTTGAAAACAACCACTATTGATTAATTAAACAGCAAAAACACAGCTTTGGAAAGAAAACAGTAGGGTGGAGTAAGTTTAAGCACAATGGGTCGATTATTACCAGTATCATAGTTAAGTCTAGTGCCAGGAGGCAGCGGTCGTCATGGCGTTTGCCGTGGATTCCAAACGAGCTCATTGCCAACGTCGTTGTTGTTAATCCGGCTAAATCCTTACTGCTGCGTGCCGGCGAAAAAAGTTATACATGTTTATGTCAAAGGGCCATGGTAGCTGAATTGACTCAGTGCCAAAGAAAAAGTGGGTTGGGGCCAAGTATGGCACACAAATGAACAAGCATTGTAATGTAAAGTTCCGTTCACTGAATAATGAAATGAATAAGAAAACCACGAAACAAAACAAATAACACGATGTCCCTAGTACGGCGATATATCGTCCTTATATCCAAATGGGAGACAAAATTTGGCGATATATTATCCATCGGCATTATTATAATACTTTTAATTTTTGTTGAAAATGTTGTAAGCAAACCCCCCCCCCCTTTTTTTTTTCCCGAGTGACAAGAGGGTTGACACTCAGTAATCCGAGGAAACGCCAGGCGGACATATACTCAGGCTGCAACTGCTACCATTAGTGCTGGAACTCTTCGCTTGCTGTTAAACATAAGGAGGGGTGAGAAGAGAGAGAGAGAGAACAAGAAACCTTTCTTTCGAAATAAAGGTTTAAACAGTTTCAAGGCGAGAGGTTCATTGTCTCGGGTTTTATCCCATAAAGCTCAGTTTCTGTGCGCAGGGCAATCTGCCGATAGCGTCGCACAGTGCACGTTTTCCGTGGCTTCAGAGATGACACCCATAAGTCTCCGCGAAAATTGCATTCGTGAACCGAGGGACGGAGTCCAGAATCGAACCCACAACCTTCGGAGCGAGAGGCATGAGGTTTAATCAGTTCGCCATGGAGACCCCCAGTTATCTAAATAAACTAAGGACAATAATAAACATTTAAGGTAATGACTATAAACTATTATAAGTACAAAACATGGTGCTATATTCTTCTTCTTTGCCCTTTGGGATCATGTGTATAGTCTGGCGGAACAAGTAAATCCCCTTGACCTGGGAAGAATGGTTTGACTGAGATCGACCAGAGGATCTGGCCAACACTCAGTATTCCGAGGAAAAGCCAGACGGACACATAATCAGGCTGTAACTGGTACCAATATTATTGGCACTCTTCGCTTGCTGTTAAACATGAGGACGGAGCACGTGTGGAAATGTTCCGAGTAGTGTAATGTCTGTTCTTGTCTAATTATTATTCTTCTTTCCTCCTTTGTGTCTCCACTATTCTCTTACAGCTTCCCCTCCTCTTCCTCCAGCGTCTTCTACCTCTTCCTCTTCTTCGTCTTCTCTCCCCTCTCTTGTTTTTCTTCTCCTGTCTTCCTCCTTCCATTTTACATTCCTTAAGGTGCCAGCACTCGAGAGCTATGTGGCCAATATCAGGCCTGTCCAGTAAGCATGCTGTCGGTTATTTGTTTTTTGTTTTCAATTCTACGTAATCTTCTTCTAGCCTTGAATGTCTTTGTTTTACACATATAGTTTTAATGGCCTTCTTACATGTTTCTTTGCCATTGTCCAAATAACAGTTAATTTAACATTGAACCCACAATGCAAAGAATCAAATAAAGATTGGATATTGTCAGGGCAGCTTATGTGCCAGCGAGATGTATATCATACAGACCAAGGCCTCTCTTTCCCTCCACATGGGCCATTCTGGAAATGAGACACTAATCTGGCTAACGAAGGGGAGTATCGATCAAATCTCCGCTGTTATGAAGCGTGCCGAGGACTCCAAACTTTCTTCCTCTTCTGTCTTTCATTTCCCAATGGGGCAAAGCCCCTCAACTAACTGACGTCAAGCCCTTTATAGGCTTGCTGTGAATTGTTAGATTTTGCAGCTAACGATTTCTTCTGAATGAGGTAGTTAATCTCACGCCAACCCATAGTAGGTGCTTCTTACGACACGCACGATAGGTAACAATTACTATTTTAATGGGACCCAGTAACACACGAACGACTCCAATCTTTGCACGCTCTAAAATTATAAGTGAGTCACGGAAATTCCCGAAGTTGATACTTGAACATATTCTACCTACAGTCAGAACAATCAGCGAACAAGTCTTGCAAGAAACAAATGGAAACCGTAAACTGATTAGAGAAATTCAACGTAGGCAGTCAAGATGGTTTGGGCATGTTATGTGAAGAAATAAACTAGAAAAAATTGTTACAACTGGCAAGATTGAGGTAAAAAAGAACAAGAGGAGGTCTGAGAGATAAATATCTAGCTGGCTTGGCCTCATGGATAATAGAGACACGAACACAACGTTGATCCACGACTCTGCTGGTCGTATGAGATGGCGAAACATGGCCGCCAACGCTTATCGGTATGGTACAGGATGATGATGATGATATCGAGTTGAAAGCTCATGTATTTGACAGGAATGAATGTTGCTTGACTAACTAGATGGAACCGTCATCAGCAGCCTCCAAATCTTCGCATCAAACAAGTGTGAGCAACTCGAATCGATGAGGTTCTACATCAACCATGACAACAACAACAAACACAACTGATGAAGACTGATGAATGATCTAGAATAAACATTAGGGGAGGGGTGTGCTGGGTGCGCTTGCTTTGAATTCTAGCGTAGTACATTAATGTACTGCTAACTGCTAGTAGTTGCTACTACTAGTGAGCGTAATGGGCTGATCGTGCAGGCGTGTTATTTGTCCCATATTAGCAGTGTCCCTCGGCATCAGGCGAACCATTACCTAATTGTGAGATACTTGTACTTGACGTCCCTAAGTTAAGCTGCTCTCCGTGGCGATGGCTTTGCGGTCGCGATTCGTAATGCCGCTTATCAGCGTTCGAAACAAAGCGGTGACCGGTTTGGCAGCAGACCGTGTCGCGCTGGTTTTAACGTGTTGGTATGGGAGCCGGTCGTTCAGAAAGCAATGGCAAACTATGGAACGTAAAAAACTTGCCAAGACAACAACAATGGCTGTAAAATGCTGGTGTTTACTGCAACGTCCTGTAAAGGATATGCAACTTTAAAAAAAAAAAGAGTTAAAGACCGGAGGTCACCTTTCGAGCCCACGTGACCGGCGTGTAGAATGCACCCACTACACAGCGGTCAGGAGAGAAGGTTCAATTGCGTTAACGTCCCAGCCACGGCGACCTCCAATAACATAAGGAGACCCATGGGTTCTGTCGCCGGAGACTGTACATGAAGAAGAGATGAGTCAACATGTTATCTATCTAGCTTGTCGTAAGGGACAACGTAGGAGGGTTGGTGTGGGATCGGCTGCCTCTTTCCGTAGGAAACCGTAGCTGCTACATTCACCAATCTGGGACAGGAATTCAGATAAAGGCTGTGCTTTGGATGGCTGTGGGCCTACGCACTATTGCCCGATAAAAGAGACCAGATGGAGGTGGTTGAGGAGAGGGAGGAGGAGGAGGAAGGGGAGAAAAATGAAGAAAAAAAGGAGGCGGAGGAAGAAGAGGAGTATAAACAGATAAAGAAGTAGATAGTGATGGGAAAACAAGAAGAAGGAGGAGAAGAATAAGGAGGAGGGGGAGGAGGAGGAGAAAAAGAAGAAGAAGAAGAAGAAGAAGAAGAAGAAGAAGAAGAAGAAGAAGAAGAAGAAGAAGAAGAAGAAGAAGAAGAAGAAGAAGAAAGAAGAAGACGACGAAGAAGAAGAAGGAGGAGGAGGAGGAGGAGGAGGAGGAGGAGGATGACGGGAGGTGGGAGAAGAAAGAAGAAGAGGCAGCCTGAAGAGAGGAGGAAGAAGAAAAAAGAAGAGGCCGTAGGAAGAGAGGGGGAAGAAGAAGAGGAGACGGAGTAGGATGAAGCAGCAGAGCAGTCGTAGTATACAAGGGATAGCCATATGAGTATTTAAGAGAATCTATTAGTCAGTCAGTCAGTCAGTCCAGTCAGTTAGTTAGATAGTTAGTCGACAGATCATCCTCATTACACATCGAACCATTCAGTCCATAAGTGCTCGGATTCCCTCCTCAGCAAATCCCTCAGAGTGTAGCGGCTCACGACACCAGTTCTGTGTTCGTTTATTACTCTTCGTTGGCTGCCTGCGTAGTGTTCTATCAATTAAATCCAGAAATGTTTATTATCTAATTCATACGAACAGCGCTTCTCTCCCCCCCCCCCTCTCCCTCTCTCTCTTTTCTTGTTTCCAAACAGCCTGGCAGCTGGGTATATGTTTGCACATCTTGATACACAATCAGACTGTTTTGGCACGCTGCACGAAAACAATCGTGACGACAACAGAAGCCCGAGTATTGGTCTGCGTATCTGCATGAGCGTGTATATGTGTATTTTTCTGACAAAGTCAAGGAGTGAGAGCGTGAATACTCATATACAGAACAGTCGTATTTCACTGGGTTCAAGGTTCAGTATCGTGGCAACGCTAGCAGGAGTGAGAGAAGAAGGAAGTGGCATGCAAACAGCCAAGGGTTAATACATTATCACGTACCTTCCTTATCCAGCCACACGGAATCCCAAGGTACATAATTAGGTTTCTCTACATAAGCTGATTTTAACTGAGAACACATTAACACGTTATGTTTCCCTCCTACCTTTATTTGTGTCGATTACTTTAGTCTTCTGTGTTGTACTCATACTAGTGCTCCTAACCCGTCCTTCTCCTCCTCTCTCTTGTTGCTTACACGCACGCAGAATCCCGCGCGGTTTGATTACTCTGCCATCAACGGTTCGCGTTGCGTAGTTTTGCCCAGACAAGCCTGCCAGTGAGTCTTACATCATAACGTGTGCTTCTGAAATTGGGGGGGGGGGGGGGGGGGGGGGAGAGGAGGGCAGGGCCGATTGGGGTTGTCGGGCTTTTACAACTCACCGCATTCCACATTGGAGTAACAAGTGAAGATGGACGATGCGTGGATAGGAACACAAGATAACAGTTTTTTGCTAATGCAACTATTTACAGCACGCCACATTCTTCACTGTACTATTTAGAAATGGCTAATGTGTGGAAAAGAAGACAAAATATAAGTTTTTTGCCATTGCAGCTATTTACAACTCATCGCATTCGTCATGGGATTTAATCATCACCATCTAGTGTCCTGTCAGTTGGCGTATACTTTCATGTCTCTCCCCAGATCTCGGTCTTTGGTGTTCTCAATACTCTCTGCTGGTGATATTATTCCATGCCCACCGTCTCTATCCATCCAACATCATTTCTCTGAGTCGGGCCTTTGCCCCTCTTCTATTTGACGCCGACGACGAAGACAATTTAGAAGAAGAAGAAGAAGAAGAAGAAGAAGAAGAAGAAGAAGAAGAAGAAGAAGAAGAAGAAGAAGAAGAAGAAGAAGAAGAAGAAGAAGAAGAAGAAGAAGAAGAAGAAGAAGAAGAAGAAGAAGAAGAAGAAGACGAAGAAGAAGAAGAAGAAGAAGAAGAAAGAAGAGAAGAAGAAGAAGAAGAAGAAGAAGAAGAAGAAGAAGAAGAAGAAGAGAAGAAGAAGAAGAAGAAGAAGAAGAAGAAGAAGAAGAAGAAGAAGAAGAAGCAGACGAAGAAGAAGAAGAAGAAGAAGAAGAAGAAGAAGAAGAAGAAGAAGAAGAAGAAGAAGAAGAAGAAGAAGAAGAAGAAGAAGAAGAAGAAGAAGACGATGTTCACCAATGACCCTCGTCTCATCATATGACCAAAAACAGGTGTTTGTCTGGGAAGCAGAGGTGTTTCTAAGGCACTAGGGCTGGGTTCTATACTGGCCAAGACCTATTGACGCGTCCTCGCCGAGTGTCCTGGGCATCAGGTCCCTTTGGAGTCCTCGTGGAAAGTCAGCAGGATCGTTGATTCCTCCGAAGTCGGAGAGTATCTGCTTGCACGGCGAGGAACCACCAGTCTGCACACCAATAAGCCAGACATGGGACAAACGGATACTCACCCAAACCTCAGGTCCTGTATGACATCACACTGATGTTGGACAGCAGGATGTCCTTCATCCGGCATACAGGACTTCGCGCTGGAGTTCACAGCCAGCGAACACAAGCAAGCAAGCAGGTGTTTGTCTCATTCTTATTGTTGTGTATAATGTTTTAGTTTCTTTAGCCTCTTTCAAGCAGTCGTTGATAGTTACTCTAGCAATCCAAGGAATTCGCAATATTCATCTCAGGAACCACATCTCTGTTACTTCCAAATTATTCATAATTTGTATAATTTACATTCCGACATTCACTGCCATACTGCAAAACAGGTTATATACAGTATTTTAGCACTCTATTTCTTATATTCAATGGCAGTGACTTATTGCATAAGATACTTTTTCATTTTTGAAATGCAGCGTTTGCTTGCCCTATTCTGTTATAATATATGTTGTGCATCTTCCATCTGATGTTATAATAGCTCCTAGGTATTTAAAAGTATCTACTTGTTGAAGAATTTTCCGTTCTATCCCTTTTTCACATTTGGTTCTCATCATTTTTTTCTTTGATATCACCTTTGTTACTGTTTTCTTGATATGTCAAGGAGAGTTCTTTCTTTGCACACTATGTTACTATACAATGGGATTTACATCTGAAAATGGATAATGTGTGGAAAAGAAGACAAGATAACCATTTTCTTGCATTGCAACTTGTTACAACTAGCCGCAATTCTTTATGGGACTAACATCTGAAGGTAGACGATGTGTGAAAAGGAAATTATGGTAAGAGTGTGTTTCCCACTCCAACTGTTAGTTGCCTTTGCGCCATTTTGTAACTGTTTTAATTCAAAAGAAAGCAGATGCAGGTAGCACTAAGCTGTGCCTTTACTCTTTTTTTTCTTCAGGCTATTTGGAAGCTATTTGGAGTAGCTTTACCTATTAACAGTGTCCCTCGTCATCAGGTGAACCTACTCTGACTTC
Organism: Cepaea hortensis; assembly: GCA_963921405.1. Taxonomy (NCBI): domain Eukaryota; kingdom Metazoa; phylum Mollusca; class Gastropoda; order Stylommatophora; family Helicidae; genus Cepaea; species Cepaea hortensis. The sequence continues at coordinate 53,561,204 of OY992877.1, read as the reverse complement.
ACAGATACCTGTAAGTTACGTCCCCAAGTCAAGGACGATAGGTCAACATTTTAGTCCAGCTGTCCGGTATAGGGGTTGAACCGCTTATCTCGCATCAGCACACCGGATGTTTAAGAACACGCGTTCTTATCCATTCGGCCATGCTGACTTACATCGCTTGTTGTTGAATTTGACTGTATGAGGCTTCGGTCGTTCGAAAAGCAATAGCAAACTACTCATCTCATCTCTCATCTCATCATGTTGCCCTTGTACCTTGCGGTGTCGAGGTGAAGTATAAACATCGTGAAATTCGATTGATTTTTCTATAAGTTGTCGAAGAGCAAAGATGGCATCTGTGCATCCTTTGTTTTTCCTAAATCCAAGTTGTGTTTCGCTTAGCTGGGGTTCTAAAGTAGTTCGTAATCTTTTTTCAAGAATTTGGCAAAATATTTTCCCAGTATGACTCAACAGTGAAATGCCTCTGTATTGTGTGCAGTCTCTTTTACTGCCTTCGTTTTTCCAAATTGGGATAATTATGGCGTTTCCCCAGTCTCGTGGTGTCTGTTGTTCTACCCAAACATGGTTGAATAGTCTATGTAGCCAAGCTGTTCATACTTCTCTTGCTGCTTTAATTAGTTCATTTGGTATTTCATCCTGTCCCGGTGATTTGTTCAATGGGTCTAATCTGATGGCTTCTATAATTTCTTCTTTTAGTATGTCTGGTTCTAGTTCTTCGGTGACATCTGCAGTGGCGTCACTGGGGTTGGTGTCACCCAGTGCGGTAAACTCTTGGTGTCACCCCTCTAGACTTTCACCATGGTCTTCTTCCGAGTGTTCCTGTACCATATATAATCGCATATAGTAATGTTTGTAAAATAAGTCAAAAAGTTAATAAGGACATAAGAAAGAAAACAAATTGAACAATATAACTTCAATACTTCAGGTAAAACATAAATAAAGAACTTCGACAAACTCGGACAAAGTTAAATTTTTGTTATTTTGCTATGTCTGCTTTGTCAAATTTGCAATTTTT
>OY992877.1:53547692-53555192 GCA_963921405.1 Cepaea hortensis | reverse complement strand
GGCCAAAACAAAGCTGTTGCAGATCTTCAATAACAGCTGGACCTTAGGCAGTGTTCCACAAGCCTGGAGAGAAGCAATCATGATACCCCTCCTAAAATCAGGGAAAGATGGTTCCATTGCCTCTAGCTACAGACCAATTAGCCTCACCAGCTGTCTCTGCAAAACACTGGAGCGCATCATCAATCACAGACTGCAGTGGTACATTGAAAGTAAAAACATCCTTGTGCCACAGCAGGCTGGCTTTAGGCAGTGCTACTCTACGGAAGATCAGACAACCTACCTCTCTCAAGAAATTGAGGATGCATTCCAAGAGAAGAAGCTGGTGCTTGCGGCATGGATAGATCTGAAGAAAGCCTTTGACAAAGTCTGGAAAGAAGGTCTGATGAAGAAACTGAGAAACTGCAAAGTCAATGGAAGAATGTACAAATGGGTGAAAGCATACTTGCACAACAGAAGAGCCCGAGTACAGATAAACGGACTAAAGAGCAAGAAAGTACTACTGCGTCACGGTGTTCCCCAGGGCGGAGTCTTGTCCCCCACACTTTTTCTAATCTTCATCAATGATCTTGTTGCTCACCTACCGCATGGAATTAAACGGCAATGTACGCCGATGACCTGGTTCTATGGAGCACAAATGAATATGCATCAGTGGCCACCAGATTGCTACAAAGAGCTGTAGATACATTTGCTGCATGGGCAAATAGATGGTGTGTCAGCATAAACACTGACAAGTGCAGCACAACCCTATTTACCCTCTCTTGAAAACAAAAGGCAGGGATCATCCAGATAAATGGAACACCCCTAAGAGAAGATAAAGAACCAACATACCTTGGAGTAACATTTGATGGCAAGCTGACATGGAGAAAGCACATCAACAAAGCAGTAGCAAAAGCCAGAAGGAAAATAGCCATCCTGAGAAAGCTAAGTGGAACCACATGGGGAGCCAGTACGAAAATACTTAGCAAAGTTTACCAACAGAGCATACGACCACACCTGGAATATGGGTCAACTGCGTGGTGTTCAGCATCAAATACCACACTACAAGAGCTGGACAAGGTGCAAAATCAAGCACTTAGAGTCACCACAGGAGGGATGAAATCAACCCCTATAGTGGAAATGGAGAAGATGGGGAGGACACAGGCACTGAGTGAGCGCAGAGATACGAAAACGCTAATACAAGCAGAAAAGTTCCTCAGCTTGCCAGGCCACCCTATGAAGAACAGATTTGAAAACCTAGCTATGGGGCGATTGAAAAGAAGTAGTTTTATCCACCAGGCCAAACGACTCTGCAGAGAAACCACTGATCTGCCCACAGTTGGTATCCCCCTAACAACTATTCCAGAGCGAACTCCATGGAAAGATGAGCATAGACTATCGTTACAAATCCAGACAAAAGTGAGAGGAATATTTGACAAGGAAGAACAGAACAGTGTGCAGCGCAGAACAGCCACTCTCAGCTTCCTTGATGAAGAATACCCACAGGACCTCTGGATCCGAGTCTACACAGATGGGTCAGCACAAAATGCTGTTCGAAATGGAGGAGCGGGAGTGTACATAGAATACCCAAATAATACTAGGGACACAGCCAGAGTACCGACAGGAAAGTACTGCCATAACTATGATGCCGAAATTGAGGCAATCAAGATAGCAACAGAGAAATTACTAAATAACAGCAATGGTACTCAACCTGTGGTGCTACTAACAGATGCAAAATCAGTACTCGAGGCGCTCCTCTCTGGGAAATTGCCAGTACTAAGGACACTACTTTCTGAACTTAGCAGTCAGCATAAAGTCACCATACAGTGGATACCATCCCACTGTGGAGTACCCGGAAACGACAGAGCTGATCAATTGGCTAAGGAAGGAGCCAAAGAGGAACAGCCTGATGTGCCCGTTACATACCACCAAAAGAAAAGAATGATCAAATCAGTCAGAAAGCCACCAAAACCTGCTCAAGATGACTACCACATTATGGACAGACCAGAACAAGTCATTATTCTGCGCCTCAGAACAGGACACAATAGATTACGCAACCACATGTATACAAAATTCAAGATTGGTGAAACAGCCATGTGCACATGTGGATTGGCGTCGCAGACAGCAGAGCACATACTCCAAGACTGCCCAAAATATAACATATCTAGGCAAACCTTCTGGCCTAGAGAGACGACAGTGGAAGATAAACTCTATGGACCACTGTGTGAACTGAAAAAAACAGTTCAATTCATGCAAGAGACGACATTGCAGATATAGACATATTTCAAGCGAACGAAAGAAGAAGAAGAAGAAGAAGAAGAAGGGCGATAGATCACGTATAGTGATTTAAATAGTATGATTTCACCACTGTGAGATGGTGTAGAAATATATGACTCTGGAGATCTAGGGGAATTCCGGATACAGAAAAGGTTCCACACTAAAAGGTCCGCCCTTCCCAAGAGAACTAGAAATGGCAGTTGAACCCCAAGTGAGTAACTAGACAGACATGGTCAAGTCCTGCACTAATAAATCATGAAGAAAGGTTCTCTTAGATAGGACTTAGGAGCCTGGAAATTTTCCGTAGACAATGATATTATGGTTTGCCCAAGCGATGTCTTCCAGGCCCACCTTGCTCCAAAAATGTTTTAATAGGTGATAATTACCTTGGTAATAGCACACAATAATTGAACAGACGTCACAATTAAGTGAACTTTAAGAAATATTTGAACAACGAAGACACAAACAATAGATTGCACGATTTATTGCCTGGCATATTTCGCTGCATCTCGTCAGGTACATACTGCAGAAATCACACAACTTACGTGAATTAACTAGATAAATCCTTCAAACTGAAATATACACATGTTCGCACAGTAATGTCGATTGTCTACCACGGTAATTTTAAACTGACTAACATGTCTTTCTGCTTGCACAAGGACGGCTTACGAAGGTTGATTATTATAGCTTCAGCAAACTTTAACAATCGACTACTTTGTGTGTTGAACAACACACGGAAGGCACTATCTCTTTCAACCACGTGACCGCTCTCGAGCACATGTCTCGCGACCGATGAAGCAGGACTGTTCCGGTGTGTCGGCCTGCCTAGGCTACCATCTTTTGTGTATAGTATCGCGTCCACCCAATTCGGAATGTGTTCCGAAACCCTGCAATGTAACTGTCGCTCAGTTCGACCTATGTAGATGGCCTCGCATCTGCAAGTAAATTGGTAAATACAATTTGATTTGGCGTACAAAGCTACAGGTTCTTTTACTGTCGGGTAACGACACAAGTACAAGGCGTAGGCAGATTCGTATGGGAGTGGGTGCAATAAAAAAAAAAAGTCACTTAAAAGTCGACAGGGTCCACTGCATTGCACCGGGTTTTTATCCCACATGGCCCAGTATCTTTCCGCAGCGCGGAAAGCGTCGAACAAAGCACGAACTCCGTAGCTCCAGCGATGACCCTGGGGAGTTTCCGAATAATTGGACACGACGGTCTATCTAGGGACGGAAGCACAGTATTCTCGAGCCAATCTCTTAATACATTACCATTCATCTCATTATGATAATCCCTATTGTCTGTATGCTTTGATACGAACACGAGTCCAGCATTCTGTAGTAAGCCATTATGAGTACTACCAGCATAGGCTATGACCAAACGCAGTCCTTTACTACTGGGCACATATCGCTTTATCTTTCCATCCACTGATTGTCATTCCTTTTCACTTGTGTGGTGCGCATTGATCCACGTCTCATCCAAATACACTATGTCATAATTTTCTTTGCGCATTTCCCTTATTTCACGTAGGTATTTGCTTCTCATGGCTCCTAAATTCGGTTGCTCGCAAACGATATTTCTACCTCCCTTGTACTTTCTAAAAGTGAAGCCTAAAGTCCTTATAATTTTCCACAAAGTTGTTTTCGATAGCTCTATGTTATTGTTCTTTCTCAACCAAACCCTAACTTTTCTTACAGTCACTGTTTCTTTGGCATCCAGCATTTTTATAATAGCTCGCCTTATGATATCCTTGTCAAAGCTGTCTACAGTTGCCTTTCTACCTACCGTTTGCTTATCGCGTGTTGGTTTTATTCCAGATTCTTGTACCCATCGACGAAATGATCGTTTACTCAAACCGAATGCATGCAATATTCTTTTTTTCGGGATTTGTAACTGTTTGAAACAGTTTCCTGCGATCAGCTTCTTGACAAATATATGTGTACAACTTCATAGCGATGCTTTGAAGTGTACACAATTTCACATTCAATCCCAATGAACTATATTCACACATTCAAATTTTAGCTATTAATATTATATTAATGGTAAGATTTATTTATATATTTATTTATATAATCACGTTTCATGAAAGAACCCACATTAACGACACCTCTTAATTCCCCATTTAACTGCGCGCCGTACGTGAACCACGAGAAAATCTTTTAAAAGCGCAGATGTGTCTGGGTGAAGGTGTAATACATTAAAAAATGTGGACTTAATCTCTGACCCGTAAATTATATACCGCATATAAACAAACAATGAAATCTGCTGTACAATCTTCAGAACAAAAATTGTTTTGTTGGGTGGACATAACTATAATGTTATATGCTAAATCTCATAATTTTCCCTTAGTTGGTTACTGAAATATGGAATTTTATATTGTGGCAGATCAAAGTAAACAGACTATAAAAGTACTTTAACCCTCAGAACACAACGAGACGTATAAGCGACTTGAAATTCAGTTGGAAACTCTTCAGCCGTATAAGAGTTAAAAGTACTTTAATCTTTAGAACAGAGCGAGACGTATAAGTGACTTGAAATTCGGTTGGAAACTCTTCAGTCGTATAAGAGTTTAAAGTACTCTAACCCCCGGAACACAGCGAAACGTTATAAGTAACTTGAAATTCAGTTCAAACACAAATTGATTCACATCAAAGATGGGCACATAGTAAAAGAGCCCTTTTGCACCCCTATAGGTGCATGGGGTATACTATATGAACCTATCCCCCACATTGTTACAGACCAATCGGCACTCGATGGGTAATGTGGTAAATATCAAGCCGATCGCCTTTACTTCTCGGGATATTTCCTGGTAAACATTATAGACATTGTAGATCTGGAAGCCCACATCAATATTTAAAAATCCGCCTCGATGGGGATTCGAAAATACATAATCACCAGGCTGGCAGGCAAATGTACTAATCAGAAATCACTTCGTTCATACGACTTCCTGTGGCTGATACGGGTCGTACTTTCATCAATTTTCAAACAATTGATTATTTTATGATGACATATTTCAGTATAAGTCGGCTCCCTGGCCGAGGAGTTAGCAGCTTTCTCCGTTAATCCCGAATACTCTCGTGGTTGACGTGATCGCATGAGAATTAGAAGTGGTTCGAGTCGCCCTAGTGACTTATGAGAGTGTGGAGAAAGTCGTGGCGTGCTGATGAGCGTAATCTAGCCTAGGAATCAACATACAGCTGAAAGATGCTGGTGTTGACCGCAATAGCCTGAAACATGATGGAAACGCGGGGGGGGGGGGGGGATTCAGTATATTTACAGCAGTGTATATTTACCGAGCAATATGCTGAAATCTGTATTTATGGCTATACCATATTATAAGAAGACACAGATTATGGTCGTAACTAGGAAGAACGAAATACCACAATGTAACATATATAGGTAGATTTGAATATTATTAAACAAGAGAATGGGTACAATTATCTCGGAACAGTCATAACATCTGCTGGGAAATTAGAACAAGAATCGCCATGGCGAAGGTAACCTTTTGCGAGATGAAAAACATACTGACCAATAAAAAGATGTCAATTGCTACGAGAAAAGGTGTTGAGGTGCTACATAGAGCACGTACTTTTGTAAAGATGTGAAGCGTGGACAATGAACAGTCAAGCTGACAAACATCTTATGGCTTTGGAAATGTGGTTTCTGAGGAGAATGCAAAGAATACCACGGACAGACAGAAAAACCAACTAACAAGTCCTACAAGAAATAAATGAAAATCTTAAACTGATTAGAGAAATTAGGCGTAGACAGTCAACATTTTTTTAACATATTATGAAAAGAAATATATTAGAGAACTTGGTGACAACCGGCAAGATCGAGGGAAAGAGAACAAGGGGAAGACAGAGAAGTAAATACCTGGATAGCTTGACCACTGGCATGGTCGAGACAAGAATACTGAGCTGATCCACGACTCTGGTGATCGAGTAACATAGCGAATCGTGACCGCCCACGCTTACCGGCATGGCACACATGATGGAAGGAGCTATACCAAAAAAGAACAGGAGCAATTGAATGCGAAGACTTTCGTACAATTAACCTCATAAACCATGTCACTAAGCTTCTACTCAGAGTCATAATGAGAAGAACAAGAAAGAAATTAACAATGGAAATTGGTGAAGAACAGTATGGATTTGTGGAAGGAAAAGGGCAAACAATACAATATATGCACTACGGACACTAATAGAAAGATCAATAGAGACACAGAGAGACATATATTTGTGCTTCATAGATTATACTAAGGCATTTGATACAGTAAAACATAATGAACTGATTAAAATTTTCGAAGATATTAACATTGATGAGAAAGATCTCAGAATAATAAGGCTATTTACTAGAACCAAGTAGCAGCCATTAAAATGGGAAATAGAGAGGGCAATTATGAACAAATAGGGCTAGGAGTACCACAGGGATGTGTCTTGTCACCGGATCTCTTCTCCCTTTTTAGCTAAGTGATAATGAGAGAGATCAAAGAGAAACCGGGAATACTTATCGGGGGTTATAATATAAACAATATCCGCCATGAAGATGACACAGTATTGGTAGCAGATAATGCAAAAGATCTACAATTGTTGGACATTGTAGTAACAGAGATTGCCAAGAAAGGACGCGCCTTGAATAGCAAGAAAATAGTAACAATGGTGATTTCATAGAAAAAGGTGACACCAAAGTGTGAAATGGAAATAGAAGGAAAAATGCTTAACCAAGTGGATAATTTTAAATACCTAGGAGCGTTTATAACATTAGATGGAAGGTGCACAACATAGATTAAGAACATAATTGAGGAAGCAAAAGCTGCATTTCAGAAGATGAAAAGTATATCATGCAATAAGTCATTGTCAATGAATGTAAGGTATAGAGTGCTGAAATGTTATATAGAACCCGTTCTGCTGCATGACAGGAAATCTCGGAATGTAAATGAACAAATTAGGAAGAACGTTGAAGCAACAGAGATGTGGTTCCTGAGACGAATTTTGCGAATTCCTTGGACTGACAAAGTAACTAACAACGATTGCCTGAATGAGGCTAATGAAATTAGAAAATTACATACAACAATAAGAAAGAGACAAACAGCTTTCTTTGGTCATGTGATGAGAAGAGAGGCATTGGAGAACATCGTGACAACTGGAAATATCGAGGGGAAGGGAGACAGGGGTAGACCAAGAATAATGATGCTGGATGAATTGAGACGTATGGAGGAATATCATCAGCAGAGTTGATCCAGAAAAC
>OY992877.1:53435192-53545192 GCA_963921405.1 Cepaea hortensis | reverse complement strand
AGACCCATGAGCTTCTAACTTGCCGAACGACCGACCCATCCGTGTAAATGATAGCATCGCCCTTTAAAGCACACGTGTCAAACTCAAGGCCCTCGGACCTCAACCGACATACAAACATATTCGGCCCGAGAAAGAATTTTTGGCAAAAATATTAATGGCCACGATATAAAGTGCAAATCAAATTCCCTAATTAGCAGCTATAACAGCGCCGTGGTGGAGATGATGAATACGGTCCGTATCGTTAATGGAAAATGAAATCATACTCAACGCGTTGGTTTGAGTTCTTCTAACGTTTATTGGTTGGCACTTAGCAAAAGAAGTATGCAATTATCCAAAACATTGATGGCAGTACATCGAACCGTGAACGTTATATGTCCATAAAAAAATATAGAGTCCGCATTTCTTTCAGATGACTTCCCAAGTACGACCGGTTCGTTGGCTCCCCTATCAGTAACTAACTATGTGACCACTCTGTCGTCACAGCCTAGCTACCTAGTAGCCCTTATCTACTTCATACTATGGTGCTTGCCCGTGCACTGCTCTATTATTGACTATGCACACTTCACTGCCTCTTCCTCCTATAACTAACTCTGTTATACAGCCTTGCTGAATGATAGGCTACCTTAGAGCGTTCTCGCTTCGATCAGAATAAGCGAAAATAAAAGTTGTGTAGTGAGTTAGTGTTCGCCGTTATAGTGACCTAGCAATGTTCAGTTGCTCGTTTTGGATTGGCGCATAAGAAATAAAAGTAGTGTAATGCCCGGATATTACATCACCTTTTCACGCTGCGGCTAACCTGATATCAATAAAGCGTCCGTCGGTAGAAGCACAATCTTTTTTTTTAAATCAAAGCTAGCCTTTAAAATGACCAAGAGAAAAGTTGATTATGAAAACAGAGCCTTTCAAAGTCGCTGGAGGCTGAATATATGTTTACTTATATTGGCAGTAAACATGTGTGTCTAATTTGTGGAGATAATGTGGCTGTGATCAAAGAATATAAACTGAGACGGCATTACAAGACTAGACATTAAGACGAGTTAAACAACCTGAACGTAGAGCAGAAGCTACAGAAGGTAGAAGAATCGACTTTGTTACAGAAGGTAGAAGAATCGAAGTTTTCCGAGACATGCTGTTGTTTATAAGCCCTTTCATTCGATGCTCAAATGTTGTATCATGTCTTCTTCTTTGACCACAGTATTATAAGAATTTTAACTCTAATCTTTAAGTTCAAAAACCTGGATTTTCAAGTTTACTGATTGCTAAATGGTCCATGACTTATAACTTATGTTGTCACGGAAAAGGTGCATGTAACAAAGAATGTTACTTTAATTTATTTGCTGGTGTTTTAACATAAGCTTAAACCTATTTAATCTCTGCCCTGCTTTAGCCAGTCAACGTCTGATGTCTGTAAAATGTCCCCAGTGTTATTGATTATGGAGCGAAGATATTCAAAGTGTGTCACATTTTCAATTTCTTCATTGTTGATTGTGATTATATTAGCACATATTGACGCGTGTTTGGTTACTGTTGGGCCTACACATGTTATAGAGCAGTGCTTCCCAAACTGTTCACTTTCGCGGACCGAAATAAAATGTTCCTTTTGCACCAGGGACCCGTGCGGTTTAAACAAAATTTTCTCCTTGTAATCTGGAAGGAGGCGGTGGAGAGATAATACATGTACAGACCTACAAGCACTTGGAATCAACGACTGGCAAGAGAAGGTCCACCAGAGAGACGAATGGAGACGGATTGTATTTGCAGCAAAGAACCTCAATGGCTCGGAACGCTGAAGAAGAAGAAGAATCTGGAATTTTATACGACCTCAATATACATTTTAATATAAATACAAGATTTAACGTAATTGTGGTTGTTGTCCCAGTGCGCTAAATACTGCTCTTTAATATTATTGGATGACGGTGTTTTATTTAATGTCGTCCCATTTTCATGAGTAAAAATTGTATAAATCAAAAAAGAATTTCAAATATCAAAACTACATTTAGGTCTTCTTATAAGGGTATATATACTCGTACACATCGACAGTAATGAACACCAATAGAACATAAAAATAAAACATATCTTGGAAAACGATCCATCCATCCATCATGTGCCATGCCGGTAAGCGTGGGCGGTCATGTTCTGCCATCTCACTCGATCAACAGAGTCGTGGATCAGTTCCGTGTTTTTGTCTCGACCATGCCACAAGGCCAAGCCATCCAGATACTTGTTTCTAGGTCTTCCCCTTGGTCTGTTCCCCTCGATCTTACCAGTTGTCACCAAGTTCTCCAAATCATTTCTTCTCATAACATGCCCAAAAAATTGTGACTGTCTACGTCTAATGTCTCTGATCAGTTTACGATCTTCATTTGTTTCTTGAAGGACTTGTTCATTGGTCTTTCTGGCTGTCCATGGTATTCTTTGCATTTTCCTCAGAAACCACATTTCTACAGCCATCAGATATTTTTCAGCCTGGCTGCTCATTGTCCAAGCTTCACATCCATATAAAAGTACAGGTTCTATGTAGCATCTCAACACTCTTTTTCTCGTTTCAATTGACATCTTTTTATTGGTCAGTATGTTTTTCATCTTGCTAAAGGCTACTTTTGCCATGGCGATTCTTGTTCTAATCTCTTCAAGGCATCTCCCATCAGATGTTATTACTGTTCCGAGGTAATTGTACCTATTCACTTGTTGAAGAGTATTCCCATTTACTTGTATATTACACTGTGGTATTTCGTTCTTCTTAGTGACGACCATAATCTGTGTCTTTTTACAATTTAATTCTAACCCTTGTTGTTCACTATGTGTAACAACCGCATCTACTAAATTTTGCAGGTCCTGTTCATTGTCTGCAATCAAGACTGTATCATCTGCATATCTAATGTTATTGATGCATCGTCCCCCAATGTTGATTCCTTCCATATTTTCAATATTTCTGAAAATATTTTCACTGTACAGGGAAAACAGATCTGGAGACATTACACATCCCTGTCTCACACCTCTCTTAATAGGCTGATATTGGCTTACTTCATTATCAACTCTTATGGCAGCTTGTTGTTTCCAATATATGTTTTTTACAAGTCTAAGGTCTTTCCCATCAATTTGTAGATCTTCAAGCATCCTTATCATGTTGACATGTCTCACTTTATCAAAAGCCTTTGTGTAGTCAATGAAGCAAAGGTGTAGATCTTTGTTTACTTCTATAGAACGTTCGATTACGGTTCTCAGTATATACACAGCATTTACTGTACCCTTGCCTACTACAAACCCACATTGTTCTTCTCCTATTTCAGGTTGTATTTTCCTCCTAACTCTTTGCATGATAATTCTTAGCAAAATCTTCGTGATGTGACTCATTATACTAATTGTTCGATGTTGATCACATTCCAAGGCTCCTGATTTCTTTGGGATTGCAATAAATACAGAATTACATAACTCATGAGGTATGTTTCCAGTATCATATATTGTATTAAGCAGACTGGTAACTTTATCTATTCCATATTCTTCTAAAGCATTAATCATTTCTGTTGTGACGCTGTCTGGACCGGGGGTTTTGCCAGATTTCATATGATTAAGAGCATTCTGAACCTCCATCTTCAAAATTGCTGGCCCTTCATTGTTATTTTGAACAATATATTGTTCGTCTCTGCTATCGTCATAAAGGTTTTTCACGTAATCTGACCATACATGTAAAATCTGATCTTTTTCTATTATGACTCTTCCATCTTTTGTCTTTAGGCAGCCTGCTGATGTACGTGTTCTTTGATTAGTAATCTCCTGAATTCTTTTGTGCATTAGTTTCGCATTTTTACTGTTGTGTTGTTTTTCAATTTCTCTGCAATTTTTCTCAAGCCATGTTTCTTTAGCCTCCTTACATAAGGTTCTGACTTTTCTGTGAATTTCTTCATATTTGGCAGGATTATTTTTGTTCTGTCTTCTTGTTTCCATTAGTTGTAAAATTTCTTCAGTCATCCATGTCGAAAACGATACCAAATCATATTTTAAACAAACTGACTAAATTAAGTATGTTGTAATAAAAATGATTTAATGCCAATTTGGGAAGCACTGTTATAGACCACCATACAATGAAGTAAGTTTGACGGCTTCCTGCCTCGCCACCTTTCTTCCTAGACAACTCCCAGACAACATTGAAAAGTATTCTGTATCTACTTTATGTGTTGTTGTTTTTTTCCTACTCTAAAGCCGCACCGATCGCGAAAACAGTCCTGCTCATAACAGATTCTGTGCCAAACAAAAAATAGGTTTAGACCAAACAAAAATGGGTGGCTTAAAATGAAAAGTAGGGGTGTGCCACAGTTATAACTTAAAAGTTGGTCGCAGTTATAACTTAAAAGTTGCTAATATGGTAGCGGACATGTTGTATTGTAAGGCAGTGACACAAATCGCGATATATAAGCCCATGGTAGATATGGAAAGACGCTTAAGACGATTAACCATCCCGTGACACTAAATCAGTTAAGTGACTTTAAACGGGACCAGTGTCTGTGAAAGCGGACGCATAAACGACTACCTCTACTGTTGCGGTTACATACTGACCTACATTTCTATACTTACAACGATACATGATAATGACTGAAAGTTAATCAAGTTATTTCTAGCTGTAGCGTATTGTTTTCTAATGAATGTGTCATGTTGCTTCTTCTTTTTAACAATATCTTTAGGATACCTTGTAATGTAGGGTAAAGAGAGAGGGATAGTACCTCACGGTGAGTGGCAGCCATATCGCAAGGGATAGACCAGTATCCTATTTGGTTCCTATCTCTTTACCGAGCTCATGTATGGCTCCACAAATACCGCTTGTGTACGGCGGTGGCCACACCACGGGCAACAGTCTTGGCTGACTGGCTAAACTACATGAGTGAGTGAAGTAGGGGTAATATCCTACTAAGGGAATGTCCATCCCTAATACACAAAGATTGGGACGGTGGAGAAGGCGGATGAATCTAATTAGATCAACGGTTTCGAAAGCAAAACAGCAGAGTGTGTGGCACACGTGAGGCGTGTTCAGGACACAATAGTGAACTTAGCTGGCCATCGTGGAAGAGATTGGGACCTCACCATGTAATATCCCAAAGACAGCAACGGTAATTCAACAACAAGAAAAAAGCGATACGGGTAATTCTTGGCCCCCTGGAGATGAGCCTGTTGTAAATATTCACAGGGAAGAGAAAACTCCTATAGTAAATAAGGAAGTGCATAATGGTGAATGCATCCCAAATTCTTTTGAAAGGGTGCATTCTGACAATACTTACCTGAAAAGTAGAAGGAGAAGTCTGAGAATTGGTATGTGGAATGCACGCACCTTATATCAAGCAGGGAAGTTTGATAAACTTGTTGCAGAGGCAAAAAACATGAATTTAGATATTTTGGTTGTATCTGAAACAAGATGGACAAGTTATATGAGGAGAGAAGATTACGTATTCATTAATTCAGGAGGCGATCATCACTAGAGAGGAGTAGGAATTTTAGTAAAACGAGATTAAGAGAAAAATATGAGTGGATTCTGAGCTCATAAAGATAGGATGATACTTCTCAAAATTAAGGCAAGACCGTTCAACATAGTAATTCTTCAGGCATATGCTCCGACAACTGATTATAGTGATGAACAGCTAGAAGAATATGAAGACCTACAACGAACACTGAAAGTTGTAAAATCATCACAGGTCCTAATTGTCATGGGAGACATGAACGCAAAAGTTTGAAAAAAAAATTAATATAAGCAGATAGTAGGGCAATATGGTATGGAAAATATAAACGACAGAGGAGACCGGCTGATACAGTTCTGTGAAGAAAACAATCTTATTGTTTGCAACACATTGTCCAACATAACCCTAGGAAACTGTATACATAGGAAAGCCCTGGAGACAGAACAAGAAACCAAATTGACTACATTATGATTAGAAATAGATTTGAAAACAATGTTAAAAATGCCAAAATATACCCTGGTGCTGATATCAACTCTGGCCATAATCCTGTAGTTTTAAAATTACAAATAAAACTTAAAAACCCAGGAATAAGGAAATCGAAGACACCTCAAGTAGATATATAGGTATTGAAACAACCAGAAATAAGTCAACTATACCTAGTTGAAGTCAAAAATAGATATGATGGGCTAATCATTGAAAGTATGGAACAATATCGACGTGAAAATCCCGAGGATAAAATTAATACAAAATGGGAAAGTGTAAAAACCAGTATTCATATTGCAAATACCACCTTGCCAGTGAAGATTAATAAGAAAAAGCAATTATGGATAACCGATGAAATCTTGAGTAAAATGTTTCAAAGAAATAAAGCAATGAACACTCCGGAGTATAAAGTAATAGATAGAGAGATAAGTCACATGTGCAGAGTTGCTAAAGAGGAGTGGCCGCAGAACCATTATAAAGAAATAGAGGATCTGGAAATAAAACACAACTCGAAAGAAATACATGAACATATAAAAAGATTTACAAAGACGAAAAATAATATAACAGGAAACGGTTGTATCAGAGGCAAAAAATTGAGAAATTATAATTAATAACACTGGCATAATAAAAAAGATGGACAGAGTACACAGAAGATTTATTCTGGGACAACAGGGTCAATAGACCAACATTGTATAATACTCAAGATGGACCAAAAATACTAACGGCTGAAGTAGAAAAGGCTATTAAAAATATAAAAGAAAGAAAGGCTGCAGGTCTTTACAAGATAACAACAGAGATGATAAAATCCTTATCCAGCTTTGGCATTGAAACTATCACAGAATTATGTAATGATATTGCCATGAGATGGATACGAGAAACATAGCAAGTGTGTAAAACAGTGTCACTAAGACACGAGTTGAGAAATCAACCGAACACCGGCACGAGGGGTCGGAGTTAATGTGGCCACAGGTCAAAGCCGAAAAACGTGTGCTCAAGAGAGCGAGGTGAGACGTGAAAAGGAGAAGGTTGGTTCGGAGAGATTTTGAAAAGTTTGAAAACGGTTTGCGATGGTTACAGTTATTCAAGATGCAGTCGACAGTAAAGAGTGTTCAGCAGTGCACTGAAGCTACGACTGATGCTGGGCCAGTAAATGCCGACCAGCGGTGGTGAGAGAGTCGACCCCGTTTTTGTGAACACATCGACAAGAATGGCGGAGAGAGAGACACGCCGTGACAACGACTGGTTGGTCACCAGTGTAAGGTGCGTGAGTAACTAACAGTGTTATTAACGTTTAGCAGTGAATAGCAGTGAATTGTGAAATCTATATTGTGCAGCAAAAGCAGGGTACAAATGACGATTAGTTGTACCATTTATTCTCTATTGATAAACAGTAGGTGTGTCTGTCATACACAGAACGCTGAAAGGCAGGAAGCCGGCGGTGTATGATGGCAACCACGGTGATAACTGTGCTACAATAAAGTGATCGTGTGCTCTAAGAACGCGTTGAATTTGTTGTGGTGTGTGCACGAAAGCTTCGTACAGTGTTTATACGAGCAAGAGAGATACTTCTAAATCTTCTAACCCCTAGACCAAAACCAAGATGTCGGACATGATTAGTGATTCCGGCTCTTGGCACGTGGGTGCTACGTCCGTTTGAGTGAACCCAAATACAAACAAGGAAGAATGTTTCGTCAGTAATGTAGTGAACAGTGAACTGCTAGAGAAATGAATAATACAGCAGTGATCTGCGTTTCATGAAAGAAATAGAAAGTTAACACCAAGAGTGGAAGACAAAGAACGACATTGTCCAAGGTCAATAAGATGGCGACCACCAACTACAACAAATAAGCTCACGTCTCAGCCAAACATCACGTTAGGTGAAGTGTGTAATGTATTAAATCAGTGTGCAGTTGCAAAGAACACATCAAAGAACTTTAATTCAACATTCTAAATATTTATTCAAGGAGAA
The DNA here is from genome assembly GCA_963921405.1 of Cepaea hortensis. Taxonomy (NCBI): domain Eukaryota; kingdom Metazoa; phylum Mollusca; class Gastropoda; order Stylommatophora; family Helicidae; genus Cepaea; species Cepaea hortensis. The sequence goes on along the minus strand of OY992877.1, from coordinate 53,537,296 downwards.
AGATTATGGAACTTAGCGACACAAATCATCAATCTAGAGCCGTGTTCATGTGCTTCACCCACTATAGTGCTCCAATGAACTAATCGCAGTGTCAGATTGGAGAATTTTTTTCAGATCCACTTTTCCAGTTCCAGCAGTAGTATGATAGGGACCATTGACACCACTTTGTGCGGATCACCACTGTGAAGACCAAACTTCTACTGATTCCTGGTCAGCCCGAAATGCAGTAAAGCTGATCCATACCATCTTTTGAAGAATTATGAAGTGGGGCCAAGCATTTGGACCAAGCCACCAAGGACACCGGAGGTGAATTTATACAGGTTAAGTTGTTTTCACTTGATTTGTGTATGTGGCCTGCTTAGTAGTCCAGAGTCAAGGCACTCTTTCATAAATATGTCTACTCACCCTCATCATTAGTGGGAGGTTCAAGGGCTACTTTTGTGGTTATTTCATCATCACCCAAAAGTATGTTCCGTCCAGTTAGTATTTGTAATTGACTTGATAATTAAGTAAATTTACGACTACTAGCGTGAACTTTCTCTTGTTTTGTAACCTAGTCCGTTATTTGTTGTTCTTTAACGTCATTAATGCCTCTATTATTTGTGATTATTTTGTCCACAGGTTTTATGTCATTTAGCTAAAACTTCTGATAAGTGTTATTGTTGTCCAGTATTGCTATCATTATTGTTGAGCAGCAGTGGTTGGTAGCAAGTTATTACAGCAAGGTCATCACAGTCGGCATTGCCAGAGCAAGATCAGCAGCGACACTGACTCAGATATATTCTTCCCATTGAGATTATCTACCATTGTCAACACAGATACTAGTATCCCAACGCACTGATACAGATATCTGCAATATTGTACATTGGTGTCAGCTACAAATTATTGACACATATATAGTAGACAGGTACATAACCACAATATGTCTACATTAGCAGATATTATAGCACTTGGTGAGAAATTCTGTTTCACAGGCCTAGAACTTTTGACATGGGCAGAAAAGAAATTCTCAGAATTTCAAAGTCAGAAAAGAGAAGACAGAGCAGCAGCTAGAATACTTAAAGAACTTAAACTACAAAACTTAAAAGCACAATACGTAGCAGCTAGAGAGCTTAGAAAATCACAAGAAATACAAAAAGATAGAGAACTAACTATAGAAAGAGAAAGATTAAATCTCGAAGCAAAAAGAATACAGTTTGAAATAGACAAGTGGAATTTCGAGAAAGATAAGATGACAGTACCGGTAGCACAAACAAACTACAGTGCACATAGAAAAATTGGTGCTGAGGGACTCAACCTGAAATAATAATAGAAGCAGCAGCCAAATTGTCAAATCAAAAGTGTAGCAATCCATCAAACAGATACTACCAATACAATAACCAAAACAGAGGTAGTCGACCATATCAGTATAAACCAATCCAGCAAAGACCATACAACACATCAAAGAGAGGTATGATGATAGATTGCAACTACTGCAAATAACAACACGGATTATTTGAGATGTGTGACAGTAATCCAAACTATGCATCATACATAAATAACCTATCTGTAAAAATAATACACAAACTATCAGACTACAAAACCAACGTAAAATGTTATCTTTGTCATAGTTTTGGACATGAAATCAGGAATTGTAGATTGAAACAGATAAATAAAGATGCAAAAGGGGGATATGATACGTCTAAAGAAAAAGAAGAAAACATGAACAAGAAAGACGACCCCACTGAAAATCAACAAATTAAAATAGACAATGATAATTCAGACCTAGTACCAGACATATGGCAAACAGACGAAGAAAACATAGATAACACTAACGATATGAAACCAAACTGGGAAAACAGAAATCCCCCAAAGATACCAAAAGCACGATATACTGACACAGACTCGCTATTAAAACAATGGCAACATCAAAACGTTCCTCAAGACCAAATTGATAAACGGATACGAGACATTAAAATAAGAAACTTGAATAGATATTGGAAATGTATGGGATTGGCAGATGACGAAAGGAAAGAAAAGACACAAAAGATTAATAAACTTACAGACTATAGTCTCAATCAACCCACATGTTTTGCTAGAAATCTGATGAGGAGTACGATCACAATAGATATAGATAACATCATATATTTCAAAATGAAACACTCTTGTCTTGTGATATGTATATATATAAGATATAGATATTTTAGAATAGATAGAATTTTTGTTTAACAGAATGATTGATTGATTGATTGATCTAGGAACCGACATCACAGCATTCGGGACATTCCCATAAGCACTCCGTCCCCATCCTCGGCAACCAGCGAAGAGTTCCAACACTAATATATGTCATCATGATCATATGTTTAATGGAGTTGAAGTAATACTGCTACATCATGATGATTTGAATATATGTCAGTTGCCATTCAAACATGTAAACGTTTGATGTAAATAGCAAAGAAAAATATTGCAAATGTACATCATATCACCTATAAATCACTTCATAGCAAGGGTGCTTGAAGAATCAACAGCACTTTGAATTGCTCATCAGGACATTTGCATGTGACTGGAAAAAGCTTAAGATTAGTTACTACTATCTTTTGTATTAATACTTGTTGTATATGCATATGTACATAGATACGTACATCCCATTGTGTTATTATTCTCAGACAGTATTAGAGTATCTGAAGCTGAATGGAGAGTAAGAATGCAGCTGCAGATAGAAGACCTACGCCACTTGCGCATAAAATGAGCACCATAGAAGTCCATAGACCACCAGACTATTTACAAGCCACTGTTGAATGAATACAAGGTTGATCTACATCTCACAAGTATTCATCAAAGATTCTAGGTTCAAGATATTAATTTAAGACTATAATGTTTAGCATTATCATCACCATCAAAATTTTTGGAAAATATTACTTCCCCTGATGTTGTTGTTATCATTCCAATCATCATCACTATGACAAGTAATGAATACTGATATAGACTATTATAGATTTTGAAATTGAATAGTCCCAGTAGAACTTAGGATTGTATGAGAAGATCCACTACATATAGTACGAGAGACACGAATGAGTCTACTACTTGAAGTCTCTACAGCAGAATAACTATATGTGGCAAACAGAAAAACTACAAGTCCAACAGTACGACACATGTGGTTACAGTTAAAACAAAAAGTGCAAATTGAGGCAAATGGTAAGACGAAAAATTATCATAAGTCCACAGAACGTATGAAACAACAACAAGTAGAAATATACATTTGAGAGAAACCAAACAGGTACAAATCTGCAGAAATGTTCTAAACCAGAATATTTCAAATGAGAACAAACATGGTGCATATATGTGTTATATTACTGTATTCCGTCAATGTACAGTGATGATAAATTGTAGAACATGTATACATAGGATGGAATATATTTTCATTCATTGATTATGATCAAATATGTATACATGACATGGACATATTATTAGTATGTATGGGTGTTATAGAACACTTATGCATTGTATGGATATAATGATACAATGAGGTAAATAAGTCTCATTGGTAAATGCATAATTGAAAATGACAAAGGTATAAGTTGCATAGAGAAGTGGTATAGAACAAACAGAAAACCAGCATCGCCAGAACATCCATGGGCAATGATAGCTGCCAGACAAAGAAAGATCAGGTCAAGATACCCCAAAAGAGAAATACCTAGTTAAATTACAGAAGGGATCAATACACTACAAGCATCAAAACAGCACTAAGATCAATCATAACTCATCAACGTCAAAGTTAAAGCAAGAGCGATCCATAGATACAAGAAGGGACAGTGAAAACCATAGTCAATAATCGCACACATATACCTTACTCAGAGCCTGGGGCTTGGATTGGGTAGGGAGCTCATTATAGTACATGATTGAGGAGATGCTAGGGATGTTTGATGAAACATTGGATCCTACGTCAGACTAGATCACATACCTCTGAACTTGTAAAGGAGGCTGTGACTACACGGAAGTCTAGGTGTAGACGGGTTACCGTGCCCGCATAATATATTATATTTTTTTTGGGTTGTAATGTTGTTTATTGATGAAAAATTGTCACGAGTCTAAATGAATCATGGAAGAGATAAGCTCATATGTGATTACAACTGACATACAGATATGTGCGAATATTGAGAGGGACCAAAGCGTGCGACCATAGAGTCCACCAAAAGAAACTGTAGTGGGTAATTATCCAACTCATGTCAAGAAGTAGAAGACTGGGTAAAGGTAGTAAAAATGTTTACAACATTTAAAAAAAAGGGTGGGGGGCATATTGCCATGAGATGGATACGAGAAACATAGCAAGTGTGTAAAACAGTGTCACTAAGACACGAGTTGAGAAATCAACCGAACACAGGCACGATGGGTCGGAGTTAATGTGGCCACATGACGCGCCCAGGTCAAAGCCGAAAAACGTGTTCTCAAGAGAGCGAGCTGAGACGTGAAAAGGAGAAGGTTGGTTCGGAGAGATTTTGAGAAGTTTGAAAACGGTTTGCGATGGTTACAGTTATTCAAGATGCAGCCGACAGTAAAGAGTGTTCCTGTTAAAGAAGGCTGTGGTTGCAGAAGCAGTGCACTGAAGCTACGACTGATGCTGGGCCAGTAAATGCCGACCAGAGGTGGTGAGAGAGTCGACCCCGTTTTTGTGAACACGTCGACAAGAATGGCGGAGAGAGAGACACGCCGTGACAACGACTGGTTGGTCACCAGTGTAAGGTGCGTGAGTAACTAACAGTGTTATTAACGTTTAGCAGTGAATAGCAGTGAATTGTGAAATCTATATTGTGCAGCAAAAGCAGGGTACAAATGACGATTAGTTGTACCATTTATTCTCTATTGATAAACAGTAGGTGTGTCGGTCATACACAGAACGCTGAAAGGCAGGAAGCCGGCGGTGTATGATGGCAACCACGGTGATAACTGTGCTACAATAAAGTGATCGTGTGCTCTAAGGACACGTTGAACTTGTTGTGTTTTTTGCACGAAAGATTCGTACAGTGTTTATGCGAGCAGGAGAGATATTTCTACATCTTCTAACCCCTAGACCAAAACCAAGATGTCGGACATGAATAGTGATTCCGGCTCTTGGCATATATATGTATATATAAATATATATATATATATATATATATATATATATATATATATATATATATATATATATATATATATATATATATATATATATATATATATATATCTTCTTCTTCTTCTTCAGCGTTCCGAGCCATTGAGGTTCTTTGCTGCAAATACAATCCGTCTCCATTCGTCTCTCTGGTGGACCTTCTCTTGCCAGTCGTTGATTCCAAGTGCTTGTAGGTCTGTACATGTATTATCACTCCACCGCCTTCTTGGTCTACCTCGGGGTCTATGGTCATTTATTTCCTGAGTGTAAGCGAGTTTTGTTTCCCTATTATCTTCCATTCTTTCTATATGCCCCAGCCATTGTAGTCTATTAGCCTTCATCATACCAGTGATTAGCGGGGACTTAAACAGATCATAAATGTCTTTGTTACTTCTTCTTTTCCACTCTCCACTTTGTGTATCCCTAATGGGTCCAAAGATGCGTCTTAAAATTTTGTTCTCAAAGGTTTGTAACAAGGCTTCGTCTCCTTTCGTTGTACTCCAGGTTTCAGAGCCATACAGCACAACTGGTCTGATCAGTGTTTTGTATATTGTGATTTTGGTGTTACGAGATAGCGCCTTTGATTTTAGTAGATGTTGTAGTGCATAGTATATCTTATTTCCAGAGTTGATTCTAGTTTGTATTTCTTCCCTTATGATGTTGGAGCAGTTGAAGATTGTACCCAGGTATTTGTATGTTTCCGTTCTTTTAATGGTCATATTATCTATTTGTATGTGGCCAGAGTTTCTAGCCATTCCGTCTCTTGAAATTACCATATATTCTATCTTATCTTGGTTGATAACCAGCCCCATCTGTTGGGCTTTTCCCTTTAAGTGAGTCAATATTTCCAATGTCTTTTGTTCACTTTGCCCTATAATATCTATATCATCTGCATAACCAAGCAGCTTGGATGTTCCTCCAATATCACATTCCTCCTTTACCTTCCTTACAACTTTCTCTAGAGCCAGATTGAAGAGTAGCGGCGATAGTGCATCACCCTGTTTCAAGCCAGATGTTATTTGGAAGGGGTCTGATTTCCTGCCTTTATATGTTACTATATTATAAGTATCTTCCATGCATAGTCTGGTCATGTTGATTAACTTCCTTGGTATTCCAAATTCCTGCATAGCATTCCATAGACTATTCCTATGGACACTATCATAAGCCTTTTTAAAATCCACAAAAATGTTATGGAGATCTCTTTTATATTCCCAATGTTTCTCGGCTATTTGTCGTAAGATAAATATCTGATCTATTGTTGATCTGTTTTGTCTAAAACCCGCCTGGTAGTCACCTAATATGTCTTCTGAATATGGTTTTAGTCTATTTAGTAATACTGCGGATAGTATCTTATAGCTTGTGGACAGTAGTGATAGTCCTCTATAATTTCCACATTGGAACTTGTCTCCTTTCTTAAAGATAGGTATCAATAATGACTCTTTCCAGTCTTGGGGTAATTCTTCTGTCCTCCAGATTTTTATTATTAGTTCGTATAGCTTTAGATGTAATGCATGGCCACCTGCCTTTATAAATTCAGCAGCAATTCCATCAGTCCCAGTTGCCTTATTGTTTTTAAGTCGTGTGATTACATATAGGATTTCTTCAAATGTAGGTTCTTCAATTTGTGGTTCGCATGTTAGAACCTCTTCCTGTGGGAAAATGTGACTTGGAGCTTCACAATTTAGTAATTCAATAAAATATTCTTTCCATGTGTTGCACATTTCCTCATTGGTATTTATCATATTCCCATTTTTGTCTTTTAAACCATATGTGTTTTGTTGGTGCCCTCGTTTCATTGACTTCAGTTCTTTAAAATATTTTCTGGATTCATTTTTCTGGTGATTAGTTTCCATATCTTTGATTATATTACTCATATATTCTCGCTTCTGCTGTCTGACTATTTTTGTAGCCTCTTTACATTCATTTCTATAATGCTCTTCCTTTTGGATGTTATTGATGTCATTTAACCATACATGTCTGGCATTCTTATATATATATATATATATATATATATATATATATATATATATATATATATATATATATATATATATATGAGAGCTGTTGAGTGTGAGGATTACAGAACTATTAGCTTAATGAGCCACATTACTAGGATACTACTCAAGGTCATACAAGAAAGAATTCAACATAAAATAGAGGAAGTAGCTGAAGAACAATTTGGGTTCCGCAAAAACAGCGGCATCAGAGAAGCAATTATCTGTTTCATGATATTAATTGAAAAATATATAGAAGTTCCAAAAAGTATATATATTTGTTTTATAGACTACAAGGAAGCTTTTGATAGAGTACAACATGAACGACTAATTACGTGCCTTCAAGATATAGGAGTAGACGGAAAGGACATCAGACTTATTAGTAACTTGTACTGGGAACAAGTGGCGTCTATTAGATGCGGTAATAACTATTCGTCGCCTATAGAGATAAAAAGAGGAGTATGGCAGGCATGTGTACTGTCCCCAAGCCTCTTCAACCTATACACAGAAAGAATTTTTACATAAGTTGAAATGCCTGGACTCAACATCAATGGAAGAATCATAAACACTCTTAGATATGCTGACGATACCGTGTTACTAGCAGAAAGTTAGCAAGAGACCTAGTGGAAGAAGTAAACAGGCACAGTGCAGAATGCGGCTTAGATATTAACATCCAAAAACAAAAACTATGATAATTAGCTGTGAAAAGGAAAGGTCATCATTGAACATCACTGTAAACGGGCAGATACTTTAACAAGTAACAAGTTTCACTTATCTTGGACATATAATAACGGATGATGGCAGAAGTGAAATGGAAATCAAAAAGAGAATAGGAATGGCCAAAAATGCTTTCAACGGCATGAAATCAGTATTAACATCTAGTCAGATTAATAGCGCATCGAAAATGAGAATTGTCAAATGCTACGTATATCCAACGCTACTGTATGGTGCGGAATCCTGGACATTGAACAAGCAACTAGAAAGTCGCATAGAAGCCCTGGAGATGTGGATATACAAACGAATAGGTCGTATTTCATGGAAACAAAAATAATCAAATGCAGAGGTCCTAGAAAAACTGGGCATGGAGAGAGAGTTGATGAAAGAAATAAACAGGAGACAAGTGAAATATTTTGGCCACTTTAAAAGACATGATGCTCTGATAAAAACCATACTGGAAGGCAAGGTTGAGGGCAAGCGAGCAAGAGGTAGACAACGATACAATTGGGAGGATAACATCAAGAGATGGACGAACATCAGCCTGACAGAATGTACAGTCAAGGCGAGAGACAGACAGTGTTGGAGATCCATTGCAGCCAACCTTCATTGTGGAGACGGCACCTGATTGATTTTAATGTAAGAGAATCAGTTAATGTGCTGCTGAATTATTGTGCTGTTTATAACAACCTTAAGCTGGTCCAATTTGTGTTTACAAGAGAAAATGACAACATTGTATTCTGTCAAATATAGAACGTTTTGTAATATAAGTCACATAGAACCAGTTTTAACATACGGCAGCAAATCCTGGACAATTAATGAGTGGCACCTTGCAGTCTTGAGAGACCAAAGTATGTGAGCTGGAATTTGGCCAAAATTCCATCACAATGGCTGGGCGGAGCTTCAGAGAACATGTGGTGCCCAAACGACATGTTCCCTCTCTCGGCCTTGCCTCGTTTGACCCAGAGGAATGGATAACCAATACGTCTGGAACAAGGTAGGCTGCAGACGCTGGCGGCTCAGCGTCAAACCTCCGAGATCTCCCCCCCCCCCCCCCCCCCCACGAGCAGGAGACGAGCGATGGCCAAATCCAAAACCCTTGGGATTTGACTTAGAGGCGTTCAGCAAAATCACGCAGGTAAGGGTCGTATACGCGTCCTGACCACTGGTCGCATACACCTGTCAAACGCAAGTGTCTGGACCTTGTAAGCGTGTACTACCGTCAGACTCCCCGCCTGACTCGTGCGGCTCCCGTGACCAACGAGAGTAAACCCGCCGGAGATATTGCTCGTCTGCTGCGAGCAAATATCCTTGCCTGCTACTGTGCGGATCTCGCGACCAGCCAGAATAGGCTCGCTCTAGATATTGCTCGTCTGTTGCGGACAATTCTCCACGACTGAATAAGTAAAGAAACGATAAAAGTAGTGGTATTTCAATTGCGCTTGAGCTCCCACCTATGCTACACCCTTCATGTGTCTTCACAAAGTCGGAATTAGTAAGCAGGCGAAAATAAAAAGTCGCTTAAAAGTCGACAGGGTCGACTTCATTGCACCGTGTTTTATCCCATATGGCTCAGTCTCTTTCCGCAGCGAACTGCCGAAAGCGTCGCACAAAGCAGGAACTCCGTAGCTCCAGCGACGACCCCTATGAGTCTCCGAAAAATGCGCATGCAATAAGAAGACGAAAATAATCCATAGAAGCCTTGGAAATGTGGTTTCATGGAAGAATGCTGAAAATTAATTGGACAGCCAAAATGGGCAATCAAGACGTTTTAATGGAAGCTGAGTTGCAAAGACAACTTATCACAAACATCATAAAGAGGCAGTCATTGTGGCAACCGGAAAGATTTGCGGAAAGAGAGATAGAGGAAGACAGCTTGAGCAGATTCTTGACAGTCTTGTGTCATCGCACGGAAGGGAGTCAACACACGAATTGATCAATGACGTCGAACGGAGGTCGTAATTTGTGGAGTGGTATGATCGTCCAAGCCCGCCGGCAAGGCACGGGATGATGATGATGTATCTTCGAAGCCATTTTGAAAACACATTGACTCATACTATAACAAGCCAACGCCCAGATGAGTTGCTCCGAACACGAACAAAACACTTTCACATTCTGCGTTGTATAGAGTAACTAATGAACTTAATTAGGTTTGGTGGCTGTGGAATGTGTTAATCCAGGGCAATTTATTTGGCGTGGTAATTGTTCAAGCGCTGAGGTTGTTAGTTCCCAACCCCGGTCGCAAGGCTCAGTGCTCTGAGGTCCCGTGTGCACGAATATATTACTGTACAGGCTACATTTAAAAGATAGTAAACGTATATACAACATAATACTATTTGTTTACTCCTTGGAGAGAAGATTGGTTTCGCCAAGTATATCTTTTACCTCAAGGAATATTATTATGGATCCTCCACTTCTTCTTCTTCTTCTTCTTCTTCTTCTTCTTCTTCTTCTTCTTCTTCTTCTTCTTCTTCTTCTTCTTCTTCTTCTTCTTCTTCTTCTTCTTCTTTCTCCTTCTCCTCCTCCTCCTCCGCCTCCTCCTCTTTTTCCAATTATTCCCAATGATGTAAGCATAAGTCCTCACCAATACCCTATTCTTTGCTAGATCTTTCATTGTCTGTCCATACTTTTCATAAATTGGAAGAGCTCCATTTAATCTTGAATGGCTAAATAAATCTACCCTGTATCGTTGTATTGTGCGATTGTGATCGATTTTCTACTGAACTATGTGGCCTTCTCATTGCCAATCCTCCTTCGTCGCCTTTACGACACGTATGGTAGTTTCTTTGCTCCTCCGTGTGAACCCTGGTACCACAAGGGTGCCTTTGAAGGTTAGCCAACACTTAGTTTTTGGACTTTTGTTATGCTACTCCAGTGTCTAATAATTTGACTATCTTTTTATTTCTCCTCGTTTCCACTCAGGCCTCTGCGTAACACTTTTACTATCTGTAATAAAGGGGGGGAAATACCTTGGGGCAATCACAATGTCACGTGGAAGATACATAATAGAGATCAAGGGCAAGGCATCTTTCATCAGATGTTACGACTGTTCCGAGATATTTATACCGATTCATATGTTTAAGAATATTTCAATTCACTTTTATGTTGTTTTTTTTGTGTTGCGTATCCCTTACGGGACGTTGCAGTCAACACCAGCATTTTCAGCTGCTGTTGATGTACAAGGCAAGTGTTACGTTCAGTAGTTTGCCATTGCTTTCTGAACGACCGGCCTCTATACCTTTTTCGAAAAAACCAGCACCGCCGTGTTTCAAACCCGGGTATACGGGCTCACAAACCGCGTTCGCAAGCCCTTCAGCCACAGAATGTTACAATGTGGTATTTCTTTCTTCTTTGAGACGATCATGATCTCTGTTTTCTTACAATTCAATTCGAAAGCTAGTTTCTCACTGTGTATAATAACCTCATCCACCAAATGTTGTAGATCCTACTCGTTGTCAGCAATGTTCTGCGGTGTGGCAGTGAATCGTGTAACGTAAATGAGTGAATTAGGAAGAACTTAGAAGCAACGGAGATGTGGTTCCCTTGACGAATATTGCGAATAGCTTGGACTGAGTAACTAACAACGATTTCTGGAAGAGGCTAATTAAATTAGAACATTATATACAATAATATTTAAATTTTACAAAAATAAGAGGCAAACAGCTTTCTTTGGTCATGTGATAAGAAGAGCCGCATTGGAGAACATCGTGACAATTGGATAGTTGAATGGGAAAAGAGGCAAGCGCAGATCAGGAGAAACTGTGCTGGATGAACTGAGATGCTGACATGGAAGAATATCATCAACAGAGTTGATCCAGAACACCAAAGACTGAGATATGTGGTGAGAGATGACCGTCTACGCAAGCTGGCAGAGCACTTGATAATGATGATGATGATGATCAATGTATAAATGAATTGCATTGTATAAATTAAGTATCTGAGTCATCTTATTATAAACAATTTCATAACAGCCTAAAGATAATAGAAAGAAAAGTAGTAAACGATAATACATAAAAATGTACAACGCTCAGTATCATTTAATTTATTCTTGGTCGTTTCCAATTTCCGATTTTCCATGTTATCGACTTTCTGTAGATGCGCTATAGTGTAATTCTCACACACACATACACACACACACACACGCACGCACGCACGCACACACACACACACACACACACACACACACACACACACACACTAGACTCCCCCTGCTCTTCCCAACTCGCGGCTTAAAAGTTAAACTATCTAACAAACACCAGTTCTCTACGTTTACATGTGTATGGAAGATGTCAGCTGTGGCAACTTAAAAACGAACAGCACGCGGCACAGCTTAGATGATGGTTGAACACGTGCAACTTTTCTTCAACCTTAAGTGTTGCTTCGTTTATCCATCTGCAGCAAACTGCGCTAATGAATTGCTACCCAAAATGGCCACACAATTGTTTCTACATCCCTCAAGTGCCAAAACAATGAGCCACAAAGTCGTTACGAAAGCATAAGAAATCTCCTTGCAGGAAGGCATTTGTTTTTGCTCTTGCCTCAAATGCGTTTAATGTGTTGATTCGTTTCAAACATAAATACTTGACTGCCCGTGCTGTTATCAATCTCGCCTACGTCATTTCCCAATGCTTGTGGTTTGTTTATGTGGCCTGGACCCAGTCCGTGCAGCTCTGAATCCTGGAAAATAAAACAGGAGAATACATTGCTTAACACCCTGAAGCACTGGGGTTGGAAACTGGGAACTAACAAACTGTATTTTCAGAAGGTCACTAATTGGAAGCGCGAACAATCTTACATTGAACCCTTCCTATTACTAAGCTTTCATGCATTAATTATATATTCAGCATTATGCATGTTAAGTTTATTCGTCAAAAACAATAATATGAACTGAACACAGACACATGATACACATGTTGTGAGACATGTTTACATGCATACTGTATAAACGCATATACACACAAGCAATGGCAAACTAATGAGCGTAAACGGCCAAATAATGCTTACGTACTGTACAGCAGTGCTTCCCAAAGTGGTGGTCTGCGGACCGGTGCCGGTCCGCGAGCCCTTCTTTGCCGGTCCGCAACGTGAGTTGAAAAGAAAAAAAAAGTAAGAGAAAAGTTAAATATTTTCTCCTTTGGGGATTGTTTATAACTTTTTAAAAACAAGATTGTCCTTTTCTCAAAACATGATATCCGCACCGTTTTTATGGTGATTTAATTTTAAAACAAATTGAGCCTGCAGCCGTATAACCCAGGGAGTTTTTATTTTTAAGAAGAAGCGAATCGTTGGTTCAATGGGAAAGTTAAAAATAGTAACCAGCTGAGACCGATACTAAAAGCAGGCCCGGTCGACGACATTTGTTTGTTGACGACGTGCGTTTCATTTGTTTCCTATGTGACGAAAAGTGATAAAGATGCACATTATACTTTGCTGATTGTCATAAGGTGCAGAACATGCGTGATTTTCGTTGTACGATTATAATGCGTTTTGCCATCATCTGAGAGAGTCAAGGTGTTAGATACATCTGCAAAGTATTTTTCATTACAACTGAACGAAAGCACGGACGTTGCTAACTTAGCGATCCTGATGGTGTATGTGAGATATCGATATAAAGACAACTTGAAAGAAGAGTATTTCTTTATAGTCAATGAGGATTTTGTTGTTGTTTTTGTTGTTGAATATCCCTTACAGGACGTTGCAGTCAACATCAACATTTTCCAGCTGCTGATGATGTACTAGGCAAGATTACGCTCAGTAGTTTGCCATTGATTTTCTGAGCGACCGGCTCACATACCCCGTAAGTTACCAACGCGGCGAGATCCGCTACCGATTCTCGCGCAGGCTACGTTAATCACGAGAATATACGGGACTACGGAGAAAGACGTTAACGCCTAGGCCGGGGAGACCGGCCCAGCCAAACAAATATTGCCAACAATGAATTCATTACTACCCACCAACAGCAAGGGTAGTGCAGTGGTTGGCATGGCTGCCTGCCGACCAAGTGGCCATGTGTTTGAATCCCCACACACTGGGGTCCCACATTGACCTAGTCTAAATCTGGTACCAAGAAATGTCATCGGAAGTAAAAGCCATCATCATGATATGACTGCATCACCCATCCAGTGCCAACAGGTCTACAAAAATATGGGACCAGAAACATGTAGCCAATATGCCTTAGAGAAGTGGTTCCCAAGCTTTTCAAGCATAGGGCCATATCTACTATTTTCGGTAGTTAAGCGGGACACAACGTTATAAAATTATAAAAGCCATGCAATATCATTCTCACCTTTCTTAACTTTCGTCAACAAAATTCTAAAACTTTAAAGGCAGTTAGCGTCAATACTACACTGCGGTCATTGTTTTGTTTAAAATCAAAAGTCCGGTTAATAATACATTTTAAGTCAGTTCCGAAAATCACTATTAATGAATTAATTAACAATTGTAACTGTTCTTCATAACCAGTTACTTAAGTTCAGATGCCAGTTTATTAATGTCTGGGCACAAATCTGTCTTGCCCAAAGTCATAAGCGCAGATCGGTTACTGTCGGTGAGTCTGGAACGTTGCTTGATTTTTTTAAAATAACGATCATTGCGGAAAATGACTGCTCGCATCTGTAAGTCGAGCCAAAATGACAAATTTATCTCTGGGCGAATGATCGCAAGTGTTCAAATTGTTCGACAGGCAATAGTCGCCAGAATGAAATCATATGATCAGCTGAAGTTGAAGCAGGCAGCTCCAGAAATTTACATCTCAATGCAGAATTGCATTTAAAATCAATTACACCGTGCTGAAGGTTTTGCTGTAATTGACAGAGCTTGGCATCAGGAAATACGAACGGATTTATGAGGAGGGCAACATTATCTTCCTCTATTGTGAACTCTTGAAATCGCGACTGAAAGATATCCAGAAGACTTTCAACTTTTACTTTGTACTGTAACAAGTCACATTTCTTTTCCATCACAAGCCTCTTCGGAGTTGGAAACGCTTCTAAAGTCCCTTCAGTCAACTGTCCGATAAACAGTCGTAGTCTCATTTTAAATGAAGAAATGTCATTGCACAAATTTGTGAATAGTTTGTTTTTTCCCTGGATCCTCGCATTTAAAGAGTTTAAATGAGACGTGATGTCCACCAAAAATGCCAGGTCATTAAGCCAGTCATCGTTCAGCAGACATTCTCGTTCTGTAGGCACTTCATTTATTTCAGACATAAACAGATAGACACTATTTTTCAGTGCCCAGAAACGTGACAGAACTTTTCATTTAGATAGCCATCTGACATCACAGAGTAACAGTAGCTCACCGTATTCCCCGTTCAGGTCTGATAGAAACTGTCTGAACTCACGCCTGTTCAGCGCCTTACTTCGAATTTTGTTCACACGTCTCAGAACAACATCAATGACATGTTTCAGATTTAATGATGAATGATACAATTATATTTTAATACAGTGCGGCCAAGAAATTGTTCCAATAATGCTAGACATCCAGACTTTTTACCTGTCAAAGCCGGAGCACCGTCGGTGCATACACTGTCCAATTTGGTCCATTCTATGTTGTTTTTCTCTACACACAACTTCAGAGTTTCAAACAGATCAGTCCCTTTAGTAGATTCATGCATTGATTCAAGTCCTAGAAGTTCTTCAATGACTTCAAAATTATCGTTTATTGTTCGAACAAAAACTGCGACCTGAGCTGTGTCAGAAATGTCAGTGGATTCATCCATTGCCAATGAAAAAAATTTATAATTTGTTATATGTGCTGCTACTTGACGATGAACATCGTTGGCTAATTCTCCAACTCGCCTGGCCATAGTATTATTAGATAAAGGAATCTGATCAAATTTTATTTCACACTTTTTATCGCCAAGCATTCTAGCAGCAGTTTTAAGGGAAGTCTTGATTATTTCCTCTGCATCGGTAAACGGCTTCTTTTTGCGAGCCAACAGAAGAGCGACTTCGTACGACGCAACAACAGCACTCTTGTTCTGTTCGTGAGCCTTGGTGAAAGATGACTGCTGCCTGGTCAGAGAAATTTCTTGTTTAGCTATGAAATCTTTTATTAACTCCGAATTGATCGGATATTGAGCATTTATGTCTGAATGTGTGGTCGTAAAGTGTCGTTCCAGATTAAATATTTTTGTAACAGAAACACAAAATCCGCAGATTAAGCAAACTGGTTTACCACTACGGCTAGGCATGAACATAAATTTCTCCGTCCAATCTTCGTTGAATTCACGACAAGCAACATCTTCACATTTTCGCATTTTACCATTGTTTGATTTTAGTTTTCCACACTCATGTTTATAGGCTTTAATGGTAAATTTTTATTTGATAAAAATCTAATTTGAACACAATACTACCGACTCTGCTAAACAGTTGTAACAGACGACAACATGGCGCCTTGCGCACTCTGATTGGTCGACAAGGCTGGGATTTGGGAACTTCATAACGTTTCGTTGTGAACTGAACAGGCGCATTCGATAAGATCTTAGCATAACAACCACGAGAAGAGTAAATTATCGCACACTGACGGGGTGCTCCGTGTGCATTTTTGAAATCATTAAAATATATTATATTAAATAACGAGGCCTCGCGTGCCACTTTCTGACGTCTAACGGGCCACAAGTGGCCCGCGGGCCGTGGTTTGGGAACCTCTGTTCTAAGGCATTGATCATTTCTAGTGTGATGTCTTGCCAGTTTTCTTATGATTAAGGGCATTCTGAACTTTCATCTTCAAAATTGATGGTCCTTCATTATTATTCCGAAGATCATATTGTTCTTCTCTTGTATCATCATAAAGGTCTTTCACGTAATCTGACCACGCATGTAAAATCTGTTCTTTTTCTATTATGATTTTGCCATCTTTGGTTGTTAGACAACCCGTTGATGTGTGTGTTCTTTTGTTTGATGATGTCATTAATTCTTTTGTGCATTAATTTTGTATTCCGGGTGTTGTGTTCGTTTTCAATTTCCTTGCATGTTTCCTCAAGCCATGTTTCTTTTACCTCTTTGCGTAGCTTCCTAATTTTCCTGTGAATCTCTTCATATTTTTCCTTGTTATTTTTGTTATTTCTCCTTATTTCCATAAGTTTTAAGATGTCTTCGGTCATCCACAGTTTATGCAACTAACTTTTTAACACACACACGCGCGCGCGCGCACACACACACACACACACACACACACCCAAACAGGCACACACGCATACCAACATATGCACATAGTAGCATATACTTACGTACTACATACGTGTTGAGCACATCACACACCTACTGCTGATTGATCTATACAGATTTAGGTTTAGCGTCTCATCTCTCATCTCATCTCATCTTGCTCCTCTTGTACCTTGCGGTGTCGAGGTGAAGTATAAACAGGGGGAGATTGCCCGTTTATGGGTTGTTGTGCTCGCTCGCTTTTGAACTCAAGCGTAGTCCATACCCACTATTTATAGTAGTGCTGGACTGAATTTTGCGTGTGGATTAGCTTTCCCTATTAACAGTGTCCCTCGCCTACAGGCCTACCCACTCCGACTTCAGAGGTTAGAGTTGCAGTATTTAAAATGCTTGATTTGAACATCGCCCATTCTTCTTCAACTGTTTTTCTCTCTATAGGTAGTTTTACATAGATTTCAATTAGTTCTTTCATATAATTTTTCCTCACTGCCTCGTCTTTGAGGGTTTTTAAGTTTACTGATTCGCATGGCATGTATGTTCCTGGTCTTTGCTTTCTCCTTCTGTTGGCTCTTATTATGGTAATAACTGATTTTGTGGTCTGTGTTTATACTTAAGTTTGGCACTGCCCTTTCGTCTAATATATTTCGCTTTCTGTTATTTCTTGTTAATATAAAATCAATATGGCTTTTTGGTATCTAGATCCTTTCATTTGTACCAGGTGTATATTTGTGAACCTTTGTGTCTATAAAATGTGTTTGTTATACAGAGGTCGTGTTGGCAGCATAGCTCTACCAATCTACTTCCATTATCATTTCTTTCATTGTGTTGGTCTCCAAATACTCCAAGACGTTGTTCTATGTCCATTCTGTTACATCCTAGTCTTGCATTGAGGTCTCCCATAACTATGATGTTGTCCTGCTTCTCTATTTTATTTAGTACAGCATGGATGTCTTCGAAGAACTCTTCGCATTCTTGCTCATTTTTCTTTGTATTACATGGTGCGCATATTTGTACATATGTAGTAATTGTCTGTTCTTTAATTCTCACTTGTATTATCCTTTCTGATATATATTTTATTTCTAATATTCTTCTTGCTAGCCGTGGTTCAGTTGTTATTCCAACACCGTATCTATGCCTTTCTTGTTGTTTCACTCCGGAGTGGACAAACGTATAACTGTGGTGGATCTCCTTGCATTCTCTCCATTGTATTCTGGTGTCCGCTATTCCCATTAGTCAAATTTTCCTCTTTTCTATTGTGAAAATAATTGTGAATATAATGAGTTCTCGCAGGTGTTCAATGTGTCTACTTTTTAATCGCTGATTTATCTCGTAGTCCTTTAACATTGCCGGGTCTATATCCATTTGCGTCAGTCCATTCATGCTTCTTAGTTTTTCTACGAGCAGTATGAAAATTCCCTGCCGGCTTGCTAGGCCAGTCGCAGGTTTAGGACTGAAAAATCTGACCAAGGGGAGTCCGTCCCCCTGGCGAGAAAGAGTCCCGTTGGCCCATGACTAACGTCATATTCCCAATATGCGCTGAAAAGGATCAATAACTTTTATTTTAAATACCGATGTTTTGTAAACAATTATTTTCTTAGCTTTTAAGAAGCTTATGATATGAAATCTGAGAATGTAAGTTATATTTATAAACTGTCTTTTAAAGACACAGGCTAATCTCAGGTTCATCATCATCATGTGCCATGCCAGCTGGCGTAGACATTCATGTCTCTCAACAGATTTGGGACCTTGGTGCTCTGGGTCAACTCTGCTGATGGTATTCATTCATGCCACCGTCTCAGTTCATTCCGCATAATTTCTTTAGGTCCGCCTCTGCCTTTTCTCCATTCTACTGATTTTCCGGTCATGACAATGATTTCCAGCGCCTTTCTTCTCATTATATGACCAAACAATTATGTTTTGTTTCTTTCTTGTAATTGTATATAAGCCGGTCTCTCTGGCCGAGGGGTTACACCACTTTCTCCGTAATCCCGTTTATCACGCAGAGTCTCGTAGCGGGCGAGAACTGGGAGCGGTTCGTCCCCCGCTGGTGACTTGCGGGATAACTGAGCCGGCCGCTCAGAAAGCAATGGCAAATTACAGAGCGTAATCTTGCCAAGAAATCAACAGACAGCTGAAAGATGCTGCTGTTGACAGCGATGTCCTGTAAAAGGATATGCGAATTTTAAAAAAAAAGTTGTATATAATGTTCTACTTTCAGTAACTTTTTCAAGGTAATCGTTGTTTGTTACTTTGGCAGACGATGGTATTCCCAATATTCGTCTCAGAAACATGTCTGTTGCTTCAAAGTTCTTTCTAATGTATTCATTCACGTTTCGTGATTCACTGCCATAAGGTAAAACAGGTTGTATGTAACATGTTAGTCGCTTAAAAGTCGACAGGGTCGACTTCTTTACACCGGGTTTTATCCCATATGACTCGGTCTCTTCCCGCAGTGCGGAAAGCGTCGCATCAAGCACGAACTCCGTAGCTCTAGCGACGACCCACGTGAGTCTCCGAAAAATTTCGCTCGTGAACCGAAGGACGCGGCCCGGAATCGAACCCACAACCTTCAGAGCCCGAGTCAAACGGCTTGACCACTTCGCCACGGAGACTCATAACATGTTAGTATTCTCTTTCTAACGTTCAATGATAGTGACTTGTGTTAGGTTACTTTTTAATTTTCTGTAATGCAATTTTTGCTTCAGCTATACTGCTCTTAATCTCTGTCGTGCATCTTCCATCTGATGTTATGCTTGCTTCTGGGTATTTAAACTGAATACCATTGTTAAGTATTTTCCATTCTATTGTTATTGTTGATGTTATCTGTTTCTTTGGTATAACTATTTTTGTTCGATATAACTATTTGTTCGATATAAATATTTGTTCGATGTAGGCTAACTATTGTTTGTGTTTTTTTTTTATATTCACGGAAAGTCCTTTTCTGCTTAAACTAGATAGTTACATCGTCCAAAAGTTGAAGATCTTTTGCATTTTCGGCTATTAATACTGTGTCATTTGTATAGCGTTGATTGTTTATATTATAGCCTACAAATTGTATACCTGCCATCTCCCTAATCTCTCTCAGCATTACTATACTGTAGAGATTAGAGATCCGGGGACAAAACACATCATTGTCTTATTTTTTACTTTATCTGTCCATAACTGCCCTCTGTATTTCTCCTTTTAATTGCGTCTATTTGTTTCTAATAAGTAGTATCTATTATTCTAAGATATGTCCCATCACTATTAATTCCTCTTCTTCTTTTCTTCGCTTAAAATATGTATATAACTGCGATTTTGACTCTTGTATGAATGAATCTGTCTTTTTTAGTTCACCATAGAGTTTATCATCCACTGTCGTATTTCTAGGCCAGAAACGTTTGCCAAGATATGTTGTACTTTGGGCAGTCTTGGAGTATGTGATCTGCTGTCTGTGACGCCAATCTGCATGTGCACATGGCTGATTCACCCATATTGAATTTTGTATATATGTGGTTGCGTAATCTGTTGTGTCCTGTTCTTGGGCGCAGAATAATAACTTATTCTGGTCTGTACATAACGTGGCAGTCGCCTTGATCAGGTTTTGGTGGCTTTCTGACTGATTTGATCATTCTTTTCTGTTGGTGGTATGTAACGGGCACATCAGGTTGTTCATCTTTTGCTCCTTCCTTAGCTAATCGATTAGCTCTGTCTGTCGTTTCCCAGTATTCCACAGTGGGATGGTATCCACTGTATGGTGACCTTATGCTGACTGCTAAGTTCAGAAAGTAGTGTCCTTAGTACTGGCAATTTCCCAGACAGGAGCGCCTCGAGTACTGATTTTGCATCTGTCAATAGCACCACACTTTCCATGGAGTTCGCTCTGGAATAGTTTTCAGGTGGATACCAGTTGTGGGCAGATCGGTGGTTCCTCTGCAGAGTCGTTTGGCCTGATAGATAAAACTGCTTCTATCCAACAGCTCCGTAGATAGGTTTTCAAATCTGTTCTTCCCAGGGTGGCCTGGAAAGCTAAGGAACTTTTCTGCTTGTATTAGCGTTTTCGTATCTCTCAGTGCTTGTAACTTCCCCATATTCTCCATCTCCAGTATAGGGGTTGATCTCAACCCTCCTGTGTTGAATTCTAAGTGCTTGATTTTGCACCTTGTCCAGCTCTTGTAGTGTGGTTTTTTATGCTAAACACCACGCAGTTGACCCGTATTCCAGGTGTGGTGTAAGCTCTGTTGACAAACTTTGCTAAGTATTTTCCCACTGACTCCCCGTGCGGTTCCACTTAGTTTTCTCAGGATGGTTATTTTCCTTCTGGTTTTTGCTACTTCTTTGTTGATGTGCTTTCTCCATGTCAGCCTGTCATCAAATGCTACTCCAAACTATGTTGGTTCTTTATCTTCTCTTAGGGGTATTCCATTTATCTGGATGATTCCTGGCTTTTGTTTTGGAGAGAGGGTAAAAAGAGTGGTGCTGCACTTGTCCATGTTTATGCTGACACACTATCTATTTGCTCATGCAACAAATGCATCTACAGCTCTTCGTAGCAATCTGGTGGCCACTGATGCATGTTCATTTGTGCTCCATAGAACCAGGTCATCAGCATACATTGCCGCTTTAATTCCATGTGGTAGATTAGCAGCAAGATCATTAATGAAGATTAGAAAAAGTGTGGGAAACAAGTCTCCACCCTGGGGAACATCGTGACGCAGTAGTACGTTCTTGCTCATGAGTCCGTCTATCTGTACTCGTTCTCTTCTGTTGTGCAAGTATGCTTTCACCCATTTGTACATTCTTCCATTGACTTTGCAGTTTCTCAGTTTCTTCATCAGACCTTCTTTCCAGACTTTGTCACAGTCTTTCTTCAGATCTATCCATGCCGTAAGCATCAGTTTCTTCTCTTGGAATGCATCCTCAATTTCTTGAGAGAGGTAGTTGTCTGATCTTCCGTAGAGTAGCACTGCCTAAAACCAGCCTGCTGTGGCACAAGGATGTTTTCACTTTCAATGTACCACTGCAGTCTGTGAATGATGATGCGCCCTATTGTTTTGCAAAGACAGCTGGTGAGGCTAAATGGTCTGTAGCTGGAGGCATTGGAACTGTCTTTCCCTGTTTTAGGAGAGAGATCACGATTGCTTCTCTCCAGGCTTGTGGAACGTTGCCTAAGATTCAGCTGTTATTGAAGATCTGCAACAGCTTTGCTTTGGCCTATTTCCTAGGTTCCTGATCATTTCATTGGAGTTACAATCAGCTCCTGGTGACTTTCTCATTTTCAGTTTTGATATTCCTAGCGCTAGTTCGCTGATTGTGATAGGTGCCTCCAGAACCTCATGTACTATTTCATTATGTCCTTATGTTGCCATTTCTCTCGGATCTCTTGTTGTTTCTCTGGACTAATTTCGATTTTATTATCTTGTGCGTATGAGTCCACAAAATGGTCAGCTGCTTACTTTCCTGTTATGATGTTTAAGTCTTTATGTAGTGCAATTTTTGAGTGTCTCCCTATGGCCTCATCGTTAAGTTGTTTTATTAGTTTCCACAACTCCCTTTTGTCTCTTTCAAATTTCAGTGTGACTCTGTTTTCTCCTGCCAGCTTTTCCGTCCAGCCTTCAGCTTTTGCGTGCTGATATTTATTGTGGTGCTCTTGGCTGGGTTTGGCCTCTGCTTGCTTTCAACACACTTCCACATCATTTTGCAACTGTTCCACTTCACTACTCCAATACGGTTTATATTGTTTGCGAGCTCCTCTTGGTACTGTTTCTTGTGCTGCCTGTCGTATGCATTTCCGAAATTCTTCAACTACTTTATTTATGTCTTTGTCTGTGTTCAGGTTTCTGACCAGCATGCTGGTGCGGTGATGGTACATTGCCCAGTCTGGTTTCTTGTAGTTCCACCTTGACAGGGTGCTGCTTTCTCTTACAAGCTCATTTTCTACAGTTAGAAAGTCTGGCCGATGGTCATTGCCACCAAGTTGTTTTCCAACAAATCGTGTGATGTTCCACTTCAAGTCTGGTGAGTGAATAGCCAGGTCAGGTGTAGTTGTAGTGCGCCATGATCTTGAGTAGAAGGTATGTGGGTTAGACGGCTTGTTAATAAAGATGAATCTATTTTCATCCTGCCAGCCTCTCTCTCTCTCTCTCTCTCTCTCTCTCTCTTTCTTTCTCTCTCTCTCTCTCTCTCTCTCTCTCTCTCTCTCTGGATATTTGGGAGAATTATTGGAAGTATGTGGGTGTTGGTGGGTTGGGGGTGTGGGAGGGAATGTGTATTTGGGTGTGAATGGGTGTGTAGGAGATTGTGTGGGTTGGGGGATGGGTGTGTAATGGGTGTGGGGGATGAGTGTGGGGATGGGGGTGTCTGTGAATGGGATATGGCTGTGTGGGTGGGAGTGTGTGAGTGTGGATGGGGTAAGTGTGGGTGGGTGAAGGATGTATGTGTGGGTGGTGAGGATGTTTGTAGGTGGGGGATGTGTGGGTGGGTGGGGAGATGTGTGAATGGGTGAGAGATGTGTGGGCGGGGATGTGTATGAGGAATGCATGTGGGGGATGTGTGTGTGGGGGGAATGTGTTTATGGGTGACGTTTTGTGTGGGAGGGGAGATGTGTGGGAGGGGAGATGTGTGAGAGGTGGGGGAGGTGTAGGATGTGCAGGTGGATGATGGATGTATGTGAGGATGGGGATGTGTGTTTGGCTTTGTGGTTGGGGTGTGTGTGGGTGGGAGGGTAGATGAGAGATGCATGCGTTTATGGGCGGGTGGGTGATGTGTGGGTGTGAGTGGTTGATGGATGAGAACGTGAGTGGGTGGATGTGTGTGAGAGATGAGTGTATGGTTGGGGGATGTGTGTGTTTGTGGGAAGATGTGTGTGAGCGGCGGATGTGTGTGGGTGGGGTATATGTGTGTGGTGGGGTGTGTATGGGTGGGAGGTGTGTGTTTTTTGGGTGTTTATGGGTGTGTGATATGTGTGGGCAGGTGGGGAGATGCGTTTGTGGGTGGGGATGTGTGTATAGGTGGGGGATGTGTAGTTGAGAGGTGGCGGATATTGGGTGGGTGAGTGGGTGTAGGTTGGCTCATTCCTTCTCTTTTTACAACCCATTTTAAGTGAAGTGTAAAAAGTTAATATACTATTTGAATCTCAAAATGTTGATAAAGTTAAATTACTTGACGACCTCATTTTGCTATTTCACTCAATTGCCAACTTATATTGCCAACTTGTAAAGTTGACTTGTTCACTTGCACTATAGAGAGCTATTTGGCTCCTAAGCCATACCTAGGATACCAAATCGAATCAAAAATTGATGGTTTAAAAACAAAAGGACTGTTAACAGAAAATGAAGAGAACAACTTAAGAAAGCGCTGTCAAGATTTTCTTGTCTCATTATTCAATCAACTGAAGCAGAGACTTCCTAAAAATTTAGATGTATTGAAAAATATTTCATTCTTTTCTATTAACAACATATCTCAACCAGTAAAGGACATAACTAAATATTGTCAAGTTATTACATTTTTCAGGGCTACTGATAATAGTGTGGCTGAAGCAGAATATTAGTTAACCAAAATAAATTTGGTTGACTGGACAAACAAAACAGAAACTGAAGCTTTTTGAAGTGAAGTAAGACAATTTAAAGATGCCACAGGAAACAGTCCATTCTGTAAGCTCTTTGAATTTGCGATGTCTGCCATGATACTACCCCATTCAAATGCTGATGCGGAAAGAGTTTTCAGTACTGTGTATTATACAAAATGTAAACTAAGAAACAGGATGAAATTTGACCTCTTAAATGCTATCTTGACAATAAGATTTGGCCCGATGAGAGCAGGAAAATGCTGTTCAACTTATCAGCTCCCTGATCGTGTATTAAAAGAAATTGGAACAGCTAAAGCATACCAGAGTCATTTTGAATCTGAAGCTTCTACTTCATCATCCAAACTAAGTGCATCTTGTGAGAGTGCATCTTTAATGAAGATGAGGACATGATTCTATAGGTAAGTCACATCAATTTTATTTAAATGTTGCATATCCGTTACAGGACGTTGCAGTCACCATCAGAATTTTTCAGCTGCTGTTGATGTACTAGGCAAGATTATGCTCAGTAGTTTGCGATTGCTTTCTGAGCGACCGGTTCACATACCCTTTAAATTACCAGCGCGACTCGAACCGCTGCCGGTTCGGGTGCAGCTGCGTTACTCACGAGAATATACGGGATTACGGCGTCAGCCGTAAACCCTTCGCCAGGGAGACCGGCAGTCACATCAATACATATGTAATTTCTTACTTTCTCAATCTGGATATTTTTCCTAGATACTTTCCAACGAAATCTAGATATTTATGGATCTTGTTTGGGCCATTTCTAGATACTTTTGGTCAAAAAAAAGTGGCAACCCTGTGGGGGATGTGTGGGTGGGGAAATATGTGTGGGTGGGGGATCAGTGGGTGGGTGGCGACATGTATGTTTGCCTGAGTTTGTGTGAGTGCGTGGAGGTATGTGTGGGTGGGTGGGGGTGTGGTGGGTGGGGGATGTGTGGGTGGCTGCGGGGTGTGAGGGTGGATGGGGGATGTGTCTCACAACATTGCAATATGCAATGTTTATGTTTACAACTTTCATTTGACAATGTGTCCCCCCCCCCCCCATGTGAATGTACCATGCGTATTATGCATTGTTTATGCTTACAAAATCCATTTGAAAATGTTTTTCCCCCTATGTAAATGTAACATGCACATTTGATGAATGAAAGATGAGTGATTGAAAGGGCCGAATGTAAGGCGGGCCTGCGTGCCCAATTTGTTACCCTTTTAAAATAAAGTTTGTTCGTTCATTCTCTCTCTCTCTCTCTCTCTCTCTCTCTCTCTCGCTCTCTCTCTCTCTCTCTCTCTCTCTCTCTCTCTCTCTCTTTCTGATCCATGTGATCATATCCCCATCTCTGATAGTGGCTGTTGAAATCGCCACACACAATCATTTTTTTCTTTTAATTGTAGTGTGTCCAGTGCCCCTGGGCGGTCACTTGGACAATAGTACTTGATCAGATGTATATCTGTATTGCCTGTCTTAAGTTTAAGTGTCTGATACTCAGCCCTTTCCATGTAAACTTCAATTTGGGAGGCAGTGATGTTATTTTTTACAGGGGTCAGTATCCCACCTTTTCTCCTGTCCTTTCGGCCAGACATGTGTCTGTGCATGCATTTACGCGCACACACATCTAGAGAATTCTGGTTATTTTTCGGCGCCAGGGACTCGCCGCTGCCCCTTCTCCTGTTAGTTAAAACAAGTCCACCACATAAATGCCAGGAGTTGGACTTTTGCTGTGGGCGTGGTGAATGCACGAACCATGGGGTATTTAGGCAAGGTTGGGCGCTCACAAAAACTCTGCGCCTCCGGGTACATGAAAGCAACATTTGGAACCCATCATTTTGTCATTTCTTTATGCTTGATTTTTATCAAATGCCTTGGTATAATCTATAATGCACAAGTACAACCATGTCTTTCTGTGCACCATTTAATCTCTATATTAGTGTTCATAACGTGTATGTTGCATAATTTATAATCTTTTCTTCGACAAATCCATACTGTTCTACGCCAGTTTCCAACTCTGCTTTCTGTCTTAGATTCATCATCATCAAGTGCCATGCCGATATGCGTGGGCGGTTATGGTTCCCCATCTCACACGGTCACCAGAGTTTCTGTGCTCTTGTCCCGACCATGCAATGCTGCCAAATCATCAAGGTATTTATCCCTTTGTCTTCCTATTGCTCTCTTTCCATCAAGCTTGCCAGTTGTCACTAAATTGCCAAGTACATTTCTACTCACACCATGTCCAAAAAATCGTGACTGCCTACGTCTAATTTCTCCAATCAATCTCTCTTTTTAATTTGTCTCTTGAAGGACTGTCTCATTTTATTTTCTGTCCGTCCATGTTATTCTTAGCATTTTTCTCAAAAACCACATTTCCACCGCCAGTAGGTGTTTCTCAGCTTGTCTGTTAATTGTCCGTGTTTCTCGCGCATACAACAATATAGGTTCTGTATATCACCTCGACACTTTTTCTCACTGCAATTGACAACCTTTTGTTGGTGAGTATGTTTTCCATTTTGCAAAAGGTCACCTTTGCCATGATAATTCTCGATCTAATCTCTGCAAGGCATCTTCCACTAGATGTTACGATTGTTCCGAGATAGTTATACCGATTCACCTCATAAAAGAATATTTCCATTGACTTGGATGTTACAATGTGGTATTTCTTTCTTCTTTGGAGACAACCATTTACAATGTGGTATTTCTTTCTTCTTTGGAGACGACCATTATTTCTGTTTTCTTACATTTCAATTCTAAACCCAGTTTCTCACGGTGTATAATAACCTCATCCACCAAATATTGTAGATCCTTCCTATTGTCAGCAATCAATACTGTATCGTCCGCATATTTTATATTATTGATGTTTTATCCTCCGAATACAACTCCTTTCATATCTTCTAAATGTCGTATAATATATTCACTGTACATGAAGAAAAGATCTGGAGACATTAAACATCCCTGTCGCACACCTTTCCTGATAAGGTGGAATTGATCCATTTCATTATAATTTTTTTTAATTATGGCAGCTGTTTGTTTCCAATAAATGTTATTGATAGCTCTAAGATCTTTTCTATCTAATTGGAGGTCTGCCAGCATTTTCATCATGTCAATATGTCTTACTCTATCGAAAGCTTTCATGTAATCGTAATCAATGTTGCAAATATGAAGGTCTTTGTTGACGTCTATTCTATTATTGTTCTAAGCAAATACACAGCATTTGTAGTACCTTTGCCTTCTTCTCAATTTACACATGGTAAAACGTGTATCGAGTATTACAGGCGGGAAGGAATTAGGAACGTCGTATCTGAATATTTCTTTTGTGTCCTTCGCGATCGAAACGTATGGTCTGATTTAATCTAACCCAACTGAAAATCTACGATGGACTTTGAATGTCTCCCGTATATGCATGCCGTGTAGATTTTGTCTTCATCCAGGCAATTTGTTAGGGAAAATGTTTTGTTTATTATTCCTTCGGCGTTCCACCGTAGTATGTTGAGTGTCCCTGCTGTAATTTTGACTTGAATTCTTTCGTTTTCTATGTGTCAACGTGCTGAAAGGTTATGAACGCTACCTCTTAAATTTCCTGTGCTCTGATCTCTTACGCAGTCTGCCTTGGGAAGCTATTGAAGATCAAATGGCAAGACAAGATCCCAGACACTGCAGTCTTAAAAGGAGCGTCCATGCCCTGTATCTACACTCTACTAATGAAACATCAGATTCGCTTGACTCGCCTGCCAGATCACAGGCTCCCTAAACAATTTTTTTTTTTAACGGTGAGCTACGCTATGGTAAACACTCCCAAAGGCGGCCAGAGGAAACGCTTTAAAGACACTGTGAAGATTTCACTAACAACTTTTGGAATTCATCACTACACTTGAGGGACTGCTGCCAAAGACCGAAATTCATTGCGTACATCATTACGCAAGGTTGTAGTCACTTGTGAAGCAAACAGGACTGCAAGAGCTGTGAAAAAAAAAACTTGGGGGGGGGGGACCACAGCAGAAGATCCTCCTTCCGGAACGTCAAGCATTCTTTTCCCACATTGTCAAAGAACATTTCGAGCCAAAATAGGTCGTACCAGCCATTTTAGAATCCAAGGCTTCAAACTTTCAACTCCACTGGATGAAATGAATGGTCATAATCATTCTTGATGGACAAACACCACAAGGTCAGTTGGACTTAAATATTGACTTCTCGTTCATAAAACGATGGCAAACTACCTAAAGTAACATTGCCGAGAAAATCAACCTGGAGTTGGTCGCAATATCCTGCAAAGGACATGCCACATTGTTTTCACTTTCAGCCTTTGAGTCAAAGGCCCTTTGACTGTCTCCAGTCTGAATACAAGTGAAGTTTGTGTCTTATTTCGTCTAGTCCACATCCCATGACCTGTCCAACGTGGAAAACCTTACCAGTAGCTATGCTACCGCCAGTATAGCTCTTGGTTTCATTTGGACACCTCTAGCAGGCACCTCTAGTCTCTACTACTTCCAAGTGGAGACTTCACAGGAGACACAACTGAACAAACTCTGCAGTGTTGACGTTTATTTACGGTTATGTCGTAAATTTGCTGTCTCCCGAACACTGCAGTTGGCGCTCGCATTCAATATCAAATATGGCTGTCGTGGTAGTCAAGTAGTGTTGCTAACTAGGTGAATACACACCTCTGTGATATATGTTTTAGATTTATGTACACACGGATTATTAGATAAACAGCTTATGCAGGTGAGTATTTTTTTTAAGTTATGTTCTATTTTTGAAACTATACATATCAGATGGACTGGGTTAAAATAAGATGAATTTTCATTTAGTTGAATTGACTTTTTCACTTCTTATCTTAGTTGTAATCTTACTTTTTGGATGATCACGTCATGATACGACATGCTCTAAATTGAACTTAAAAACGCGTTAGTTACTAATTTAGTTGATATAATCCTAGTGTTTTTATTCGTTTTTGCCACGATATTAAAAATTCAATGGAAACAAGTCACTGAGTCAGTATGAGTAAGTTAAAATGCTAACTAAATTTTTTTTTTAAATAACGACTCTAATGTAATGTTATTATCATTATTATGTTTGTAAATAATTCACAATAAAATAATTAATATTTCTAATAATTTATAAACTGTCTTATTTATGATTTATCCTTCAGTCAAGGAGTAATACAGTATAGTATTAAATAATTTAGTATATTAAACATAAAGTAAGGCACATTTATTTATGGGAGAGTTTATTCACAGGGCCCTACGAATAGACACTTTGTGAGAGTATTAAATAATTTAGTATAATATTAAACATAAAGTAAGGCACATTTATTTATGGGAGAGTTTATTCACAGGGCCCTACGAACAGACACTTTGTGAGAGTTTATACCGAGCTGGCTCTGAATAGACAGAGTAGTTTATACCGAGCTGGCTCGGAATAGACGGAGTAGTTTATACCGAGCTGGCTCGGAATAAACGGAGTAGTTTATACCGAGCTGAAGTATGAAGCTGTTTAAATATCAAGAATAATTTTCCAGATTGGTATCCCCAATAAAAATAATTGTGTCCCCATGCGAGTTAAAGAATTGTTAACTTGCGTTTCTGTACTCTTACTGTTTACAGGCTTCCATCTTTGTTTACATTACCGACCTACTATTTCCTGCTATTGATGTGCCTCATAATTCCGGTCCAAGCTGACAGTAATATGCGTCGCCTCAGAAAGACTTGATTAGGCAATTCAAACACCAGGCTTCCGACTTACTGGCCTGATGAATTAACAAATAAACAAGGAAATGCTACGCACATAAAGTGCAGCAAAACCTGGTATATATGAAGCAGGTTGAAAAGAGAGAGGAGATAGATAGATAACGAAGCTAGTGTGAGAGACAGAGATATGAGAAAGATGTGTTGAAAGACATAAAAAAGTGATAACTTTTATATAATATAAATAAGATAATATAAGTGACAAAACATCTGTTCATAATCATAGAAAAAATATTTTTAATTAAAAAGTCGCTTGCACCCAATTAATTGCTGGAAAAAAAAAAAAAAAAAAAAGTGTCCAGCAGGGAATCGAACCAACAGCTCCCACTTATCAGGCAGAGACACTTACCACTGTGCTACTGAGGATATGATCTTGAATCAACAAAAGTATATAACATAGCCACGCTCATGTCCCGATGACGTCACATACGTTAAGTCCTAGGCAAATCACGTGACCAGGACCACCCGGGGTTTCCGGGACCGGGAAAAATCACGTGATAGTTCAGCTCTGAATAAACGGAGTAGTTTATACCGAGCTGGCTCGGAATAGACACTTTCTTGTTTATACACAGGGCCCTATGAATAGACACTTTGTTTATACACAGGCCCTATGAATAGACACTTTGTTTATACACAGGGCCCTATGAATCGATACTTTATACTTAGTTGAAGTATGGCTGTTTAAATATCAGGTGAGTTTAAGAATTGTTAACTTGCGTTTCTGTACACTTACAGTTTACAGGCATCCATCTTTGTTTACGTTACCGACCTACTATTTCCTACTATTTATGTCCTGATAATTCTGGTCCAAGCTGACAGTAATATGCGTCACCTCAGAGAGACATGATTAGGGTCGTTAGGCAATAAAACACCAGGCTTTCAACTGACTGGCCTCATGAATTAACAAATAAACAAGGAAATGCTACGCATATAATGTCCAGGAAAACCTGGTATATGTGAAGCAGATTGAAAAGAGAGAGGAGAGAGATAGATAATGAATATAGTGTGAGAGACAGAGATACGAGAAAGATGTGTTTAAAGACATAAAAAAGTGATAAAGACAAGAAAGAGAGAGGGGGAGGGAGATAGAGAAGGAGAGAGAGAGAGAGATGTCTGTATGCCTCTAGGTATGTCCGCCTGTCTGTATGCCTCTCTATATGTCCGCATGTCTGTATGCCTCTCTACATGCCCGCATGTCTGGATGTCTCTCTGTCTGTCCGTCCGTCTGACAGCCTGCATGATTTCTTATTCTCTATCAATCTACTTGTATCTGTCCATTTGTATATATGTCTATCTGAATCTCTAACAAACTGTCTGTCTTTCCATATGCATATGTATGTCTGGTTGACTCTCTGTGTGTATGTATGCGTGTGTCTGACTCTCTATCTGTCTGCCGGTGTATATATCCGTTGTTTATTTGTCTGTATCTCTGACTGCCTGCCTCTCTCTCTCTCTCTCTCTCTCTCTCTCTCTCTCTCTCTCTCTCTCTCTCTCTCTCTCTCTCTCTCTCTCTCGGTCGCTCGGCCGGTCAACCTGACTGTTCAGAGTATTGCAGGGAGAGGTTGAAAGAGATGTATGAATTGGCATGGTGGAACACAGATGATCGACGAGCGAGTGTCGGGTTGGATCTAGCTATCCATCTACCTGCGTACCTACTCATCCACCTACCTGCCTAACTACCCACATACCTGCTTAATTAACTACCTACCCACATATCTGCCTATCTAACCATCTTTCTGTCTAACAACCCACCTGCCTGCCTACTTAACCACTTTCGTGTCTAACTACCCACCTACTTAACCAACTATGAATATTGCAAAGAATTATCGCCGAAGCAACGGAGTAAGTGCTTTGTGCTCGATACTTTTGACAACAGCCAGCGGGGAAAGAATGAAGCGGAGGAGAAGAGGTAGGGGAGAGGGGGGAAGGAAAAGGAAGAAGAGGGCTGGAGCTAGAAGGGGTAGAAGGAAAACGGATCGTTTGGGACTCAAAAATGTGTGGGTTGGGTATTGGAATTGCCGTAGTGCAAAGCAATGAGGACCAATACTGGAGAAACTGGTACTAACTAAATTACACTCACTTTAAACAACACAATTCTAAATACCTAAAGAGATGAAGGATTGACTTTCACCCAATGAATTGCTGAAAAAGTTTAAAAAACATTGTCCGGCAAGGAAACAAACGATTGACATTTGACTTCCATCCAATTAATTGCTGAACAATTAAAAAAAAAAAATGTCCGGCAAGGAAACGAACCTCGAGCTCCCGCCCATCAGGCGGGGACACTATCAACTATGCCACTGACGACACGTTTTCCAATAAACGAAAATGTATAATATAGCCGCAAACTTGCGTTAAATCACGTGACCATCCGTGCCCTGTGAATAGACGCTTTGTTTATTCATAGGGCCCTACAAATAGACACTTCCTTTATTTATAAAATTGTTATGTTTTTCAACTTACATTCTTCTTCATTGATGGTCATACCATTGGTAGCATATACAGAGAATATTTTAAAACGGGGTTTCTACTTATAAAATCATCACAGTTGGAAACAGCTTGACAATACGAATCCAACGGTATCTCAACAAAGAGTGTACGTTAATTCTAAGCGGGGTTATGCATTTTTTGGTGACGCAATTTAATACCAGGAAGTGTAATGATGTCCTAAGAGATAGGGGAGATTTTATCGCAGCTCATTAAATTGGAAGCTGAGAAATTCTGCATTCTATTACTATGGCTTGTTTATTTTTAAACGGACAACGTAGTATCATATCATTGCATTCGGGGTGGTGAGGCCTAACTTGACATAATATTTATTTTTCGATAGGATGTGCCGTGACCTAATTAACAATTTAAAATGGCCACCAATTGTGTATTATTTGTCTTCTATTACTGTGGTTTGTTTATTTTTAAACGGACAAAGTAGTGCCATATATCATTGCGTCCAGGGTTGCAAGGCCTAACTTGACATATTATTTATTTTTCGATTGGATGTGCCGGGACCTAATTAACAATTTAAAATGGCCACCAATTGTTTATTATTCATTAAAGGTCTGTCACATTGCTAACAAACCTGGTAAGATGTATATTTTATTGTGTGTTTTGGTAACAGGAAAGTAAAGGTCACATTCCTCTTTTGATAGAATGTCGAGAGGATCAACTTCATTGCACCAGGTTTTACGGTACCCCATATGGCTCGGTCTCTTTCCGCACGACTGCCTGCCGAAAGCATCATACAAAGCACGAGCCTCAGAGTCTCTGACAAAAATGCACTCGACTTTTAAGACTTTTTTTATAGGATGTGCTGTGGCCTAATTAATAGTTAAAAATAGCTGCCCATTTATATTAATTAAATGTCATGTGAAATGTTCGTAGTTAGTGAAAGAACAATTCATGAAAATGTACTCATTTTGTCTTATGTACCAACTGCAATGCAATAGCTTTCTTTTGTTGATTAAATATCATGCATTAATGTAATTTGCTGGAACGCAAATTATTCCTCCCCACGACGCTTGGCGACAGAAGTGGAAGATGATGATGATGATGATGAATGTAAGTAAATAAGTTTGTAACTGCTGCATAAATTAAGCAGCAGTTAATTAATTATTAAAATATTAAATAATAAAAAATAAAAATATTAAACAATTAAATATTCACTAAAATTGATTTCTACTTCTTCTCTATAATTACACTGTTCTGTATCTAATAGTGAGCAATTAATAATTAAATACTAACTTATTTAAAACATATAACTTATTTTACAGTAAATTAAGTTGCATGTCCTTCACAGGACGTAGCAGTCAACCCCAGCATTTTAATTTATGTACTGTTGCGCTGTTTAGAAAAAAAGAACTCCTTACTTACACTACTTACAGGTTTACAGACGGGTCTGAAAACTGGCTTTCAAAATTATTTTCAGTCATGTCAAATGCTGAAATATTTTACAAGTATACAGATACATTACTGCTACAAATGACACTTGTATTCTGTTTAATTTTAGTAGTTAAATTACCAGTTCTAATTATAAATAACTACAGGTCAGCTATAGTTTATTGTATGAGCGCCGCAATCTTGAATTTTGTGTTATGACGGCCATGTCACTAAATATTTTTTTCCTGAACGCCAGCAAATGCCAGCAATGTTGAAACTCTTTATATTTGTGTAAAATTGAACGAGGGATTCAAAAATGCAACAAAAAGTTAAAGTTTTCTTTTTACTTCAGGAGCTATAAGACAAATTAGCTTACTATTCGTGAATAGACTCAAGAAATTCAAGAGAAAACAGTTTCTCGGCCTCAAACTCTTGGCACTTAGCAGAAAGACCTCTACTGCAAATATCAGAGTACGTCCCGCTTTCGTCGTACCACGCTAGTTTTGAATAATTCAAATCTAACAGGACATGGTAACAACCGGAAGTGAATCTTTGGTCGCTAAGAATAGCACGAGAAATCGAAATTGGGGTGTGTGTGTGTGTCTCTCCTCCCCCCCCCCCCCCCCCCCCCCCCCCCCCCCGGCAAAGTTCGATAACTCTGACATTGCTACCATTGATTGGTGCTAACTATAAATTAAATGCCATATTATTTTTAATTATAATGAATAAAGTGGTCTGGCATACTGCATCCAGTGATATAATTCTTAAAAATGGTAATTTTTTAATGTAGATAGTAATGTCTACATTTTTAAAAAAATATTTGTAGGTTAGGCACTTGTAATGCATATTAATCTTTTTTTTTTTTTTTTTTTTTTGCATATCCTTTACAGGACATCGCTGTCAACACCAGCATCTTTCAGCTGTATGTTGATCTCTTGGCAAGATTACGCTCAGTAGTTTGCCATTGCTTTCTGAGCGGCCGGCTCACATACCCCGTAAGTTACCGATGCGATTCGAACCACTGCTGATTCTCACCGTCATCAAGTTACCGAAGAGAGTATACGAGATTACGGAGAAAAATCATAACCTCTAAGCCACGAAGCCGGCATATTATCTAGAGAGGTTAATATAATAATAACGCATTAAAAATGAGAATTGTCAAATGATATGTGTATTCAACTCTACTGCATGGTGCGGAAGCCTGGACATTGAACAAGCAACTAGAAAGTCGCATAGAAGCCCTGGAGATGTGGATTTTATAAAATGTTTGCATATCCTTTACAGGACATCGCTGTCAACATCAGCATCTTTCAGCTGATTGTTGATTTCTTGGCAAGATTACGCTCAATAGTTTGCCATTGCTTTCTGAGCGGCCGGCTCACATACCCCGTAAGTTACCGATGCGATTCGAACCACTACCGCCGTCACGTTACTTATGAGAGTATACAAGATTACGGAGAAAAGTCGCTAACCTCTAGACCAGGAAGCCGGCGGAGATGTGGATATACAGATATATATAAATATATGTCGTATATTTGGAAACAAAAACAATCAAATGCAAAGGTTCTAGAAAAACTGGGAATGAAGAGAGAGTTGATGAAAGAAATAAAGAGGAGGCAAGTGAAATATTTTGGACATGTTAAAAGACATGGTACTCTTATAAAAACCATACTGGAAGGCAAGGTTGAGGGCAAAAGAGCAAGAGGTAGACAACAATACAAATGGGAAGATAACATCAAGAGATGGACGTACATCAGCATGACAGAATTTACAGTCAAGGCGAGAGACAGACAGTGTTGGAAATCCATTGCAGGCAACCTTCATTGTGGAGACAGCACCTAATTGATTGATTGAAATGCATATATACTTATACCTATACTTGCATTCTCTAGTATAACACTTTCTATTAAGCAACTTAGTCTGTTTATTTCTTACGTACACAAATACTTTTCTTAACTAAATTCTCTGTCCCATCCAACTGACATCCAAATGTATCCTATCCCATTTGTTAATTTAACTTCCGCCCAGTGGCAATGGTGTTTGTTGTTATTTTGTCTGTTGTAGAGTAGACCTAAGGTATTATTAATTTAGTTTAAGTTAATAACTACCTAGAATAAAAGATACAGATGATTAGAGTTAAAGATGTTCTTAAAAAATATATTTTCAACTGAACCAATGTCGGCATTAATTTAGCACAAAGTAATTGTTTATCGTGGTGTGTCAGACTTGAAGTGTCAAACCTTTGTTTCTAGAAGTAAAAGCATGTTTCAGACTTCACAGGGTGTGTACATGAATGAGGAACAATGCAATATAATAGTATGTGTCATTAATAAACATGGAGGTTAGCATGGCCGAATGGATAAGACGGCATGTTCTTAAACATCCAGTGTGCTGATGCGGAGGTAAGGGGTTCAGCCCCTACACCGGATACTTGGACTAAAATGTTGACCTCTTGTCCTTGACTTGGGGACGTATATTATAAGTACCTCTGAAGTCGGAGTGGGTTCGCCTGATGGCGAGGGACACTTTTAATAGGAAAAGCTAATCCACACGCAATATTCAATCCAGCATTACTAAAAGTAGTGTGTATGGACTATGCTCGAGTTCAAAGCGAGTGAGCCCCAAATAAAAAAAATTATCAAACATAAGTGTGGTGTTTTTTTTTAGTTTCATATAGTAAACAAAATCTTCAGTCACAACACTATCAACCTAACAGATCTATTCAATAGTGTAGTATTTATTTTAGTTTCACATAGTAAACAAAATCTTCAGTCACAACAGTATAAACCTAACAGATCTATTCTATAGTGTAGGCTATATCATGCAAAATGATCTCATTTATTTCATTTGTTCATACTCTTAGAAATTAGGCACTGTGTGTGTAAATCAGTACATAAACGGTTGACTATAGATGAAGTCTCTCACAAATTAATGTTAAGCTCTGTCAATACCAAGGTTAGCTCTGTCAATGCCAAGATTAGCTCTGTCAGTTCCAAGTCTCTGCCATCCCAAGCAACACATCATGTGTGACGGCTCAGTGAGCTCCACATTGGTCATTCTGTCATTCCATTTTAGTCCTTCTGTTCTTCACAGGCACCAGTTAATGAATGTTTGTAGTTCATTTGTAATAATTTTAGTCATGCTCCATTTCTGTTCTACACAGCTCCATGTTTCTGATCCATACAGCAGTACTGACTTTATGTTCAGCGTTAAATATTCTAAATATGTTGATAGATTTAATTCAGTTTTTAATTAACTTCCATAAATTTCCTAGTACTAAGAAAGTTCCTTTTGCTTTTCGTGTTCACATTGTAATATCTGTATCTGTTCTCTGAACTGTGTTTACATTGCTACCATAAGCACAAGGGGAAGTCAATAAGTAAGTCACAAATAGCTGAAGTAAAATAACTAAATATGATAACAACTTGAAACCAATTTATTTTTATACATACATTGTCCGTTTATTTCTCAACATAATTTCCACCAACATTGATGCACTTATCTCATTGTTTTATCAGTCCTCCCAAACCGGCTGCATAGAACTGCGTGCTCTTTTCTAAACCACGTTTACACTTCACATTCAACTTCAGTGTCATTCGTGAAATGTCTTCCGCCAAGGTGGGTTTTCAGTGGACCAATAAGGTGGAAATCACTAGGGGCTAAGTCGGGGCTGTAAGGTGGACGATACTCGCCTGTCACCTCTAATGATCTCCAACCGCTGCACGGATGCTTCTTCTTGCAATCTCAACAGGGCGACCAGATCGGATTTCATCAACAATTTTAGAGCGTCCTTGAGAAAAATTTTCTACCCAGCTATGCACCGCTTTACGGGACAAACATTTGTCAGCATAAACAGGAAGCATTTCCTAATGAATGTCCTTTGAAGGCAGTCCTTTCGCCCACAAAAAACGCACAACAGCACATTGCTGTTTGGTTGTACACTCCGTATGTGCAGTCGCTATTTTGTTTATGTGCTGCGCATGTGCATGAGACACCTAGTGCCACCTGACGAACGGGAATATAAAGTTCGATGTTGCTGTCACCTAATGACACTATAGAAAACACCAACTACATTTACCTGCCATCCCACAGAACTGTGTGACTTATTTATTGACTCACCCTCGTGGATATATGATCCTGCCTCTTTAAGTGAGATTTTACCAAGGGAGATTGCGTTATTTGCTTGGTTTAATCTCATTATCTTTGTTTTTACCATGCACATTTTTAGTAATAATTGTTGTGGCCTCTCATTAGGTTTGTTAAGTTTTATCTTTATTTTATTTAATGTGTTTGACAGGAGTGCAGTGTTGTCAGTGAAGTCCAAATTATCAAGTTGGTTTTTAGGGTCCATTGAATTCTATTTCTGACGATAGCTTCATAACCGAGTCTATAATCAGTAAGAATGACAAATGTGATAGATGGCATGCTTGTTGCTCTCCTGTTCTTATTTTGAACGTATCAATTAATTTTTCCTCATGAAGAACTCTGCATTTCATGCTGCCTTTATTAAGTTAATGATCTTCTGTGGGATACCAAACGTCTGCCCCATGCTCTGAATGTTGTGGGTTCAATTCCGGGCTGTCTTTTGGTTCACGAGTGCATTTTTCTCGGAGATTCCTGGTGGGTCTTCGCTGGAGTTACAGAGTTTGTGCTTTGTGCGACGCTTTTGGCAGGCAGCCCTGCGGAAAGTGACCGAGCCATATGGGATAAAACATGGTGCAATGAAGTCAATCCTCTCGATTTTTAAGACTTAAGTGCCTCATTGATTTCCAAAATCGATTTTCCTCATCCATTTCACTATATCTGTGTTCCAGTGTAGTCTAAGTTTGTTGTGTCATCGCAGTGAAATCTATTTGTCCCAGTTGTATTAGTAGTGAAAAGACGTCTACCTCGGTGAGCCACAGTGAAACATGACCAGTGTTAGGTGATAGTAAATACCTGTCCAGAATAGGAAAATCAGTATTTAAAAAAAAAGAAACATTGAAAAGTGGAGGCTTTCCATCATGACCTTGAGAAGACAGACACAGAACCTACTGACAGAATTAAGTTTACAGAAAGACATTAACCACAGGAGATGTGAAGAGTTACACCCTGACATTCATAAATACTATATAAGGTGGCAAATTCATTTTACGTCTTTGTTCTGTTAATGCATAATGTGGCAGTCTGACCAGTGCAGGATTTGATTGATCAGATATCTGCCTGTTCATCCCTTAGTGTTTTGTCAATGGCATTTTTCTCTCCAGATTTATCCTGCATAATAATTTTTCAGGAATTGGCAGTAATATTAATCCTCAGTAGTTTCCACACTGCTGCAGATCTCCTTTTTTTTTGGGCAACTGTACTAGATATCCATCTCTCCATTCTGCTGGTATTTCTTTGGTCTCCCAGCTTCTGCTAAATAATTTATGCAATGATTCAGTTAAGGTGTTTATATTGGCTTTAATAGCTTCAGCTGGGATGTCATCTTGACCAGCAGCTTTCCCATCCTTTGCGAGTTTGATAGTTTTTTTAATTTCTTCATTAGATGGTTTCAGACAGTTGAAATCTAGCTCCAATTCCGCAGGGTGGATATATGGGGGAATCTTTTGGGACTCGTTTGTTCAGAAGTTCCTCAAGGTATTCAGTCCATCTGTTTGTTTGATCTTTAATATTGTTGACAACTTTTTCATTATTATTTTCATAAGTCTACTTCTCTCTTTTTCCTCTTCTTCTGCCTTTCTGCCTGGAGTCATGCAAACCACATGCAAATTAACATTTCTAAAACAAAATCTATGTTTATAGCTTCTTCTTCTTCTTTTGTTTGCTTGAAATATGTCTATAACTGCAATGTTGTCTCTTGTATGAATTTAACTGTCTTTTTTAGTTCACACAGCGGTTCTAGAGTTTATCTTTCACTGTCGTCTCTCTAGGCCAGAAGGTTTGCCTAGATATGTTATATTTTGGACAGTCTTGGAGTATGTGCTCTGCTGTCTGCGATGCCAATCCACATGTGCACATGGCTGTTTCACCAATCTTGAATTTTGTATACATGTTGCGTAATCTATTGTGTCCTGTACTGAGGCGCAGAATAATGACTTGTTCTGGTCTGTCCTTAACGTGGTAGTCATCTTGAGCAGTTTTTGGTGGCTTTCTGACTGATTTTATCATTCTTTTCTTTTGGTGGTATGTAATGGGCACATCAGGCTGTTCTTCTTTGGCTTCTTCCTTAGCCAATTGATCAGTTCTGTCGATTCTGGGTACTCCACAGTGGGATGGTATCCACTGTATGGTGACCTTATGCTGACTGCTAAGTTCAGAAAGTAGGGTCCTTAGTACTGGCAATTTCCCAGACTGGAGTGCCTCGAGTACTGATTTTGCATCTGTCAATAGCACCACAGGTTGTGTACCATTGCTGGTATTTGGTAATTTCTCTGTTGCTATCTTGATTGCCTCAATTTCAGCATCATAGTTATGTCAATACTTTTCTGTTGGTACTCTGGCTGTGTCCCCATTATTATTTGGGTATTCTATGTACACTCTGGCTCCTCCATTTCGAACAGCATTTTGTGCTGACCCATCTGTGTAGACTCTGATCCAGAGGTCCTGTGGGCATTCTTCATCAAGGAAGCTGAGAGTGGCTGTTCTGCGCTGCACACCGTTCTGTTCTTCCTTGGCAAATATTCCTCTCACTTTTGTCTGGATATGTAATGATAGTCTATGTTCATCTTTCCGTGGAGTTAGCTCTGGAATAGTTGTTAGGGGGATACCGACTGTGGGCAGATCGGTGGTTTCTCTGCAGAGTCGTTTGGCCTGGTGGATAAACTACTTCTTTTCAACCGCCTCATAGCTAGGTTTTCAAATCTGTTCTTCATAGGGTGGCCTGGCAAGATGAAGAACTTGTCTGCTTGTATTAGCGTTTTCTTTATCTCTGCGTTCTCTCAGTGCTTGTGTCCTCCCCATCTTCTCCATTTCCACTATACGGGTTGTTCTTATCCCTCATGTGGTGACTCTAAGTGCTTGATTTTGCACCTTGTCCAGCTCTTGTAGTGTGGTTTTTGTTGCAGAACACCATGCAGTTGACCCGCAATCCAGGTGTGGTCATATGCTCTGTTGATAAACTTTGCTAAGTATTTTCCCACTGGCTCCCCATGTGGTCCCACTTAGCTTTCTCATGATGGCTATTTTCCTTTTGGCTTTTGCTACTGCTTTGTTGATATGCTTTCTCCATGTCAGCTTCCCATCAAATGTTACTCCAAGGTATGTTGGTTCTTTATCTTCTCTTAGGGGTGTTCCATTTATCTGGATGATCCCTGCCTTTTGTTTTGGAGAGAGGGTAAATAGAGTGGTGCCGCACTTGTCAGTGTTTATGCTGACACACCATCTATTTGCCCATGCAACAAATGTATCTACAACTCTTTGTGGCAATCTGGTGGCCACTGATGCATGTTCATTTGTGCTCCATAGTACCAGGTCATCGGTGTACATAGCCACTCTAATTCCATGTGGTAGATTAGCAACAAGATCATTGATGAAGATTAAAAAATGTGGGGGACAAAACTACGCCCTGGGGAACAAAACTACGCCCTGGGGAACACCATGATGCAGTAGTACTTTCTTGCTCTTGAGTCCATCTATCTGTACTTGGGCTCTTCTGTTGTGCAAGTATGCTTTCACCCATTTGTACATTCTTCCATTGACTTTGCAGTTTCTCAGTTTCTTCATCAGACCTTATTTCCAGACTTTGTCAAAGGTTTTCTTCAGATCTATCCATGCCGCAAGCACCAGCTTCTTCTCTTGGAATGCATCCTCAATTTCTTGAGAGAGGTAGGTTGTCTGATCTTCCGTAGAGTAGCAATGCCTAAAGCCAATGTACCACTGCAGTCTGTGATTGATGATGCACTCCAGTGTTTTGCAGAGACAGGTGGTGAGGCTAATTGGTCTGTAGCTAGAGGCAATGGAACTATCTTTCCCTGATTTTAGGAGAGGTATCATGATTGCTTCTCTCCAGGCTTGTGGAACACTGCCTAATATCCAGCTGTTATTGAAGATCTGCAACAGCTTTGCTTTGGCCCCTGTTCCTAGGTTCCTGATCATTTCATTGGAGATACCATCAGCTCCTGGTGACTTTCTTATTTTCAGTTTTGATATGGCTAACTCCAGTTCACTGATTGTGATGGGTGCCTCCAGAACCTCACGTACTATTTCCTCCTGTCCTGTATGTTGCCGTTTCTCTCGAATCTCTTGTTGTTTCTCTGGACTAATTTTGATATTGTTATCTTGTGCGAACGAGTCCACGAAATGTTCAGCTGCTTGCTTTCTTGTTAAGATGTTTGCATCTTTATGTAGTGCAATTTTTGAGTTTCTCCCTGTGCCCTCATCATTAAGCTGTTTTATTAGCTTCCACAGTTTCCTTGTGTCTCTTTCAAAGTTCAGAGACTCCGTTTTCTCCTGCCATCTTTTCCGTCTAGCCTGTAGCTTGGCCCTTTGAAACTGGCTTTTGCGTGCTGGAATTGTGGTGCTCTTGGCTGGGTGTGGCCTCTGCTTGCTTTCTACATACTTCCACATCATTATGCAACTGTTCCAGTTCACTACTCCAGTAAGGTTTATATTGTTTATGGGCTCCTCTTGATACTGTTTCTCGTGCTGCCTGCAGTATGCATTTCCCAAACTCTTCAACTACTTTATGTATGTCTTTCTCAGTGTTCAGGATTCTAACCAGTATGCTGGTGCGATGCTTGTACATTGCCCAGTCTGCTTTCTTGTAATTCCACCTCCAGAGGGTGCTGCTTTCACTTACAAGCTCATTTTCTACAGTTAGAAAGACTGGCCGATGATCACTGCCACCAAGTTGTTTCCTAACAATTTGTGTAATGTTCCACTCCAGGTCTGGTGAATGAAAAGCCAGGTCATGTGTAGTTGTAGTGTGCCATGATCTCGAGTAGAAAGTATGTGGGTCGGATGGCTTGTTAATCAAAATTAATCTATTCTCATCCTGCCAGTCTTCCAGTCTCTCTCCTCTCTGGTCCATGTGATCATAACCCCAGCTCTGCGAAAATCGCCACACACAATCATTTTTTGTTTTAATGATAGTGTGTCCAGTGCCTGTGGGCGGTCACTTGAACAGTAGTAATTGATCAGATGTAGGTCTGTATTGCCTGTCTTAAGTTTAAGTGTCTAATACTCAGCCCTTTCCATGTAGACTTCGATTTGGGAAGCAGTGATGTTATTTTTTACAAGGGTCAGTATCCCACCTTTTCTCCTGTCCTTTCGGTCAGATCGGTAACAATGGTAGCCTCTGATTTTGAAGGCTATATTTTCGTTGAGGTGAGTTTCTTGCAAGCAACATACACTTACTTTTTCTTGGTCCAAGATGTTTTCTAATTCTATTTTTTTGTTGCTGGCTCCCTCCGCTTTCCAGTGCATTATTTTAAGTCTTTGTTTAGTATGGCCAACCGTTCTATTCTCAGGTACCCTGGCTCCACAGGACATCTGAGAAGGACCTCTAGTAGCTGTAGTTGGAACCTTTCGAGACATAGGGCCTGGCACTGCACCTGTCTGGGTGTCCAAAGCAGGGCGAGCACCATAACATTTAGCAGTAGTCGATATATTCCATTTTGCCTAATTGCGTGGCATCCTGATTTCTGTGGTGCGCCTTCTGGCTGGTTGCCGCTGTCTTCAGCACCTTTCTTTTGCTAGAGCAGACTGTGGTCTCACTCGAGTTTAGATGTGTACGCGCGCGCGCACACGTGTCTGCGCATGCATGTACGTGCATACACATCTAGAGCATACTGGTTATTTTTCGGCGCCAGAAACTTGCCGTCGCCCCTTCTCCTGTTAGTTAAAACAGTTCCGCCATGTGAAGGCCAGAAGTTGGACTTTTGCTGCAGAGCTTATGTATTCACGAGCCATTGGGGTATTTAAGCAAAGTTGGGCACTCATCCCAACACTGCGCCCCAGCTACAAACAGCAACATTTGGAACCTATGTTAATAGCAACCAGGCAAAGACTTCACACTCTAAACTTGCAGAAAGCTCTTCAGCTGCACATTGGTAGCACGCCTGTATATAGTGTAACTGAGCACAAGGCATTGGGTCTCATCGTTGATCAAAATCTAACCTTTAACTCCCATGTTCATGCTCTCGTTAAACAAATAGCCAAAAAAGTGTACCAACTTGCCAAAATTAAAAATTTCCTTGACGAAAACACAAGAAAGATTCTATACTTCCCACATACAAACACATATTGATTATTGCTCCACAATCTGGAATAGATGCCCCAAATCAATAACAAAAAGCCTTTATTCACTCCAGAAAAGGGCAGTGTGTTTAATTAATGGTG
Source organism: Cepaea hortensis (assembly GCA_963921405.1). Taxonomy (NCBI): domain Eukaryota; kingdom Metazoa; phylum Mollusca; class Gastropoda; order Stylommatophora; family Helicidae; genus Cepaea; species Cepaea hortensis. The sequence goes on along the minus strand of OY992877.1, from coordinate 53,492,803 downwards.
AAAAGCTTACCGACAATTCTAACCTACATAAATGTCTTCAGTTACTGCCACTCCACAAACACCTACTTTTTAATAAGGCTAAACTAATTCACATAATCCTATTTCAAAATGCTCCAAGCTACCTTTGGCCATTATTCAAATATAACGCAAGACATAGCGAACAACTAAATATACTTCATGTCCCTAAACCTAGGAAAGACTTATATTTTAAAAAAGCCTAGCATACTCCGTCGCTCAGTTGTAGAACAATCTTCCACAAGAAATGGAAGACACCACCATTCATTATAAATACATTCACAACCTGTTTGAACATTACCTCAGTACAGACTACATTCCCCCATTTAAAAAAAAACCAACCAAATAATAATGGTAAATTGTCTCAAATGACAACTAGCCAATAAACATTCCCATATGTATGGCACGTTAAACCTTCCTTAGGTATTTATAATGCTCATGTTAAACATTCCTTCGTGAGTCATGTATTACTGATTATTTTTCGTGCATTTTAATGCTTATTGTTCTTTTGTTGTCAAAGATTAGCTTCATAAGTGATGTAGAATTAAAGAATGTATGAGAGGAAATAGAGAAGAAGGGCAGAATGTCAGACTGCATGCCCAATTCTTAACCCTTTGAAAATAAAGATTGTTCATTCGTTCGTTCGTTCGTTCGCTTCATTTCCCAATTGAGTATAGGCCCTCTACCAACTCAAGCCAAGCCCTTTGTAGGCATATTCATGAATGTTTGGATTTTGCTGCTAAAGTTATCCAGTCTCACACCAACCCTCATTTGCCTTTTACAACATGCATGATAGGTTACAGTGTTGCTATTCTTTGCTTCCCTCATGGGCGAAGCCCACTTACTTGGTTATATTTTCCTTGTGTTGGAAAGTTTTCTGAGATTTCCTTTCACTGTTGGTACTTTTGTCTCTCCAGCTAGACCACCTAAATATTACATTACTATCTGCTATCTTACTTGTCTATTAATTGCTGTGTATTTTTCATGGGCTCTGACTTTAGTAGCTGTGGTTTTGCATTTGTTCATCCCGGTTTTGTATTTTTCCATCTATTTTTATATGGTTTCAGGTGTTAGCCTGCTTTATGTTTTTGTTTCCTATTTTATGGACTTCTTTTTATACATGCTTCAAGCAGTCTTCTGTATTCACATTGACTACTAGCATTTGCACGACCTAACACTTATTAGAGACTGATAATATACTGTAAAAAAAAAAAAAAGACACGCAACATTTTTGGTGTTACTTTTGTAAAAGATATCTATCGACTGTGTCCATCTGGTCATTATCTTCTCGTGGCTACCTAACTTGTACTCACCTCATGATTCGTAAGGTCATGAAAGAGGTCAAGGTGCAAACATTTTTGACAATAACTCGTGACAGGTTCATGATAATCCCATGAATTCTACTGAACACAAAACTCTGTAACCATATTATTGAATGCCTATAAAAGATTGACGCTCCTCGAATAAATTCAGTTAAAAATTCAATGTACAAGTATTGCTCATCTCAATACAGAACAACGACTCATCATCATTGGATGATTACAGGCTGGATAGTCACAAAGTGAAGCCAGCCAATCTCCGACAGTTGTCTCTTGCACTGCGGGAAGAGTGGGCAGCCATCCCACAACAACAGATCCAACAGCTAATCGTATTCATGTCAAGATGTTGTTCTCTGATAGAGGCCATAGGAGGAATCCACCTTACTGAAAGAGAGACCTCAGTCACAAAGACTAATAGCCCAAACCAAATTTAATGAACATCATTTCATTGTTAAAGTCAGAAAGTTTCTTCATACCAGGATTGAAACATTAATCCTGTAAAATGAAATGTTGGTACAAGTTTGCATTTGAAACTGCGATAATGTTGCGTTTTTTTTTAACAGTATAAATTGTTTCTTAGTTTCTTGATTTCTGAGAAGGTACATTGTATTGTTTTTTCATGTATATACAGTATGTCTCTTAAGTTTCAGTTTAATTTTACTCTTTCTCTCCATCTTTTCACTGTCTTTCTCTCTCTCTTTCTCCGTTGTCTTTCTTGAATAGGTAACCAGGGGGTTTAATGATGATGAACATTCAAATGCCTAGCCTACTGTGTAAAGAAAACACATCAGAGTGTAATCTTCATTTCTTCTTATTCTTCTGCATTCATCCATAGATTTCGGACGTGATTGCATTGTGCCTGCCTGTTTACAGCAGAGCTGTTTGTTACAGCAGAGCTGCGTTCTTGCACCGTTAGGCCGACACATCCAACTTCTGCTGGCATTTGTTGACTGGGTAACCTTCCCGCTTAATAATCTTCATTTAACCCCTTTCCTTATATGCTTAACTGTTTGCCAGTGTGGCTTGGATGAGTTAATGTTGGATAATATTCAATAGTAAATGTTAGCTTGGTAATTATTTGTTCTATTCCCCAGAAATAATGGCTGATTCTCAAGAGAAATCTGATATGAGCACCATCCTCTTTTCAAACCTGCAGCTTTTGGGCTTGGATGTTATTGGCATGGAAGAATCCCACAAGATCTCTTTCAATAAGTAGGCTTCATTTCATGAATTGTCAACTAAGCAGTCTTTTCATTCACTAGATATTGGTTGTTAATTGTTGTTGTTTTTTTATTTCATATCCCTTACAGGACGTTGCAGTCAACATCAGTATTTTCAGCTGCTGTTGATGTACTAGGCAAGATTATGCTCAGTAGTTTGCCATTGCTTTCTGGGCGGCCGGCTAACATACCTCGTAAGTTACCAACGCGGCGAGAACCGCTACTGATTCTCGCGCAGGTTACATTACTCACGACAATATACAGGATTACGGAGAAAGACGTTAACCCCTAGGCCAAAAAAAAAAAAAGAAGTTGCAGTTAAATAACATAATAGGAAGGAAAGAAAGCTGTAAGCACACAAGAGTATTGAACTATCTTTGAAATGCCCGATTCCCTTGCTGAAGAAAATATGTTAATAAGCTTAACCAGGTAGAAAATACTTTCTGTGTATTTTATTTGAACAAAATCAGTCCGAAATTCTTGGCTTTTGCGTTAGATTTATAGAGGTAGAAGAAATAAATAGAGATTAGAGGACATAACAGTATAGTAACTATAGCTTTCAATTGTTTGTGTTGTCAAATGTGCCATCTAATCACTACTTTTCTTACATTTCTGTGAGTGCCAGTGAGTTTCATTATCTGCTCTGTTAGTGATCTTAAGGGTTTTGCAACAATAATTTCTGTTTATTTGTTTTCTTTCAGAATATGAGTACTGAAGAGCAGTTTTCATATCATTTATTGTTTAGCAATTTCTAAATATTTATTGTTATTTTCAGGGATATGTTCAATCTACCAAATAAGGCTGGCTCCGAGGCAGTGTTATATTTTCTTTTTGATAGACTGAATCCATCTTTATGTAAAGAACAGTTCAGGTATGTGGATGATGTAAATGTTTTACCTTGTTTATTACTTTGCATAGCTTGCCTTATTCCAGACATATTGGTGTAACCTTTCCTCTGGAGTAAACTAGACAGGCAGAGAGAGGGATCATACTGAATGGGCAACACAGGGTCTCTACATTCAGCCCAGGCTTTGTGTTAAGGAGTGGTATAACTCCATTTTACGAGCTGTCGTCTGTCAAGATGGCACGGTGCCAGTCAGTCAATTTGCATGTAATTTCTAACTATTTCTTTAGTCTTTATGCATGATACAACTTTACGGAAGCATGTTCTATACTACTATTTCGTCCATATATTTTGTAGCTTTACAAGTTTTTCAGAAATATTTTGAAGACAAGCATTGATAGTTTTCTTGTGTAGCTCTAAAAATGTCATCATATTACAGATATTTCTATTAACGTACACAAACACAACATACTAAACCACAGTGTTATGAGATGGCACTACCGATTTGTTGCTTTTTCTTGTGTTAACTTGGTGTTTAGTTAATTGTCTTTTGCATAACTTGTTAAAGTGATACCATGACCTAACTTTGAGTATCAGGTGCCACAAAAGTCAAAGGCATCGCAGTTGCAGTTTTGCAGGTACTCATCACCTTCACACTTGTGAACATTGGGTGCAGAATCATACACGAAGCTTACATTTGTTTCTGAATGATATTAAATTTGAGAGAATTTATTTCATTGTACTTGGTCCCCCCCCCCCCCCCCCCCCCCCCCCCCCCCCCCCATTAGTCTGCGAGAGCTCCGTAGCTCCAGCTATGTCACACGCACTCACCCCTTCCCACAGGTTTTCGGGAAAATTGCATTCATGATATGGGTGCAGGTCATTCAGAAAGCAATGGCAAACTGCTGAACTTAAAACTTGCCAAGAGATCACAAACCGCCAAATATACTGGGGTTGATAGTGACATCCTGCAAAAGATGTGCAAATGACTTATGAAAAGGAACCCACGGCAGGTCTCAGGACCACTTTGCCATGGAGACCATTTCCGAAACAGAGAGATACATAAAAGTTTCACTTGATTCAGTCTTACCTGGCAATAGCTGTAGAACATTTAACACTGAATTTGTAAGTTGTCTGGAGAAAAGAATATTTGGCAATACCTAAAGATGCCATGTGTGGTATATAAATTAAGTAAGATAGTTTATAAATATTGAATATGTACAATAAACGCCTGCAGAAGTCGGAAGTGTTGGCCTAAAGGCGCAGTATCGCAGCTCCGCTGTAAACAGGCATAACACAATCACATCCGAAAAAAGACTCCAGATGAACACAGAAGAAGAAGAAGATATTTACATCACAGAAGAAGAAGAAGATATTTACATCACAGAAGAAGAAGAAGATATTTACATCACAGACTTTGTTATTAAAAAGTACATGTGAAAGAAAAGTTGTAATGCACATGTGTGTCCTTGGGAGGCCTAATAAATCTTCTGCTTCTTTTGTTCGCTTGAAATATGTCTATAACTACAATGTTGTCTCTTGTATGAATTTAACTGTCTTTTTGAGTTCACTCAGCGGTCCATAGAGTTTATCTTCCACTGTCGTCTCTCTAGGCCAGAAGATTTGCCTAGACATGTTGTAATTAGGGCAGTCTTGGAGTGTGTGCTCTGCTGTCTGCAGCGCCAATCCACATGTGCCCATGGCTGATTCACCAATCTAGAATTTTGTATACATGTGGTTGTGTAAACTATTGTGTCCTGTTCCGAGGCGCAGAATAATGACTTGTTCTGGTTCTATAATGTCTTGAGCAGGTTTTGGTGGCTTTCTGACTGATTTGATCATTCTTTTCTTTTTGTGGTATGTGATGGGCACATCACCGGTCTCCGCGGCTAAGGGCTTGCGAACACGATTTGTGAGCCCATATACCCGGGTTCGAAACACAGCAGTGCTGGTTTTTTCGAAAAAGGTATAGGTGCCGGTCGTTCAGAAAACAATGGCAAACTACTGAACGTAAAATTTGCCCAGGATTCACGGACAGCGAAAATGCTGGGGTTGACTGCTACGTCCTGTGAAGGACATGCAACTAAATTTTTTTTAAAGACGGGCACATCAGGCTGTTCTTCTTTTGCTCCTTCCTTAGCCAGTCGATCAGCTCTGTCGTTTCTAGGTATTCCACAGTGGGATGGTATCCACTGTATGGTGACCTTATGCTGACTGCTAAGTTCAGAAAGTAGTGTCCTTGGTACTGGCAATTTCCCAGACAGGAGCGCCTCGAGTACTGATGTTGTATCTGTCAATAGCACCACAGGTTGTATACCATTGCTGGTATTTAGTAATTTCTCTGTTGCTGTTTTGATTGCCTCAATTTCAGCATCATAGTTATGTCAATACTTTCCTGTTGGTACTCTGGCCATGTCCCTAGTATTATTTGGGTATTCTATGTACACTCCGGCTCCTCCATTTCAAACAGCATTTTGTGCTGACCCATCTGTGTAGACTCTGATCCAGAGGTCCTATGGGTATTCTTCATCAAGGAAGCTGAGAGTGGCTGTTCTGCGCTGTACACTGTTCTGTTCTTCCTTGTCAAATATTCCTCTCACTTTCTATCTGGATTTGTAGTGATAGTCTATATTCATCTTTCCATGGAGTTTGCTCTGGAATAGTTTTCAGGGGGATACCGACTGTGGGCAGATCGGTGGTTTCTCTGCAGAGTCGTTTGGCCTGATGGATAAAACTGCTTCTTTTCAATCGCCCCATAGCTAAGTTTTCACATCTGTTCTTCATAGGGTGGCCTGGCAAGCTGAGGAACTTTTCTGCTTGTATTAGCATTTTCGTATCTCTGTGCTCTCTCAGGCTTGTGTCCTCCCTATCTTCTCTATCTCCACTATAGGAGTTGATCTCATCCCTCCTGTGGTGACTCTAAGTGCTTGATTTTGCACCTTATCCAGCTCTTGTAGTGTGGTATTTTATGCTGAACACTACGCAGTTGACCCATATTCCAGGTGTGGTGGTATGCTCTGTTGATAAACTTTGCTAAGTATTTTCCCACTGGCTCCCCATGTGGTTCCACTTAGTTTTCTCAGGATGGCTATTTTCCTTCTGGCTTTTGCTACTGCTTTCTTGATGTGCTTTCTCCATGTCAGCCTGCCATCAAATATTACTCCAAGGTATGTTGGATCTTTATCTTCTCTAAGGGGTTTTCCATTTATCTGGGTGATCCCTGTCTTTTGTTTTGGAGAGAGGGTAAATAGAGTGGTGCTGCACTTGTCGGTGTTTATGCTGACACACCATTTATTTGCCCACGCAACAAATGCATCTACATCTCTGATGCATGTTCATTTGTGCTCCATAGAACCAGGTCATCAGTGTACATTGCCGCTTTAATTCCATGCAGTAGATTAACAACAAAATCATTTATGAAGATTAGAAAAAGTGTGGGGGACAAGACTACACCTTGGGGAACACCATGACACAGTAGTACTTTCTTGCTCTTGAGTCCATCTATCTGTACTCTGGCTCTTCTGTTATGCAAGTATGCTTTCACTCATTTGTACATTCTTCCATTGACTTTACAGTTTCTCAGTTTCTTCATCAGACCTTCTTTCCAGACTTTGTCAAAGGCTTTCTTCAGATCTATCCATGCAGCAAACACCAGCTTCTTCTCTTGGAATGCATCCTCAATTTCTTTTGAGAGGTAGGTTGTCTGATCTTCTGTAGAGTAGCACTGCCTAAAGCCAGCTTGCTGTGGCACAAGGATGTTTTCACTTTCAATGTACCACCGCAGTGTGATTGATGATGCGCTCCATTGTTTTGCAGAGACAGGTGGTGAGGCTAATTGGTCTGTAGCTGGAGGCACTGGAACTCTTTCCCTGATTTTAGGAGGGGTTTCATGATTGCTTCTCTCCAGGATTGTGTAACACTGCCTAAGGTCCAGCTGTTATTGAAGATCTGCAACAGCTTTGCTTTGGCCTCTGTTCCAAGGTTCCTGATAATTTCTTTGGAGTTACCATCAGCTCCTGGTGACTTTCTCATTTTCAGTTTTGATATGGCTATCTCCAATTCGCTGATTGTGATAGGTGCCTCCAGAACCTCATATACTGTTTCATTCTGTCCTGTATGTTGCCATTTCTCTAAAATCTCTTGTTGTTTCTCTGGACTAATGTCAATATTGTTATCTTGTGCGAATGAGTCCACAAAATGGTCAGCTGCTTGCTTTCCTGTTAAGATGTTTCTGTCTCTATGTAGTGCAATTTTTGAGTTTCTCCCTGTGCCCTCATCGTTAATTTGTTTTACTAGCTTCCACAACTTCCTTGTATCTCTTTCAAAGTTCAGTGACTCTGTTTTCTCCTGCCAGCTTTTCCATCTAGCCTGCAGCTTGGCCTTTTGAAATTTGGCTTTTGCGTGCTGGTATTTATTGTGGTGCTCTTGGCTGGGTGTGGCCTCTGCTTGCTTTCTACACACTTCCACATCATTATGCAACTGTTCCAGTTCACAACCCCAGTAGTGTTTATAATGTTTACGGGCTCCACTTGGTACTGTTTCTCATGCTGCCTGTAGTATGCATTTCCCAAACTCTTTAACTACTTTATTTATGTCTTTCTCAGTGTTCAGGTTTCTAACCAGTATGCTGGTGCGATGCTTGTACATTGTCCAGTCTGCTTTCTTGTAGTTCCACCTTGAGAGGGTGCTGCTTTCACTTACAAGACCATTTTCTACAGTTAATGAGAATGTTTCTTGATATATGTGGGTCAGACGGCTTGTTAATCAAGATGAATCTATTCTCATCCTGCCAGTCTTCTAGTCTTTCTCCTCCCTGGTCCATGTGATCATAGCCCCAGCTCTGCAAGTGGCTGTTGAAATCGCCACACACAATAATTTTTTCTTGTAATGGTAGTGTGTCCAGTGCCTGTGGGTGGTCTCTTTGACAGTAGTAATTGATCAGATGAAGGTCTGTATTGCCTGTCTTAAGTTTAAGTTTCTAGTACTCAGCCCCTTCCATGTAAACTTCAATTTGAGAAGCAGTGATGTTATTTTCTTACAAGGGACAGTATCCCACCCTTTCGCCTGTCCTTTCGGTCAGATCGGCAACACTGATATCCTCTGATTTTGAAGGCTATATTTTCGCTGAGGTGAGTTTCTTGCAAACAACATACGCTTACTTTTTCTTGGTCCAAGATGTTTTCTAGTTTTTTTTTTTTTCTGACTCCCTGCGCATTCCAGTGCATTATTTTTAGTCTTTGTTTGGTATGGCCAAATGCTCTATTGTCAGGCCCCCTGGCTCCGCAGGACATCAAAGAAGGACCTCCAGTAGTTGTGGTTAGACCCTTTCGAGACATAGGGCCCGGCACTGTACCTGCCTGGGGGTCCAAAGCAGGGCGAGCACCATAACATTTAGCAGTAGTTGACATATTTCATGGCGTGATTGCTAACATCCTGATTTCTGTGGTGCACCTTCTGCCTGGTTGCTTCCGTCTCCAGCACCTTTACTTTGCTAGAGCAGACTGTAGGGTTACTTGAGTTTAGGTGTGTAGGCATGCACACACATGTCTGCGCATGCATGTACGTGCAAACACATCTAGAGCTTTCTGGTTATTTCTCTGCACTGGTGACTCGCCGCCGCCCCTTCTCCTGTTAATTTAAACAGGTCCGCCACGAGAAGGCCAGGAGTTGGACTTTTGCTGCATAGGTGATGAATGCACGAGCCATTGGGGTATTTATGCAAGGTTGGGCGCTCACCCCAACCCCGCCCCCGGCTATATACAGCAACATTTGGAACCGGCCTAATAAATGAAACACTAGTTTCTTCTCAATTGTAGATGCATTTTGTCTTTACCAACAGGCAACAGGTAGTTTGAAAAGGGGACGTGACATTTATAAACATACTGGCACTAAATGATGCTTTTTCATGTAATTGCTTGTAAAATTCTGTCAGCATTTTCAGTCGGCCTGTTCTTGCAGATATGTTGTCATGAGATGCATACATTATTTTGGTGCATTTTTTTTGTGAAGTGTTCGACCATCACATTTTGTAGGCCTGAGTGCACAGAGAAGTAGGTGGCCAGTTTATGCTCCCTTAGCGAATGCTGAGAGCTGGCATTGAAGTCTCATCAGATCACACTCAAGCTATTCTCAGTGTTAACATCCTAACCGCTTTATTATGCAAGTATTTGAAATAATCACTCATTGCCAAACAACCACAAGAACTATTCTGATTAAACTGCCCAAAAAAAACTCATCTACTGCCTATAGTACCTTGCAGGGGAGTGTTGAGCCTGATTAAACAGACTACATAAATGTTCTAATGCACCATCAATAACTGCCATGAACAGATCTGGTTGTACTAATGTACAAACATCTTACTGCTTGCAGGGACTGCTGGCCAGTGTTGGACAAGAAGACGGAGCTACAGTTCAGAAAAGTGTGCAATAGTTGGTTGACAAGCATTCAGAGGGTTTGTAGAGCACATATTTAGTCACTTTGTGTCTCAACCAAAGGCCGTTTTCTTTTTGTGCTTGGTGAATGTGTCTTAGTGAAAACTTACTTTTGCTATATAATTAGCTACGGGGTCCAGCTCAGTCTCAGCAAGTACAGGGTTGAATCTCACCCAAGGCCTGGGAATGTTTCCAGGAACCATTGGTATCTTTTTTTTTTCTTTTTTTTTTCACTCGCTCGCTTTGAACTCAAGTGTAGTTCATACACACTACTTCTAGTAATGCTCGACCAAATTTTGCAAGTGGATTAGCTTTTCTTATTAACAGTGTCCCTCGCCATCAGGCGAACCACTCCGATTTCAGAGGTACTTGTAATTTACGTCCCCAAGTCAAGGACGTTAGCTCAACATTATAGTCCAACTGTCCAGTGTAGGGGTTGAACCCCTCTGCATCAGCACACCGGATGTTTAAGAGCAGGCGTTCTTATCCTATCGGTCATGACCTACATTGGTATCTAGTGATGTCACATGTCTCTTGGCTAGTGAGCTTAGATACCTGCTATCTCAGATAATGGTGAAACAAGAGGAGGTCCGATGTGTAAGCTGTGCACATTATAAATCCTGTCATTTGGAGATTGCAAAGAGAAGGCTGTAAGGCCATACCCTGGCAATATTGTTAGGAAAGAAAACCTTTGTACAGGTGGATAGAATTGTTATCTTGGATGGAATCTATCTAGGGGAAGTAAACCATACACAAATGCCTGCTGAAGCTGAGTATACTAACCTTAAAGGTGCATAGCTTGTGTGGAGTACTTCCCACAAAAGAGAAATAGAGAAAAAGAACATTTTGAGTAAATGTATGTGACCGCTTCTTCTGGATCAATTGTTCTATATTTCTTGTTTTTCATTGCAGGTTTTGGGGAAAAAATATCCACAGCATTTCTATCTTACTGTTCAGTATTGTTTTTTCCCCCTTCGTGAAGTGCCATTTATACATTTAATGGTGTAGCTTCATGTGACTTATTGTTCTTTCACTTGATTACTTATTTAATGCCTGGTCTACATTGCTTCTCAGCTGCTTAATTTAATGATTACCATGTTTGTTTGTCATATAGTGATTACAGAAAAAATCAGAAAGTGTTAGCTTCAGCATTACGAGAACAAACAGAGCAGAATTTACATTGCTGCTTATAATTCTACATCAGCTATCAGAAACAATGGTTCTATTTGGTTCTTGAAAAAGCTGTCTAGCTACAAATCTATTTTGTATTCGTATAACTGAACCAGATGGATTGTAAGCTGGGCGCTTACACTTTCTGTTGTTCTTTGTTGAATTTGAACAGTTTTACCACAGCAAACTACAAATTCATTCATGTATTTATTATGTAGGGATGCAAAATGTAAGCTGCAAAACTTGCTACATTAAATTATAACTGAATTATAGATTAGCCGTTTTCAGTCATTACAATCTTATCACTGATAAATAATGATACTTATATATGACAGGAGGATGCGGAGTCACGTTTGCCACGTGTGAACGCAGCATTACTGCTGTCCCCAGGTGGAGGAAAGTTCATCCATCTGTTGTACAGTCTTTCAACGTACGTCTTGGTGAACGTCATGAAGTCAGAGCATGGTAATATGTTTTTTAAATCTGAGTTAGCAGTTTTATTCTCTTTATAAATGTGTTATGGACAAGGTTGACTAATTCTGCACATATTTAAGCTAGAAATAATTTCAGTCAGTCATAATTGCTAGTGAGTTCTTTTGATAATTCATTTTTGCACTGTTGTCAGTCCCTTTGTTCACTTGAAATTTATCTATAACTGCAATGTTGTCTCTTTTATGAATTTATTTGTCTTGTGTTTAGTTCAGTCAGTGATCCATAGAGTCTTCCACTGTTGTTTCTCTAGGCTAGAAGGTTTACCTAGATATGTCGTATTGGGGCAGAAAGTGATCTGCTGTCTGTGGCGCCAGTACACGTGCACATGGCTAATTCACAAATCTTGAATTTTGTATACATGTGGTTGCGTGATCTATTGTGTCCTGCTCTGAGGCACAGAATAATGACTTCTTCTGGTCTGTCCATAAGGTGGTTGCTATCACTCCATTAAATTTCTCATGTTTTTCTAGTATTTCCTTTTCATCTCCTGTCGTTTATCCTCATATAGAGCATAGGTCTTCATCCAGCTCACACCGGCCTTCATCCAGCTCACATCGGCCTTCATCCAGCTCACATCGGCCGTCCTCTCCTTTGCTGTCTATTGTAGTTCTTACCATGTCTATCCAGTTATTATTTCCCACCCTTCTTCTTTTTCTCCCCTTTCTCTTCATATGTTTTCATATCACTCTATATATCTTTTACCAAGTGGATTCCAGAACAAATACTTTCTAGTTATGCTATTGACAGGTTTTTCTCTGTATATTTCTTTTCTCCTAAATTACTGGTATTCTTCCAGCTCTCTCCTTGAGCTTCAAATTAGTGATTCTGTCATGCCATTCTAGCCCTTTCATTCTCTGCAGGCATCATCATCATCATTTAGTCATTGTTTGTGTGTGTGTGTGTGTGTGTGTGTGTTCCCTAAGATTCTAATTCATGCTCTAATCGTGTATCTGAATTTTTAGACCCAATTTTTGAGACTTCTCATCAAGTGTGCTTAATTTACTTCAGTCAACAATGTTGGGATTCTATTCAGTAGACAATATTTGTTAGTCAATTCCTTTAGTGAGTTAATTCTTTTGAATTTCTTTCTCTGTTAAGCTCTCAGTGCATTAATTATCTTCTCATGCTTCCTCAGTATTTCCTCTCAAGTAAAGTAGATAAAAGGATCCCTTCTCTTGCCATGAGGCTTATTGGGTATATGGTGCTAGTCCTGCATTCCTAGAGCAGTCAGCACTTCATGAGTGATTTGGTTAATATCTCGCCAGTTGCCTTCACTTCCCTGGAAATGTCCTGCTACACATTTTAGACTGTTGATCTGGGGACCCAGGTTATTGAAAATACGTCTCCACAGATAATTTCTCATTTCTTTTACTAATTTTCCTAGCTCTGACATGCTATTTTATTGGGTTTGCTTTCTTTCTCCTAGCTTATTACAGTGATTCACAACTGTTGCTTTTATTTGTGTCAAAGTTCCTTCAGATTTGATTTAATTTTATGTGGTTGTTAACATCATGTTTACATTCATTGTGCCTTCTTTGTTTATGCGTACATTTCTGAATTATTCTGAAATACAGTTCCATATGGTCATCTTGACAGTAAATGTTTGTGTCCATAATATTGGTGGTGTGTGTGCATGCATGCAAGTGTGTGTTTTGGTTTTTGCTTCAACCCCCCAATACATATGATTCAAGGAAGTAAAATTGTTAATCACATAAATTTCAGGGTGGAAGGTTCAAGATTCCATAAAGTATCCAATTCTACAACCACGGACAACTGCACTGGGCACAATTATGAAGTCCGCAGTCCATGACAGCCTTATAAGAGAGAAGAATCAATTCTTTGAAAATCTGTACCTAACTATTGATGCTAACAGACAGTGGAAAGACTATGCCAAGTAAGACCTGACATGGAGACATTTATTGTGCATCTAAAGTTAATTCTTTTACTGCCATGAACTGCTGATAATCATGTGTGCCCTGTGGCCATTCATGGTAACAAACTACAAGATAAATTTATTATAAGTATTCAGCATCATATATCAGTTATGAACATCTTTTTACAGCTAGATAAACATCTGAAATTATAAATGCACCTTTGGTTGAAAAATGTTAATATACATTAATTCTGCCGGCTGCTACTTTTGTTTTGTTTGCTTGTTTTTCAATTCAGTTCTTCTTCTTCTTCTTCTTCTTCTTCTTCTTCTTCTTCTTCTTCTTCTTCTTCTTCTTCTTCTTCTTCTTCTTCTTCTTCTTCTTCTTCTTCTTCTTCTTCTTCTTCTTCTTCTCGTTCTTTCGTTCGCCTGAAATATATCTATAACTGCAATGTTGTCTCTTGTATGAATCTAACAGTCTTTTTTTTTAGTTCACTCAGCGGTCCATAGAGTTTATCTTCCACTGTTGTCTCTCTAGGCCAGAAGTGATGGTGTTGGTCTCAGGTTCAGAAAGTACTGGATGCAATCTCTGCATAGAATCATTGGTATCTAGTGATATTACATGTCCCCCCTGATCCCTTCGGTAGTGAGATCAAAAACCTAGCCTTCTCGGATAAAGGTGAAAAACCAGGAGGTCCCGTGTGCATGTTAAAAATCCCATGGCAGTTGGAAATCTCAGAGTAGTTCAGAAGGCTGCTGCCCTGGCTAAATTGTTAGAGAAAAAATAAACTCCGCCTCAGGTAGATAAAGCCCATTACTTTGGATGAAATCTATCTAGAGCAGTGGTTCTCAACCTTTTTTGGCCCATGCACCCCTTCACCATATGTTCAGAATGTCATTCCCCCCTTTCGTATTTCCTCCCTATAAATCTCACCCCCACCCCCTGCCCCTACACAGTATAGTAAAAATTGAAGCTAAATTTAATAACACATACTAGAACAAGTGTAGACGTCTACATAAAACGTGATTAGCGGGTCTACTTATGTTATAAAACAAATTTCAAAAGAGCCTGCCTAGTTTACTCCAGAGGAAGACATGGAGAGAGCTGGAGGAGACAGGAACAGATAGGATGGCTTGGCTTGAATTAGTTGAGAGCCTATATTTGCATGGGGGATAAAGGGCAAAATAGGGAACAGACATTACATATTTATGTAGTCATATCATGCATACATTGATCTTGTTCTGACCCAGTCATAAATTCTTCATGTCTGACTAGTAAGGCTGATTAGAATGGGTTTATAACATGTAACATGACTTCTGTGTAAATGTGACAAGACAGTATACATTGCTACTGTAATTGGGGTTAGTCACACGTAGTTCGTATACAGTACAAGAAACATTTAGTAATTGGGAGACTGTGAAGTTGGACAGATTGATGAATGTGCAAGTGTGACATTTAGTTAGTTTAGTTAGTCGAGGTTCCAACTTCACGGCAACAGGTCGTCCCCATTATGCTCCGTTCCTGTGCCAATGAATATCACACAAAATGCTGTCCAATGTGAAAAGTGGAATAGACAGGAGTCTCGGCAATCCAACAGCCTGCACAGGTACACTGTGCATAATGCCGCTGCCAAAATGGCAACACAAAATTAATCCACGAAAACCACAGTTCATCGTCAATGGACTCGGCAGTCACCAGAAAGACCTCATTGACCCGGGTTTTCTCACATGGCTCGGTCTTTTACCGCAGGACGACCCGCCGAAAGTGTCACATAAAGCACAAACTCCGCAGCTTCAGCGCAGACTCCCGGGAGTCTCCTGAAAAATGCACCCGTGAACCGAAAAGGCAAATCAGTCTGTTCAGCAACAGCCGGTAGCCATTGTTCCGAACATGCTGGTCACTGTACAGGACAGATGTAAAAGCATTCCCCTTGAATTTCACAGCTCACAGTGTCGCCTATGCACTCACTCAGTAGCAGGGCGACAGAACCATGTACTACCAGTTCAACATGAGGAAAGTGCGATTGCAAACCGTAGCTGCAAGCATAAATACGCCACAGGCCTTAACGGTTCAACGCCTAATCGCTATGTTGGCGACCGGAAGTCCAAGTGTGACATTTATTATGACAGTGTATAGATAAATGTTCCCCATGTGTTAACCTGGGTGTGTCTTAGAAGTTGACCATCTCACTCTGTAGACAATAAATCAACCAACCAACCAACCATGAACTGGCCTGCAAAAGGTTTGATTTGCGTGGTTGTGGGACAATACTCCACTAGCAGTCTTGCAGGCAAAAGAGGATTAATATATGAAGATAGAAAAGCTAAGAGTTATGAGGCAGCTCACCTGTAGAATGAAGCGGTTTTAATTTCAGGAAAAATATAATTACTAGTATTATTGAATCAACCATGTTCAGATAGTTTACAACAGACATTGTTCGACTTTCTGAAATCCTTTATTAATGTTAATTAAATTTTATGTTTTTCTTTTCTAGTGAACTTGTGAAGGATTATCGTTGTTTGACCAAATCAAACCGTGACCTTGAACATGAGAAACGAAAGCAAGTTAATATTTTGGCAGATAACTGTATAAAACAAGGAGTGTAAGTCAAATTAGTTTCGATATTAGTTGAGTAATTGGTATTTTAGGTCAGTTTATGTTCTTTCTAGTGTGATGTCCACAGACACTTCAAAGGTAGTTCAGGATCTTATGCTTTGATGAAAGTAGCTGGAAATAATCTTCATGTCCACAATTTATGTAACCAAGTAATAAAACCTGCAAGAACATCAGGGTTTCAAACTATGCAGATCTGAACAAGTTTGCTGAGAACAGGGTATGGTGGTTTGACATAATCAGATGACTTCAACACTAGTCTCATAACTTACTAATCTGATGATGATTTTGATGATAGGGTGGGAAACAAGTAACATTACCATGGCTGCTTGCTGGCTGGTAAATATAATATTTATGGGCATGAAGCCATGGTGGCATATTTGTTAGTGCGCTAGTCTGCTAATACAAGTAGTTCAGGTTCAATCCCCAGCAGAGGCAAAATAATTTATTGTGATGAGTATGGCTCTGTTGACCCAGCCTCATCAAAATAAATATTAATGTTCAGAATATTCTAGAACTCGTCTGCAAAGGAAAGGTGACAAGGAAAGTAACACCACCCCACATATTTTGGGCCTAGAATATGTGAAGAATTACTACTACATGCTCCAACAGCAGTATCTTCCATGGAGCTATCTGTACCTTTTATCCTCATGGCTGTTTGGGTTGACACGGTGATATGGAAGATGATCAGTGGTCGAACTGCTCAAGAACACAGAATAGATGTTTGTGAAGGAATATAGTTGCCTGTGTCACTGGGCATGGTACATGATGATCTTTATGGCAGTGGTTTTTCTATTCTCGATATTTTACAATGTGGGACGCAGAGGTGTTTCCAAGGCACCAGGGCCGGGTTATATACTGGCCAAGACCTATTGACGTGTCCTCGTCGAGCGTCCTGGGCAGCAGGTTCCTTTGGGGTCCTGGCTAAAGTCAGTAGGATCGCCGATTCCTCCAAAGTCTGAGAGTGTCTGCCTGTATGGCGAGGAACCACCAGTCTGCACACCAATAAGCCAGACATGGGACAACGGATACTCGCGCAAACCTCAGGTCCTGTATGACATCACCGTGATGTTGGACAACAGTATGCCTTCATCTGACATACAGGACTTCGCGTTGGAGCTCAAGCCAACGAACACAAGCAAGCAAGCATTTTACAATGTTTTCAGCAGAGATTGTGTTATGCTGGGGTAAAACAGTAAGGGACTCTTTCAAGGCCCCGTAATTGGAATGAGTACACTTTGAACCCTTTAACAAAGATCGATGAAGAGAGCAGTCAGTTGCGTGAATTAAGGTGAAAAAATCTATCCAGGTCCCATCTCGATGTGCGGTGGGCCTAAAGTTAGTAAACTGGCGTAGCTTTTTGTCAGTACTGCCCACCGTAGCTTGTAGCTCTGCGGTTAGTGTCCAGTGGTTAGTGTGACATGGTGGTAGTAGCAAATATAAATGGGTTAAGTAGGTAGGGTACAGGCCTAGCAAACTGGTAGGGAATTTAGTTTATCCTAGAAAACATACTGCTTCTGAATCATGGAGGCAATTGGAGGTAAGGCGCTAGTCAAGGCAGTGGAACTTCATTAACCTCTCCCCACAACACATAACGGCATAAGTGGAAGACAACAATAATAACCATTATTTAAGTGTGTATTGAATCATGGTAGCTAGTGATTTAGCCTACTAATCTGGGTTCAAGTCCATTTAGAGATGGGATTTTTTTAAATGGCTGCTTGTTTCAGGAAGTACAATTCTAAAGGGATTCCCTGTCAGTGCTGTTAAGGGCCTTTTCATTGTTCACAAATCCAGTGGCAAAAATCGGTTTCATTCTTTGCTCTGTTATAATGTGGCTGTCTGTTTGCAGTCATGTTTAAAGTAGCACAAATCTCCACAGGCTGCATCCATGTGTATGTTTTCACATGCAGTAAACATATAAAAGGCAAACTTATTGCTACCGAAATTGACACCTTGTAATATATTTTCGTTCAGAAAGCAATGGCAAACCACTGAACGTAACACTTGCCTAGTATATCAACAGCAGCTGGAAAATGCTGGTGTTGACTGCAACGTCCCATAAGGGATACGCAACATTAAAGAAGAATAATATATTTTCTATATCTATAAAAAAGTTGGTACTGAATTACTTAAAAGATGCATTAGGTTATATACTTCTTGTTTATGTGATAAGTAGCATATATTTATTTCTTTATCAGTTTCTTGAATTGCTGCTTTCTTTGACAGATCATTGCCTGCAAAGCGTACAATTACAATGTTTGATTCGGATCAGGATTCTGCTGCTGTTGCACGGGAACAGAGAATACAAAAGGTATGAACTGTGACACTGCTTACTGTTAGATTTGTAAATTTTAGTGCGAGAGCTTGTCATGTATGGATGGGTGTGACAGACATTTCAGTCATTCTTGATTTGCCACCTTGGATTAGTCCATGTTAAGGTGATGCTAACTATAAAAAATTTAATTCCATAATACTTAATTTCTATGTTCTTTTATAGTATAGGGTTTGATATTGAAGACTGCTGATCGATAAAATATTGTCAAATTGACTTTGCACTTAACGGTTGCTAAGGAAACCAAGATAAACAGCGGCCATATTGAATTTCTTAATGTACCTCTAAAACATTTATTTTTTAATGTACAGGCTAAATTCTTTGTTTTATGTGTAAATAAATAGACCCTTTACAAGTTTAGTAGAAAATTTTAATGATATCTCTTTGCAGGTTTTTTTTTCATAATTTGAAAATTTTAATGACATTTTTTTTTTTAGTGCAGCACAAAAACTAAAACTTAATTTTCACGATTGATCTACTCACAATGTAAGTGATATTATAAAGAATAATATCTCTGCAAAGTTTTATTAAAATCTAACGAATAGTTTAAAAAAAAATATGTACCTATGTATAAAAAAACTGGCGAAATGAGAAAACGGGGAAAAACTAATTATTTTTTTGTTTTTTATTACTAATACACTCTTTTACAGAGAAAAACAGCGTAAAACTGTACCTGACTGTTAAAATAGTCCTGCTGAATATGCAAGACCTCCCTCCAGAGCATGCAGCTCACCTTGTCTCTTCAGTTTGGCCGCTCGTACAGTGTCGCGTCTTTTAGTTTGTGTGTCCTTCTTGTACTTCAGACTATTTCTTACTTGCTTCTGCATCCTAAATGTTCCTAGTCTCTACATATGCAGGCCTGTAGAAAGTCCATAAAACTGGGCAGTGTCTTGGGCAGAAGCAGCTCCAAGGTTGAACTATCTTGCTGCAGTTACAACTGCAAACTGAACGCGCTTGCGAGAGGCAAAGTTGTCTTTAGTGCATCGAGCCCACATCAAGCTGTGTAAACACTCATTTGAATTCTGAGTTTGTCCTGACACACATCTACTAAGTAGTTTAGTGTCAGACAGCCTTTCATAAATTGGCAACAGATATTTCTCAAGCTTGTCACGGTTGAGCCATGTGTGTAACATCTTGTCATGAGGACCTGGGACCTAATGCTTAGCCAGGGCGGATTGAAAAAAACACCAAGATTGCTCTCCACTTGGGCACATTTCATGACGTGGACTTTTGTCTGTTGAAAAACAGTGATGCAGTGAAGCCATAACACTTTTCCTCATGGACTCTACACTTGCGTTGTTTCGTATGGCTCTATTGTAATAAATTGTCAACCTACGGTTGGCATTTTGTGTAAGCTGACCTTTACCGCGTCCTCCTAGGGTCACACCTTGCTTTCAGCAGTCAGCAACAACATTGCGAAGTGCTGTTCTAAGGCGTTTACTGACATGGTTGATACACTCCTCTTTGTCTATCTGAATGTCATCCCCATATGGTTTGATCTTGGTAAGTTCTGCAAATGTTTTGGTGTCACCATCAGAAAGTATTGACGTGTGGCGAAGTTTATGACGGGCCACAGACCGTTGCCACAGCACCCTTGCAGCCTCCACCTCCATCATTCCAGCAGATCCTGTGAAATTGTTATCATAGTTTAGAAGATGTTCTGCCTTCCATGCTGCAAATTCATCTGGTTTGTCCCTGGAAAGTGTCTTACCAGTGGTTTCACACACCTGGCAATATGTGGACATAACATGGGCATCTATGCAAAGTCCTGTAAGAACATCCACTGCACAGCCAACTCCAATGTGGGATGTGTAGCCTCTAGTCAGCCAAGTGCCATCAAAGCTGACACTAATATCTAGCACATCATTGTCATGTAGAGTTATTCCTGACTGTTGTGCATGAGCCTGTCGAACATACTTTACGGTTTGAGAGAAAACAGTGTCCTCCAGATCTTCTATCTTTGAATATAGTTTATTCGCTTTGCTGTGAAATGTTTTGTGATGAAGACCTTGCAGGTTCATGTTTTCACAAAAATTATTAAATGTTGTTGCACCCATCCCACAAACTAATGCTGAATATACTGACTGGCTGTTGACAGCAAAAGATCTATCCCCATCATTACTTCTTGCAGATAGGTATCTTCCACACACTACTTCTTCACAACAAGAGCAGTAAACCTCTGCATACACAGCTAATCCTTGGCTTTCTTGCTGTCAGTTTTCAAAATAAGACTAGCATTTTTACAAACTGGACAACATAACATTTTGATTATTGCCTCAATTTCTGAACAATCAACTATTGCTCTTTGTTCCCGTTTTTGATATCCATTGTCGTCACCAGAAACATACTTGCTGCTAGTGGATGTCGTGTATTTATACATATCTCTTTTAAATTGGCTTCGGGTAATAAAAGAATCACTTCCACAACATTGAGAAAAACACGATAGCACTGATTTATTCAGATTCACTGTCAAAACACTTGGATTTGGAAGAAGTGGCATGTGCACTTTAGCTGGGTCGCTTTCAGTAGTTTCAGAATTGTCTGTATCATTTACGACGTTCTGATAGGCTTTTCGCTGCTTACGAGCATTTGCGAGGTGTAGTCTGAGAGATTTCTTACGTTGAGTAGATGACTGGATGTTAAATTTCTTAGAACGAGGCATATTTCAATGCCTGTCAGTCTGTCGTCAACAATGAACGTTCAGCACATCGCGAGGTGTAAACAACACAAAGCCGCCATTTTGGAAACCCACGTGATCAATTTCAGCCATCGGCGAACGCGGATTGCTTACGGTGTTCCATATATGGAAGTTTCCGGAAGATGATAGATACGAATAAACCCGATGTACACAGAAAAGTTTCCGATTAGACGAACTTGGAGTTTCACGAACAGTTACGGTAGATCACGACCTTTTCAGTGATACCCGACACGTGCGTGTAGTGTGTTCCCGAGATATCGTTGCTATGGTTTGAAAACCGTCAATTTCGCAACAATTTTCAATAAGTAGACAATTTGACACCTAGGGTGGGTCCAGTAAAATATGAATATTGCATTAAAATAACAGTTTTTAAACAAAAGCAAGTACCGAATCTGATAGAAGACATGATAAGGTGTCTAAAAATGAACTATTCCAAAAATAGCAAAATTGACCAAAAATCGATGTTTTTACTGCTGCACAACGCCTTAATACATAATGCATTTACTACAATACTTAGTGGAACAAAGACAGTTTTGAATGTAAAGATTACAGGCCTTCTACTTAATGCGTATCTTTTAAAGGACATAGCAGTCAGCCCCAGCATTTTTTGGCTGTTCATAATTCCTGGGTATGTTTACATTCAGTAGTTTGCCATTGCTTTCTGAATGGCCGGCACCCAAACAATTTCATTAAAAACCAAAGCAAGGCAGTCTGCTACCAAATTGCCTGCAACTGTTTCAAATGCGGGATTATGAACTGCGCCCGCAACCCCTTTGCCACGGGGCCAGCCAACAAAATAGACGGGGACCTAAAACACACAGGCCTGGCACAGGTGTAAATGTAACTGAATAGTAGGTTTTCTAAGTATGTTTGTGTTAAGTATACATATATACTTGCCAGTGTGTTACAGAGGTTCATAAGGGAAGCAAATAATAGTAACACTGCCCCTGGGAAGGTTAACCCGGTCAACAAATGCCTGCAGAAGTCGGATGTGTCGGCCTAAAGGCGCAAGAACGCAGCTCTGCTGTAAATAGGCAGAACGCAATCACATCCGTAAAAACTCTCACAAAGCGCCTCGTCAACCAACACAGAACTGGCACTATTAGCCACCGGACGCTGATAAATATGCTGGGGGGAGGATCTGAGCACCTATGGACATGTCTGGAGTTCAACAAAGATACCCCAACTGATAACTGATCTCCGGATGAACGCAGCAGAAGAAGAAGTAACTGCAACTCATCCATGCATGTCATAAGAGGCATAAGACGGGTTGGAATGAGACTAACTACTCTACCCTGTAGACAACTTTGTAGAATTCATGACTGGTTGGATTTTGCAAATACAGTTTTCTGAAGTGTATATTAATGACGACAAAAGAAATTGAATTTTATTTTAACAAGAATCTTTCCAGTTTGAAAGTGTAATCATAATTTTATTTGCAGAGTTTTGTTAAGGCAATAATTTAACTTATTAAAATGTATACTATTAAATCTGTGAAAGTAAGACGTGTTACTGTAATTTAATAAAATAGCACAAGCATAACTTCAGTGTCGTGTCATTCTTACATAGTAACTATTCAGTCAGATGTATTCATTTTATTGAAATTTGTTATTATTCGACAGATAAAGTCACAGTGGAAGTCTCTGACGGAATTTAATGACCGTGTTACGGAAGCCAGGGAAATATTCCACTCCGTTATGGACAATGAAGCCTCCAGTTGTTTGCTTGATGGCACAGACATTGGTGTTCGTGTGCCTGGTCTTCTTTTGAAAGAACGTAGTGAAGACATTCACAAGGTGATTTTTGTTTATTTGCTTAGTTTTTTTTTGTTTCTGGTGTAAATAAAAATAAGGTTTCATAGTCATTAAAAAAACAAGGTACTTTAGTCATAAAGTAAGATTTCTATCTTGCCTTATCTGTTTTAATGTGTAACAGATTCTATTGTTTCTCACTTTCTTCCCATGACATTATCTTCTTGAACTTAAATAGTAAACATTCATGTCGAAGCTGACAAGTCTATAAACTGAAGGATAACAATATCTGGAATATACTTCCCAGGGGTGATGAGACATGTGCTATTGTGTGGGCAGGGGTTTAGAAAATGGCAACATTCCTGTCATGTTTTCCTGCATAGTTAAAAGCTTAAATAATAATCTTTTTGTTTCATTTATTCAGTCTCCATTAATTGAGTATCGTGGTTTAGTCTCTTTTTTTTCTTTTTCATATCCCTTACATGATGTTGCAGTCAACACCAGCATTTTTCACCTGCTGTTGATATACTAGGCAAGTTTTACATTCAGTAGTTTGCCATTGCTTTCTGGGCGACTGGCTCACATACCCCCGTAAGTTACCAGCACAGCGCGATCCACTATAGAATCTCACGCAGCTGTTTTCCCCCACGTGGATACACGGGATTACGAACAACGTTATATCCTTGGCCAGGGAGACCAGTTTAGTCTACCTTACAGAAATCATTTTAAACTCTTTCTATTTCAGGCAGCTGGTATTGCAAAATATAATACCTAAGAGTCTGAGGGAGTTTAAAGTAATAAATATCCGGAACTGAAGTTTAGTAACAACTAGGTCAGAAAAGTTTTAAGTAACAACTAGGACGGAAATGTGTAAAGTAATTACTAGGAAAGAAGTATGTAAAGTAACAACTAAGATATTTTGCTTTTTTTTTAAAATGAACTAAAGACAGCAAAATATTTGGCCCAGTTTGCTCGCATGAGAGCTACATTCTGATAGTATGTAAATAAGTTATACTAAATGTGTATATACATATTCTTGCTAAATTCACACTCAAAATGTATTGACATATGTCTAATGTAATTTCTTTTCATGTCAGCGTGGTATTGATAATGTTTACAATGGTGGTGCCTTGAATCTTGTGTCGCTTGTGCAGCTGTGGAATGTAAGCTTAAATATGTATAAAGAGCAGCTTAATTCAGGTGAGAATTCAAGCTTCTTGAACTAGTTTTGTATAACCATATCCTGCTAAAGAATCTGTGATAGCAGACTGTTTAGTGTACTTGGTGACCATTGCAATGGACTGAAGTTCGATCCTTATTAAAGACAGATATTGATTCTTTCCTGATTAGTACCGTCTCATATAATTGAGATATTTCTGGAAGGAATAGACAGTGGAGAAGAGAAATGGTTAACTCATCACAAACTTTTAATTAATGTTAAGGATCCAATAGTTCACACCCTTACTGCAGTAACTGCCATGGTGTTTGGAAGCCATGGTAACACAGTGGCTAGCACATTTGCCTGCTGGTCTGGTGTTTGTGTGTTCAAATCTCCTTTGAGGTTCGGATTTTTCTTTACACCCCACTGACTTGGCCTCCCAGGTCTGCCCAGCCCAGAATGCATAGCAGAAAATTTTCTGGGGAGTGTTGGCTGGTCTTAATATAGGGCTAGCACCATATACCCTGTACACCTCATAGGGGATACAGAATCTCTGTGGAGGTTGGCGTGGTTGGATGAAAAAGAGAACTCGTAATTGAACATCCGGTTTGCTGATGTCGAGGTGGCTGGTTCAACCCCTACACCGGTCAGTTGGACTAGAATGTTGACTTCTGGGCACTTGTAATATGGACAGCTAATCAAGCAAATATCAGTCCACAAGACATAGTAACACATGTATGGACTACGCTTGAGTTCAAAATGAGCAACAATAAAAAATGAAACAAAATCTTAATGGCGTAGTGGTTATGCCACCTGCCTTGTGCTTCAAAGGTTGCAGGTTCGATTCCATACTTCATCATTTGGTTTGCGAGTGCAATTTTCTTGGAGTTGGTGCTTTGTGCGACGCTTTCGGCAGCCGCCCTGTGAAAAGAGACTGGGCTGTATGGGGTAACACCCGGTGCAGTGAACTCAATCCTCTTGCCTTTATACCTTTCACATAATTCTTTTGTTGCATCTTCTAATTTCATTGTGGGTAACTCCACACCCTCTTCATAGGGATTTATATTGTATGTTTTTCTGGTATGAAACTCTTTTATTTGATCCTTGTCATGTGGATTTTTGTTCTTGGATTTTTAAAAATTATAAAAAGATAAGTTATAAATACTTAAACAGGTAAAATTAAATTAAGTTGCATGTCCTTCACAGGATCTAGCAGTCAACCCCAGCATTTTTGCTATTCGTGATTCCTATGCAAATTTTACGTTCAGTACTTTGCCATTGCTTTCTGAACAACCGGTTCCTATACCTTTTTCGAAAAAACCAGCACCGCTGTGTTTCGAACCTGGGTATACGGGCTCACAAACCGCGTTCGCAAGCCCTTAGCCACAGAGACCGAAACAGATAAAGCTTTGGCGTAATAAGGTAACAACTTAATAATATAGTACACTTTGTTATTGGCATATTGAGAATTTCCTCTGTGGTACATGCTTTTTTGCATGTCTGCTACTGTAAGCAAGGCAGATAGTAGCAACACTAATTTACTATACATGTCTAAGAGACAACTAAGAAGGGTTGGAATGAGACTGACTACCTCATCCCATAGAAAACTTTAGCTGCAAAATATAACCAGTCATGCACAAAAGTACATATGGTGGTTCAGTGTCTATTCTTTTAACTTTGATGGTATTGTTTCCTCTATTACACATTCTGAATCCTACAAAATGCTAGAGGCTTAAATGTTTCAGAAAAGGTTAGATGTTTATTAATTATGTTATTTTTGAACTATAGATAACCAACTGCATTATTGTTTGTGTCATTGATGCAGCATACACTCATGCATAGCAATAGCACAATCTGTAGGAGTAATGAATAATTTGTTGGCTTATCTTTATGGTGGTTAACATCCTCTTGATTATTTCTTAGCAGGTCTAGCTTTGGCCTGATCTAAGACTTCTTGAATGGTTTTCCTAACTTGTTGCTAATGCTGAATCATTTTTAGCATTATATCTCCACATTAGTTTTGACCTATACAGCAGTGGATACTATTTAATCTGAAGTGTGCAAGCTGCTCAGCATTGCTAAAGAATAAATGAAGTAGAGCAAAACTAGTGTTAACTGGTAGTTTTAGATGTTTTCAAAGCTTTATTCTTTGTGTGTGTGACATTAATGTTTAAATTTTCTGACAGAGTCGCTGCCTTCTGTTTCCACTGAGGTACCAAAGCTTAGAACCCAGTCCCATGAGCATCACTCACACTTGAGGCACATCCAGAAATTAAGGTGCGACAGCAATATTGACAGCTGTAAATGCTGTGCCTGTAACATGAGACTTAGAATTTAAATAGGACTTGTACAATAAAATGGGGACTTTTTAAAGTCAGCATGTATAGACTACTCAGCTTAATTTGTATAGAGACTATTATTATTTTATGTAAACTAGTAAACTGCTCAGCTTAATTTGTATATAGACTACTCAGCTTAATTTGTATATAGACTAGTAGACTGCTCAGCTTTATTTGTATTGAGACTATTCTTCTTAATTTGTGTAGACTTATAGACTACTTAGCTTACAAAGAGCAGGGGGTCAATGTGGACATTGAAAGTGTGAAAAAACCCAGAAGCGACAGTTTAGAGCAGGGGTGGCCAACACGAGGCCCGCCGGACGTCATGTTGCGGCCCGCGGAGTGGGAATCGATGATGTGGTCGAGGCTGTAGCACGCTTGCTTGTTTACTTTAATTAACAAAAACAAAAAATTAGGTGCGTGGCCCGGCAGAAATTATTATTTCTGAAATTTGGCCCGCCAGATGAAAAGGTTGGCTACCCCTGGTTTAGAGTTTCAAGCTTGTGGAAAAACTCCAAATGAAAAAAAAAAAAACAGAACAAAAGAAAATAGGAAATCCAAATTTACCTGCGCCAAAAACAGCCTTCTCGGTAGTCTTTTTGTAGCAGTTATTAACTTTATAAAGACACCTTATTGGGTGTTTTGTTTTTATGTAGATATTTTGATATATGTTGATTGCTTTCATTATTATCTTGATTTGATGTATAATGTTGAAATAAATTAACATTTCAGAGAGACACTAAGGAACAATACATTGCCAAAATTAAGAAACTCCATTGGGCAGCTACAAAAGCAGCTGAATAACCAGTGCATTGTAGCAGCATCCACGGATAAAGATACCAATGTGAGTTCTGGTTAACTCTAGTTAAAAGTTAGTTGGTCTTGAGTTGTTAAAAGTTAGTTAGTCTTGAACTCAAAATAAGTCCATTCCTCCTTAGTTGGATCGCTGCAGCCCTCTTCCAACGGAAAGTAGTTTTTAGATGTGGCAGTTGGATTTCGGAACCAACAACAATATATCCTGGCCTACCACAGGGATCACCATTATCTCCGGTACTTCTTTTTCTTCTTCTGCGATCATCCGGAGATTTTTTTTTTTCGGATGTGATTGCGTTGTGCCTGTTTACAGCAGAGCTGCGTTCTTGCGCCGTTAGGCCGACACATCCGACTTCCGCGGGCATTTGTTGACCGGGTTAACCTTCCCGGGATCTCCGGTACTGTTCAACGCCTACACAGTGAGAATCACCAGTGAGCAGATCACTGGACCTGGCAGGACATTGACATATGCCGATGATGTTTTAGTGTATCGTCAGGGTAAGGATAGAGAGGAGGTTGCTGTGGAACTACAAACCGAACTCAATCGTATAAGTACTTGGTGTGATGAAGCTGGAGCAATGGTCAACCCAACAAAGGCAACAGTGACTTGGTTCTCGTTGAATAATCATATTGTCAACAATCCAACACCAACTGTAATGCTGTGTTCAGAGATGGTGGAAAGAACGCAGGCAATGAATTACCTGGGGAAACGGTTTGATCGAAGCCTTGCTTATAATGTGCACATAGACCAGGTGATAACAAAGGCCAAGCGGGGTTTGGCAGCGATGCGGGTGATGGCGGCAGCAAACTGTGAGCAGCACCATCTATGTCTTCTGTACGAGGGGCTGGTCATGTCTGTTTTAGAGTATGCGATGGCAATCCTGACTCTCAGCCATAAGCAGATGGAAAGGATACAGAATGAAGCTATGCGCATTATTCTTGGATGTACAAGAGATACAGCATGCAGGGCGATGCGCTACCTTCTTGATTTTCCAACCATTGAAGAGAGAATACAAGTTTGCAGGGCACGCGCCTACCTCAGAATTAACGCAAACACACAACATCCACTGCATAGTGAAATTAGGAAGGCGAAGGGCAGCAGGTTAAAAAGAGGACGGTCGTGGATGGGTCAAGCCGAAGACATTCTTCAACAGGTGTGTTCACTTGAGGACTTAGAACCTGGCGAGGAGTGGGTGCAAGTGTCAACAGACTTCTGCACATCCTTTTCAGTTTGCATCCAACTAGATAGAAAATGCAGACAAGAAAATCTGGCTGCTGTTGAGGCTGAAGTACAGGCGTTGATTTTCGAGAATTCGCTAGACGGTGACGCGGTCATCTACACAGGTGGGTCGGTCGTCCGACATGTGAGAAGCTCATGGGCCTTTACAGCTCGGGCCGGAGGGAGAATTGTGAAGGAGGACTCTGGTGCTTTCACTGAAACCACAAGTAGCCTGACCATGGAAGTCATGGCAGTAAGTAAAGCAATAACATGGCTCGAGACACAGACATTCACTAGGGCTTGTTTCCTTAGCGACTTAATGAACATGATCAAGGGGATAGAGGAGGGGTCGATCCGAAGAGAATGGTTGCTGTCTCTGGAGCGGTCTCGGCTGGCAAAGATTAGTTTCATCTTCGTGCCAGGGCATGTGGGAGTACAAGGAAATGAGCGGGCTGACAAGCTCGCAGGTTAGGCTACTGTGGAGGGCGGACGCGCCATGGACCAGGCTGACATTCTGAATGCTCTACGAGAAGGAAGACTTGCGAGAACCAAGTGATGACTGTGAATCTACAACAATGGCCAGACTGCGAGAGCAGCAAATTAAAAGAGGGGTGGCCAAACAAGAACACTACGCAGGAAGCCAAAGAAGATTGATAAACCAACATAGAACTGGCGTCGTTAGCCACTACACGCTGTTTGATTTGCTGATGAGGGGATCCGAGCACTTATGGACTGAATGGTTCGATGTGCAATGAGGATGATCTGTCGACTAACTAACTAACTAACTAACTGTAGTAGCTAGGCTATCACCAGCATAACTTGGGGGTTGAGAATGGGGCAGCGCGAGGACACATGAGCTGCTCTCACTATGTGGTGGGCGGTGCAGGAGAAGCGTGTCAGTAATGTGAGATTGTTCACACAGGATGGGAGGAATATGAAGTCTAAAGGTCAATGGGAAATTAAAGAGTAGTAGATGTGGAATCTCTTAGAATTCTTCTTTCCTCTTTTGAAGGGGGTTATACACCTCTGTAGCTCAAGGTTCACTGTCAGTCTTTTGGAATGTATTTATGTAATGTTTACTTCCTCTAGACTTATTTCTTCCAAGTTACAGGCTCTAACTATCCATATCAGGGCTCGTAGCAATCCTAGAAAACGAAAATCTAATACCAGCAATTTATTCTCATGGATATGGAAGACTCAGAAAAACGAAAACAAAATCGAACAACTTTGAAATTTTCTCATCAAAACCTAGAAACCCTGAAAGATCTGAGGACATAACGTAGACTTTCTTTCTCAGCAATTTTACCAGGGTACAAGCTTTAGGGTCTGTTCGTTTGATTTCAAACATCCATGGTATTTTTGCTGCGCACAATTTGCACACATGACATTCTGTTTTCCACTCTTTTATATGATCTTACCACATAAAGGATAAGGGGAATCTGTGATAACATTAGAAGCCAATAATTCTTGTAAACACTCTTAACTCTGTCCTGGGATTCGAAACTGGTATTCTGAAATTGAGATGGACACTGATTGCTCAGTCACACTGCCCCATATCCCTTAGGATAAAGACCAGTGTAACAACATTTGAAAAGTATCTGTGTTGGGAAGGTTTAATTGTAAGTTGCTCTTGGACTATTTGTATTATGTTAAGTGACCAAAACATTTCTAGTGAATTTTTCTTTTGTAAATCACATTCCATGTTGATAATTTGTAATTTATAGATAAGTGTGCAGTTGTGTTGTTTGTTTTCCTGTTTGCTGTTATTTTTTGGTTTCTTCTAACCAAAATATGTTGATACAAGAATGATGTTTGATGTTATATTTTATTCAATTTGATTCAACAGCTTGGGCTTATTCTAACAGCTCCTACTCCACCTTTAGCTGCAGTAACGAGGAATTCACTTCGAGTGGAAGAGTCTCCACCGGGTTTGGTGGCTGGGATAGCTTCTGACACTGGTAAGAATAGTTCATCAAAGTCATTGTGATGGTTGACACATGAACTTGAGTCATCCCATCCCTGAAGCTCCTTTCCCCTGGGCTCCTGAATAAAAGTATACTCTGAGTGGACAAATGCAGAAAATTACTGCATGTTTCACAGCTAAGTAAGAAGTAAAGGGCCATTTTACACACCTTAAAGTGCCTTGGGCCTATGTTGCTATTCTGATAGTTTCTAGGGCATCTGGTGCCAGGCCTCATGTTTTAAGACCAATCGGCACTAGATGTAGTCTGTATCATGATGGCCACCTTTACTTATTCCCAAGACATGTCTTGATGCCCATTTTAGGTTGGGTCAACCTGGAAGCCCCAGTCAGTTTTTAAAATCCGCTCACAACGAAGTGCTCAGTTGTAATAATATTATCTGTAACTGACTAGGTCTTCCTAGCATGTAAAACCTGTGTGTTGGCACATATAACTTTCACAATATTGACACCAAATATTGATCTTGTTTAACTCTTTCTCTGCCATGCGCCCATACATCGCCGCAATTGACTGACAGTGACGCCCGTGGGCCCTTTAATCGCCACAGTTTAAACAGTGGTTTATTTGTCCCTTTTCTTATGTTTCCGCAATTTTTAGTTAACTTCGGTAACTTAAAATTGAGACAGAAATATTTCGCAGTTTGAAGCAGGCCGCTGACAACCATATTTGGCCGTTAGAAAGCACTAGATTCTTGATTCGAAAAGATTGTTTTGATTTGAACTTCGAAATGACAACACCATCTGGTTTTGGACCTCATATGTTTTAATAAGATTACCGTTTTAAACAATTTTATATTATAGTTATAGTGATTTCAAGGACTTTGTGAAAGATTCTAAAACTTAAACCACATGCAGTATTCAGTTAGTCAGATTGCAAGCAAAACACTGCAAGCGAAAGTTCGTCATAGTATGTCATAATATGATGGCACATATCGAATTATGAATGCGCTAATGGGCCACATTTATGCCCCTAAATTTGTTTTGCTTATCACAAAGTATTTAAGGAGTATTTAAATAATTAAATTTACAAGAATAATAATTATAACTAAATAGAAAATAGTGTTTATATTCTTCTTCTCAGTACAGTCTGAGTGGTGTGTTACTGACATTTTCCATTTTGTGTGAAAATTATGTGCATCAAAATATTTTGTTTTAGTTATGTTTTATTGGTGTTGTGGTGCAGTTCTTGTGATATTATTGAACAAAGGTGGTGTGTGTAACAGTATTCAGCAAATTTAACTGGATTAGTTGCAGTGGATTATAAATACAGCCTTGGTAAGTGAAATGTTTTAATAATTTTTACCTCTTTAATTTCAGTTGTTATTATTAAACCTCTCATTATTGTCATAATATTTCTAACCTATCAATTAATTATTAACACTGTCATGTTCCTTGTGCAATCCTCTTTAATTTGATATATAATACAAAATATCTGCTACCATTTTAACCATTTTAAAAGCATTATTGTGACACACCCCTACTTCCAATTTTCTGCCATGAATTTCTATTTGGTCAGGACCCAATTTTTGTTTGGCACCGAAAGAGTTAAATGGTCTGTTTTTGCAAGCCATGTTTCGGAAATCAATGACGTGTTTTTAGATATATATACGTACACACAACACAAATATTATTACCATTGGCTTGTGGTGACACTTCAAGATGTGGAAGTCCACATTTGTGTGCCTTCACGCAGCCTGCAGCTTCAATGCTCCTGTTCTGCAAGCACTAACAGGTGATCAACATCAACTGCTCTGCCAACAGGCGTAGGCGTTCATGGCTCTCCACAGATCTCGATCTTTGGTTTTTTGGATCAACTCCATCATTGATATTCCTCCATGCCACCGTTGCAATCCATCCAGCATCATTTCTCTTGGTCTGCTTCTCTTCCCCTCGATCTTTCCAGTTGTCACGATGTTCTCCAATGCCTCTTTTCTCATCACATGGACAAAAAAACTGTTTGCCTCTTTCTTATTGTTGTATATAGTGTTCTAGTTTCATTAGCCTCTTTCAGGCATCCGTTGTTAGTTACTTTGGCAGTCCATGGAATTCGCAACATTCGTCTGAGGAACCACATCTCTGTTGCTTAAGGTCTCTTCTTAATTTGTTCATTTACATTCCAAGATTCACAGCTATACAGCAAAACATGTTCTATATAGCACCTATGCACTCTTTTTCTTATATTCAATAATAGTGACTTATTGCATAAAATTTTCTTCATTTTCTGAAACGCAGCCTTTGCTTGCCGTATTCTGCTCTTAATCTCTGTTGTGCATCTTCCATCTAATGTTATAAATGTTGCTAGATATTTAAAACTATCCACTTGGTGAAGAATTTTCCAACAGGTAATACACAGATTTAATTGATAAGCCTGAAACAGTTTCTGTAGCATCTCCCAGTCATATTGTCCTATACATGTTGTGACTCTTGTAGACGTAGGCCTGCGATATATTTGCACACAAAACGTGGATCAAGAAGGCAAATACTGACATCCTACAAGATATGAACATAAAGAAAACTGGTTCATAAGCAGCATCATATCTCAGAGACTGGAGTACTTTGTCCATGTTAAACATCACAGTGGTTTAGAAAGAACATTGTTGGAAGGCCTGGTTCTGGGAAGAAGAGGCAGTGGGTCAACCCCTGCATGAAGATAGTTAGGACATTGATGTCACCTGGGGTAGGAAAATGCCAGAGGCAGGAGAACTAACAAAGGATTGGGAGTCTTTTCGACAGGTTGTGATGAGAGCAACATTCTGTGGGGGACCTGCTGCATGATAGAGCCAACACAGTGTGTCATGTGGCTAAAACAGCTGGTTGGTGTGGGGTTGGGTACTCCATGTTGTTGAAATATGGCCACAAAGTCACTCCGTTCAACTTTTAGCTCTGCTTGGCATGAGCTCATCGAGCTCTGAAGGGACCCAAATAGGTAACAATGGGTTAAGAAGTTTGAGTTGATCGTTAATTTAGTCACAAATGATATCTTCACTGATGAAAAATTCACATTAGGAAACTACAGTGAAAATGTACTAGTTGTGACAGGATTTATTGAAGTTGTGATAATATAAGAGAGAGGCTGGCTTATCCTGATGATATTAAACGAAGTAACAGTGAAAAGGTTTATAGGAAATTGTATATAAAGAAACAATTTTCAGATTGTTTCTATATAATTTAACAAAATGTAGATACAGTGATAGGTTTATTTTAAAACAAAATGTAATATTAGTGATGTGTTTATATGAAGCAATAAAGAACCTGAAGAATGGTAAATCACCTGGATGTGATAAGATACCAGCTGAACTAATTAAAGCATGAGGAGAAGAGAGCATACTAATTTATCACACATTATGTAAAAAGATGGAAATATGGTATATGGCCAAAAGATTGGAAGAGAACGGTCTTCATTCCAATATCAAAAAAGGGCAACCTGAAATTATGCACCAAGTATAGAACTGTTGTCCTGATCAGTCATGCAAGTAAAATTCTACTAAAAATCATAATGGGAAGACTTCGTAAAAAAATGGAAGAAGAGGTTCAAGCTGGATTTAGACAAGGAAGAGGAACAAGAGATCACATACTCAGCATGCAGTGGTTAGAACTGATGGCAAGACATCAGACTGGTTTGACATCAAGCAAGGAGTCTGTCAGGGCTGTCACCCAATTTGTTTAATCTGTACGCCAAAAATATAATGAGAAATGTCAGAGAGGATATAACCAGGGAGCAATGTGATGCCCTAAATATCGGTGGTCATGAAATACCAGAGATTTGATATGCTGATGGTACAGTATTACTATCCACATCTCAGAATGGTATAGAAAACCTAATAACCTCAACCCAAAGAAATAGCGAAAATCACAACTTATATCTTAACTTAGCAAACACAAAGATAATGCATAAAGATAAAACTACTATGGAGAAAGAAATTTATATTAATGAGGAAAAATTGGAGGTGGTGGAACATTTTGAATATCTTGGGTCATTGATTACCAACAATGGTGACACAATGAAAGAAATTAAACAACTATCAGCTGCTCTTAAAAGACTACTGAATAAATTATGGAGTGACAGATTTTTTATTTTTTATGTTGCATATCCCTTACAGGACGTTACAGTCAACACCAGCAATTTTCAGCTGCTGTTGATGTACTAGGCAAGTTTTTACGTTCAGTAGTTTGCCATTGCTTTCTGAATGGCCGGCCCCCATACTAACACGTTATAACAACGCGACACGGTCTGCTGCACAAATCGGTCGTG
This sequence comes from Cepaea hortensis, assembly GCA_963921405.1. NCBI lineage: Eukaryota > Metazoa > Mollusca > Gastropoda > Stylommatophora > Helicidae > Cepaea > Cepaea hortensis. The sequence continues at coordinate 53,458,281 of OY992877.1, read as the reverse complement.
GCTGCGTTTCAAATGCCTGGTAAGTGGCTGACGGACTGCATTCACAAGCCTTTGGCCACGGAGACCCACAGGTAGAACTACATAAATTAAATTTTTAAGAGCGTGCATCTTTCCCACTGCAACATACACCTGTGGGACCTGAACACTTACTAAACAAGCTGAACCATAAATGCCTTTGAATATAAATGTTATAGACGAGTTCTAAGAATATCTTGGGTAAGGAAAAGAACAAATGCATCCATACTTCAAGAGCTGAATATTGAAGAGGGTTGACTATTAAAGACAATAAAACAAAGAAAATTTATATATTTTGGTCACTTGAAACGTCATGCGAGTTTGGAGAGAACAATAATGGAGGGGTATATGCCTGGGAAGAGAGGAAGAGGAGGGCCAAAGAGAAGATGGGTGCAGGATGTGGTGGATGATCTCCAGATTGGGGTATCGGAGGCGGGGCATCTTGCTTGTGATCGAGTTTTCCGGAAGGTTGTTATGGGAGCTAGGTTCTGCAAAGGACATGCTTGGGCACTTAATAGTATAGCTCTTAAAGTATAGCTCTTAATGTATAGCTCTTCAAGTATCATGTTCGTGGGTGTCGTAAGTAACATAATTACTGAGAGTTCTCTAGCAGGTGTAGAGTTACACTGTTATATGCAACCGACTAAAAGTATCACAGTTTATAGTGCGGCGAATGGTCGGTGTGCTAAGAGTCATTCTACTAGCGCATTCGTTTGCCGTGATAATAGGTCAGCCATAATGTTGTCGGTGCCTTTAATATGGCGGATTTCGAAGTCGAAATCTTGAAGTAGAAGACACCATCTTTGTAGCCGATGGTTTTTAGGCGACCCATGGTTAAGGACCAATAATGGCGAACTGTCCGTGAGGACCACAAAGTGACTACCCAAGAGGAACTTAGATAATCTCAATATACAAAACAGTAAGCTTAAAGCCTCCAATTCCACTGTGGCATAACGTGTCTCCGCCTTCTTTAGTTTGCGGCTCACGTAGAGAATCGGGTGTCTCACTCCATCCATTTCCTGCATTAAACATCCTCCTATTGCGATAGCGCTCGCATCTGTGGTCAAAATAAAGGGTAAATTTATGTTGAGTAATCGTAAGACTGGTGGATTAGAAAAAATATGTTTCAATCTACACATTGCATTATCTAAGCTGGTACTTTTACAAATTTTTGATGGATGATTTTTAGTTAACATATCAGAAAAGACTGAGGTGAGTTCTGCCTAATGTGGAATGAATTTGGAATAATAGTTAATAAGACCTAGTAGACTTCTAATTTGTTTCTTTGTGGTAGGCACTTCTAGATTAAGAATCTTGGAAACAATTTCATCATCAGTCAACAATTTACCTTCAGAAATTCTGTGACCAAGGAAGTCTATTTGTCTATAGCCTAATTCAACCTTGGAAGGTTTGATAGTGAGTCCAAAAAGAGAGATTTGGTTGAAGACTTGTTTGAGAGTAAGTAAGTGAGAAGTCATATCAGAAGAATGGACGCATATATCATCAATATAGGCTACTACATCTTTAATTCCGTGTAATAACAATCTTGTTAGTCTAACAAATGTGGCCGGTGCGTTCTTCAGGCCAAAAGGAAGATATAGCCATTCATACAAACTGAGGGGTGTTGCGAATGCTGTTATATGTCTACAAGAAGGGTGTAGTGGAACTTGCCAATATCCTTTTGCTAAGTCGGTCTTGGAAAATAAGGATGATTGAGCCATATTTAAAATAAGATCTTCACAGCTGTTCATTGGCTCTGCATCCGTTGTTGTTCTTGTATTTAATACTCTATAGTCGATGCACAAGCGGATTGTCTGGTCCTTCTTTTTCACCAGAACAATCGGTGAAGAATATTGAGACATCGATTTTTGAATAATTCCATTCTTCTCTAACTCTAAAATTTCTTTATCTAAATTAGATCTGTAATGGAGAGGAATAGAATATGGTCTACATTTGACTGGTCTCAGATCTGTCAGCACAATTGAATGTGTTATTTTATCAGTGCGTCCAGGTTTGTTAGAAAAGATAGATTTATACTCGTCAAGGATAGTCAAAATGTCTTGTCGCTGTTGTTGTGTCAAAGTGTCAGAGATATGTATGTCATTTATACTTCCGTCGTCAGTCATGATTGGTACAGGGATTTCAGTGTTGTCCACGTCTGTCTGATTTATCACAGATGCTACTGTTTGTAAATTGTCTTCAATGTCATTGTCATCGTCGTCGAGATCAATCGTTGTCAATATGTCGTCAAATTTGTCGTCGTTGTAGATATCACAGATTGCCGGTAATGTCCATCTGTCTTCGTCGTTCTCGTCATCGTAAGAGTGTGTCGTTAAAGATGCTTCATTTGTCGAGGTGTCATTCCGTTGGGAAATTGTCGTTTCGTCTCTGTCACCAGTTTGTTGCGTCTGTTCACTTGTCTCAATGTCCTGTCTAGCATAGTATGGTTTCAACATATTTACATGGAATATTTTCAACTTTCCATTTAAAGAGATTTCGTAATCAACTTCCGAAATTCTTCTAATAATCTTAAAAGGTCCCTGCCAAGAGGTTGATAGTAAATCTCTTTTGTCAGGTAACAGTAGTAAAATATCCTGACCTGGATTTAGTACAATTGTTTTTGCACCTCTGTTGGCGTACTGCCTGTATTTAAAACCTTTCTCCTGTAGTGATGTTCTGGCCAATATACAGGAACGTATGATTTTGTCTCTGGTGTCAGTGACCAAATCATAGGTAGAAATGGGTAGTTGGATATCTACAGGTTGTGATATGATCTCTTTATAAATGGTGAGAGGTCCTCTTGGGTTCGCTCCATACATCAATTCGAAGGGAGAGAACCCTGTACTTGATTGCAGGACTTCTCTATATGCGAACAGCACCGTTGGGAGAAGTATGTCCCAATCGGCTGGATTTTCAGCTGTCACTTTAGATAGCATATGTTTCAGGTCCCCATTTAGTTTCTCGCAGATACCATTTGCGGCCGGTCGATAGGGACTGGTGAAACATTGCTTGATGCCTAGTAACTTAGTTACTGATTGGGTGGCATTCGATATGAACTGGGTTCCTCTATCAGAAATTATTTTCTCCGGGAAGCCAAAACGGGAGAAAATATTTAATAATATGTCCGTCACATCCTTAGAGGAGATAGATCTTAATGGAAGCATTTCGGGCCATCTCGTACATACATCCACAAGAGTAAAAATATATCTATTCCCTTTGTTTGAAATGTGGTTCAACGGACCTACTAGGTCAACTGCCACGATTTGAAAAGGCCTCGAGGCAGTTGTCGTTGATTGGACTTCTGCTGTAGGGTTTTTTCCCCTTTTCACCAGTTTCTGACATATATCACAAGATCTACAAAAGGTTTTTATATCTTGGCAAAACTTTGGCCAATAAAACTGGGTCAGGACCCTAGCCCTGGTCTTTTCATACCCCATATGACCTCCAAAAGGGGAGTCATGGGCTATTTTTAGAACTTTGTCTCGATGTGCTTGTGGTAACACTACTTGCTGTATCGTGGTCTGCTTTGTTGTGTAAAATCTAGTTAAGATGTTGTTCTGTACTCTTGTCACTGTTGGAAAAGTTACATGGGTTGCACACGGCACTATTTGCGGCACAATCTGCTCGTAGAGTGAGAAAACATTAGTAACGGTCAAAAAAAATGTCATAGTCATGTCAAAAATAGTTTACAGAATAACAATAATGAGGCACACTGCGAAGGCACTGCTGTGACGCTGCTGAGGGACTCAGATTAATTCTATTTTATCGCTAGATAGCTACTAATTTTTGTAAACTTGTAAAGTTAACAATTTTTTTTGATTTAAACAAATCAATGTGATATGATCAATTAAGTAATTTTACAGGGCAATTAATAGCTCTTTCACAATAGATTTTATGCCAAAACCGGAAAACTAGCCCCCAAAAAGCCTGTCATCGTCTTGCTCTTATCTAGGTAACTGAACTTGGGTTCATACAGGCAACAATAAATCTGTTCGCTATGAGATCGAATATTTATTGTATTTACATATACAGTATGCGTTGGCGCAGTGGGTAAACAGACCCGCTCTATATTACATATCACAGATAGTGAACATCACACACATAGGTATCATACAACAGTCTAGCAAACTATCTAGCCTATGTCTATATATCTATTGATATCTATAGAGTCCCTCAAAGGCAGGCCCTGTTGCCTCTCTCAAGTCCGTCTGTCCTCTGCCGGTCTACACGTGTCCCAATCCGACACGGGTGGTAACTCTGTCCGAGTTCCTCGTGGACCCCGCAATAGGCGGGCCACATCAGTGTCCACGGAACCCTGGACTCACTGACCAGTCCTTCTAGAAGGCTCTAGATTACTCGGGCCTGGAGTGACTCTCTTCTATCCCTTGGGCTGGAGTTGCAGCCCTTTAGTTAATATCTCTAAAGGTGAGGCGGTGACAGACATGCTACTGAATGAATGTTTATATGAAATTATAGAATATTACCACAGTGAGAAATAAGTCAAACAAGCTTTTTTTTTTTTTTTTAAAGATTACTATTAAGAGGTGAATGTAAAATTTCTGAGGTAATTATAATTTAGATACTTTTGATTCTAATTTTTTTTTGGGGGGGGGGGGGGGGGGGGGGGGGGGGGGGCTAGGGTTGATTACACCATGTTATGGTTGTGTGTTGCGTGGCGAATGTAATTTTCATACGCTATTTTACAATTAAAATGAAGAGTTGAAAGTCACGTTTCTGGGGTGATTTTAAGGAAAACAATTTTCATAGTTTTCACATATCCAGTATGAATATAATCTCTTAATAATATTGGGTTGCTTGTGTGGTAAACTCAACAGGTAGTACCCCAGACGCCTTACAGAATGTAACTAACAAGATCGAAACAGCTGTTCAGAAAAGAGTTGAAGCTTCTACAAGTTTAAAGGGTGTCCCTGCTTTACCAAGACTTAAGAGTGATCAGAACAGGTATCTTGTTTTTCATTATCTTAGTTTTACTTCATACCTTATTTTCATCTTTCCCTCCTTCCCTGTCAGCTACACGCAGTTCATTATCTTTTAGTTTTAAATGTGTATCTGTTAATTAGTTACAACACTTATTCTGGTTATTTGACCCCCCACCCCACTCTCTCTCTCTCTCTCTCTCTCTCTCTCTCTCTCTCTCTCTCTCTCTCTCTCTCTCTCTCTCTCTCTCTCTCTCTCTCTCTCTCTCTCTCTCTCTCTCTCTCTCTCTCTCTCTCTCTCTCTCTCTCTCTCTCTCTCTCTCTCTCTCAATGGATGAAAACAATTTATAGTCTTAATTTTACAGGATAGATATCTTTTTAAATCTATACTCAAGGAAGTTGCTAATTTTATGTGTTATACTTTTCACATTAAAAATATTATTTGGAAATTGTGTTTATATCTTTTGTTGTTAAATAACATTTGGTTTTGATCATAAACAAAGCACATTTAGAATTCTATTTTCAGTAACTCGTGTGTTTTTATCATTTATTATTTTGCATGAAACCAATTAAGTGACATGTAAAAGATTTCCTTGAATTGGCATATCTATGACTGGTATATTTTACTCTTATTTAAATAGGTCTGTTAATAGCATAAATGTTCATTCACGTGTTCCAAAATCACACGTAAAGAAGAACATACTGAAATCAACCAAATCTCAATACAACACTAAAATACCAGCATCCAACAAGAAGAGTGTCGGTGTTGGTTTGAGAGAAAGTGCTTCAGTGGGAAGTACCAAATCACATGAAGCCATACTGGCATATCAGGTAAGCCGTATGAGTGTCTGTCTGTCTGTATGTACATATATTATTAGGAGTTCAGAAATGTGTTTGCATGTCCACATTGATGGAAAATAGTTATTTATTAAAATAGGTTCTTTACTGATGCTTTGGATATTTCACTCACACATTATTTACTGTATACATTCGACCTATCAAAGATGGTGAGCTTGTTAAAGCAAATGATGCTAATATATATTTAAAAACTTACTGTCCATGCTAACAGTTATTGAGTACTATATTGTGCCTGGCCCAGTTACAGTTGAAATATAAAAACTTTTAAATTGTCATTCCTCCAGTAAGGTCAGCATGGCCGAATGGATAAGAATGCGTGTTCCTAAACTTCCAGTTTGCTGATGCTAGGGTAAAGTGTTCAACCCCTATACCAAACAGTTTGACTAAAATGTTGTCCTATCGTCCTTGACTTGAGGACATAAATTACAAGTACCTCTGAAGTCGGGGTGGGTTTGTCTGATGATGAGGGACACTGTTAATAGGGAAATCTAATCCACACTCAAAATTCAGTCCAGCGCTGCTAGAAATAGTATGTATGGACTACCCTTGAGTTCAAAGTGAGCAAGCACACACACACACACACAAATTCCTCCAGTAAGTCTTGTATAAAAAAAACAAAAGAATGAACAGTGCGCTGACACAACTTCAATTAGTGGGATTCAGTATATGTTGTATTAGTAAACAAAAATAATTATCCACTTTATGCTAGCATATTGTTATGATAGAATGAATTATTTGTGCATCTAATTGTATATTTATGAATATATTTGTAGCAAGTATGATAAGTTTTATGATAATTTCTAACCATTAATCCCTTAGTGACTTGCCTTGAAGCGTGTTCACTCACAATTCCTGCTGCATGTATGACACAAGTAGTTGTGTAAAAAATAATGCATATCTACTATTTTGCAAGTCCCTGTTTGTCTCTAGCCCTCAATAACTGAAGCTGAATAAACAATTAAATAATTGGCGTAAAGGCATTAATGACACACCATTGGATTTCATTTTGTCCAGCAGTTATTTTTTCTCTCCTAATTTTTGAAACATTAAAGAAATGTTATTAAAATAGCTGTAGATATTTTAAATCTAACAAATAACAAGAGTAATTTCATTGTTTCAAATATATCATTCATCTATCTGGTATACTAAACATTGAAATGTTCACAGTGGGTGATTATTATTACATGACATGTATTTCTAATTTTAAAAATAAAGAGCATTGAAGTATTTAAATTTCTACAACATACAACTTTAATTGCTATTCACAGAATCAAGGGAACAGTGTTGCTTCCTCCATCACTCCCAAATCTTCGAAGCGCAATGTCATGGACATCCTGGCTGACACTGTGAGTCTTCTACAGAACAGTAACTGTTTACTAGCATTTATTTCATGTTACATCATTATCGTATCCCTTGTTAAATGGCATATGCAATCCTGTATCTCCACAGATATCAGTCCTTGGTGTTCTGTTGATTGTATTCCTTCATACAACCGTCATAGGCCATTCAACATAATTTCTCATGGTCTTGTCTCTTCTGCCAACTATTTCCAGTTGCCACGATGTTTTCCATTACCTCTCTTCTCAGTACGAGACCAAGAACATTGCCTCTTTCTCATGGCTGTATTTCATTTGCTACTTTCATTAGTCTCTAGCATTAACATAAGCACCTAGAACTCTGACAATTTCTTATCATTGTAATTGGCTAGTCATTTCTTGACTTCTAACTGCATCTTTTGTGTTTTGTGATTTCAGATTGTTGATTCTGTTTTGAATTCAAGCGACTCTACGTTTTTATCAGATGTCAGTGTTGACACATTGCTGGAGTTTGGTGAATTTGGTGAGTATGTTACTTGCTTATTTAACAGACCATTTTTTTCTTTCTGTTTCACATTCTTGTCTCTCTTTTTTGCCGCAGATACTTTCGCCTCCTAATGAATCAGTCAGGTGCCGTCTCCACAATGAAAGTTGGGTGCAATGGATCTCTAACACTGTCTGTCTCTCGCCCTGACTGTACATTCTGTCAGATTAATGTTTGTCCATCTCTTGATGTTATCTTCCCACTTGTATCGTTGTCTGCCTCTTGCTCGTTTGCCCTCAACCTTACCCTCCAGTATGGTTTTTATAAGAGTATTAGTATTTTAATGTATGTTTATAACTAGGTACTTTAGGAACATTTTCTAAATTGCTTTTTTAATTATGTAACTGCATAGTTGGATACCTCTTGAAAATACAAATCCAACGGTACCTTATTCAAGTCTGTACGTGAATTGTAAGCTGAGATATTAATTTTTGTATGTCAGTTTATATTTAACATTGGCATATTGGTAACCCACTCTGGAACAAACAAGAATACGCTAAGATAAATAAAGAAATAAAAGATAAATGTGGGAAGGCTAAAGAAAGTTGGTTAAACGAGCAATGCAAAAAAATTGAATTAAATTCCATTAAAGATACAAAAAATATGCACAGACAAATCAGTGAGCTTACAGGAAGAAAAATAAGAATAAATACAGGGTGTTTGAAATCAAAAACAGGAAAGATAATATTAGAGGAAGATGCTATAATGAAGAGGTGGAATGAGTATATAAGAGAATTATATGAAGGAGAAAGGGAAGAATTAACAGAAGATAGTAACTTAGAAGGTCCACCTATTCTGAAAGAAGAAGTCGCTGACGCTATGAAACGTATGAAGAAAGGAAAAACAGCTGGGCCAGATGAAATCACAATAGAAGAATTAGAAGTATTGGGAGAATTTGGAGTAGATATATTAACCAAAATGTTGAATGATATTTACAGCAGTGGATATTTACCCAGTGATATGCTGAAATCTGTATTTATAGCTATACCAAAAAGACCAGGAGCAATTGATTGTGAAGATTTTCGTACAATTAACCTTATAAACCATATCACTAAGCTTCTACTCAGAATCATAATGAGAAGAACCAAAAAGAAAATAAAAATGGAAATTAGTGAAGAACAGTATGGATTTGTGGAAGGAAAGGGCACAAACAATGCAATTTATACATTACGGACACTAATAGAAAGGTCAATAAAGAAACAGAGAGACATATATTTGTGCTTCATAGATTATACTAAGGCATTTGATAAAGTAAAACATGATGAACTGATTAAAATGTTGGAAGATATCAACACTGATGGAAAAGATTTAAGAATAATAAAGAATATTTACTGGAACCAAGTAGCAGCAATTAAAATGGGAAATAAAGAGGGTAATTACGAACAGATAAAGCTAGGAGTACGACAAGGGTGTGTCTTGTCACCAGATCTTTTCTCCCTGTATAGCGAAGTAATAATGAGAGAGATCAAAGAGATGCCAGGAATACTAGTTGGAGGTTATAATATAAATAATATACGCTATGCAGATGACACAGTATTGGTGGCGGATAATTCAACAGACCTACAACAATTATTAGACGTTGTAGTAACAGAGAGTGCAAGGAAAGGACTCTCCTTGAATATCAAGAAAACAGTAACAATGGTAATATCAAAGAAAATGGTGACACCAAAATGTGACATAGAAATAGAAGGGAAAATCCTTAACCAAGTGGATAATTTTAGATACCTAGGGGCATTTATAACATCAGATGGAAGATGTACAACAGAGATTAGGAGCAGAATAGGGCAGGCAAAAGCCGCATTTCAGAAAATGAAGAGTATCTTATGCAATAAGTCACTATCACTGAATGTAAGAAAGAGAGTGCTGAAATGCTATGTAGAACCAGTTTTGCTGTATGGCAGTGAATCTTGGAATGTAAATGAACAAATTAAGAAGAAATTAGAAGCAACAGAGATGTGGTTCCTGAGACGAATGTTGCGAATTCCTTGGACTGCCAGAGTAACTAACGACGACTGCCTGAAACAGGCTAACGAAACTAGAACATTATATACAACAATAAGACAGAGACAAACAGCTTTCCTCGGTCATGTGATGAGAAGAGAGGCATTGGAGAACATCGTAACAACTGGAAAGATCGAGGGGAAGAGAGGCAGAGGTAGACCAAGAGAAGTGATGCTGGATGGATTGAGACGGTGGCATGGAGGAATATCAGCAGCAGAGTTGATCCAGAAAACCAAAGACCGAGATCTATGGAGAGCCATGAACGCCTACGCCAGCCGGCACGGCACTTGATGATGATGACTCTGGAAAGTGTGACCACAAAACACGTAAACTAAGGGCAGATAACTGCTCTTGGTTGTTTGTTTTTTTTTCGCTAAGGGGGATAACTCAGGTTTTTATTTTGAACGCAAAATTCAAATGAAAACCTCAAACTCCCTCTTCCTCCACTCCTAAATACTAGAATGGGTGGTGAATGCAAACGTGCATCATTATAATCTCGTCGCTCTGAATAATCCATAAGAATATTAAATGATCATCGCTGTATTATGACACGGAAAACCGCTATATTCCTGCCATAAAATATTTGAAAATTTCACTGTACGCGTAAGAATGGATGCTCAATTTAATTATTTATACTAAATCAAGCGGCAACGTCTATATAACGAGTACTATATATATCCTTAATACCGGGGAACTTCTTCTTCTTCTTCGTTCATCCGGAGTTTTTTTTCGGACGTGATTGCGTTGTGCCTGTTTACAGCAGAGCTGCGTTCTTGCGCCGTTAGGCCGACACATCCGACTTCTGCGGGCATTTGTTGACCGGGTTAACCTTCCCGGATACCGGGGAACAATAACAAGAAAACGTAAATCTCCGTTTGAAACATCACCGGCAACTTTCGGTAACTGAAAATGTAGTACCTAGTTTATAACATACATAGACAACATATGTAAAGAAACCAGCCAAACAGAGACCGCAAGAACACCGCATGACAAGAATACAGAAGAAGAACCATTTGCAAATCTAACCATTAGAGAACTTCTGTTTGCGGAAGACCAAGCACTAATAGCAAAATCAAAAGCTGAATTACAAGACCACATGAATAGTCTAAACGAAATGTGTAGGGAACATAACATGAAAATTAGCACAAGTAAAACAGAGGTATTGACTATAACTAAAGAATAAAAAGGCAACAACGATTCACCTAAACGAACATCCCTTGAAACAAGTAAAGAGTTTCAAGTACCTAGGAAGTATAATATCATCAAATGGCAAATCAGAAGACGAGATCGAAAATAGATGCAATAAGACAAACCAACTCATTGGACGGCACCAATACTAAAGAACAAACATGTATCAATAACTACTAAGAAAGCACTTTACAACACAATCTTCCTACCAACTCTATGTTACCAATGCCAAACCTGGACAATGACAGAAAAAGAGAAAAGAAAAATCACAACAGAAATGAGATTCCTGAGAAGAATATTCAATGTATCAAGAAGAGATAAGATCAGAAATGAAGAAATCAGGACTAAAGTGGGGGTTATAGCTGCACTAGATTTTATTAGAAAGCATCAAGTAAAATGGTTTGGCCATGCAAGTAGGTTACCAACTAACAGTATATCACAACAAGCAATTGTACAGACCAGAGGAAGAGGCCGACCACATAAACGATGGACGCAGGGAATAACAGAGTCCATGGGAATATCGATACATGAAGCCCATAAGCTGGCACTCTCCCGCTGTTTATACTTCACCGTGACACTGCAAGGTAGGAGAGGAACATGATGAGATGAGTCTTTTAACGTGGCCAAAATATTTCACTTGCCTTTTTTTTATTTCTTTCATCAACTCTCTTTTCAGTTTTTCTAGAACCTCTGTATTTTATTGGTTTTGTTTCCATGACTTACAACATTTTTGTCTGTGTTCCCACATCTCCAGGGCCTCTGCGACTTTCTAGTTGCTTGTTCAATGTCCAGGCTTCCGCGCCATACAGTAGTGTTGAATATACGTAACATTTGACAATCCTATTTTTAATGCGTTGTTAATCTCTCTAGATGTTAATACTGATTTCATGCTGTTGAAAGCATTTTTGGGCCATTCCTATTCTGTTTTTGATTTCTATTTCACTTCTGCCATCATCTGTTATTACATGTCCAAGATAGGAGAAACTTGTTACTTGTTCTAATATCTCCCCGTTTACTGTGATATTCATTGATGGCCTTTCGTTTCCACTGCTAATTATCATAGTTTTTGTTTTTTGGATGTTAATATCTAAACCACATTCTGCACTATGCTATTTACTTATTTTGCGAGGTTTTGTAACTGTTGCTCGCTTTCTGCTAGTAGCACGGTATCGTCGGCATACCTAAGATTGTTTATGATTCTTCCATTGATGTTAAGTCCAGGCAGTTCGACTTGTTTAAATATTCTTTCTGTGTATAGGTTGAATAGGCTTGAGGACAACACCCATCGTCTCCTAATATTGTTGCTTAAATATTGGGGAGTAGCATATCTGTGAGCGTTTATGCATTGTGTGCTCGCATGTATGTGAAGACTCACTGTATAATATGATCTGTAAACATATTTTACCTTTTTACGCACATGTTATCGGGGTCCATAAGAGAAGCAAAGAATAGTAATACTGGAACTACCTAAAATAAGAGACAAGTAAGAAGGGTTGACTTTATATGCAGTCTGATCTGGCTGATTCCTGTATTTCTGATATGACAAACAACCTCTTTGTGGAGGCATCACTGGTAGGTACATTACCTTTTAGTATCTGCCAAATGAGACCGGAACATTTGTTCTCAGTTCTGAGATATTAATTCTGTTAAAATATATCATATAACATTCTGTTAAAATATAACCGGTAACATGCAGTTTGGACTGGATCATAGGCAACATTTTATGCTTGCAGCAGTATTCACTCGTAAGTTCATTAATGTGTTGTTGTGTGGTTGTTCTGATAATCCATAGCAAATACTTTCATATGGTAATTGCTAGAAAGTTTCTCTCTTGTAATGTGTCGTATATATTGCGCTTGTCGTCTAAACAAACACGTAGCAGATCAACAGGAACCAAATATTAACGTCAATGACAATGATGTCAGCAACAATGGCATTCCACGTCAAATCAAAGTTTATTAATGGTAATTGGTCGCAAAGACTACTAAATGACCGCTCCCATGTTGCTGGGAAGGTCGGTCAAAATATAACAAACAAATATTGATAAATACACAATGTCAGCTGCCAATTCCGATTCCATCTTATTTCCTAATTAAATTGCGTGTGGTCCATCGTTGGGTACTTACATTACGTTCTTCGTTCTATCATCCGACTTACACTGATCTATGTCTGTACTGATGCTATGACCTCTACGTGTTGATTGATCGGCAAGTTGTGATACAATCCATTCTCCTAATTTCTTCTGCGCCATACGTTCACCCCCGAACGTTCCTCGCAATCCAGACTGTGGCCTTGTTTCCTGATGTTGCGGTAATATCATATATTCATCATATCATATAATATCATATATATATATATATATATATATATATATATATATGGTAATATCATATATTGTTGTTGATACTTCGGTGTTGTGATCAAGTCCGCCCGTCTCCATGATGTTTTCAAAACTTGACTAACTATGGTGACGTAGTCCACCGTGACGTCATGTAGCAACTTGTGTATTCATGTGCTACTCAGTTAACTCTCTTTGTTCTGTCTGCCACAATTTTTGTATCTAATTCTAAATCATTGACTCTTGCCTCCGATGCTACATGGCAGTAATGAATGGCTACAGATTTTACATGTAATTTGCTATATGGACAAGGGGCAGCCTCTGTTTTCTACAGCGTGGAGCAAAGTGAAATATCTTTTTTATGACTCAGTGTGTCAGAGTAAGCCACCAGGATGATGGCAGTTTGTGTACTTGCTTGTCCAATACAGTGGTTCCAGATGAATCCTCAGAAATGGCCAGATTTGCTACCTCTGCCTATATTACTCCAAATCCAATCTTATAAAATGGGTGCTTGATAATATTCAGTTTTCTGGAAATTGTATAGTAAAGTGAAAGAAAGAAATGGTTTTCCACATTGTGGCTTCGCCTGGTATACGTGAACATCCAGCAGTTCACACCCCTATGGGTTTAGTTGATTACCCCTTACCTTGTAAAAATTGCCCAGTAAATCACAAAACAGCCAAACAATGCTGAGGTTGATTGACCGTCCTGTGAAGGACATGCAACTAACTTTTAACCATGTCAGAGATATTTTGCTTTGGTTTTAAATCAATTATAGTAGCCCCAGAAACTAACCTTATCATTGGTTGAACTATGCAGACTCTCCAATTGGATATACAATCTTTTGTTTTAAATGTTTGTCCAAATACATTTTCATTTAGCTTTCCTCAAATGTAATCATTTATAAGTTGTTTTCATTAGTTTTTTTTACTTTTTGCTGTACTCTTTAGGTGCTGAGGCTTTTCAAACCAAAAACTTGATTGGGAGAAGTCCTATGAAGGGCAACACATCATTTCAAGGTGTGGAACATCTGCAAGCATCTCCAGGTATTTCAGTCTTTACTTTCAGGTTTACTGTGTTAACTTTGATGTTTTCTTGCTAGTTATAGTACTGACAACATGGCCTTACCAGCAAACCCATGGGTGTTTGATCTCCTTGTGGAGGATGTGTTTTTAATGTGCTATTTAGACACATCTGCACTCTCCAGTCATGTCACCCTGTTTCTTGACCATGTTTAATGACAAATTCTAGCATCATTAGACTTCAGTTAACATCATCTGTTGTACCATGAACCTTTTACTGTCTTTATGATGACACATCACCTGAATTTATTGTTGATTAATTGTGTATTTGTTAACTCTGTAATGTTCACCATGTTGTTAAGTTGTATAACCCATTATATCGAACGATATCTGCTAGTTGGGTGCAGTCACTTCTGCCTTGTGGTTCTCATTGATGTCTAATTCTAAATTGTTATAACTCTATCATTTCATTTGTTTCTTTCACAATTAATGGGCTATGTGGTTCTTGTATGCACATATTAGGAATCTTGCTGGCACTACAGAGTTTGTGCTGGGATGTCCTGTGATATCCACGAGAGCAGATCTAAGCACTTAGGGATTTATTTGCATTCACTTATGAGGGTCCTTCAAATTGTAACCAACATGTGATGCGAATGTTTTAAGACTATAAATTCTGTATTCAATGCCGAATGTACCGGTTAGACTGTATACAAGAGACAGCATTGCAGATATAGACAGTAAATTTCGAGCAAATGAAAGGACGATTACCAATTAGACATCAAGGAGACAAATGAAAATCATAAATTGATTATAGAAATTAGACGTAGACAGTCAGATTTTTTGGACATGTTATGAGAAGAGATGGATTGGAGAACTTAGTGACAACTGGCAAGATCGAAGGGGAAAGACCGAGAAGTAAATACCTGGATGGCTTGGCCACATGGCATGGTCAAGACAGGAACACTGAGCTGATCCACGACTCTGGTGATCGAGTGAAATGGCGAGTCATGACCGCCCACGCTTTCTGGCATGGTACATGATTGATTGATTGATTGATCAGTTTTGTGCCATGATTTTTGTTTTAGCTGCATTCATGTCATGTTTAATAGTCAGATATTAGAAATAACAGTTTTATTGGTTCTTATTATCGGAAGATTTTATTTTTTTAACTTGTCCCTTTTTATTTCTTTCCTCCAGCTTGCCAGAATAAGATTGATGGCTGTAACAATGAAGATTTTAATCTGTCCTCCATTCACGAGTCTGTTGATAGTTTGGGGAGTAAAATTAGAGACAGTAGCTGTGATTCATATAGTGACACACACGACTGGTCGAACAATGCAAGTAAACATGGCATTAGTCCGCCCCATATAGGGCACTTTCCTAGAAGTGGCATGCAGAAGATGACCAGCATTGCTGAATCTAGGCCTGTCCTGTCTACCACTGGAGACGCCCTGAAATCTGTTTCTGAAGCAGAAAATAATGGTAGTGTGCAATTATTGGATTGTGTTGCCTCTTGCTCAGATAGAACACCAAAAAAGACCAGATTAGATGAATGGGATAAATGTGCCAATTCAATGTTTCTCAGCCATGATCAGAGTGTTCTAAATTGTCTGGGTGAAATAGATAAACCATCAGCAACACATATTGACAATGATGAGTTTGAAGTTCCCCAGATGTCCTACAGGGTGAGCTCATTTGTCAACGAAGACAGAATGGCCAATGAAAACTCTACGACTTCAATGCAGGAAGCTGATATTGCAGACATTCACTTGCAGTTCCCTAAAACATCAAAACATAATATTCAACATTCACCTTTACCAAAGGTGCATCCAGACTATCAGAATTATAGAAAGGCAACTGATAATCTAGCTGAAGTTAAAAGTCTGCATGTCAGTAACAGAAGATTGGATACTGAAGATATGTCTGATCGCCAGCCTGGCGATGGACAGGATAACTGGTGCCAGACTGCCCAGCAACTGCCCATAGTCATTAGTGGAAGGGACAGTGATGCTGAGACTGAAGAAGAGTCTGTTGAAAGCAGAAGAGATAGTGGCTTAGAAACTGAGGATTCTGTGGATGTTAGTGTACTACACAGGCTAGCACCAATCAGCATCGAGCTTGAATCTCTTTCAGCATTAGATATTTTGTCTGCTACCCAATGTAATATATTAGACAATTCTCACGATGAGCAGATTCTTTCTTCTGATTATCATAATGTTCAAATGAAAGACAGCAAAAATTCATTGATTGCTAAGATGAGACTACAGTCAGATACAAAACCACAGCGTGTTTTAGATTCTGGTGGGACCGATTCAGTGTTTAATAACTCACATAATGGGCAGAGAATTCAACAGATTTCAAGTGGCTCTTCATTTCAGGACTATTTACAATTAGAGGGTCTTGATACCAAAATTCCACCATCGTTAATCACTCTTGATAGTGAAGAAGAAGATGGTGTTTCAGGAGAAGCACTCAATGATTCTTTTATTCCTTTCAAACAAGGAATATGTTTGGACAGTAGGTCACCGTTTAAACAGAGCTTGATACCATCAAAAGCTAATATTGTGTCATCAACAAAGGATGATCAGAGACATGGCAAAGCTGACCCTACTTCAACAGTTTCATCATCAGACAGTATCCAGACCACACTGGCCCAGCTGCAACAGAAATGGCTAGATGTTTTAGGTGGTTCTTTTGATGGCAGTGAAGTTGAGGAGCAACCTGAGACTAATTCAAGCAAGAGTGAAACAACTGTCGCACATGGAATAAGTCCAGGTACTGGAAACTGATATATTTGGGCTTAAGTTAGCTCATTTATTTGTATATTTTAATGTTCATTATGTGTTTAAGTTTTCAGTATCCATTTGCAGAGAAGAATAATGGTGCTGTCATTTGCACATTACATTTAAAAAAAAATATGATTCCTTGTTCTCAGAATATAAAAGTGCAGGAATGATTCAAGAAGTAAAAATTCAAGTTTTTACAATATTCCAAATTAGAGGGATATAAAATTGACTAATGACATTGTTTAAAATCCAAAGAAAGTAAAATCATCTTGTTTTTGCTATACCAAATGGACACAAATGCATGCTCTCACACACATGAATTAACTAATTTCATAAAATGTCTGTAATTGTTCAACAATTTTTGCAAATATTCTACTGGGGAGAAATGAAATTCAATGGTGCCTCGTTCAACTCTCTACATCATTGATAAGTGGAGATATTGTTACTGTTTTGTGAATTAAATTGCTGTGGTACATTTTTACAAAGTGATAGTAGTAGTAGGAAAACAATTATGTTGTAAAGGTCTGGCAAAATAAAATCCATCTGTGCCTTGTTCAAATCTGCTGCAGTTCTTAAATGAGATACTAACTTATTGTGGGTAAAATATCAGTAATGGAGGTAGAACAGTGGTTCTCAACTGGTGGGGAATCTTCCCCCCCCCCCCCCCAGGGAATTTTAGGGTTTTCTGGGGGGGGGGGGGTTAAGATTATTTTAAGATCGCATGAATACATGAACCAGTTACTTCATATTGTTTTTCCCTCTAAATTTGACAGTTCTGTACTTCTCGCCCTAATGAAATTCGTTTTATAACGTAAGTAGACCCGCAAATCACGTTTTATGTAAATGTCTAGACTTGTTCTAGTATAAGGTATTAAATTTAGCTACGATGTTTATGTAAACTATGTAGGGGCAGGGAGGATTTATAGGAAGGAAATTCGAGGGGGGAGGGGGGGATGACGCTCTGAACATATGGCAAAGAGGGGCATGGGCCAAAAAAGGTTGAGAACCACTGAGGTAGAGCAATGAAACAAATGGGCAGTTCAGAAATCTTATTCCACAAGACACCTAGCAGTGTTACCAGTCAAGAGACCAGGCTGAAACAACATGACTTTAGTGAAAGACAAAATGGCCCTAAAGAGGCTACACTTGTTAAATCTAAAGTTAAAAAACATTGGATCTGACAAAAATGCTGTTCAATTATGTCCAGTGTAATAAATAATTGAACTACTGAATCAAAGTATACTGATGAAAACTTATTCTAAAGTCCACCTTCATAATTTCCTGCTGTATATTTTGCTTCTTAACCTCATTAAACTATCACCGGAGGTCAGCGTGACCAAAAGGTCCCAGGTGGTCCAGTGGCTAGGATTCCACGCTCTCACCGTCGCGGCCGGGGTTCAATTCCCCGCTTGGGAAAATTTCTGTGGTGAAGTGGTCAAGCCGTCTGACTCAGGCTCCGAAGGTTGTGGGCTCGATTTCGGGCTGAGTCCTTCGGTTCACGAATGCATTTTTTTTTTCTGAGACTCCTGTGGGTCATCGCTGGAGCTACAGAGTTCATGCTTTGTGCGAAACTTTTGGCAGTTCGCTGCGGAAAGAGATTGAGTCATATGGTATAAACACCCGGTGCAATGAATTCGACCCTGTCGACTTTTAAGTGACTTTTTTTTAATGACCGAATGGATAAGAAGGATATACACAAACAAACTTGCAAATCATGTGACAAGAGAACCTATAATCAAATAGATCACATTTTAATTAATAACAGAAATGCATCAAACATACAGCAAGTTAGAAGTTATAGAGGAGCTGAGTGCCACAGTGACCACTTCCTCGTTGGAGCAAAATTTAAAATAAAACTTAAGAGAGCTTTCTATACTAAATTACAAAGATTACACCCAACATATAACAGAGAAAAACTACAAGAAATTACAGTCAAAGAGAAATTTACAGATGAAATAAAATGTAAACTTGAAACTCTGCAAAACCCTTTGGAGGAAAGCGTTGACCAAACTTGGTTGAACATCAAGAATACAATTCAATCTACCGCAGAAGAATGTCTCGGTGTGTTAACCACGCATAGAAAGAACAGATGGTTCAATCAAAAATGTGAAGAAGCAGTCATTAGGAAAAAGAATGCTAGACATTTATGGTTAAATGACATCAACAACATCCAAAAGGAAGAGCATTATAGAAATGAATGTAAAGTGGCTACAAAATAGTCCGACAGCAGAAGCGAGAATATTTGAGTAATATAATCAAAGATATGGAAACTAATCACCAGAAAAATGAATCCAGAAAATTTTTTAAAGAACTAAAATCAATGAAACGAGGGCACCAACAAAACACATATGGTTTAAAAGACAATAATGGGAATATGATAAATACCAATGAGGAAATGTGCAACACATGGAAAGAATATTTTGTTGAATTACTAAATTGTGAAGCTCCAAGTAACATTTTCCCACAGGAAGAGGTTCTAACATGCGAACCACAAATTGAAGAACCTACATTTGAAGAAATCCTATATGTAATCACACGACTTAAAAACAATAAGGCAACTGAGACTGATGGAATTGCTGCTGAATTTATAAAGGCAGGTGGCCATGCATTACATCTAAAGCTATACAAACTAATAATAAAAATCTGGAGGACAGAAGAATTACCCCATGACTGGAAAGAGTCATTATTGATACCTATCTTTAAGAAAGGAGACAAGTTCCAATGTGGAAATTATAGAGGAATATCACTACTGTCCACAAGCTATAAGATACTATCCGCAGTATTACTAAATAGACTAAAACCATATTCAGAAGACATATTAGGTGACTACCAGGCGGGTTTTAGACAACAGATCAACAATAGATCAGATATTTATCTTACGACAAATAGCCGAGAAAAACTGGGAATATAAAAGAGATCTCCATAACATTTTTGTGGATTTTAAAAAGGCTTATGATAGTGTCCATAGGAATAGTCTATGGAATGCTATGCAGGAATTTGGAATACCAAGGAAGTTAATCAACATGACCAGACTATGCATGGCAGATACTTATAATATAGTAACATATAAAGGCAGGAAATCAGACCCCTTCCAAATAACATCTGGCTTGAAACAGGGTGATGCACTATCGCCGCTACTCTTCAATCTGGCTCTAGAGAAAGTTGTAAGGAAGGTAAAGGAGGAATGTGATATTGGAGGAACATCCAAGCTGCTTGGTTATGCAGATGATATAGATATTATAGGGCAAAGTGAACAAAAGACATTGGAAATATTGACTCACTTAAAGGAAAAAGCCCAACAGATGGGGCTGGTTATCAACCAAGATAAGACAGAATATATGGTAATTTCAAGAGATGGAATGGCTAAAAACTCTGGCCACATACAAATAGATAATATGACCATTAAAAGAACGGAAACATATAAATACCTGGGTACAATCTTCAACTGCTCCAACATCATAAGGGAAGAAATACAAACTAGAATCAACTCTGGAAATAAGATATACTATGCACTACAACATCTACTAAAATCAAAGGCGCTATCTCGTAACACCAAAATCACAATATACAAAATACTGATCAGACCTGTATGGCTCTGAAACCTGGAGTACAACGAAAGGAGACGAAGCCTTGTTACAAACCTTTGAGAACAAAATTTTAAGACTCATCTTTGGACCCATTAGGAATACACAAAGTGGAGAGTGGAAAAGAAGAAGTAACAAAGACATTTATGATCTGTTTAAGTCCCCGCTAATCACTGGTATCATGAAGGCTAATAGACTACAATGGCTGGGGCATATAGAAAGAATGAAAGATAATAGGGAAACAAAACTCGCTTACACTCAGGAAATAAATGACCGTAGACCCCGAGGTAGACCAAGAAGGCGGTGGAGAGATAATACATATACAGACTTACAAGCACTTGGAATCAATGACTGGCAAGAGAAGGTCCACCAGAGACGAATGGAGATGGATTGTATCTGCAGCAAAGAATCTCAATGGCTCGGAACGCTGAAGAAGCAGAAGAAGAATGGATAAGAGCCCTCGCTCTTAAACAACCTGTGACTGATGTTGAGGTGGCTGGTTCAACCCCTACAACGGTCAGTTGGACTAAAATGTTGACTTCTTATGCATGACTTGGGGACATAAATTACAAGTACTTCTGAAGTCGGAGTAGGTTCCCCTGGTGGTGAGGGGCACTGGTAATAGGGAAAGTTAATCCATATGCAAAAATCAGTCCAGTGCACTAGATGCAGTAGCATGTGTAAGTACTGCACTTGAGTTCAAAGTGAGCAAGCAATTACACAAAATGTTAACTATCATTTTGCTGACTTGATCAGCATTTCAGGAACGAATGAACGAACAAACTTTATTTTCAAAGGGTAACAAATTGGGCACGCAGGCCCGTCTTACATTCAGCCCTTCCAATCACTCATCTTTCGTTCGTCAATAATGCATAGTGCAGGAGAGTTATATAGCAATAGACAGGGAGTTGTTGCACATTATATAATATAATTATGAATAAATTACTCATTATTTTGATCCAGTGAAACTTGTTAGTTTCTTTAGGCAATTTCAAATGTTGACTTCTTACTGAATTGTAAATTTATTTGGTACATTGTTTTCTCCCTCAGATGATAATGGTGATGATATTCTAAGCACAGACTTGCTTAATACAGATTTACTGGGTAAGTAACTAAATCTTGATCACATAAAGTAACTAGTGTTGTGTTACAACATTGGTCTGGTGGCTCTTTGTTGTAGCAACACCCTTCGCGATAGTTTCTACTGTGACAGGATCACTTTATTTGCCAGTGTTTTCACCGGAAGTCTTAAAACTGCCAATTTAGTTTACAAGTTAGGAAGAGGTGACAGGTGCTGGGAGGTTATCTTGCATTAATATGAAACGTAAGCTCGAATAGGAAAATAGTCCAGAGGTGCCGACAACTGTCCAGCAATGAAGTAATGGAACTTGAATAAAAATGACTCACAAGAAGGCTGGCACATAACTTGATGCGGCTAAGTTTATTAGCCGATAATCTTGAGCAATCAGGTAGTTAATACATTTCAATCAAAATATCGATCGTGACTGTAAACTGCCAGACGGGCCGATCGTGATAAAACATCAGTGATAAGTATTCAACTGGTTGATCACACTACTAAGAACTATCGCATCTTTAGTATTGCAGTCCTTCATTTCTTCTGTCCATCCAAGGTTGCCAAAAACATTCTTCTGGTGTGGCATGCTCAATTTCATTTCTAGATTCGGCATCTGTCCCACATCGTTATCCTGATATCTAAACTGCCATGATTCAGATTTCTCCTTTACTAAATCTCGGCCATTAATAAAATTGTCCTGCAAGAAAATATCTCAATGTATCAGAGGTGACTTGAACATACTGCTTCTCCAGTTACGCTCTCTGATCTCAATGTCATCTCTATTGACAAACAAAACTGACGTGATCTCCGTTATACGTCAGATGTTTAGTTATGTCTATGTTTTGGTTCGGGAGTTTTGCTCACTCTTATTATTGCGTCATAAGCTCCGCTACGACTTGGCAACAGGTTTGAAGTGTTCTCTCTTTAACTGTCATTTACTGCCAATATAGTACCTTACAGTGTATGGCAGGGGGGTCTTTGAGCCTGAGGAATTAATGCCGCCTGGCAAGTACAGTCGCCACAAACTGCATGTTAGGATTTTCTTTTTGCCCCCGACAGAAAAACATCCCACACCTTACCGAGGATTCGAACCCAGGTCTCCTGAAGGAGAATCCGGCGTTCTAGCCAGTCAGCCAGCTGCTCCTCACACTTCTCTCCTAACACAATGATGTAAATAAGTTTACATTTTAGCAGACTACAATAAAAGGTTCTAAAGAGAGTACTATTCAACAAGTTAGTTTCATGTCCTTTACATGATGTCACTGTCAACTCCAACACTCATTCACTGTTTCTGATTTTCTAGGCAATTTTACATTCAGTAGTTTGCCATTGCTTTCTGAATAGCCAACACAAAGCGATCTGCCCCCAAATCTCCCCCGGCTGACCCCGATCCCAGTATGTCGAGGATTGTGAAACTACGTCCAC
>OY992877.1:53265192-53432692 GCA_963921405.1 Cepaea hortensis | reverse complement strand
TTAGTTAGTTAGTTAGTTAGTTAGTTAGTTAGTTAGTTAGTTAGTTAGTTAGTTTAGTTAGTTAGTTAGTTAGTTAGTTAGTTAGTTAGTTAGTTAGTTAGTTCGTTGGTTAGGTTAGGTTAGGTTAGGTTAGGTTAGGTTAGGTTAGGTTAGGTAGGTTAGGTAGGTTAGGTAGGTTAGGTAGGTTAGGTAGGTTAGGTAGGTTAGGTAGGTTAGTTAGTTAGTTAGTTAGTTAGTTAGTTAGTTAGTTAGTTAGTTAGTTAGTTAGTTAGTTAGTTAGTTAGTTAGTTAGTTAGTTAGTTAGTTTAGTTTAGTTAGTTAGTTAGTTAGTTAGTTAGTTAGTTAGTTAGTTAGTTAGTTAGTTAGTTAGTTAGTTAGTTAGTTAGTTAGTTAGTTAGTTAGTTAGTTAGTTAGTTAGTTAGTTAGTTAGTTAGGTTAGGTTAGGTTAGGTTAGGTTAGGTTAGGTAGGTTAGTTAGTTAGTTAGTTAGTTAGTTAGTTAGTTAGTTGGTTAGTTGGTTAGTTAGTTAGTTAGTTAGTTAGTTAGTTAGTTAGTTTAGTTTAGTTAGTTAGTTAGTTAGTTAGTTAGTTAGTTAGTTAGTTAGTTAGTTAGTTAGTTAGTTAGTTAGTTAGTTAGTTAAGTTTAGTTAGTTAGTTAGTTAGTTAGTTAGTTAGTTAGTTAGTTAGTTAGTTAGTTAGTTAGTTAGTTAGTTAGTTAGTTGGTTAGGTTAGGTTAGGTTAGGTTAGGTTAGGTTAGGTTAGGTTAGGTTAGGTTAGGTAGGTTAGTTAGTTAGTTAGTTAGTTAGTTAGTTAGTTAGTTAGTTAGTTAGTTAGTTAGTTAGTTAGTTAGTTAGTTAGTTTAGTTTAGTTAGTTAGTTAGTTAGTTAGTTAGTTAGTTAGTTAGTTAGTTTAGTTAGTTAGTTAGTTAGTTAGTTAGTTAGTTAGTTAGTTAGTTAGTTAGTTAGTTAGTTGGTTAGGTTAGGTTAGGTTAGGTTAGGTTAGGTTAGGTTAGGTAGGTTAGTTAGTTAGTTAGTTAGTTAGTTAGTTAGTTGGTTAGTTGGTTAGTTGGTTAGTTAGTTAGTTAGTTAGTTAGTTAGTTAGTTAGTTAGTTTAGTTTAGTTAGTTAGTTAGTTAGTTAGTTAGTTAGTTAGTTAGTTAGTTAGTTAGTTAGTTAGTTAGTTAGTTAGTTAGTTAGTTAGTTAGTTAGTTAGTTAGTTAGTTAGTTAGTTAGTTAGTTAGTTAGTTAGTTAGTTAGGTTAGGTTAGGTTAGGTTAGGTTAGGTTAGGTTAGGTTAGGTTAGGTTAGGTAGGTTAGGTAGGTTAGGTAGGTTAGGTAGGTTAGGTAGGTTAGGTAGGTTAGGTAGGTTAGGTAGGTTAGTTAGTTAGTTAGTTAGTTAGTTAGTTAGTTAGTTAGTTAGTTAGTTAGTTAGTTAGTTAGTTTAGTTAGTTAGTTAGTTAGTTAGTTAGTTAGTTAGTTAGTTAGTTAGTTAGTTAGTTAGTTAGTTAGTTAGTTGGTTAGGTTAGGTTAGGTTAGGTTAGGTTAGGTTAGGTTAGGTAGGTTAGTTAGTTAGTTAGTTAGTTAGTTAGTTAGTTAGTTAGTTGGTTAGTTGGTTAGTTAGTTAGTTAGTTAGTTAGTTAGTTAGTTAGTTAGTTAGTTAGTTTAGTTTAGTTAGTTAGTTAGTTAGTTAGTTAGTTAGTTAGTTAGTTAGTTAGTTAGTTAGTTAGTTAGTTAGTTAGTTAGTTAGTTAGTTAGTTAGTTAGTTAGTTAGTTAGTTAGTTAGTTAGTTAGTTAGTTTAGTTAGTTAGTTAGTTAGTTAGTTAGTTAGTTAGTTAGTTAGTTAGTTAGTTAGTTAGTTAGTTAGTTAGTTAGTTAGTTAGTTAGTTAGTTAGTTAGTTAGTTAGTTAGTTAGTTAGTTAGTTAGTTAGTTGGTTAGGTTAGGTTAGGTTAGGTTAGGTTAGGTTAGGTAGGTTAGTTAGTTAGTTAGTTAGTTAGTTGGTTAGTTGGTTAGTTGGTTAGTTGGTTAGTTGGTTCGTTGGTTCGTTGGTTAGTTGGTTAGTTGGTTAGTTGGTTAGGTAGGTTAGGTAGGTTAGGTAGGTTAGGTAGGTTAGGTTAGGTTAGTTAGTTAGTTAGTTAGTTAGTTAGTTAGTTAGTTTAGCTTAGTTAGTTAGTTAGTTAGTTAGTTAGTTAGTTAGTTAGTTGGTTAGTTGGTTAGTTGGTTAGTTGGTTAGTTGGTTAGTTGGTTAGGTAGGTTAGGTAGGTTAGGTAGGTTAGGTAGGTTAGGTAGGTTAGTTAGTTAGTTAGTTAGTTAGTTAGTTAGTTAGTTAGTTAGTTAGTTTAGTTAGTTAGTTAGTTAGTTAGTTAGTTAGTTAGTTAGTTAGTTTAGTTAGTTAGTTAGTTAGTTAGTTTAGTTAGTTAGTTAGTTAGTTAGTTAGTTAGTTTAGTTAGTTAGTTAGTTAGTTAGTTAGTTAGTTAGTTAGTTAGTTAGTTAGTTAGTTAGTTAGTTAGTTAGTTTAGTTAGTTAGTTAGTTAGTTAGTTAGTTTAGTTAGTTTAGTTAGTTAGTTAGTTAGTTAGTTAGTTAGTTAGTTAGTTAGTTAGTTAGTTTAGTTTAGTTAGTTAGTTAGTTAGTTAGTTAGTTAGTTAGTTTAGTTAGTTAGTTAGTTAGTTAGTTAGTTAGTTAGTTAGTTAGTTAGTTAGTTTAGTTTAGTTTAGTTAGTTTAGTTTAGTTTAGTTTAGTTTAGTTTAGTTTAGTTAGTTAGTTAGTTAGTTAGTTAGTTAGTTAGTTAGTTAGTTAGTTAGTTAGTTAGTTAGTTAGTTAGTTAGTTAGTTAGTTAGTTAGTTAGTTAGTTTAGTTAGTTAGTTTAGTTAGTTAGTTAGTTTAGTTAGTTAGTTAGTTAGTTAGTTAGTTAGTTAGTTAGTTAGTTAGTTAGTTAGTTAGTTAGTTAGTTAGTTAGTTAGTTAGTTAGTTAGTTAGTTA
Source organism: Cepaea hortensis (assembly GCA_963921405.1). Classification (NCBI taxonomy): domain Eukaryota; kingdom Metazoa; phylum Mollusca; class Gastropoda; order Stylommatophora; family Helicidae; genus Cepaea; species Cepaea hortensis. Next base: position 53,429,719 of record OY992877.1, on the reverse strand, counting down.
GTTTAGTTAGTTAGTTTAGTTAGTTTAGTTAGTTAGTTAGTTAGTTAGTTAGTTAGTTAGTCGACAGATCATCCTCATTGCACTTCAAACCATTCAGTCCATAAGTGCTTAGATCTCCTCCTCAGTAAATCCTGCAGCATGTAGCAACTGACAACACCAGTTCTGTGTTGGTCTATTAATCTTCTTTGGCTTTCCGCATAGTATTCTTATTTGGCCATACCTCTTTTAATTTGCTGTTCTCGCAGTCTGACCATGGTTGTAGATTCACAGTTATCACTTGGTTCTCACAAAAGTCTTACTTCTCATAGAGCATTCAGAATGTCCACCGGGTCCATGGCTCGTCTGCCTTCCACAGTAGCTGTACCTGCGAGCTTGTCAGCCCGCTCATTTCCGCGTACACCCGCGTGCTCTGGCACGAAAATGAAACTAATCTTTGCCAGCCAAGACCACTCCAGAGACAGCAACCACTCTCTTCAGATCCACCCCATCTCTGTCTTCTTGAACATGCTCACTGAGTCACTAAGGAAACATGCCCTAGTGAATGTCTGTGTCTCGAGCCATGTTATTGCTTTACTTACTACAATGACTTCCATAGTGAGGCTACATGTGGTCAAAGCAAAAGCACCAGAATCTTCCTTCACAATTCTCCCTCCGGCCTGAGCCGTAAAGGCCCATGAACTTCTCACTTGTCGAACGAACGACCCATCTGTGTAAATGACAGCATCACCCTCCAAAGAATTCTCGAAGATCAAAGCCTGTACTTCTGCCTCCACTTTAGCCAGATTTCTTGTATGCATTTTCTGTCTAGTTAGTTGGATGCAAACTGAAAACAAAATATGTTGGCATTCGTACCCACTCCTTGCCAGGTTCTAAGTCCTCAAGTGAACACACCTGTTGAAGAATGTCTTCAGCTTGACCCATCCACGATCTTCCTCTTTTTAATCTGCTGCCCTTTACCTTCTTAATTTCACTGTGCAGTGGTTGTGTGATTGCGTTGACTCTGAGGTAGGCACATGCTCTGCAAATTTGTATTCTATCCTCAATGATTGGAAAATCAAGAAGGTAGCGCATTGCCCTGCATGCTGAATCTCTTGTTCATCCAAGAATAATACGCATAGCTTCGTTCTGTATCCTTTCCATCTGCTTACGGCTGATATTCAAGATCACCATCGCATACTCTGAAACAGAAAGGACCAGACCCTCGTAAAGGAGATATAGATATCGTTGCTCACAGTTTGCCGCCACCATCACCCGCATCGCAGCCAAACCTCACTTGACCTTTGTTATCACCCGGTCTATGTGCTCATGATAAGCAAGACTTTGATCAAACCATATCCCTAGGTAGTTTATTGCCTGCGTTCTTTCCACCGTCTCTGAACCCAGATTTACAGTTGGTGTTGGAGTGTTGACAACATGGCTATTCAAAGAGAACCATGTCACTGCTGCCTTCGTTGGGTTGACCATTGCCCCAGATTCCACACACCAAGTGCTTATGCGAGTTAGTTCTGTTTGTAGTTCCACAGCAACCTGATCTCTATCCTTACCCTGACGATACACTAACACATCATCGGCATATGACGATGTCCTCCCCGGTCCTCTGATCTGCTCGCCGGTAATTCTCACAGTGCAGGCATTGAACAGCACCGGAGATAATGGTGATCCCTGTGGCAGGCCCAGATATATTGTTGTTGGTTCTGAGGTCCAACTACCATGTCTAAAAACTACTTTCCGTTGGAAGAGAGCTGCAGCGATCCAACTAAGGAGAAATGCACTTATCTTGAGTTCAAGAAGCTGAAACATTAAGAAATCCAATGGTACTCTATTGTACGCATCTTCATGGTCAATCGCTGCAGCATATGTTTCAATGCCTGAGTGGAAACCTTCATAGACATCATGGACAAAAACTGTTGCATTGGTCCAGGTTTCTCTGTTTGGATGGTACCCTCCAAGGGTAGGTGGGAAACAACCTTGCCTCTCTATCTGGCTTGGTATTTTCCTGGCAATTAACTTCTCCAGCAGCTTGCCTATTGTATTTTGTATGGTTATTACCCGATATCCCTGAAGTTTAGTGTAGTCTTTGCCAGGCTTCAGCAAGGGAATCAGATAGCTGTGTAACCACTCCTCCTTGATGCTAGCACTCCCCATGCTGTTATTGTACATATCTGCTAGTTCCTCTAGCTCGTTGTCAGTACACATATTTATGTCATCATACCTTATACCATCTGGCCCTGTTGCGCTGTTTTTTGTTCGCCGAAGCACAGCCCTCATCTCTTTCACTGTGTCTTCAACTGCAGTGTTCTGTGACTTACACCTATCTGAGGTAACCGCCTAGGCAAAATTACTGCCTCTCATGTCTGTCTGGTTGCTCTGCTCTAGATAGCGTTCAAAAAGGGCTGTGCCCTTATTCTCATCAGACTTCTGCCAGATAAGGTCAGCACTTTGGAAGTCAGGAACACTCTTATTTTTGACTGCCCCATTCATACTTTTATGTAATCGCCAGAACAATTTCAGAGATTTGTCTGTGCTTATTCTTTGACACAACTCTGCCCACTTTCCACTTTTAACCACTTTAATCAGGTTTTTGAAATAGCTAACTTTTGTATCCATCTCTCTTTCCAAGTGCACGATAAGACTAGGATGGGCAACTCTGTTCTTGGCATTTTGCCATTTCCTTACAGAACCTCTTCATGCCATAAATTGTATTGAGTATATGTTGTTAGTCCCATATTTTTAGACTGATTGGCACTCGATGGGTGATGTGGTCATTCAATTTCATGCTGGCCATGTTAACTTCCAAGGGCATTTTCTGGTACCCTATGTCGATCTGGAAATCCAGGTAAAAATTGTTAACAAATTTGCATCAAGGATGGATTTGAAAAACTGACCACTGGGCTGACAGGCAAGTCTGCTGGCGCTGTGCTACCAAGACTGCCCTGTTTAATAGTTTGCAATAAGTTGTTCTAGGTCATTGAAGAAGTTGGCTAAAATATCTCCAACACCCAGGTTGTCATTCACTTGTGTTTAGCTGTGGAAGTGTACCTGTATTTTGTATGGATGTAATTGGGGTGAAGCATTGTTTACAAATATGTGTTTGGTAGTGTAAGGGGCCGAGGGGCTTAACGACTTTCTTCGTAATCCCGTTTATTCACGCAGGGTCTCGCAGCGCGCGAGAATTGGTAGCGGTTCTCACCGCATTGGTGACTTACGGGATAAATGAGCCGGCCGCTCAGAAAGCAATGGAAAACTACTGAGCGTAATCTTGCCAAGAAATCAACAACAGTGGCAAAATGCTGATGTTGACAACAATGTCCTGTAAAGGATATGCGAGAAAAAAAAGTGTAATAAAACAGCAACACCTTATATGTGACAACATTGTATGATTATGACAGCAGCCTGAGACTGATTGTGATTGTCAGCTTTACAGGAGAGATGTTATTGTAAGGAGAGATGGATCACTTGGTCACATGGCATGGTCGAGACAGAAACACGGAGCTGATCCATGACTCTGGTGATCAAGTGAGATGGCAAAACATGACCACCCACTTTTATCGGCATGGCACATGATGGATGGATGGTTATTGTAATTGCCAGCTTTACATGAGAGATGTTATTATGATTGCCAGCTTTACAGGAGAGATGTTATTGTGATTGCCAGCTTTACAGAGAAGGTGTGATTGTGATTGCCAGCTTTACAGGAGAGATGTTATTGTAAGGAGAGATGGATCGCTTGGTCACGTGGCATGGTCGAGACAGAAACACGGAGCTGATCCATGACTGGTGATCAAGTGAGATGGCAAAACATGACCACCCACTTTTATCGGCATGGCACATGATGGATGGATGGATGGTTATTGTAATTGCCAGCTTTACATGAGAGATGTTATTATGATTGCCAGCTTTACAGGAGAGATGTGATTGTGATTGCCAGCTTTACAGGAGAGATGTGATTGTGATTGCCAGCTTTACAGGAGAGATGTTATTGTGATTGCCAGCTTTACGGGAGAGATGTGATTGCGATTGCCAGCTTTACAGGAGAGATCTGATTGTGATTGCCAGCTTTACAGGAGAGATCTGATTGTGATTGCCAGCTTTACAGGAGAGATCTGATTGTGATTGCCAGCTTTATAGGAATGTTGTGATTGCCAGCTTTACATGAGAGATGTGATTGTGATTGCCAGCTTTACAGGAGAGATATGATTGTGATTGCCAGCTTTATAGGAGAGGTGTTGTTATTTCCAGCTTTACAGGAGAGATGTTATTGTGATTGCCAGCTTTATAGGAGAGATGTGATTGTGATTGCCAGCTTTACAGGAGAGATGTGATTGTGATTGCCAGCTTTACAGGAGAGATGTTATTGTGATTGCCAGCTTTACGGGAGATATGTGATTGTGATTGCCAGCTTTACGGGAGAGATCTGATTGTGATTGCCAGCTTTACAGGAGAGATCTGATTGTGATTGCCAGCTTTACAGGAGAGATGTTATTATGATTGCCAGCTTTACAGGAGAGATGTTATTATGATTGCCAGCTTTACAGGAGAGATGTGATTGTGATTGCCAGCTTTACAGGAGAGATGTGATTATGATTGCCAGCTTTACAGGAGAGATGTGATTGCCAGCTTTACAGGAGAGATGTGATTGTGATTGCCAGCTTTACAGGAGAGATGTTATTGTGATTGCCAGCTTTATGGGAGAGATGTGATTGTGATTGCCAGCTTTACAGGAGAGATCTGATTGTGATTGCCAGCTTTACAGGAGAGATGTGATTGTGATTGCCAGCTTTACAGGAGAGATCTGATTGTGATTGCCAGCTTTACAGGAGAGATCTGATTGTGATTGCCAGCTTTACAGGAGAGATCTGATTGTGATTTTCAGCTTTACAGGAGAGATCTGATTGTGATTGCCAGCTTTATAGGAAAGTTGTGATTGCCAGCTTTACAGGAGAGATGTGATTGTGATTGCCAGCTTTACAGGAGAGATATAATTGCGATTGCCAGCTTTATAGGAGAGGTGTTGTTATTTCCAGCTTTACAGGAGAGATGTTATTGTGATTGCCAGCTTTATAGGAGAGATGTGATTGTGATTGCCAGCTTTACAGGAGAGATGTGATTGTGATTGCCAGCTTTACAGGAGAGATGTTATTGTGATTGCTAGCTTTACGGGAGAGATGTGATTGTGATTGCCAGCTTTACAGGAGAGACGAGATCTGATTGTGATTGCCAGCTTTACAGGAGAGATCTGATTGTGATTGCCAGCTTTACAGAAGAGATGTTATTATGATTGCCAGCTTTACAGGAGAGATGTTATTGTGATTGCCAGCTTTGCGGGAGAGATGTGATTATGATTGCCAGCTTTACAGGAGAGATCTGATTGTGATTGCCAGCTTTACAGGAGAGATCTGATTGTGATTGCCAGCTTTATAGGAAAGTTGTGATTGCCAGCTTTACAGGAGAGATGTGATTGTGATTGCCAGCTTTACAGGAGAGATATGATTGTGATTGCCAGCTTTATAGGAGAGGTGTTGTTATTTCCAGCTTTACAGGAGAGATGTTATTGTGATTGCCAGCTTTATAGGAGAGATGTTATTGTGATTGCCAGCTTTACAGGAGAGATGTTATTGTGATTGCCAGCTTTACAGGACAGTTGTGATTGCCAGCTTTACAGAAGAGATGTTATTGTTTTTGCCAGCTACAGGAGAAGATGTGATTATTTGATAGCACACTAACAAGAAGAACAGAATCACATGTTTGTTCATAGTTTTGTTTCTTAGAAAATATAGGTTGAATTATTTTCAGCACTTTTATTTTTAATGATCATTTCCCTTTCTTTGTTACAGGTGGCATGGAGGATTTTATGTAACTTTGAATCTGTCTTCATAAGTGTTACAAAAACTGTTGTTTCGTACATGAAACAACTCTGCAAAAAGGCTTCGATTGATCATCATTTGAGCTGGACAGAATTCAGTCTCATACATGAAACAACTCTGTAAAAAAGGCTTTGATTGATCGTCAGCTGAACCAGACAGTAATTGCCATTGCAGACATGAAAGAACTCGGCCGGAAAGATTTGATTGTTCATCGGCTGAACTAAAAAGTACATGTTTAGTATTCTTCAGAATGAGGCCAGTAGATGCAGCAACAGCTAGTCAAGAAAATGGAATAGTTCCAGATGTACTAGACAATCTTACTCAAGAAGATTATATTTTATAGAGAAAAATCTTTCATGAATGTTTTAGTGACTAGTTGTTGAACCAGACATGGAAGAATGATCAGAAAGACAAGCAAGGAAATGAGATAAACATAAGAGAAATAGTAAAGCTAGAAATGTATCGATCAGAAGCAGTGTTATGAGAAATTGGTTCAGGGCACTTGTAGGCAAGGAAATATTTCTCTTTACTGCACACTTGCTTGTATAAATGAGCCACTTTTCCTTAGACACATTTAAACATAAAAAGGAGTCATTTTATCAAAGGGAGGGGTGGCTGTGGTGTAAGTGTTGGTTGCATATCCTTTACAGGATGTCACTTTCAACTCTAGCAGTTTTTGGCTGTTTGTGATTCCTGGGCAAGTTTACGTTCAGTAGTTTGCCATTGCTTTCTGAACGACCGCCACTCATCCATACCATTATATGCAAACCAACACACGGCGGTCTGCTTCCAAATCGCCAGCAGCTGTGTTTCAAACGCGGGATTTCAAATTGTGAGCATAACGCATTCGCCACAGAGCCGGTGGTGTAGGTAACCACAGACAAAATACAACTGAACAAGGCAGCTTTAGTGCACAAGTTATTACATTACATTTTAGAAAGAAAAGAGGACTGCGAATGATGAGTTCAGGAGAAGGAAACATATTTAAAAGACCTTGAAAGATGAATGGAAAACATCAATATTGTGTAAATCATCAGGGGAGGGTAAACATGCAGGAGGAGAGAACAATTTAAATAGGAAGCAAAGGGATAGACAAGACAGCAGTGTCTGAAGGTGGCAAGAGACAGTGTATGCTGGGAATTCATTGCAGCCAATCTTTGGTTGTGTTCATGTGTTACCAGGGCCTTTAAGGGGAGCAAAGAACAGTACCACTTTAAGCTACCATGAATGTCATAAGAGGTGACAGGAGGGTTGGTGTGAGACTGGCTGCCTCATCTTGTAGAAATCTTCAGCCAATCATGGACAAGTCTACTGGTAAGAGCTGCTTGAGAGCCTATGCTCCATTGGAAGATGACAGCCAGAAGACAAATCTTTACAGGTGGCAACTTATTGCATCCAGTTTCATCATGTTTCTTGGATTTAAACATCAGTCAGGCTCTTTACTAAGACGAACACTGAACTTCAGCAAAGAAGAGATGATAAAAATCTATAAATGATCACTGTTGCAGAAGGAAGCACATATCAGTGACCACATGCAGCTAATGGAATCAGGAATCCAGATTGGCTCTAGCAGGAAGGATCATGGTAAAGGACAAAGCAGAGGCTTCTATATTCGAATGGCCACTGGAACCATAGGTATCCATACTCTTCAACATCTCCTGAGGTAGACGGAGAACATAGGGACATGACCCAAGTCCTGTTGTGTCAGTGTGGGATAACAAATTCTGACAATGGTCCTTTACTGTAAACTTGGTCTGTTTCACATCACAATTTAGGTGAAGTAATTGAAAATGTCAGAAATCCAGCTCCATTGGCAACAACTATGTGGATGTTCATGAGAAGTTGGACATAGACTGGTCAAAGTAATGCAGAGGTTAAACAGTATTATGAACATATACCACAGCCCCAGCAAACAGGTTAACGTAGAATTGTTGGGAACATGCACCTGTCTGGTGGCAACATACGGATGTGAGTCATGGACCATTTCACAATCACCATAGCAGAACATTGGGGCTGTTGATCTGAAATGTTACAGAAAAGTTCTTAGAATATCGTGGGCCAAGATGATGAAGATATTCACATTCTGCAGGATCAACACATCAAAGAAAGCTGGCTCATAAGCAAGATTATATCCTTGACACTGAAATACTTTGACCATATGAAACATGGCAGTGGCTTGGACAGAGCAGTGATGGAAGGCCTGGTACCTGGAAGAAGAATAAGCAGAGTTTGACCTGCAGACAAGATATTGCAGGCATGCAGAACTATCTGCTGCTTGATGAGATGGTCTCACTTCTTGTAAATCTCTCTGTTTCCTTGCTGCTATCTGTCTTGTGTGAAGAATTATACTCAGTTTGTTTCTTCAGTGGAATGTTTCTTATAATGCTATTTGTTAATTGTGTGTGGTTTTTCCCCCTGCAATGTGAAGAAAGCATTCCCATGTCAAAATATATGTATCTATCTTGTTTTATTAAGAAGCTGTGCCTCACTGTTACACAGGACAAAAAAGGTATTCCCATAGTAGAGAATATCGTGAGAGATCTTCACATATACTAGGTCAAACCATAACAAGCAACCATGACTTGCTTCATTGCAATCTTTCCTCCCCGGAAAAGTATCCAGTGCCCATATTATGGGACTGGGTTTATTGCAGAGCCTTACAGGCAGGGACAAGAATTGAATCCTGCCACACTTACCAGAACATTCACCAACTACAGATTGATCATACCTTATTACAAAGGAATTGTAACATAGATTTAGCATGTACAAATGCAGTAGAATACATTTATTGTTGCAATTCTCCATTGTTATTGCATGTTAATGTAAGCAAGGGATGTTGAAAAATAAAGTATGCTTTCAGTTGTTTTTACTTGATACTTTTGTGGTAGCTATAATAAACTGCAGTGTACAAACTCTTGTATTGTTTTGTTGAGTTATTAAGGCAGCCTTTCGGTTGTCTTTTCCTTAAACATGAAATGCAAGGCTCTTATACTCACGAATGGAGAGAACTAACCAAATTTCAGTGAATCAAGTGTGAGGAAATGATGCCAGTGTTGGATAGAACACAAGGATAGAAAACCTGCGGTGAATACAGCTAGATACTCCCTTGTCGGGAACCCACAAGGAAAAGGAGCTAGTGGAAGACTACACACAGAAGGGAATTAAAGACGGGTGAGTATTATGGAGGGAGACTGCAAAAGAGGACAGCTGGGCATGAGTTGGTTGAGGCCTATACTCTAATGGGGGATAGAGGGCACAAGAGGAATCAAAGTTGTTATTTTTACTGATACTTCTATTCAGCAGTAAAGTCAGGGACCCCTTTACACACCTGAAGGCCTTAATCTAGCCTTAAATTGTGTAGACCAGTCAACATTTGACAGGTGACGTGGTTTTTCACACTGACAGCCTTGTAGACCAATCAATACTTGACAGGTGAGGTCGTTAGTTTCACACTGACAGCCTTGTAGACCAATCAACACTGGATAGGTGACATGGTTAGTTTCACACTGGCAGCCTTGTAGACCAGTCAACACTTGACAGGTGACTTGGTTAGTTTCACACTGACAGCCTTGTAGACCAATCAACACTTGACAGGTGACTTGGTTAGTTTCACACTGACAGCCTTGTAGACCAATCAACACTTGACAGGTGACTTGGTTAGTTTCACACTGACAGCCTTGTAGACCAATCAACACTTGAGAGGTGATGTGGTTAGTTTCACACTGACAGCCTTGTAGACTAATCAACACTTGAGAGGTGATGTGGTTAGTTTCACACTGGCAGCCTTGTAGACCAGTCAACACTTGACAGGTGATGTGGTTAGTTTCACACTGACAGCCTTGTAGACCAATGAACACTGGATAGGTGACATGGTTAGTTTCACACTGGCAGCCTTGTAGACCAGTCAACAGGTGACGTGGTTAGTTTCACACTGGCAGTCTTGTAGACCAGTCAACAGGTGACGTGGTTACTTTCACACTGGCAGCCTTGTAGACTAATCAACACTTGATAGGTGATGTGGTTAGTTTCACACTGACAGCCTTGTAGACCAATCAACACTTGAGAGGTGATGTGGTTAGTTTCACACTGACAGCCTTGTAGACTAATCAACACTTGAGAGGTGATGTGGTTAGTTTCACACTGGCAGCCTTGTAGACCAGTCAACACTTGACAGGTGATGTGGTTAGTTTCACACTGACAGTCTTGTAGACCAATGAACACTGGATAGGTGACATGGTTAGTTTCACACTGGCAGCCTTGTAGACCAGTCAACAGGTGACGTGGTTAGTTTCACACTGGCAGCCTTGTAGACCAGTCAACAGGTGACGTGGTTACTTTCACACTGGCAGCCTTGTAGACTAATCAACACTTGATAGGTGATGTGGTTAGTTTCACACTGGCAGCCTTGTAGACTAATCAACACTTGAGAGGTGACGTGGTTACTTTCACACTGACAGCCTTGTAGACCAATGAACACTGGATAGGTGACATGGTTAGTTTCACACTGGCAGCCTTGTAGACCAGTCAACACTTGACAGGTGACTTGGTTAGTTTCACACTGACAGCCTTGTAGACCAATCAACACTTGACAGGTGACTTGGTTAGTTTCACACTGGCAGCCTTGTAGACCAATCAACACTTGACAGGTGACTTGGTTAGTTTCACACTGACAGCCTTGTAGACCAATGAACACTGGATAGGTGACATGGTTAGTTTCACACTGGCAGCCTTGTAGACCAGTCAACACTTGACAGGTGACTTGGTTAGTTTCACACTGACAGCCTTGTAGACCAATCAACACTTGACAGGTGACTTGGTTAGTTTCACACTGACAGCCTTGTAGACCAATCAACACTTGACAGGTGACTTGGTTAGTTTCACACTGACAGCCTTGTAGACCAATCAACACTTGACAGGTGACTTGGTTAGTTTCACACTGACAGCCTTGTAGACCAATCAACACTTGAGAGGTGATGTGGTTAGTTTCACACTGACAGCCTTGTAGACTAATCAACACTTGAGAGGTGATGTGGTTAGTTTCACACTGGCAGCCTTGTAGACCAGTCAACAGGTGACATGATTAGTTTCACACTGGCAGCCTTGTAGACCAGTCAACACTTGACAGGTGATGTGGTTAGTTTCACACTGACAGTCTTGTAGACCAATGAACACTGGATAGGTGACATGGTTAGTTTCACACTGGCAGCCTTGTAGACCAGTCAACAGGTGACGTGGTTAGTTTCACACTGGCAGCCTTGTAGACCAGTCAACAGGTGATGTGGTTACTTTCACACTGGCAGCCTTGTAGACTAATCAACACTTGATAGGTGATGTGGTTAGTTTCACACTGGCAGCCTTGTAGACTAATCAACACTTGAGAGGTGACGTGGTTACTTTCACACTGACAGCCTTGTAGACCAATGAACACTGGATAGGTGACATGGTTAGTTTCACACTGGCAGCCTTGTAGACCAGTCAACACTTGACAGGTGACTTGGTTAGTTTCACACTGACAGCCTTGTAGACCAATCAACACTTGACAGGTGACTTGGTTAGTTTCACACTGACAGCCTTGTAGACCAATCAACACTTTACAGGTGACTTGGTTAGTTTCACACTGACAGCCTTGTAGACCAATCAACACTTGAGAGGTGATGTGGTTAGTTTCACACTGACAGCCTTGTAGACTGTTGTTTGTTTGTTGTTTGTCCATCAAGAATGATGATGACCATTCATTTCATCCAGTGGGGTTGAAGGTGTGGAGCCGTGGGTTCTAAGATGGCTGATAAGGCCTATTTTGGCTCGAAATGTTCTTTGACAATGTGGACAAAGAATGCTTGACGTCTCTGGAGGAGGATTTCCTGCAGTGGTTTTTCTGTCCTGCCTTTTCTTCACAGCTCTTGCAGTCCTGGTTGCCTCACATATAACTGCACCTTTGCGCAATGATGCACGCCACGAATTTCGGTCTCTGGCTGCAGCCTCCCAGGTGTCATGATGAATTCCAAAAGCATTCAGTGAAATTTTCAGAGTGTCTTTAAAACGTTTCTTCTGGCCACCTTGGGAGCGTTTACCACAACGCAGTTCGCTGTAAAAAATTCGTTTAGGGAGCCTGTGATCTGGCATGCGAGTCAAGTGACCAGCCCAGCGAATCTGATTCTTCATCAGTAGAGTGTGGATACTGGGTATGGATGCTCTTTCTAGGACTTCAGTGTCTGGAATCTTGTCTTGCCATTTAATCTTCAGTAGCTTCCTTAGGCAGACTGTGTGGAAGTGGTTTAATTTCCTAGCGTGTCGCTGATAAACAGTCCAGGTTTCACAAGCATATAGCAGTGTGGATAATACAACTGCTTTGTAGACTTTTAGCTTTGTTTGCAGGCTTATTCCAGTTCTGTCCCATACATTCTTGTACAGTCTGCCAAAGGCTGCACTGGCCTTGGAGATTCTTGCATTCACTTCGTCATCGATTGTGGCAGCTTGTGACACGGTGCTGCCAAGATAGGTAAATTTGTCCACAACACTTAGTCTATGATCATTCACTTTGATAGTCGGCACAGTGTGATTATTCCCTGGAGCTGGCTGGTACATAACTACAGTCTTCTCCAAGTTGATATTGAGCCCAAAGTTGGCACAGGCATGTGAGAAAGCTGAAACATGTTGCATGTCCGCCTCTGAGTTGGCGTATAGAGCGCAATCATCAGCAAACAGGAGCTCTCTGACTGTGCCACTGTCAATTTTGGTTTTAGCTTTCAGCCTTCTGAGATTGAATAACTTTCCATCCATACGGTAGTTGATGTCTATTCCAATGTCGTCGTTCTCGAAGGCATTCATCAACATGGCTGAAAACATGAGGCTGAACAGTGTTGGTGCCAGGACACATCCTTGCTTCACTCCATTGGTGACAGGAAAGGGTTCAGACAGCTCACCATTTTCCTGTACTCTTGCCTGCATGCCGTCATGAAATAGCCGCACTATTTGGACAAACTTTCGTGGACAACCATATTTTGCCATAATCTTCCACAGTCCTTCTCTGCTGACTGTATCAAAAGCCTTGGTAAGGTCAATGAAAGTGGAGAACATTTCGCAGTTCTGTTCCTGACATTTCTCTTGCAGCTGCCTTGCAGCGAAAATCATGTCAACAGTTCCACGTTCTTTTCTGAAGCCACATTGACTCTCAGGAAGAAGACCTTGATCGAGATGGGCTGTGAGGCGATTGAGAAGAATTCTGGCGAGTATCTTCCCTGCAATTGAAAGCAAGGAGATGCCTCGGTGGTTGTCACAGGATTGGCGGTTTCCTTTACGTTTGTAAAGGTGGACTATTGACGCGTCCTTAAAATCTTGTGGCATGGTCTCGTTCATCCATATGTTTGTGAAGACTCGGTGAAGCTGCTCTGTTAGGACCGGCCCACCTGCCTTGTATATCTCTGCTGGGATGGAGTCAGGACCAGGTGCCTTGCCGCTGGAGAGTTGCTGGATGGCTTTGTTTATTTCCACTATGGTTGGCAGGTCATCAAGAGTCTCATTGGTGGGAACTTGAGGAAGGCAATTGATGGTTTCATCATCGAAGAAGGAAGTTGCATTTAAGATTTTGCTGAAATGCTCTGCCCAGCGTTGGAGGATTTCTTTCTTATCGGTGACCAATGTTCCCCCGTCTGCACTGAGGAGGGGAACTATGCCTGGTGATGAAGGACCATAGACCGCTTTCAGTGAGTCGTAGAAGTTTTTCATATTGTGTCTGTCAGCAAAGCCCTGAATTTCATCAGCTTTGCTGCTCAGCCAGGAGTCCCGCATGTGCCGAAGTTTCTGCTGCACTACTCTCTGAATGTTCTTGAAAGCATCTTTTTTTGATGTTGACTTTGGGTCATTCAAATGTGCCTTGAGGAGAAGATGTTTCTCGGCCAGCAATTGGTTGATGTCTTCGGAATTTTCATCAAACCAGTCTTTATGCTTTCGGGGGGCTGGACCCAGGATTTCCATAGCAGTGTTGTAAATCGTGTCCTTTAGGGCTCTCCATTCTGTTTCTGTATCCTGTTTTGCTTCAGCATTGGGCTTGAGGCGGTCTTCCAGCATATTTTCAAACGACTGCTGCATTTTCTTGCTGTTTAGGCGGGTGACATTTAGCTTTGTTTGCATTTTTGCCCCTTGAGGACGCCGTGGTGGCCTGATGTGGATGTTCATTTTCGAGACAATGAGACGATGGTCTGTCCAACATTCGGCACCACACATGGATTTTGTCACTCGAACGTCTTGTCTGTCACTCCTCCTGACGATTACATAGTCAATGAGGTGCCAGTGTTTCGAGCGAGGGTGCATCCACGATGTCCTATTTCTCATGGGGAGACGGAAAATTGTGTTCGTAATCAGGAGATCATGTTCGGCACATGTCTGAAGGAGGCGGAGTCCATTGGTGTTACAATTTCCGACTCCATGCTTTCCAATAATGCCACTCCAAGAGGTGGTGTCCGTGCCTACTCTGGCATTGAAATCCCCAAGGAGTATAAGTTTGTCTCCTTTGGGAACAGATGTTAATACATTGTGCAGGTCCTCATAGAACTTATTCTTGACATCATCTTCGTTGGTCATAGTTGGTGCGTAGACACTCACAATGGTTGCGTGCTTCCTTCCATTCAGCAGAGGCAACTTCATGGTCATGAGCCTGTCATTTACAGCCTTTGGAAATCCAGCTAATTTGCCGACCAGGGCCGACTTAATGGCAAATCCCACACCGGATTGGCGTCTTTCCTCGCTTTTCCTTCCACTCCAGAAAAATGTGTAGCCGGCACCAATTTCTCACAGATTTGGCCTTCTTCTGCAAGTCGTGTCTCGCTCAAGGCTGCAATGTCGATGTTGTACCTGCCCAGCTCTCTCCCAATCAGTGCTGTTCGTCTCTCTGGACCTGACGCGCCGTCTCTGTCAAGTAGGGTGCGTACATTCCAAGTTCCAATTGTTAAGGGAATATGGTTTACTCTTTTAGCTTTGCTTGTTTTATCTTTCTTTGTATGTCGACCGCAGTTTAGGGTACCCACCAACCGCGGCTAGCTGGTTAGGTAGTGATGAAGCAGACAATGTTTAGGGCACCTTTTCTAGCCCCTTCCTCATGCTATGGAGGTGAACAGTGTGTTCCTATAGAGGGCTGCTCAGTCGCTCAGGGGGCTGCCGAATCCCACTGCTGCTCCGGTCAGTAGAAGACGACCATATGGCCTGAGCCGCCTGTGTGCAGGTCTGCGACTACGGCTGCCAGCGTACCCACGCCTGCCGCTTTGCCGCTCGCCCAGCGCCACAGGGCTTGAAGGTGATATGTGACGTTGGATGAAGAATGACTTGCGCGATGACTTGGATTAAAGTGAGGAAGAGTTGCGCAATTCGTCGACCTCACTCTCTCGCCTGAGTCCATCTGAGTCCAGTGGCAAGACAAGTCGAGACGATTGGAGACGAATACAGGTGCAGTGGATGACCAGGGCGCTCTACGTGCCTTGCCGTGCTCATTACGTTCCACAACGCTTTGCAGGTAAACGCCGTCTTGCCCGTTGAATCAGGAATGATTTCTTCCGCGCAGTCTGCCGAATCCTGTCTTCACATGCTGGGTAGGCATACCCTAGTTTACCTCTTGGTTTGACACCAAATCGGATACCCATGCCTGGTTTAGCCAGCCTCTCACAGCTGTTGCCCGGGGGGTGGCCGCTGTCGCATGCTGACAGCTACTAGGAGCCACAGGCACGAGCTGGGTGTTAGACTTGGACCAGTGGGGGATGGGTCCTGAAAGGACATGAGAGCCATCCTTACCAAAGGTGCTACCAATGCCTGACACCCCGTACCCCCCCCCCCCCTTGTAGACTAATCAACACTTGAGAGGTGATGTGGTTAGTTTCACACTGGCAGCCTTGTAGACCAGTCAACACTTGACAGGTGATGTGGTTAGTTTCACATTGACAGCCTTGTAGACCAATCAACAGGTGACATGGTTAGTTTCACACTGGCAGCCTTGTAGACCAGTCAACACTTGACAGGTGATGTGGTTAGTTTCACACTGACAGCCTTGTAGACCAATGAACACTGGATAGGTGACATGGTTAGTTTCACACTGGCAGCCTTGTAGACCAGTCAACAGGTGACGTGGTTAGTTTCACACTGGCAGCCTTGTAGACCAGTCAACAGGTGACGTGGTTACATTCACACTGGCAGCCTTGTAGACTAATCAACACTTGATAAGTGATGTGGTTAGTTTCACACTGGAAGCCTTGTAGACTAATCAACACTTGAGAGGTGACGTGGTTACTTTCACACTGACAGCCTTGTAGACCAATGAACACTGGATAGGTGACATGGTTAGTTTCACACTGGCAACCTTGTAGACCAGTCAACACTTGACAGGTGACTTGGTTAGTTTCACACTGACAGCCTTGTAGACCAATCAACACTTGACAGGTGACTTGGTTAGTTTCACACTGACAGCCTTGTAGACCAATCAACACTTGACAGGTGACTTGGTTAGTTTCACACTGACAGCCTTGTAGACTAATGAACAAGTGACGTGGTTACTTTCACACTGACAGCCTTGTAGACTAATCAACACTTGAGAGGTGACGTGGTTACTTTCACACTGACAGCCTTGTAGACCAGTCAACACTTGACAGGTGACGTGGTTAGTTTCACACTGGCAGTCTTGTAGACCAATCAACAGGTGACGTGGTTACTTTCACACTGACAGCCTTGTAGACTAATCAACACTTGAGAGGTGACGTGGTTAGTTTCACACTGACAGCCTTGTAGACCAGTCAACACTTGACAGGTGACGTGGTTAGTTTCACACTGACAGCCTTGTAGACCAGTCAACAGGTGACGTGGTTAGTTTCACACTGACAGCCTTGTAGACCAGTCAACACTTGACAGGCGAGGTGGTTAGTTTCACACTGACAGCCTTGACTTGCCAGGACATTTCCTGGTCCCCATGTTAGTCTGGGCCGACTTGAGAACCCGAATCATTTTTTTTAAAATCTGCCTGGATAGATTAAGAGCACAATAGGGCAGCCAAAAGCCGCATTTAAGAAAATGAAGAGTATCTTATGCAATAAGTCACTATCAATGAATGTAAGTAAGAGAGTGCTGAAATGCTATATAGAACCAGTTTTTCTGTATGGCAGTGAATCTTGTAATGTAAATGAACAAATTATGAAGAACTTAGAAGCAACAGAGACGTGGTTTTTTAGATGAATGTTGCGAATTCCTTGTACTGCCAGAGTAACTAACAATGATTGGCTGAAAGAGGCTAATGAAACGAACATTATATACGGCAATAAGAAAGAGACAAATAGCTTTCTTCGGTCATGTGATGAGGAGAGAGGCATTGGAGAACATCGCGACAACTGGAAAGATCGAGAGGAAGACCAAGAGAAATGATGCTGGGTGGATTGAGACGGTGACATGGAGGAATATCAGCAGAGTTGATCCAGAACACCATAGACAGGTCTGTGGAGAGCCATGAACGCCTACGTCATCTGGCAGGGCACTTGATGATGATGATGCCTCGATGGAAATTGAATCACAGTACCATCAGGGACGCAGAGGTTTTTCCAAGGCACCAGGACCAGGTTCTATACTGGCCAATACCTACTAACACGTCCCTTCTGGGTCCTGGCTAACGTAGTAGGATCGCTGAGTCTTCCGAAGTCGGAGAGTATCTGTCTGCACGGCGAGAAACCACCAATCTACACACCAATAAGCCAGACATGGGACAACGGATACTCACGCAAACCTCAGTCCGGTATGACATCACACTGATGTTGGACAACAGAATATCTTACTTTATCCGACATACAGGACTTCACACTGAAGTTGACAGCCAGCGAACGCAAGCAAGCACAGTGCCATTAGACAAATGTGCTAGTCACTGTACGTTAGATCGCCCACTATTTCTTTCCCCCTGTAGGTTCCACACAAGGGAGTATCTAATTATACTGTCCTCAGGTTTTCTCAATGTATGTTCTATTCAACGCCAGGGTCTTTTCCTCAACTCTTGATTCACTGGAATTCAGTTCTCTCTATGAGCTCCACATTGGTGATTCTGTTGTACAGCCCGATCTTTCCAATACTTCAGTATTTGCTATTTAATCTTGCCACTTAAATACTTAATACCAAGTATTCTTCGCAGGCACTGCATATGAAGACTATTTAAACGCTTTTCTTGGTGTATGTTAACCAAGGTTTCACTGCCATAACACATTAGGAGGATGCACGATAGTAAAATGCCAAAGGACATCTTTGTCTGGTGAATTACAGATGGATAAAAGCTCTCGGAGCCGGCTTCTACTACGACACAAAGATGTGTAAGTGGGATATGATTAACACGGGTATTGATATTGCACCTTGGGGGCAAGTTACCATTGATCGTATTGCAGGAAGAGAAAAGATGAGGAATGAAATACAAAGGAGAACTTGATTGCAGATAGGTCACACACCGAGTGTGTGAGACATCAGATGGCGTGTGATGGTGGAAATGATCATGTGGTCACACTCTCCATGCGGACAAACGTTTACCGTGCAAACTGGCCTGATCACTTACATTCGTTATCTCCATGGCTTGCAGTTATTATGCCTTTTTTTTTTTTTTTTTATAAAAGCACAATGTAACAAACTACCATCTGTCAAGGTGCCAGCATCTGGTCAATGCAGAATCTGATGGTAGTAAGTATGCCTATTCATCCCTTAATATTTTCGTCAATGGCATCTCAATTTTTCCAGAAAAAATCCTGTTCAATGTTATCCTATGAACTGATAATTACATTAATAAAGGTTAAGTAAAAGACCCTTTTATGAACCTTAAGGCAGATTTGGTATATGGTGTAGACCCATATTTTTATAGACAAAATGGTACATGGTGGGTGATATTGGCCCCCCCCCCCCTTTTTTTTTTCTTTTTACTTTCCAAAACATTTCTTTCTAGCCATTTAGCCAGTTTAGGCTGGATCGACCTGGGAGATCATGGCATTACCATTAATCTTTTATAATTTTCTCATTCCAGAATTCCCCCATTCTATAGCAGTTTCACCAGATATCCGTGTCTGCTGGTCTTTCTTGAGTCTTCGATGACTATAACATACAGGCCCAACGAAATAGTCAGAGACCTAAAACACACGATGAGAATTAGAGACAGATGAGGGGCGCAGAGGTGTTTCCAAGGCACCAGGGCCAGGTTTTATACTGGCCAAGACCTACTAACACGTCCTAGTCGTGCGTCCTGGCAACAGGTCCCTTCGGGGTCCTGGCTAACGTAGTAGAATCGCTGATTCTTCCGAAGTCGGAGAGTATATGCCTGTGCGGCGAGGAACCACCAGTCTGCACACCAATAAGCCAGACGTGGGACAAGGGATACTCACGCAAACCTCAGTCCGGTATGACATCACACTTTGCTGGACAACAGGATGTCTTCATCCGACATACAGGGCTTCAGGCTGGAGTTCACAGCCAGCGAACACAAGCAAGCAAGCAGAGACAGATGAATATTAATTGAGAAAGACTTGGAGAGGCTGAAAGAGGTAGCAAATGATAGAATGGCTTGGCACGTGTTGGCTGAGGGCTTATGTTATAGTGGGAGGCAAATGGAAAAAAATATGAAGAGAACAAAGGATGTCCCGGTTCTGTATTTACACAATCTGATCACCCTGAATATTAGAAGTGTGGCTAAGCAGTCGTATGCAGGATATGACCATTGCTTGGGTGAGCCCACTACCACAGTTGTTTGTGTCAGCTCCGCATTTATAGAAACCTCTTTGGGTGGCAGGTAATACCCATGCTTTGCCTTAGCCTTCCCTTGAGGATCGACCGGCAACATGCGACATATTCTGGAGAACATGTGGGTACCACTTATAGATAGAAGATGGAAGATCTTGTCACCGCCCAGGTCGTGTAATGACCTACGAAACTACATTACAAGGAAGGTTAACCCGGTCAACAATTGCCGAGCATAAGTAGGCCAAAAGGCGCAAACAGATACAACACAATTACGTAGAAAACAAACCATAAATATCGGACGAAGTGAGGAGCAATATCGAGTTTACTGTTTAGAATCTCTTTCCTTCAGCAAGACCATTTCAAGTGAACCCATATAATTTTATTTTATTCACTATCCCGTCTGCCCTAAATTACCTTGCCCTTTCAATCTATCTTCTCTGTTATAATCTATAAGCGTAATAAATCAAAACGACAACCTATTAATCTCTAATGGCAGTGTACGTGACAATAACCAAGCACCCACCCTCTGTTTTCTGTGATGATAATGAAGTAAAATAGAATTTATAGTATACTATTAAATTTCATACTCAGACGACGAGCTCTTGGGATTTTTCAGCGGTCGTATCTTCTTCTAGTCTACGGTCTACCTGACCCACAAAGCAGTCTAACGCCGTGTCCATCAATTTACACTAATGTTTCAAAGCGACGTTTTGTTGCATGTGATACATTTCACAATTTCTTGACCTTCATTCATTCAGTAGCATGTCCTTTGCAGAACCTCGCTCCCGTAACAAACTTCCGGAAAACCTCTCGATCATAAGCAAGATGTCCCGCGTCCGATACACCCATCTGGGGGTCATCCGCCACATCCTGCACCCATCTTCTCTTTGGCCTTCCTCTTCCTCTCCTCCCAGGCATATACCCCTCCATTATTGTTCTCTCCAAACTTTCGTGACGTTTCTATAAATCAATCATGTGCCATGCCGGAAAGCGTGGGCGGTCATGACTCGCCATTTCACTCGATCACCAGAGTCGTGGATCAGCTCAGTGTTCCTGTCTCGACCATGCCACGAGGCCAAGCCATCCTGGTATTTACTTCTCGGTCTTTCCCTTGGTCTATTCCCTTCGATCATTCCAGTTGTCACTAAGTAATAAGACGTTTCAAGTGACCAAAATATTTAAATTTTCTTTGTTTTATCGTCTTTAATAGCCAACCTTCTTCAATATTCAGCTCTTGAAGTATGGATGCATTTGTTCTTTTCTTTACCTAAGATATTCTTAGAACTCGCCTATAACATTTATATTCAAAGGCATTTATGCGCTGTTCAGCATGTTTAGTAAATGTCCAGGTCTCACAGGCGTATGTTGCAATGGGAAATATGCATGCTCTTCACATTAGGCAGTGGGGAGCGTTTTGTGCGATATTCACTGGCACAGGAACGGAGCATAATGGGGACAACCCGTTGCTATGAGGTTGGAACTACGACTAACTAACTAACATATGCATGCTCTTTAAAATCTAATTTTTTGTAGTTCTGTCTGTCCCACTCCATAATTTATTCAGTTGTTTTAGTCTTTGAAGAGCAATTGATAGTTGTCGTTTAATTTCTTTCTTCTTATGTTTTCTTTCATGGTTATTTATGGTTTCTTGGCAAGTTTTGCAGAAGATAGTTTGCCATTGCTTTCCATTTGGGCAATCACTGTACTAGTCGGTGGCCATAGACCTTGGGGTCACAAAATAATGAATAACTTACTCACTCAGTGATGATAAGATAATCTACGACCTGTGGCTTAAAAAATAAAACCTTTTAATTTAGCAACTAAGTACTACTACATTATAATTATTGTACTGCTAAACTGTAGTGCGTTTGTTCATGTTTCATGATCTATCTGACTACCTGAAGTGCCGATGAACTTTAATGCGATTAAGTGTCTTACTGGAACAATTGGAGTGTTCTACAACTGAAGTGCCACGATTTTTTGTTTGTTTTATAAATGGTTGACGTAGATAATAATAGTTAATAATACGAATACTGTACTACTTATTACTAAGGTGACTGATTGAGTAGTACTAGTATTAGTAGTATAATATAAGGGGTCCCAGCCCAAGGCAATTTGATTTGAATATAATTCGTCATAGAAAAGAAAGGTACATTTTCAGGACATAAACTCTCGTCAAGACTTCCTGTTGAGTTGAAAACGTACCACATAGTTCTTTACTAAAAGGAGTGCTTGATTCATTGATAGAAATCCCTTTTTTCACAGTTGCGGTATGGAACCTTTTTATTTCTAACCAATCGATCATGAAGTCTTGTTTTTATCACCGGAAATAGAAGTATCAAAGCTTTCACTGTTTACAGGATGCTAATACTAATATTACTAAGATTGTCATTAATTAATAATAATATATTTGCACAGATGATATATTATATAATTATTAATAATATACCATATGACATATATCATATACCATATGACATATATCATATATGATTATATCATTAAAAGTTTAATAAAAGTAAAGCTTTCTTAAAATTAGATTATGATTGATTGATTGTATTCGTATTTATTATTGGCTCAGATAATAATTAATATTAATAATAGTTAATACAAGTACAAGTTCATACAACATTACATTAGGATTAGGCAAGCTTTTGTTTTGTTTAGGGCCTAGGGTATCTTTATCTAACTAAAAAATTATAGTTTATAGTTATATTCAATAATCAATTCAATTGAATGATAGTGAAAAGGAATATAATGGTTGAGGTAGTTTAATAACTAACCATATATAACGATTATATTGTAATAATTATATTTTAAATATTTATAGATATCAAAGAAAATGGTGACACCAAAATGTGACATAGAAATAGAAGGGACAATTCTTAACCAAGTGGATAATTTTAAATACCTAGGGGCATTTATAACATCAGATGGAAGATGCACAACAAAGATTAAGAGCAGAATAGGGCAAGCAAAGGCTGCATTTCAGAAAAGAGCATTTCATTTGAAGAGTATCTTATGCAATAAGTCACTATCACTGAATGTAAGAGAGAGAGAGAGAGAGAGTGCTGAAATGCCATGTAGAACCAGTTTTGCTGTATGGCAGTGAATCTTGGAATGTAAATGAAGAAATTAGAGGCAACAGAGATGTGGTGCCTGAGACGAATGTTGCGAATTCCTTGGACTGCCATAGTAACTTACAACGACTGCCTGATACGAGCTAATGAAACTAGAACATTATATACAACAATAAGGAAGAGACAAACAGCTTTCTTGGGTCATGTGATGAGAAGTGAGGCATTGGAGAACATCGTGACAACTGGAAAGATCGAGGGGAAGAGAGGCAGAGGCAGACCAAGAGAAATGATGCTGGGTGGACTGAGACAGTGACATGGAGGAATATCATCAGCAGAGTTGATCCAGAACACTAACAACCGAGATCTGTGGAGAACCATTAACACTTACGCCAGCTGGCAGGGCACTTGATCCATCCATCATGTGCCATGCCGGTAAGCGTGGGCGGTCATGTTCTGCCATCTCACTCGATCACCAGAGTCGTGGATCAGCTCCGTGTTTCTGTCTCGACCATGCCACAAGGCCAAGCCATCCAGGTACTTGCTTCTAGGTCTTCCCCTTGGTCTGTTCCCCTCGATCTTACCAGTAGTCACCAAATTCTCCAATCCATTTCTTCTCATAACATGCCCAAAAAATTTTGTGTGTGAGACTAAAATTATGTTTTCACATAGATTTGTATGTGTGCATGCAAAGGAGTCAAGTAGCTGTACTATAACATAATTATCAGAAATAAAAAAATAAGGTATGTATAATGCTAATAATTAATATTAATATATGCAACTGTAGGTCTCATGCATATGAAAAGTGAATTGAATCGCCACAAAACTACTTGTGTTTTGGTGATTCATCCAATGTATTTTTAAAGCTTTACTTACTTCAGGTCCACTAATTCCAGTGCATAAGAAAGGCAAATGGGAATTCCTGTCAGAGCTACTGAAGCATGTTATATCATCATCATCATCATCATCATCATCATCATCATCATCATCATCATCATCATCATCATCATCATCATCATCATGTGCCATGCCAACTGGCATAGGTGTTTATGTCTCTGTACAAATCTTAGTCCTTGGTGTCCCTGATTAATTATGCTAATGAAATTCCTCCGTGCCACCATTGTTTGTTTCCCTTAGGGTCCGGCTCCGTGGCGAAGGGGTTACGGACGCAGTTCGTAATTCCCGCACACCCGTGTTCGAAACAGCTGTGGGTGATTTGTCAGCAGATCACCTTACGTTGCTTTTTTTATGAAATGGTATGGGTGCCTGTCATTCAGAAAGCAATGGCAAACTACTGACTTAAACTTGCCCAGGAATCACAAATAGCCAAACAATGCTGGGGTTTACTGCTACTTCCTGTAAAGGACATGCAACACCTTTTTTTTATGGGGTAACACACCAAATCTAAATGTGCAATAAAATACTGATAAACATTACCAGTGACTAGAAAATATATACTATGAGCAAGTGGTTGTTAACCTATAAATTAATGACTTAATAATGATTCTTCTAGAAAAGTTAACTGTGATGTAGAATGAACTGATAAACTTAATATGGCAGACGAAGTTGATATGGATGAAATTTGTGAGGAAAATGTATCGAATGGACACAATGAAACTTCTGTGAACATAGATCAGGAGAATAACGAGCAAGCACCAGAGAGAGATCTCACTTTGACAGATCATTTGAATAAAAGATTGCTACAGACATTTTTGCAAAGACTTAACCAGAATGACGTCCCTGCTGCCGTGGGAGTCAATTATATGACCTCTGAACCTGAAATTGATGAGGAAGAAATCATCACCAATGAAGACGAATGGGAAAGTAGCAAATCTACAATACATTGTGAAGACGTTCAGGATGGATAAACAATTTTCATTATGCCAACAAGCCAGCACATACTTTGCTGTTTAATTTACAATTTACATGAACTTGATTACGAAAGAATAGCGAAGGACAGTTTCTCATACATTAGCGTCATTGGTTATCTGCCAAACGAAGCACTGACTTTTCAAGTGCCTTTATTGTCATACAGGTGTTATTATTGAAAGAAAAATCAAATGGGCAGAAAACATTTAATCATAGGAATTGGTGGGTAAGTACTATTATTTAGATTTTGGTAAACAGTTTTATTTCTTCCAGAAATAAATTGCTTGATTTCAATGTAATCTCATGGCTGATACAAATGCAAGAGTGTGAAGTGATTTATTCAATTTATTCGTCAGGGGTAGAAAAATCAAAAATATCAGTTGCCATGGGGCATGAAAATTTGTCGTTTTCTTGCCCCATGTGTGCAAACAAAAATGCTGGCTCCTGATAAGAAGGGCATGGTTCCTGAGTTATGTTTAATTGTTTCTACCTCTGTACTAGACGGCATTTATATGAGTGCCCACCTGTTTTCTTATTCTAATTTGCCACCTCCCCCACCAAGAGAAGAATTTAACATATTTTAGGTTTTGGCATTTATAAGAGTGCTACTCTCTCTAACTTGCCACTTCCCCCACCAAGAGAACTTCACACATGCTAGATATTAACATTTGTAGGAGGAGTGAACTGTTCTCTTTCTCTGAGATGAAACTGTGTAGACTCCTTGTGGGTTAGCTTATGTTTACTTTATTTTAATTTTGTATTCTTGTTATTTCCCCCCACTGTGAGTTTTGTTTATTGTGTGTGCATCCATTGTAAGGTATGTACACTGTGTTTATGTACAGAAAACAATGGCAAGCTACTGAACCTAAACTTGTCCAGGAATTTAAAAAAAACAGCTAAAAAATGCTGGGGTTGAGTGCTACGTAAAGTATATGCAACTAACTTTTAACACTATGTTTGTGTTTGTTTTCTCTCTCTTTTTTTTTTTAAAATCAGGAGTCACACGTGCCTAACTGTTTTAAATCTCATATTGTTATTTCTGCTGCAGCCGTTATTTTTCTGATCTGTCTCTCTGACTTGCCACCCTCCCTACCAGAAGAAATCTCTGGTACTCATTTGACAAGGCTGAGTCAACTCCAGAGCCACATATAGTAGGACACAATGCCTTCTCAATTGAAGATTGAAACCAGACTCTGTGCTTCAACGCCAGTTCACTTTTCATATTACCATGCTTCCAAATTGATATACGGACAAATGCATGTAATATTCTAGAAAAGTAAATAATTCCTCATGTCTATAGAAAAGGGTACACATATATTGTTTCAGTACAACATTTTTAACTTACTGGATAATTAGTAAACAGGCAAAACAATAATCCCTAGAAGCCTTGGAGATGTGGTTTTACAGAAGAATGCTGAAAATTAATTGGACAGCCAAAATAAGCAATCAGGACATTTTAAGGGAAGCTGAGTCCAGAGTCAACTTATCAGTTATTACAAACATCAGAAAGAGGCAGTCATCGTTTTGGGCCACGTTATGAGAAGACAAAAACTGGAACATGTTGTGACAACTGGAAAGATTTGTGGAAAGAGAGATAGAGGAAGACATTGTGAGAAGATTACTGACAGTCTTGTGTCATGGGATGGAAGGGAGTCAACATACAAATTGATCCATGTTGTCGAAGACCATAATTTGTGGAGAGGCATGATCGCCCACGCCAGCCGGCAAGGCACTGGATGATGATAGGAGAGCAGTGTGTTGCTCTTCTTCCCTTTACACACGCAAGAACATTGTGCGTACACACAGACCTGTCTGATATTGTATGCTGCTAGAGTTGAACAGAAATGATGCAGTGACAATCTGCTTGTTGTCTGCATGTAAATGGCAAGGCAGATTTCACAACAGGTGGGTATGAAGTTTTACAACAGAATGAATGTTTACACAATTTTTGTATAAGCTGCAAAACCATTATACTGATTTCCATACAATTGTATGAGTGCTGGTTGTTCAGAAAGCAAACTACTGAACGTAAACTTTCCAAGAAATCACGAACAGCCTAAAAATGGAGGGGTTGACTGCGACATCCTGTAAAGGACATGCAACCTAACTTTTTTTTAAACTAAACCATTTCAGTGTTTGTGATTATGCTGCCTTTTCTTACTCAGTTGCTTTAATATGTTATTTGGAATGGGAGATAATGACAGTAGGGGACTTTAGGACAGTGTCAGCGGCTTTATTCGTTTGCTTCTTCCAGTGGAACATAGGTCCACAACCCAACTCACACAAAGCCTTTTATAGACTTGGGGATGATTTGTTACATTTTGTAGCTACAGTTTTCTGAGGTAGCAATTTCACATCAACCCTCTGTAGTTGCCTCTCAAGACACGCATGGCATGGTAGGTTACAGTGTAACTATTATTTGCTTCCCTTAACTACTGAGCCTCAATCTTGTCTAGTACATCAACAGTAGCTGAAAAATGCTGGTGTTGATTGCAACATCCTGTAAGGGATATGCAAAAAAACCAAAATGGGTCCCAGTAGCACACAGGCAATGCTATTCCTTGAACTATACATATTTTCTCACTATGGGGTTTCTTGAGACATGAACATTAGTTCAAAGGTAACAAGGTTGAAACCATTCCTATTCCCTTTTCTTATTTCTGCCTTACACCTGCCATCATGTTTTTAATTATACGCAAGAAAAAATTATTGACTTGTCCTAATGTCTCCTCTTTCACTTTAATTGAAGAATTGGCTATGTTTGTTGATAATGATAGTTTAAAAAAATACTTGTATCTAAGTTGACTGACTGGCACCTTGCAGTCTTGACAGACATTTTGTTACATTGTGCTTTAAAAAGGGCATTATAACTACAACCCATGGCGGTCTTGAATGTGACTGAGCAGACCAATTTGTGCTGTAAATGTTCAT
This sequence comes from Cepaea hortensis, assembly GCA_963921405.1. Lineage (NCBI taxonomy): Eukaryota > Metazoa > Mollusca > Gastropoda > Stylommatophora > Helicidae > Cepaea > Cepaea hortensis. The sequence goes on along the minus strand of OY992877.1, from coordinate 53,402,253 downwards.
GTTGATGCATGTGATCACACGGTCATTTCAACCATCACGCACCATCTGAAATCTCACGTTTGGTGTGTGACCTATTGGCAAGAATTTTTTCCTTTGACCTTAATCAGTTCCTGATATTTTCCCTCCATGCAATGGATGTAATATCCATGCCTGTATCATTCATGTCCCGCTTACACACATCTTTGTATTGTAGTAGAGGCCGACCCTGAGATCTTTTACCCATCTGTAATTCATCAAAAAAGATGTCCTTTGGTATTCTACCATCATCCATCCTCATAATGTATCCTATCCATCTAAATCTACGAAGACTGAGCAAGGAACAAATTGCCACACCACCTGATCTTTCTATTTCAGTGTTGGTCGTCTTATGTATATCTAAGCATATCTAAGCTATGTGAGTACTATAAACATGTGAGAGGCTCTGAGGTGTACAGTAAACAACTGAATAAACTGGTGCCAGGCATGTCAGAGATATTTGAACTCCATTGATTGAGACACAATCCCTTATTTGTTATGTTCTATGACAATTTCTGAAATGTCACAAATCACATTTGAGTGTGACATGTCACAACTGAATGCATGTATTACAAGAATAATGACATTATTTGGTTTGCCTGATAGAGCAACTAACAGTGGAAAATCATCTGTGAGCTCCATGTTATGTCGAATGTTACCCCATGCAGAATGGATTCGTCAAGACGATTACTTTTTGGTAAGGCACACATTTATCCATCAGTACTAAGTACTTTGAAAGTTAACAGAAATATTTGTATATTGTATAAAAATATAGATGTTTCCTTACATATTTATAACAGTGTGATGGCTAGGATGTTAAGATGTCTATGAAATCTGGATCTATTGGTTATTGTCTGGTACTTTAAGGGTTTTTTTCCCCATAGGATCCCTCTGGGCATTGAATTAATTCTATTAACAGTGAAATACCTAAAAAATAAAATGCTTAAAGAGCTATAGGATCGACTTCATTGCTCAGAGTTTTATCCCATTAAGTTCAGTCTCAACAGAACAACTGACTGCCTGTTGAAAGTACTGCACAGAGTACAAACTGCATGGCACCGGTTATGCACCGGGGGGTTTCCAAAATATTGTTCTCATGAATGAACTAAACTACGGTGTCAGAAAATGAACTGACAACTTATTGAACGTGAGACAGACAGTTTAACCACTTTGTACAGCAACCCCCTGAAATGATATAACACCTGTGGAAGAAACACTACCAACCAACCTAGGCATAACCTCAGCCAGTCCTTATAAGCTGTGCATGAGCTTGTCACATTCCCTCCACAGACAGGAAGTTCCGATGCCAGTCTGGCACACCTCACTAGTGTTTGAGCTTGTCACATTCCCTCCACAGATGGGAAGTTCTGATGCCAGTCTGGCACACCTCACTAGTGTTTGAGCTTGTCACATTCCCTCCACAGATGGGAAGTTCCGATGCCAGTCTGGCACACCTCACTAGTGTTTGAGCTTGTCACATTCCCTCCACAGATGGGAAGTTCCGATGCCAGTCTGGCACACATCACTAGTGTTTGAGCTTGTCACATTCCCTCCACAGATGGGAAGTTCCGATGCCAGTCTGGCACACATCACTAGTGTTTGAGCTTGTCACATTCCCTCCACAGATGGGAAGTTCTGATGCCAGTCTGGCACACATCACTAGTGTTTGAGCTTGTCACATTCCCTCCGCAGATGGGAAGTTCCGATGCCAGTCTGGCACACTGTAACAAGCTATGTGGAGGGTCCCAAATAACTATGTCTCAATTTTCTCATGTATATTTCATAGCCCTGGCTTTAAATAGGTCTTTCCCTGCCAACCCTCCTCCGTTTCCCCCGGACTCACTGTCACTCTCTATTCGACCTCAGGACCTATTTCCTGCAGGGTCGTTCTGGCTGACACGCATACAACATGACGTTCTTCAACATATTTGTAATTGTAAATTTAATAACTCAATACATAACAGCACAGAAAAAAAAAATATCTGACAATTAACTCATAATCATCTACACACAATCTAGAGAGAAAACTAGTCCATACAATATCAACACAAATATAAATCTCTTAGATCATCGTTTTCCATATTGTCCCATGAATTCACAACCACCTCATGGCAAGTTCACTGGTCTTTATTTCCCGGTAGGTTGTTCGAACAACAGGGTTCCATAAATCCAGGATTCCAAGTTTCCGTGTCCTACACGAATGTAGTGTGTCCAATGGTTAGGGAAAGTGCCCTGGGATCATGGGGCACAATTTTGGCGGCGAAATACTCAAGGAGAATAAATAGGATATATGTACGGGTGTGTCCGTGACTTAGGCGGGATCTAGCCCAAAATGCAAACATACTCGATCCCAGCTCAACGAAACGCCTGCCGAGGTGTCTGAAAGTATTCGTTCGGGCCCGCCGTGGTTCTATCTGGTATAGCCCAACAGCAGCAGGGACTTCATAGTAAACATAATGTTCTATGTCGATGCTCTGTCGAAACTTCCGGCTATATTCGCCGTCAAAAGAAGGATCCTGTAAAGTTAAAACAATTTTGAGAGCCTCTGGTGTAAACTTCAGATACAGCCGGCATGGAGATTCCAATGGTCTCAGCATGTCGGTTGCCATACATAAAATCCATACAATTACCTAGTATTCAATTGTCTTCATACCACACTCCTCTCCACACTCATACCATGCCTTTATTAATATTGGGCACATACCTTCTCAGGCTTCCCTCTCACTTGCAAACCTTGCCTTTCTCACGACAAAGCTATTGTGGAGTAGTGTGCGTAATTATGTATGTTTCCTACTCTTAACTAATATCATAATAGTGGGTCTGTATGGGCCGCAGTGCATCTCCCTCCCCCATCCCTAGCAAGAACAGGAAAGAGGAAACTACCCTGTCCTGCCGCCGCTCTTGTCTGAGCTGTCACCGCAATGTATCGGCCGTGTCTCACATAACCCATATATTCAGATGAGTTCAGGTTCTCTCAGGGAGACAGGGAAGTCCATTTATACTCCCAACATCCTCCTATCGACCAGGAACCACCCGGTCCACCTGGCCCCCCCATCAGCCGAAAGACGAAAGAGATAGCACAGTGGATCGCCTCTTCTGGCTCAAGAAGATATAACTCAGATGGGTGGAACCGGTCCCCACGGAGCCCTTCCCCTCGACATGCCATAGCTATAGAATGTTTATATTCAAATGAAAGATGACACTAAACAGAGGTAAAGCCATAGGAAGAAAGATAGCCCCCCACCCCCCTTATCCACCGCCAAGAATATGCGACATCATCTGGGAAAAGATATTGCCCCTATTTGTTCCCCCGCCATGCCCAGATCTAGACGCTTAGCCAAATTGGCAAGACTGCCGTTTCACCAAATCGTCTCATTATTTGAGACGACCAAGCTTAATATGCCCAGGTCTGGCAGGACCTATTAATCTAAAATTACCTTTTATATCCCAGCCGTAGGATGCGGCACTTTATCTGTAAAATTCTTTAAAACTTTAATACATTGTGCCGACCACAACCGACAAGGTTGACAACGGACTTTTCACGCCCAAATCATTACCCTAGGTCATATTTGGTGCAAGGCGCGCCATTGGGTTTTCCCGAAGAACAGATAGATTTCAAAGTATTCGTGTCAAATGCTCGGGTTATGAAAGTACTCCAGAGAATCCCACTCCGAAGGAATTGAGCGGATAGGTATGAGGACATGGGCCACTGGGGTTTCGCTACATAGGCCCCCTCTTAAGAAAGTCGAACCCTACGAACTTTCAACTGCCAGAGGTTCTGTTCGAATTACCTCCCCCTCACCTTCGACCATAGGATGCCGTGAAATAAAATCCGCTCCCACATTCTCCCTTCCGGGGATGTATTCGACCGTGAACTGATACGGTTGTAAGAGCAATGACCATCTCATTAACCTTGCGTTCAGTTTCTTAGAAGTTGCCAAAAACGTCAGAGGTTGATGGTCGGACTGCACTTTGAACGGTACTCCATACAGATAAGGTTGAAATTTCTGTACCGCCCACACTAGAGCCAGACATTCCCGTTCGACGGTGGAGTAATTCCGTTTCGCGGGTAACAGTTTTCTACTGGCATATGCCACCGGACATAGCACAGTAGGATCATCTCGCCCTTCCTGCAACAGAGTTGCTCCAATCCCTATGTTACTCGCGTCGGTTCTTAGAACAAACGTTTTCTCCAAATTTGGGAGTTGCAGGACTGGCCTATCCACCAAAGCCTGTTTCAGCTTCCCATAAGCCTCTTCACAGCTCGGGGTCCAGACTATAGGATCTAGCGATCCTTTCTTCAGGGTTTCGGTTAACGGTGCCCCAATTTCGTTGAACTTCGGAATAAATTTCTGGTAAAACCCACACAGAGACAAGAAAGACCTAACATCCTTTTTGGATTTAGGACGGGGTGCGAGTCTGACCTTCTCTACATTCTTTTCTTCCGGTACCAAACCCCCCGGGGTAATAGTATGTCCCAGAAATTCTAAGGAGTGATAGCCAATCATGCATTTGGCTGGACGGGCAGTTAACCCCTCCTCTTTCAATCTTATGAAGATCTGTTCCAAGGATTTCAGGTGATCTTTCAGATTGCCAGAAGCGATGAGAATATCATCCATAAACGAGACGACAGAGGGATCCCTTAAAGGGTCTAATAACTTTCTCATCATGCGTGTGAACACACTGGGCGCATTGCTCAGCCCAAAAGGCATCACCTTAAATTCGTAATGGCCGCTCGGAGTACTGAAAGCGAGCAAGGGTCGAACCTCAGGCTTCACAGGGATCTGATAATATCCCCGGCTTAAATCGATTTTTGAAAAGTACTTTGCCCTATTTAATCTGGCAAACAGTTGATTTGTGTTTGGTAACGGCTCAACTTGGAATGTCGTACAACTGTTTAAATGCCTGTAATCAATACACAAGCGGTGCTCCCCGCTTGGCTTTCTCAACAAGACAACCCCGGCATTATAAGGAGAAGTCGAAGGAGTTATGATGTCATCATCCAGAAGCTTCTGGATTTCGGCTTCCAGGGCCTTCTCTTTCGCAAAGGGCACTGGATATATTTTTTGGCGAATGGGGTCTTGGGTAGTCAGAGTCATATCAAACTCAACCAACCCTGTCCGCCCTGGACGATCGGTAAGAATCTGTTGATGGGACTCCAACAAACGGATGACTAGTTCTGTTTCTTCAGCCGACAGATCAGGATTTATATGTACATCCTTATAGGTTTCCCCAGGGTGTAAAGGATACTCCCTATCCGCGTCTTCGCCCGATTCAGTTTCCATCGCGACCGCCATAGTCATGAGTGGGAGAGAAGTACCATCGGATCGTTCCTCATATTTTTTGAGGAGGTTAATGTGGAAGATTTTAGATTTCCCCCTGATCCGGATAGCATAATTGGTACGGGACACAACCCTTTCCACCGGGAAAGGCCCCTGCCAACCAATCTCGAGTTTATTGGAACCTACTGGAAGTAACAACAGAACCCGATCCCCCACCTTCAGAGACCCATCTTTCGTCCTTCTATTGTAGTAGGCCGCGTGTCTCTTTCTGGCCGCTCTCAGATTCTGAGCCGCCAAAGCCCAACCTGTCTGGAGTTTCTTCTTTAACTCCTCGACGTATTTGTAGGAAGATACCACCTCTTCGGAAGTCTCCTCCTCTGTCCAACATCTCAATAAGGCTTCTAAGGGACCCTTAATTGGCCTACCGAATAATAGAGTGGCTGGTGGCAACCCGGTTGACCCATGGGGAACCTCCCGATAGGCGAACAAGGCGGCTGAGATATACTCATCCCATCTGTCTGGTTTCTCTTGAGCCAGCTTCCTAAGCATGGTCATCAAGGTACCATTAAACCTCTCTACTTGCCCATTAGACTGAGGGTGGTATGGGCTTGTGTGAATGTGGTTAGTCTGGAAGATACGAAAGACTTCCTCCATCAGCTTACCACAAAACTGAGACCCATTGTCCGTTAGGATCTGGTTTGGAAATCCCAACCGAGTAAAAGTCTCCATCAGTGCATCAGCCACTCGCTTAGAGTCGATGGTGGCCAACGGTATCGCCTCGCCCCACATGGAACAGCAATCCACCATCGTCAGAATATACATATTCCTCTTCCTAGTCCGAGGAAGAGGACCAACCAGATCGATGGCAACTCTCTCGAAAGGAGAGTTCATAATGGGCATATCACCCAAGACTACCGGAGCCGTCCAGTGTTTTGGTGCCACACGCTGGCACTCTGGGCACGACTTGACGTACCTACGCACATCTCCAGTCATCCCTGGCCAGTAGTAATGGCAGGAAATGCGCTGAAGTGTTGCCCCGACACCCATATGTCCACTGAAAGAAATGGTGTGTCCCATATGAAGAAGCTGTTCCCGATAAGCCTTAGGAACTACCAGCTGTCCATGCTGGCGTTCCTCCACTCCGGCTCTCCGGTACAGTAACCGATTCTTCATATAATACAGACCCCGTCTTGGTGGGTCAGCACTTTTTGGCAACTGGTTGAAGCAAGGTTGCAAAGTAGCATCCTGGCTTTGAGCAGCTCGTAACTCCCCAGGCAAGGGATTCACGATCAAGGCCGGCGTCTGCTCCTCCTCCGATTGAGATCTGGTTTGCATCGCGCCTACGTACATGGGTTCGTTTGGGATCCCTAGGAAGACGTAGCGGCAACCCAAGATCATCGGGAAGATAGGATCGATCAGAACGGCTGCCTGAATAGTGCCGGTAACATATTTTGATTTGATGTCCACCTTCGCAATTGGAAGAGACATCGCTACCGCACTCTTTGTCGCCGTTTGAATCTCAATGGATTCCCCGGTTAGCTGCTCTGGGCTCACTAAGTGTGATGAAATTACGGCCTCAAACTGAAGACCTGTGTCATAGAGACACTCGACTGGTTGTCCGTTCACAAGAACCGTCTCTACTACTGGTGGTTTTTCTGAATCTTTGTTCCCAGGATCCCTCCCTTCTACCTCCTTGTTAGACCCCTCCCCGGTTTCTACAAGACAGGCAGCATAGTGAGAGTCTTTCTGTTTGCGCCTGCAATCGGCCGTATTGTGTGTGGGAGATTTGCAGAAGGCGCACCACTTTTCACTCCACTTTCTTTTGGGAGATCCAGGTGGACTCTTACCAGAGGTTTTCTTAATGGGAACTTTTTCGAAAGGATCCTCCTTTTTGGTGTGAGTGGGTTTGGGGTTTTTCTTCTTTCCAGACCCAGTGTCTGGTGATCGGAGATTGGGTTGTGCCAGTTCCCCATTATCCCCATGAGCTAGCACATACCTTTCCGCCAATGTGTTGACTACGTCTAACCTTTCTGTCCCATTTTCAACCAAGAAGGTTTGCAATGGCTTAGGCATCATCCTCTTCATTTGGTCCATGACCACTAATTCTTCTAAACTTTCATAGTCGTTGGCAAATCCTGCTAATGACATCCATTTCAAAAGGTAAGACTTAAGTCTAACACTGTATGCTGAGAACATCTCTCCTGGCTCTCTCCTCGACTTTCTGAACTGTTGTCGGTAAGTATGGGCTGTCATCTGGAACCTTTTCAATAATGCCTTTTCCAGGGCCTCATAGTCATTCTCCATACCAGGTGGCAACCTTGAATAGACCTCATACGCGGTCCCCCTCAGGCCCTGTGAGAGTTTCAAGTTCCATTTCCCACGTTCCAATCCCATAGCCAAAGCCATCGACTGAAATCTGTGAAGATACTGGTCGATCTTATCTTTGTGTTCATCGAACGGGAGCAATGGGAACTTCATTGCCTGGTATGGACCGCCACTAGAAGTTGTTGAGTCAGGGAGAACTGCGCCTCCAACTGCACCCTCGCTTTCCTTGGCAGTTTGAGCTTTCAGCTCCAACTCCCTCATACGGAACTCATGGTCTCTGGCTGCCTGCTCGGCCTCCATCTTCCTAGCCTCAGCCTCAATTTTCTTTGCTTCGCGCTCTGCCTCGATTTTCTTAGCTTCGCGCTCTGCCTCGAATTTCTTAGCTTCGCGCTCTGCCTCAATTTTCTTAGCTTCGCGCTCTGCCTCGAATTTCTTAGCTTCGCGCTCTGCCTCAATTTTCTTAGCTTCGCGCTCAGCTTGTCGAAAATCTCTCTCCACTTCTTGAACATATTTCTGTAACTCAGCCCCTTCATAGCCTATCTCACGCCCTGTAGCCTGCACTTCAGCCACATTAAATTTCGCGGATGCCAACTTAACTCAGAGGGTAAGTGAATAGGTAATGGACAAATGGATATAATACACGACCACAACACTTCGTATGTCGTCAGTCTGTGTCAGGAAGAGTATAGACAATAGCCAGGTACGGTAAGCAGAACCTATTGATATTAGACCAGAATATCTGTCCCCTATCCCTATATCAGTCAGAGCTCCACCAGTATTTAAAATATCCCGCGACGTTCCCCCAGAAATTGTAACAAGCTATGTGGAGGGTCCCAAATAACTATGTCTCAATTTTCTCATGTATATTTCATAGCCCTGGCTTTAAATAGGTCTTTCCCTGCCAACCCTCCTCCGTTTCCCCCGGACTCACTGTCACTCTCTATTCGACCTCAGGACCTATTTCCTGCAGGGTCGTTCTGGCTGACACGCATACAACATGACGTTCTTCAACATATTTGTAATTGTAAATTTAATAACTCAATACATAACAGCACAGAAAAAAAAAATATCTGACAATTAACTCATAATCATCTACACACAATCTAGAGAGAAAACTAGTCCATACAATATCAACACAAATATAAATCTCTTAGATCATCGTTTTCCATATTGTCCCATGAATTCACAACCACCTCATGGCAAGTTCACTGGTCTTTATTTCCCGCGTAGGTTGTTCGAACAACAGGGTTCCATAAATCCAGGATTCCAAGTTTCCGTGTCCTACACGAATGTAGTGTGTCCAATGGTTAGGGAAAGTGCCCTGGGATCACGGGGCACAATTTTGGCGGCGAAATACTCAAGGAGAATAAATAGGATATATGTACGGGTGTGTCCGTGACTTAGGCGGGATCTAGCCCAAAATGCAAACATACTCGATCCCAGCTCAACGAAACGCCTGCCGAGGTGTCTGAAAGTATTCGTTCGGGCCCGCCGTGGTTCTATCTGGTATAGCCCAACAGCAGCAGGGACTTCATAGTAAACATAATGTTCTATGTCGATGCTCTGTCGAAACTTCCGGCTATATTCGCCGTCAAAAGAAGGATCCTGTAAAGTTAAAACAATTTTGAGAGCCTCTGGTGTAAACTTCAGATACAGCCGGCATGGAGATTCCAATGGTCTCAGCATGTCGGTTGCCATACATAAAATCCATACAATTACCTAGTATTCAATTGTCTTCATACCACACTCCTCTCCACACTCATACCATGCCTTTATTAATATTGGGCACATACCTTCTCAGGCTTCCCTCTCACTTGCAAACCTTGCCTTTCTCACGACAAAGCTATTGTGGAGTAGTGTGCGTAATTATGTATGTTTCCTACTCTTAACTAATATCATAATAGTGGGTCTGTATGGACCGCAGTGCATCTCCCTCCCCCATCCCTAGCAAGAACAGGAAAGAGGAAACTACCCTGTCCTGCCGCCGCTCTTGTCTGAGCTGTCACCGCAATGTATCGGCCGTGTCTCACATAACCCATATATTCAGATGAGTTCAGGTTCTCTCAGGGAGACAGGGAAGTCCATTTATACTCCCAACATCCTCCTATCGACCAGGAACCACCCGGTCCACCTGGCCCCCCCATCAGCCGAAAGACGAAAGAGATAGCACAGTGGATCGCCTCTTCTGGCTCAAGAAGATAAAACTCAGATGGGTGGAACCGGTCCCCACGGAGCCCTTCCCCTCGACATGCCATAGCTATAGAATGTTTATATTCAAATGAAAGATGACACTAAACAGAGGTAAAGCCATAGGAAGAAAGATAGCCCCCCACCCCCCTTATCCGCCGCCAAGAATATGCGACATCATCTGGGAAAAGATATTGCCCCTATTTGTTCCCCCGCCATGCCCAGATCTAGACGCTTAGCCAAATTGGCAAGACTGCCGTTTCACCAAATCGTCTCATTATTTGAGACGACCAAGCTTAATATGCCCAGGTCTGGCAGGACCTATTAATCTAAAATTACCTTTCATATCCCAGCCGTAGGATGCGGCACTTTATCTGTAAAATTCTTTAAAACTTTAATACATTGTGCCGACAAGGTTGACAACGGACTTTTCACGCCCAAATCATTACCCTAGGTCATATTTGGTGCAAGGCGCGCCATTGGGTTTTCCCGAAGAACAGATAGATTTCAAAGTATTCGTGTCAAATGCTCGGGTTATGAAAGTACTCCAGAGAATCCCACTCCGAAGGAATTGAGCGGATAGGTATGAGGACATGGGCCACTGGGGTTTCGCTACATAGGCCCCCTCTTAAGAAAGTCGAACCCTACGAACTTTCAACTGCCAGAGGTTCTGTTCGAATTACCTCCCCCTCACCTTCGACCATAGGATGCCGTGAAATAAAATCCGCTCCCACATTCTCCCTTCCGGGGATGTATTCGACCGTGAACTGATACGGTTGTAAGAGCAATGACCATCTCATTAACCTTGCGTTCAGTTTCTTAGAAGTTGCCAAAAACGTCAGAGGTTGATGGTCGGACTGCACTTTGAACGGTACTCCATACAGATAAGGTTGAAATTTCTGTACCGCCCACACTAGAGCCAGACATTCCCGTTCGACGGTGGAGTAATTCCGTTTCGCGGGTAACAGTTTTCTACTGGCATATGCCACCGGACATAGCACAGTAGGATCATCTCGCCCTTCCTGCAACAGAGTTGCTCCAATCCCTATGTTACTCGCGTCGGTTCTTAGAACAAACGTTTTCTCCAAATTTGGGAGTTGCAGGACTGGCCTATCCACCAAAGCCTGTTTCAGCTTCCCATAAGCCTCTTCACAGCTCGGGGTCCAGACTATAGGATCTAGCGATCCTTTCTTCAGGGTTTCGGTTAACGGTGCCCCAATTTCGTTGAACTTCGGAATAAATTTCTGGTAAAACCCACACAGAGACAAGAAAGACCTAACATCCTTTTTGGATTTAGGACGGGGTGCGAGTCTGACCTTCTCTACATTCTTTTCTTCCGGTACCAAACCCCCCGGGGTAATAGTATGTCCCAGAAATTCTAAGGAGTGATAGCCAATCATGCATTTGGCTGGACGGGCAGTTAACCCCTCCTCTTTCAATCTTATGAAGATCTGTTCCAAGGATTTCAGGTGATCTTTCAGATTGCCAGAAGCGATGAGAATATCATCCATAAACGAGACGACAGAGGGATCCCTTAAAGGGTCTAATAACTTTCTCATCATGCGTGTGAACACACTGGGCGCATTGCTCAGCCCAAAAGGCATCACCTTAAATTCGTAATGGCCGCTCGGAGTACTGAAAGCGAGCAAGGGTCGAACCTCAGGCTTCACAGGGATCTGATAATATCCCCGGCTTAAATCGATTTTTGAAAAGTACTTTGCCCTATTTAATCTGGCAAACAGTTGATTTGTGTTTGGTAACGGCTCAACTTGGAATGTCGTACAACTGTTTAAATGCCTGTAATCAATACACAAGCGGTGCTCCCCGCTTGGCTTTCTCAACAAGACAACCCCGGCATTATAAGGAGAAGTCGAAGGAGTTATGATGTCATCATCCAGAAGCTTCTGGATTTCGGCTTCCAGGGCCTTCTCTTTCGCAAAGGGCACTGGATATATTTTTTGGCGAATGGGGTCTTGGGTAGTCAGAGTCATATCAAACTCAACCAACCCTGTCCGCCCTGGACGATCGGTAAGAATCTGTTGATGGGACTCCAACAAACGGATGACTAGTTCTGTTTCTTCAGCCGACAGATCAGGATTTATATGTACATCCTTATAGGTTTCCCCAGGGTGTAAAGGATACTCCCTATCCGCGTCTTCGCCCGATTCAGTTTCCATCGCGACCGCCATAGTCATGAGTGGGAGAGAAGTACCATCGGATCGTTCCTCATATTTTTTGAGGAGGTTAATGTGGAAGATTTTAGATTTCCCCCTGATCCGGATAGCATAATTGGTACGGGACACAACCCTTTCCACCGGGAAAGGCCCCTGCCAACCAATCTCGAGTTTATTGGAACCTACTGGAAGTAACAACAGAACCCGATCCCCCACCTTCAGAGACCCATCTTTCGTCCTTCTATTGTAGTAGGCCGCGTGTCTCTTTCTGGCCGCTCTCAGATTCTGAGCCGCCAAAGCCCAACCTGTCTGGAGTTTCTTCTTTAACTCCTCGACGTATTTGTAGGAAGATACCACCTCTTCGGAAGTCTCCTCCTCTGTCCAACATCTCAATAAGGCTTCTAAGGGACCCTTAATTGGCCTACCGAATAATAGAGTGGCTGGTGGCAACCCGGTTGACCCATGGGGAACCTCCCGATAGGCGAACAAGGCGGCTGAGATATACTCATCCCATCTGTCTGGTTTCTCTTGAGCCAGCTTCCTAAGCATGGTCATCAAGGTACCATTAAACCTCTCTACTTGCCCATTAGACTGAGGGTGGTATGGGCTTGTGTGAATGTGGTTAGTCTGGAAGATACGAAAGACTTCCTCCATCAGCTTACCACAAAACTGAGACCCATTGTCCGTTAGGATCTGGTTTGGAAATCCCAACCGAGTAAAAGTCTCCATCAGTGCATCAGCCACTCGCTTAGAGTCGATGGTGGCCAACGGTATCGCCTCGCCCCACATGGAACAGCAATCCACCATCGTCAGAATATACATATTCCTCTTCCTAGTCCGAGGAAGAGGACCAACCAGATCGATGGCAACTCTCTCGAAAGGAGAGTTCATAATGGGCATATCACCCAAGACTACCGGAGCCGTCCAGTGTTTTGGTGCCACACGCTGGCACTCTGGGCACGACTTGACGTACCTACGCACATCTCCAGTCATCCCTGGCCAGTAGTAATGGCAGGAAATGCGCTGAAGTGTTGCCCCGACACCCATATGTCCACTGAAAGAAATGGTGTGTCCCATATGAAGAAGCTGTTCCCGATAAGCCTTAGGAACTACCAGCTGTCCATGCTGGCGTTCCTCCACTCCGGCTCTCCGGTACAGTAACCGATTCTTCATATAATACAGACCCCGTCTTGGTGGGTCAGCACTTTTTGGCAACTGGTTGAAGCAAGGTTGCAAAGTAGCATCCTGGCTTTGAGCAGCTCGTAACTCCCCAGGCAAGGGATTCACGATCAAGGCCGGCGTCTGCTCCTCCTCCGATTGAGATCTGGTTTGCATCGCGCCTACGTACATGGGTTCGTTTGGGATCCCTAGGAAGACGTAGCGGCAACCCAAGATCATCGGGAAGATAGGATCGATCAGAACGGCTGCCTGAATAGTGCCGGTAACATATTTTGATTTGATGTCCACCTTCGCAATTGGAAGAGACATCGCTACCGCACTCTTTGTCGCCGTTTGAATCTCAATGGATTCCCCGGTTAGCTGCTCTGGGCTCACTAAGTGTGATGAAATTACGGCCTCAAACTGAAGACCTGTGTCATAGAGACACTCGACTGGTTGTCCGTTCACAAGAACCGTCTCTACTACTGGTGGTTTTTCTGAATCTTTGTTCCCAGGATCCCTCCCTTCTACCTCCTTGTTAGACCCCTCCCCGGTTTCTACAAGACAGGCAGCATAGTGAGAGTCTTTCTGTTTGCGCCTGCAATCGGCCGTATTGTGTGTGGGAGATTTGCAGAAGGCGCACCACTTTTCACTCCACTTTCTTTTGGGAGATCCAGGTGGACTCTTACCAGAGGTTTTCTTAATGGGAACTTTTTCGAAAGGATCCTCCTTTTTGGTGTGAGTGGGTTTGGGGTTTTTCTTCTTTCCAGACCCAGTGTCTGGTGATCGGAGATTGGGTTGTGCCAGTTCCCCATTATCCCCATGAGCTAGCACATACCTTTCCGCCAATGTGTTGACTACGTCTAACCTTTCTGTCCCATTTTCAACCAAGAAGGTTTGCAATGGCTTAGGCATCATCCTCTTCATTTGGTCCACGACCACTAATTCTTCTAAACTTTCATAGTCGTTGGCAAATCCTGCTAATGACATCCATTTCAAAAGGTAAGACTTAAGTCTAACACTGTATGCTGAGAACATCTCTCCTGGCTCTCTCCTCGACTTTCTGAACTGTTGTCGGTAAGTATGGGCTGTCATCTGGAACCTTTTCAATAATGCCTTTTCCAGGGCCTCATAGTCATTCTCCATACCAGGTGGCAACCTTGAATAGACCTCATACGCGGTCCCCCTCAGGCCCTGTGAGAGTTTCAAGTTCCATTTCCCACGTTCCAATCCCATAGCCAAAGCCATCGACTGAAATCTGTGAAGATACTGGTCGATCTTATCTTTGTGTTCATCGAACGGGAGCAATGGGAACTTCATTGCCTGGTATGGACCGCCACTAGAAGTTGTTGAGTCAGGGAGAACTGCGCCTCCAACTGCACCCTCGCTTTCCTTGGCAGTTTGAGCTTTCAGCTCCAACTCCCTCATACGGAACTCATGGTCTCTGGCTGCCTGCTCGGCCTCCATCTTCCTAGCCTCAGCCTCAATTTTCTTTGCTTCGCGCTCTGCCTCGATTTTCTTAGCTTCGCGCTCTGCCTCGAATTTCTTAGCTTCGCGCTCTGCCTCAATTTTCTTAGCTTCGCGCTCTGCCTCGAATTTCTTAGCTTCGCGCTCTGCCTCAATTTTCTTAGCTTCGCGCTCAGCTTGTCGAAAATCTCTCTCCACTTCTTGAACATATTTCTGTAACTCAGCCCCTTCATAGCCTATCTCACGCCCTGTAGCCTGCACTTCAGCCACATTAAATTTCGCGGATGCCATCTTAACTCAGAGGGTAAGTGAATAGGTAATGGACAAATGGATATAATACACGACCACAACACTTCGTATGTCGTCAGTCTGTGTCAGGAAGAGTATAGACAATAGCCAGGTACGGTAAGCAGAACCTATTGATATTAGACCAGAATATCTGTCCCCTATCCCTATATCAGTCAGAGCTCCACCAGTATTTAAAATATCCCGCGACGTTCCCCCAGAAATTGTAACAAGCTATGTGGAGGGTCCCAAATAACTATGTCTCAATTTTCTCATGTATATTTCATAGCCCTGGCTTTAAATAGGTCTTTCCCTGCCAACCCTCCTCCGTTTCCCCCGGACTCACTGTCACTCTCTATTCGACCTCAGGACCTATTTCCTGCAGGGTCGTTCTGGCTGACACGCATACAACATGACGTTCTTCAACATATTTGTAATTGTAAATTTAATAACTCAATACATAACAGCACAGAAAAAAAAAATATCTGACAATTAACTCATAATCATCTACACACAATCTAGAGAGAAAACTAGTCCATACAATATCAACACAAATATAAATCTCTTAGATCATCGTTTTCCATATTGTCCCATGAATTCACAACCACCTCATGGCAAGTTCACTGGTCTTTATTTCCCGCGTAGGTTGTTCGAACAACAGGGTTCCATAAATCCAGGATTCCAAGTTTCCGTGTCCTACACGAATGTAGTGTGTCCAATGGTTAGGGAAAGTGCCCTGGGATCACGGGGCACAATTTTGGCGGCGAAATACTCAAGGAGAATAAATAGGATATATGTACGGGTGTGTCCGTGACTTAGGCGGGATCTAGCCCAAAATGCAAACATACTCGATCCCAGCTCAACGAAACGCCTGCCGAGGTGTCTGAAAGTATTCGTTCGGGCCCGCCGTGGTTCTATCTGGTATAGCCCAACAGCAGCAGGGACTTCATAGTAAACATAATGTTCTATGTCGATGCTCTGTCGAAACTTCCGGCTATATTCGCCGTCAAAAGAAGGATCCTGTAAAGTTAAAACAATTTTGAGAGCCTCTGGTGTAAACTTCAGATACAGCCGGCATGGAGATTCCAATGGTCTCAGCATGTCGGTTGCCATACATAAAATCCATACAATTACCTAGTATTCAATTGTCTTCATACCACACTCCTCTCCACACTCATACCATGCCTTTATTAATATTGGGCACATACCTTCTCAGGCTTCCCTCTCACTTGCAAACCTTGCCTTTCTCACGACAAATCTATTGTGGAGTAGTGTGCGTAATTATGTATGTTTCCTACTCTTAACTAATATCATAATAGTGGGTCTGTATGGACCGCAGTGCATCTCCCTCCCCCATCCCTAGCAAGAACAGGAAAGAGGAAACTACCCTGTCCTGCCGCCGCTCTTGTCTGAGCTGTCACCGCAATGTATCGGCCGTGTCTCACATAACCCATATATTCAGATGAGTTCAGGTTCTCTCAGGGAGACAGGGAAGTCCATTTATACTCCCAACATCCTCCTATCGACCAGGAACCACCCGGTCCACCTGGCCCCCCCATCAGCCGAAAGACGAAAGAGATAGCACAGTGGATCGCCTCTTCTGGCTCAAGAAGATATAACTCAGATGGGTGGAACCGGTCCCCACGGAGCCCTTCCCCTCGACATGCCATAGCTATAGAATGTTTATATTCAAATGAAAGATGACACTAAACAGAGGTAAAGCCATAGGAAGAAAGATAGCCCCCCACCCCCCTTATCCGCCGCCAAGAATATGCGACATCATCTGGGAAAAGATATTGCCCCTATTTGTTCCCCCGCCATGCCCAGATCTAGACGCTTAGCCAAATTGGCAAGACTGCCGTTTCACCAAATCGTCTCATTATTTGAGACGACCAAGCTTAATATGCCCAGGTCTGGCAGGACCTATTAATCTAAAATTACCTTTCATATCCCAGCCGTAGGATGCGGCACTTTATCTGTAAAATTCTTTAAAACTTTAATACATTGTGCCGACCACAACCGACAAGGTTGACAACGGACTTTTCACGCCCAAATCATTACCCTAGGTCATATTTGGTGCAAGGCGCGCCATTGGGTTTTCCCGAAGAACAGATAGATTTCAAAGTATTTGTGTCAAATGCTCGGGTTATGAAAGTACTCCAGAGAATCCCACTCCGAACGAATTGAGCGGATAGGTATGAGGACATGGGCCACTGGGGTTTCGCTACACACACATCACTAGTGTTTGAGCTTGTCACATTCCCTCCACAGATGGGAAGTTCCGATGCCAGTCTGGCACACATCACTAGTGTTTGAGCTTGTCACATTCCCTCCACAGATGGGAAGTTCCGATGCCAGTCTGGCACACATCACTAGTGTTGAGCTTGTCACATTCCCTCCACAGATGGGAAGTTCCGATGCCAGTCTGGCACACATCACTAGTGTTTGAGCTTGTCACATTCCCTCCACAGATGGGAAGTTCCGATGCCAGTCTGGCACACATCACTAGTGTTTGAGCTTGTCACATTCCCTCCACAGATGGGAAGTTCCGATGCCAGTCTGGCACACATCACTAGTGTTTGAGCTTGTCACATTCCCTCCACAGATGGGAAGTTCCGATGCCAGTCTGGCACACATCACTAGTGTTTGAGCTTGTCACATTCCCTCCACAGATGGGAAGTTCCGATGCCAGTCTGGCACACATCACTAGTGTTTGAGCTTGTCACATTCCCTCCACAGATGGGAAGTTCCGATGTCAGTCTGGCACACCTCACTAGTGTTTGAGCTTGTCACATTCCCTCCACAGATGGGAAGTTCTGATGCCAGTCTGACACACCTCACTAGTGTTTGAGCTTGTCACATTCCCTCCACAGATGTGAAGTTCCGATGCCAGTCTGGCACACATCACTAGAGCTTGTCACATTCCCTCCACAGATGGGAAGTTCCGATGCCAGTCTGGCACACATCACTAGTGTTTGAGCTTGTCACATTCCCTCCACAGATGGGAAGTTCCGATGCCAGTCTGGCACACATCACTAGTGTTTGAGCTTGTCACATTCCCTCCACAGATGGGAAGTTCTGATGCCAGTCTGGCACACCTCACTAGTGTTTGAGCTTGTCACATTCCCTCCACAGATGGGAAGTTCCGATGCCAGTCTGGCACACCTCACTAGTGTTTGAGCTTGTCACATTCCCTCCACAGATGGGAAGTTCCGATGCCAGTCTGGCACACATCACTAGTGTTTGAGCTTGTCACATTCCCTCCACAGATGGGAAGTTCCGATGCCAGTCTGGCACACCTCACTAGTGTTTGAGCTTGTCACATTCCCTCCACAGATGGGAAGTTCCGATGCCAGTCTGGCACACCTCACTAGTGTTTGAGCTTGTCACATTCCCTACACAGATGGGAAGTTCCGATGCCAGTCTGGCACACATCACTAGTGTTTGAGCTTGTCACATTCCCTCCACAGATGGGAAGTTCCGATGTCAGTCTGGCACACCTCACTAGTGTTTGAGCTTGTCACATTCCCTCCACAGACGGGAAGTTCCGATGCCAGTCTGGCACACCTCACTAGTGTTTGAGCTTGAAGAGGGGAAGGAGAGCTGTACAAGTCCCCGTGGAGATGGTACTTCAGTTCAGGGTGGGGAGAAAAGTCTCTACATCAACCTCACTCCAGTAGATGCGAGCCCTTTCTGGGGCCCAAGCAAACTGAATACCAATACATTGGACTTAAAGAGTTCAAGCTCAGTCTTCCAGAGGATTCGCAACCAACCAACCAACCATCTGTCATAGGGCTTCGCATTCAACCCCAGCATTTTTGGGCTGTTTGTGATTTCTTGGCATGTTCAGTAGTTTGCCGTTGCTTTCTGAATGACCAGCACTCATACCATTTTATTAAAACCAACACAAGATGGTCTACTGCCAAATCTCCAGCAGCTGTATTTCGCACGTGGCATGTGAGATTACAAATTTGTGTCCGTAACTTTTTCGCCACAGCCAGTTATCTGTCATAGGCTATATATAAAAGCTTAACCAGACATTGTGCAGCAACAGCAAGAAGCCATTATCTGCCATAGGCTACATATAAAAGCTTGGCCAGACATTGTGCTGCAGCAGTAAGAAGCCATTATCTGTCAGCCATAAACACTCTTGCACTGTTGCAGATACCAGGAAAAGTAACAACATACAGTAATTCAAGGTGTCTTTTTTATGTTGTGAAAGCAACATTATCAGAGTTTATCAAAACATCAGTGTTTATCTCTGTGTATTTGATCTTTTGCTGGTCTCCCTGGCGAAAGGGTTATTGACTTTCTCCATAATCCCTCATATCCACATAGGTTAATGCAGCTGCGCGAGTTTCGGTAACGGATCGCGTCACGTTGGTTACTTACGGAGGTGTGTGAGCCGGTCGCTCAGAAAGCAATGGCAAACTACTGAGCATAATCTTGCCAAGACATCAACAGCGGTAAAATGTTGGTGTTGACAGCAATGTCCTGTAAAATAGGATATGCAAAAAAATTTTTGATCTTTTTCTCCTCTTTGTTAGTTTATTGTTATAAGTTTATTTATTTATTTTACACACACACACACACACACACTAACCCACCCACACATGTACATACACACTAACCCACCAACATGCATGCACACACCAACACACACACATAATAATGTAGAGTGAATAGCCAATAATAAATACAGTTCAAAAATGTTATATAGATAGTTGAATCATTTCATATTTTACTGCTGTTTAAGATTGTTCAAGTATCGTGTCTGTAGTAGGAATACAGTGGTAGATAGTTGAATCATTTCATATTTTACTACTGTTTAAAATTGTTCCTAGTAGGAACACAGTGGTAGATAGTTCAATCATTTCATATTCTACTACTGTTTAAAATTATTCCTAGTAGGAACACAGTGGTAAGAATCAACAGTGACAGGCCTTCAAGAGAGTAACCTACAGTAGGTAGTATGACTGTCTTCCCCTTGTAGTACTTCACTGCACTGATTAGTCAACCCAGATAGTGAATAAATGTATTGATTTTTGCCAAATGACCTTACTCGCCATCTTGTCTTACGTGACATTGCTTCAGTTTTGTATAACAATAGATCGTATGTATGCGCTGCATAGCACAGTGAGAGACAGACATAGTTCACCATGAAACGTCACTTGGAGTAGAGGTACACATCTGCCTATAACTAGAAAAGTCAGCTAAATAAACACCCCCTTTTCATGCTATCAGTTATAATGGGTATAAAGTGCTAGCCCCTTAGTTTTCTAATGGGTGGGTGATAATTCAGTATCATGCGGGCCACCTTTCATGCGGGCCACCTTTCATGCTGGGAAATGTCCTGGTCCCAATTTTAGGCTAAGTTGACCTGGGAAAAATCTCTGCCTCGAAGAGAATTTGAGCTCATGACCACCAGGCAATCACACTTGAAAAGTTCTGGTCCTAAAGGTAGATGACTTTTGCAAACAAGGAAGCCATGAATGTTATACAACGTCTGACTCCTGTGCTAGTAGCTCACATTAAAGGTAGTAGGCCTCTCAGACAAGGCTGAACAATGTTGTCAACACAGTAAAAATCTCTTGACATCTGGATAGCCTAAAGAGGCCATTTATAGTATGTGTGGATTCTGGTTCATGTGGGAACCCTCAAAGGTACTATGCAGTTCGTGTACAGTTTTGAGAAACTCTTTGTATATCTGTGACGAAGCTGGAGCACTTCTGGAAGTATCCATGTGCCATGTAAGTGGTCCTATACAAACCTGAAACCTTACAAACATGATATGTAAACCTGATATATTAATTAATGACAGCTGATATTTCTATTGCATGGTGTAACACTTTACCATTATGCATACTATCAACTTTTTTCTCTGTCTTCTTTAGGCACCAGATGATCCAAATGTGGAAATGCTTAATGGATATCGGAATTGGGACAGTATGTACAATGTTTTGTATGGCCACGTATGAGGTTCATTTATATATATAAGCATCTCAGATCAGGTCTGTGTTCTAGTCTTGATTATGGCATGTGGTTGAGATATCAAGGTATTTATCTGTCTTACTTCTTGTTCTTTTCCCACCAATTTTGCCAGTTGTCACCAAGTTTTCTAGTGTATTTCTCCTCATACTATGTCCCAAAAATTTTGATTATCTATGTCTAATTTCTCTAATCAGTTTACTGTTTTCATTTTATTTCTTGTAGAACTGTCATTCGTTTTTCAATCCACCTATGGTATCCCTTGCATTTTCTCTGAAAGCATTTCCACTGCCTTTAGATGTTTCCCAGTTTGTCTGCTTATTCTCCATGTTTCACATGTAAATAGCAGTATTGATTATATGCACCACGTCAAGACCATTTTTTTTCCACTGTGATGACAGCTTTTTATTGGTGAATGTATTCCATCATGCGAAAGGCTACCATTGCCATAGCAATTCTAGTTCTTTAACCCTGCAAGGCACCTTCCATCGAATGTTATGACTGTTCTAAGATAGTTGTACCAATTCACTTGTTTAAAAATTGTTCCATTTACTTGAATGTTACATTTTGGTATTTCTTTCTTCTTGGAGACGGATATAATCTGTTTTCTTACAATTTATTTGTAACTCTAATTGCTTACTGTTAACAATAGCCAAATCTAAATGCTGCAGATCCTGTTCATTGTCTGCAGTTAATATTGTATCATCTGCATATTTTATATTATTGATGTTATGTCCTCCAATGGCGATTCCTTTCATCACCTTTACATTTTGTATATTTAAACACATAGGGAGAAACATTACACATTGCTGTCGCACACGTCTATTGATTGGCTGGTATTGACCATGCTACTGAATGACTGAATTGTATTGACCTACTTCATTGTTAATTTTTGTGGAGCTTGATTCCATTGTATTTTTTTTAGAAGTAACGTAATGATCCCTTTTAGCTGAAATACACATCACACTATCATATGTCTCATGTCACCACAATAGTTTTAAAGAGACTGTCATGTCTGTTTGTTTATATAAATGCGGCTTACACGTGTGTACTGCAGTTGCCTTTGCAAACTTTGGTTATGTGTGGCAAATGACACACTGATGTCCTCTTTTTCTGTTACATACCCATAGAAAGCAGAATGTTAGGAATAGAGATTTACATTCCACAATAGAAAATAAAGAAAAACTACAGTATAATAACACACATCTATTTTCACTAAAGAAATGATTGATGTGCCAAAGGTTATAGAAATCTTTCGTGATATCCCCCTTTACCCCACAATAGCTGACAGTATGCATGTATACATAAAAGGATGGTTTAAAGTTGAAAGGATCGATTTCTTTGCACACATGGCTCAGTCTCTTTCTACAGTTACACTAACGTATGTACATTCCACCTGGTGGTACAGTTAAACATCAATTAACTGTCACTCGTATAACCGACAGTTTCTGTTATCCGCCATCATCCTTTTTTAAACAAATGGGGAGGGGGGGGGGGGAGAGAGAGAGAAGAGAGAGAGAGAGATACAACATAAAGGATGCTATTTTCATTGTTGTCACTGTCTGGGCGGACCTTACAGTGTCTAACCTAAAGAATGGGTGGAATAAACTCTTGCCTGAACTGAGACTGTTAGTGTTGATGACATTGTGCAACATTGTAGGACTAAACATTGAAAACAGAAGAAATAGCAGATTGGTTGGAATGTGACAAAATGGATGGAGACTTTGAAATTTAGAACGATGATGAAATTGTTTCTAGTGTTACTACCATTGAAGAAGAAAACATTGATGACGATGAAGGATCAGTTCTTAACCAAAAACCTACAACTAGCCACTCAGAAGGAGAAACAATGTTATCAAAGTGCATCGACTGGTTTGAAAAGCAAGATAAGGAAAATGAAACACAGATCCTACTTCTGCATAAGATATGATACATCACCGTGCAGAAAACTCAAGCTCAAAGACACTAGGGGATGACAGATTATTTTAAAGAACTTAGGTTTACAGTGTTACAATACATTTCTGTACATTACTACTCTTATATTGAAGTTTATATTGATCGTTTTTTAAAATTAGAGACAAAATTTGTGTATCATTCACTTTTAAAGGATTTTATTTCCATTTTCGTCCCAACCCCGCAGTGAAATCATGTTGCTGTGCATATGTATTAAGAGATTTCTGTTATCCGTCTATTCGGTTATCCGTCACATCCCTGGTCCTGACGGTTAATCAAAGTTTTACTTTATATCTGTATACAACAACATAAAATACAGAAAACACATTTAAAAAGTAACTTTATTGAAAACAAATTTGTTGTCATCTGACAGTAAACAAAAGAAACACTAAAGCAGTATACAATATTGATATATACTATATCGGCTAACAAGGATTTAAAAAGCAAGAGGGTCAACTTCATCACACCAAGATTTATCCCACATGGCCTGTTCTCATTCCGCAGAGCGGTCTCTGTAAACTCTGTAGCCCCAGCGACAATCCCTTAGGAGTCTCTGAGAAAAATGCATGTGAACCGAACGACGTGGCGTGTAATCAACAACCTTCAAAGCATGAAGCAGGCTGTGTAACCACTTCGGAGCGGAGACTGCTAACATAAAGCTGTGTACAAACACACCAGTTGCTTCTGACCCTCATTTTCCAGGTTGAAGTTGATACCCTTTTAAAAATGTGTGTCTGTTGTTAGCCAGAGTTAAAACCTTGTAATCCAGGAGAATACAAATGTGGTCTTTATGTTTATAACACAAACATCTTTTTAGCGCTGAGTGCATTAGAGATGGACAGAATGGTGAGGGATGTTGAACAATGGATCACACGACAACAGAATAATGTGGGGCCAGCTGTTCTTATTGTTGATGGATTTCTCATATTCAGTGATAGGTAGGTATTAACATTTATTTCCCAAAGTAATCAGAAAATACAGATCTTAATTGATTGTGCAATTCATCACCTGCTGCATGCATGAGGCTTGTTGCAAAGAAATGAACATACTGATAGGCTTGCAGGCAGGGCTATTGTGGAAGGAGCGATGGACCCGGCTGATACACTGAATGCCCTGAAAGAGGCAAGGATGTTAACTAAACCTGGTGATGACTTAATCTGCAACCTCGACCAGACTGCAAGTGCATCAAGTTAAAAACTGTGAGGCGAGACAGGAGTGCTATACAAGAGGGAAAAAATTGTTAACCCACAGAAAACTGATATCGTCAGTCACCACACAGTGACGGAGATACTGAGGAGGGGATCCAAGCATCAGTGGACTGAATAGTTCACTGTGTAATGAAGATGATCTGTCTACATACTATATTAGTTACTGGAGGTTAGTGTGCCAGAATGGACAAGAGCATTTGTTATTAAATGTCCGGTGTGCTGCTGCTGGGGTAGTGGGTTCAACCCCTACACTGATCAGTTGGACTAAAATGTTGACTTGGGAATGTAAATTACAAGTACCTCTGAAGCCGGAGTGGGATGGCCTGATGGCGAGGGACACTGGTCATAGGGAAAGCTAATACACACGCAAAAATCAGTCCATTGCGCTACTAGCAGTTGCACGTGTATGGGCTATGCTTGAGTTCAAAGCGAGTGAACACGCACATACAACAAATATTTGTTACTTATTTTCTAACCATATTTATAAAACATGAAAATATAAAGGGACTTCTGCAGCAGATATTACCATAGAGGTGTGAAGTGATCACATGTACTAGGTCAGTATATAGTAAGGTGGGATGATAAATTCCTCATGTCACCACCATTCCTTCCAAATTTGAAGAAAATTGCTTAATTATCTGGTAATCTTTTCATGATCCTTTATTGTCTCCAGAGCTGCATTGGATGTCCAAAATATCCTGCAGCTACTGAGGACTGAACCCGGAAGCAAGTGATGATACTGTAAGTCTTCCAGCATGATACTGGCCACATCAACTACTGAGCGTTGATTGGTCTGTCAAATATAGGTCTAGCACATTATTCCCAGTGCCCGTTAACTACGTGTAAAAGTGCCTTTTATTTGCTTAAAACTTTCATTCTTAAAGCATTAAATTTTAGTTCTTGTTACTTAAATATAATGTGCTATAATATAACTCATTGCAAGATTAGATACAAGAACAGGTTGCAGGATCAAATTATCTTATCATAATAAATTGTATATTTTCCAGCAAGTTGGCCGCCTTATTAGAGAAAAAGTATTTCTTGACAGTTACCAAAGAAATTTGTGAGGAAAGGAGGAGGTGAGTTCTGTTGTTATGTTTTTGTCCAAAACAAGGGAAAACAATATATGTCTGTATGTAAATCAAGTTGGCAGTCAGTGATTACAAACAGAAGTTTTCTTGAGTTTCTGATCCACAACCAATATCTTGTCAGTAACAGATCCGATTTCATGGCAGCAGGCAAGCACAATTCCACTCAGATGCACTAATTCACAGCCACTATCTTATGGGTGATATATCCCAGACTTCATGGCAGTAGGCAAGTGTGCTTTCACTCAGAGATACAGATCCACAGCCAGTATCTTATGCTTGATCAGATAGATGCCATTCCATGATAGCAGGAAAATGTGCTTACGTCATGGATAAGTCATGGACATTTTAGTCTGTAACTCAGGATTTGTTATGTGATTCCTAAACATAACTGCTGCAAAAATGTTGTCATCCCAGATAAATGGAAAACTATATATTATTAGGAATGGTGCATGATCAACTATATTGATATTAGACTCACAAGTTTAACAATTATATGCTTATATTTTTATTTCATACATATTTGGAATGATTGTTATAAAAATGTAAAAGCTTAGAGTTTTTTTTTTTTTTGGGCATATCCTTTACAGGACAGTGCAGTCAACACCAGTATTTTTCAGCTGCTGTTGGTGTCTTGGCAAGTTTTACGTCCAGTAGTTTGCCATTGCTTTCTGAACGACCGGCTTACATACCCTCCGTAAGTAACCAACATGATGCGAACCGCTGCCGAATCTTGCGCAGCTGTGTTTCGTATGAGAGTATACGGGATTTCGAACAATGTCCTTAACCCCTATGCCAGGAAGACCGGCAAAAGCTTCGTTAGCTTTTTTTATAAATAAGGACCGGGATTTTATTATATAGATACAAACTTTAATATTAAAAATTTGTTAACAAACATTCTTAGAAAATTATATTTTATAGATCTGACGCATATATACAAATATCTTATAAAAAATATACAAATATTAAATGTAGAAGTTGGTGGGAAATATTCATAGTTGACACAAAATGTTAAAAATATTCACAGTTGACAATTGTTAACACACACATTTTTTAAATATTTACTAATTGCATTTGTTAACATAAAAATAAAAAGATGTTGAAATGAATAGAGCTTAATGTGAGCAGTCAGTCACATGTCCAAATCCAAAATTATTGGAGAAACATTAAGTACTGTTTTGTAATATTTCCAAAAAACTGAATTTTACTAGGTTTTGTTGTAAAGTGGATATTAAGGTGATATTTGGTTTTAACTACTAATGTTCTGTTAAATGCAAACAAAAGCTTTATCACACCTGGCAATTAACCATAGTCTCCTTTCTGCAGACACAGAACCTACAATCCTCCGGACACACCGGGCTACTTTGACAATATTGTCTGGCCGTCCTATTTGAAGCATCTGGATGAGCTTAAGAGCCAGGATGATATTGGTAAATGTTTCCTTTCCCAATGTTACACATCTTTTACGATTAATCATAATATGAAAGCAATGCAAGCCGTTGTAGTTGTTTTGTATGATCAGGTTATACCTGCCACACATTCATACATTAATGGTGTCATGTTGTAGGTAACAGTGTTAACTCAACAATGAGGTATACAGCATCCACTCGGAGCATCCTCAAAGTAAAACATCAGAGATGGTCACACTCTAATGGCATACAGTGACATCAAACAGGCCTACTTGGCCGAATGGATAAGAGCGCTTGCTCTTAAATTTGCAGTGTGCTGATGCTGAGGTATCTGGTTCATCCCCTACACCGGTCAGTTGAACTAAAATGTTGACTTCTCGTCCTTGACTTGTGGACGTAAACTACAAGTACCTCAGAAGGCGGAGTGGATTCACCTGATGGCAAGCACCACTAGTAATAGGGAAAGCTATTTCACATGCAAAAATCAGTTCAGTGCTCTAGATGCAGTAGCACGTTTATGGGTTGAAAGCGAGCGAGAGCAAAAACCAGAAGCCCCAAGGTTACCTAAGCCCAAGGTTACCTAAGCCCCAGGTTACCTAAGCCCAAGGTTACCTAAGCCCCAGGTTACCTAAGCCCCAAGGTTACCTAAGCCCCAGGTTACCTAAGCCCCAAGGTTACCTAAAGAAACTTAAAATCATCTGAATGATCATGGCACGACATGGTTTAACTTCCAGTTCTGCTAAAAGCTGTATCAAGCAAACCTTAAAATCTCTGGCAATGATACATTTCTAGAACTAGAAGTAGCATATTTTATTACATGGAATGTTAACAGTATGGTAATTTACAACTGAGTTTGAGAATTAACAAGAAACACCATTAATAGAACACAAGAAATATACTATACCTAAAACATTGACATATCAAGGATAGATTCATCTTTAAGATGTACAAAGTAGAGGTTAAGCAGTGTTAGTTGCACATCCTTTACAGGATGTGGCGGTCAACTCCAGCATTTTATGGGGCTGTTTGTGATTTCTGGGCTAGTTTACATTCAATAGTTTGCCATTGCTGCTGAATACCATTGTATGGAAACAAATGCAAGGCTGTCTGCTTCCAAATAGCCCGCAGCTGTATTTTGAGCATGGTATGCGGGATTACAAATTGTGCCTGGAATCCCTTCACCACAGAGCCGGCCATGTATAACAAAAAAAACAAACATGCTGCATAAAGTGACACACGTAAGATAGACTAGTACAAAGTGTACACAAAATGATAACAGCATGAATAATAAACAAATTACACAAAAGTTCAGCATAAATTATTTTGGAAATTATACAATTAAATTACATAAAACACATGAATTAATTATCAAACTCCACTACCATAAAAACTTAGCTGCTGGCCTGCGTTCGAAGCCTCATCTAAGCAGAAATGTTTAGAACAGATCAACCAATCCTAAAGTGGGTACCATAAAATATTGTGGGAAGTCAAGCTGGCCAGCATGACATAAACCACATCACCCTAGAGTGGCCACTGGTTTTGTGAACATGCACCCAGCACGCCTCAAGGTTCGGGGAAAGGTCCTGTTGACTGTTACTGATATCATAAATGATAACTGACATTTACAGGAGAGGTTGAACAAGTTCACTGGCTTTTGCTAATGAGTCAATGAGCATGGCAGTACTGATGATATATACTAGTGTACAGAATGTCTGCTGCTAGTTTATTAGAGCAAGTGCCTTAGCTGTGGCTGGAGTGATGATCATGTGGTCACAAATTCCTATTTTGTTGCAGAGTATATTGATGGTCATGCAGATCTGGCCTCTATTAGCCAAGTGATTCTTCAGAAAATTGAGGCAGCACTGGATAAATAGCCTGCTACAGGATCAATCAATGGCATTCCACACTGAAAGTTACCATGAAATACAACTGCCTGCATTTGTAACAGTTTGTTCTTGTTCGAGTGAATTATACTTTGGGTAATGACATTGAATTTGTTTCCCTGGTAGATAAAGGAACCCTTTTCTTACCATGAGTTGTGTGTTTGAGTATATGGTGCCAGCCACTTATTTTTAAGCCAATCGGCACAGGATGTAACCCCATCATTCTTCTACAAGTCATAAAACAGCAATCACATTTTCACTTTTTTAAAGTATTGTTAATATCTAGATGTTTTCCATGTTGAATACATTTTTGGCCATTCTTATCCACTTCTTAATTGCCGTTTCACGTCTACTATCATTTGTTATTACAAGCCTAAGATAGGAGAAACTTGTGTTCTAGTATCTCCTCTTTAACTGAAAGGCTTGGTCTCTTTCTGCAGAGTGGGCTGTCATAGCTTCAACCCAGTGACAAACCTCCAGTGGTCTCCAAAGAAAAATTGCATTCGTGAGCTGAATGATGGAGTTCGAAGATGAAACCACGAACTTCAGAGCATGAGGCAGGTGGCTTGATTATTCTGCCACACATACAAAACACCCTTAGTCATCAGAAATATGGGCCAACACCATATCCCAACATGCCTTCTGGCCTGTGTTAATGGGCTGTACTACCCTACATTAGTACTCAATTTGGACTGACCCACATGAGGCCCAACAGGAACTCTGTTTAACATCAGTCACTTCACTTTGATTTCTGATGTTGAAGCACTTGAGTTTGCTAGAAGTGCAGATATTGCTTCTGTTATATACCAACGTGTGATGGTAGGCCACATCTATATTCCATGTGCTCCAAAGGGGGGTATAAAGGAATGTAATATGACTTTCCTGCTGCTGCATGCTTGATAGACAATAGTCCTGCTGCATAGTTGACAGATAAGAGCTACCTAGATATGTTTTAAAACTTTAACAATAAAATCAACTTGCACAAAATTCCTTCTTACTCCACATTAAAGCTTTGTATAAATGATACAATTTCCAGTACATGAAATTTCTAATTTAAAAAATTTTGCATTTCCTGTACTACAGTTTAAAACATGATAATCATTAAGGCTAGTTACTTTTCAGATCAGGCAAACATATCTGTCTTTCTCCTTCAGCAAGAAATATTTGTAATGCCTTTCTCAGAAGATAAACACCCATCTTTCTGCGCTGGGCTGCGGTCCAGGATAGAGCAGCACCATATAAGTCTCCCTGTTTCATGTTTGTCAGCTTATGCAGGCCTGTGGGTTAGAGAGACATGTTTTAGTGAAGTCTTTAAATGTGTCTATGTAAGAAAAAACCAGGAGCGTTGTGGCTGGGATGTTCGCCTGCCAGCTACGTTTTTTCAAATTCCCATCAAGGTGCCTTTTTAAAATTGATGGGGACTCCCTGGTCGCCTGAAAGGTACATCAAGAAATGTTCTGAGATGTAGTGGCAGTCAGCATGATACTGTCCATATCATCCATCATTTGGTCCTAAAAATTCACATTGTGATGTGTGGAGGGGCCCTTTACATAGCCTCATGTTCAATCCCCAGCAAAGGCAGATTTATTTTTTAATAATATAGCTCTGGGGTCAACCCAGCATAATAAAAATGTCTACCAGATAATTTTAAGAATTTAATGGGAATAGTCTGGGCAACTGGAAAGTCGAATAGAGGCCCTAGAGATGTGGATATACAGACAAATATGTCTATTTCATGGAAACAAAAACAATGAAATAAAGAGGTTCTAGAAAAACTGGGAATGAAAAGCGAGTTGATGAAATAAATAAAAAACTGAGGCAAGTGAAATATTTTGGCCATGTTAAAAGACATAATACTCTTATAAAAACCATACTTGAGGGCAAGTGAGCAAGAGGTAGACAATGATACAAGTGGGAAGATAACATCTTCCAGATGTACAGACATGGTGAGAGAAATAGTGTTGGAGATCCATTGCAGCAAACCTTCATTGTGGAGATGGCACCTCATTGATTGATTTGTGATAATGTTGAAATAGTTTTTACAACATTTATAACAAATTAATGTCATTGAGGATCTGTGTCAATTGATTGGTCCCTCTTCAATCTCCATTGTGTACAATTGTGGTAATCAATCAAATGCCAATTTTGTGTTGAAATTCAAGAATGTCTATACAGATCAGAGACCCACAATGGCATTAGAGGGTTTGTGTAAAGCTATTAAAACTATCACAACTAACATTCTACAGGATCGATACATTCAAGAAAACTGGCACATAAACAACATGCCTCAGAAACTGAAATACAATGGCCTTGCTGAAAGCCAGGAGCCGCAGTAGCTTAGTGGCTAGTCACTGGCCCACTGACTCTGCAGTCGTGGATTCTAATCTGGACCGAGACAGATTCAGGAAATGAGCTAAGCTCCCAGGTCCACCCAGCTTAACATGGCTCCCAGGTCCACCCAGCTTAACATGGCTCCCAGGTCCACCCAGCTTAACATGGCTCCCAGGTCCACCCAGCTTAACATGGCTCCCAGGTCCACCCAGCTTAACATGGCTCCCAGGTCCACCCAGCTTAACATGGCTCCCAGGTCCACCCAGCTTAACATGGCTCCCAGGTCCACCCAGCTTAACATGGCTCCCAGGTCCACCCAGCTTAACATGGCTCCCAGGTTCACCCAGCTTAACATGGCTCCCAGGAAATGTCTGGGGAAGTGAAGGTGATTCATGTGATGTCGACCACATTCCCCACCCAGTGCCAATATGTCCAACACCATATGTTGATCACACTGCCCACCCAGTGCCAATATGTCCAACACCATATGTTGATCACACTACCCACCCAGTGCCAATATGTCCAACGCCATATGTTGGTCACACTACCCACCCAGTGCCAATATGTCCAACACCATATGTTGGTCACACTACCCGCCCAGTGCCAACATGTCCAACACCATATGTTGGTCACACTACCCACCCAGTGCCAACATGTCCAACACCATATGTTGGTCACACTACCCACCCAGTGCCAACATGTCCAACACCATATGTTGGTCACACTACCCACCCAGTGCCAACATGTCCAACACCATGTTGGTCACACTACCCACCCAGTGCCAACATGTCCAACGCCATATGTTGGTCACACTACCCACCCAGTGCCAACATGTCCAACACCATATGTTGGTCACACTACCCACCCAGTGCCAACATGTCCAACACCATATGTTGGTCACACTACCCACCCAGTGCCAATATGTCCAACACCATATGTTGATCACACTACCCACCCAGTGCCAATATGTCCAACGCCATATGTTGATCACACTACCCACCCAGTGCCAATATGTCCAACACCATATACCTCATGTGCAAACAAGGGTCCTTTACTTATTTGTTACTTTCTGCAAAGGACTTGCTGCATGATGATGATGACAGTTCTATTCATAGACAAGCCATGAACTGGCCAGTTGTCTATTATTGATGTGTTGGCTCGTAACTGGTAGTACAGCACATTCTCGCTTGAATAGAAACAAAAGACGTCAGACACCGTGTCATGTTAACAACAGACGTTTATTGAGTGCACCCAGCTGCTCCAGCAACCCCGCTGGCAGAGTTTCGCTGTGTTCCTTATGCAGCGCCCTCAGTTCCTAGTTGGCGG
Organism: Cepaea hortensis; assembly: GCA_963921405.1. NCBI lineage: Eukaryota > Metazoa > Mollusca > Gastropoda > Stylommatophora > Helicidae > Cepaea > Cepaea hortensis. Next base: position 53,370,174 of record OY992877.1, on the reverse strand, counting down.
TCATCTGTCCGGGATGCCCCTAGCTGTGTTAACGATGGCGTGTATTCTTCTATTCATGTTTCCTCTAAACGTCGTCATGCTCACACACAAGTCGGTTATTGTGTCAGTAAATTGGCAATAAGAGTTCAACTTACGGTTGCTTAGTGAATATCATCCTGCCACACAATGTCACACCTCAAAGGTGGCTGTGAAATATTGTAGCACTCACTTAGCGAATAATATACTGGCGAATTACCCATACTGGTAACTTCTAGTAGACGTCGACAAGAGGATTACTTGTTCTTCAGTTCCCTCATTTCAAGCCTTCAGCGTAGCCAAATATCTTTCTTATTACTTCTCAATTAAAGTGGAGAAATATTGATATCACAAGCCTTCCTGACAAATGTTGACAGCCTGATCCCAGAGTGACTCGCTAAACTTTTCGGTTTTTCAGTTTGTGCGGTTCCACACATTTTTCCTGTGTACTTTCATTCTGTCCGTGATACATCTCCTGGTCAGTTGCACTGAGCGACTCAGTTATCAGATGGGGCATTTTCATTGCACTCCGGACAGGTCCATAGGTGCTCAGATCCTCCTCTCCCCCCCCCCTCCCCCCAGCATATGCATCAACAATGTTCGGTGGCTAATAGTGCCAGCTCTGTGTTGGTTGATGAGGCACCTCATTTTCCTGATGTACCTCTTGTGTCTTGCTGTGCCAATTCTTACTCCCAAGTCTTTCATCATGGACAACGATGTGGATTCACCGACGTCAAAATCCTCTGTTCTCAACATAACTTTAAGGACGTTAATAACATCAACACGATCCATGGGCTGGCCATCTGCAGGGGGTGCAGAGCCAGCCAGTTTGTCAGCTCGTTCATTTTCCTCAACTCCCGCATGTCCCGGGACAAAGATGAAGGTGACTTTACGGACACCAGACTTCCGCAGCGACTCAGTCCACTGTCTACGTACAGATCCAGCTTCGACCTTCCGAATCATGCTCATTGAATCACTTAGTACACGCACACGGTATAATGCTGTGATTCTAGCCATATGAAAGCCTGTGTTACTGCCATCACCATGCTGCTCAGTGTTACTGGGTACTCCAGGTTTAGGTAACTCTTTATCTTACCCTGTTATTGTGATTATTTCCCTTACTCTACACTTTGACTCATGGCAGACATTAACTGTACGTTTTTATTATTTATTATAGAAATTCACCAATTACAGAGCAAAAGACTAAACTGCCAGATTGGCAGTTAGAAAGAGAAAAACAAGCAGAAATGGTAAAATTCAGACTCAGAGCATTTTGAGACCTTGTGTCACAAAACTTTTAGCATATAAAAACTCAGCTGAAACCTAGACAGTTATAGATTTTGTTTTATATCATGCAGAGCTATATTAGTAGTCAGTTTATAGTCAGAAGAAAGAAAATAAATTTCAGGCATCTATAGAAAAGTCAGTGATGAAAGCAATTTTGATGACCTTTGGCTAAAATTGACACTGGTTTTAAACAACTAGTTTGATCTATTATAATGTTGATAAAACAATGTATTTAGCAGTCAAATTTATCAGTTAATAAATTGCTTTTCAAATAATACATGCTTTTGAGAATCCATCATGTATAATACTTTGTGAATGTTTCCGGCAATGAACGAATGCACACCAGCTCTCAGCATACATTTTCCTCTAAACATCAGAAATTGTATATTTTTTACAACTGTCTATAACAATCTGGGGCATATTGCTATGTGGTAAAGACCAGGAATATTTTTACACCACTTTGAAACAGCGGACTCCTAATTTATCCCAAGGTCTGCGAGTGTCATTGTGCAAAGTTCTGTGAGCATCACTGGTTCCTCCCTTTCTGTGTCATGACTTGGTAAACTTCCTACATTCAGTAACATTTCATATTCCCACATTTCAATAATTTTACATACAGATGTTCTGCACTCTCTCTCTCTCTATTTAAAAAATCAGATACAAAAGACTATCAGAAAAATATTGACTATATGTTTAACAAACAACACTATTCAATACACTGACAATCACTTTTATTCCCATGAACTTCAGTTTTTCTAAAAATGTAATTTAAAAAGGGGGGGGGGGGGGGGGGGCATGTTAGCAAACTGTTACTTACCAAAACAATGACCTGGGTTCAATCCCCACCTGTACCTGAATATTTGTTCTCCTATATACTGGGGTCAACACAGCCTCTTACAACGGCTACCAGATAATTTCTAGATTTTCCTGGCAATTTTACGTTTAGTAATTTGCCATTGCTTTCTGAACTGCCGACACCCATACCATTGTGACTATCAACACAAAATGATCTGCTACTAAATCCCTTGTGCTGACTTTGAACCCAGCATGTCTGGATACTGAAGCAGTGATCACAACCCCTAAGCCACAGATGCCAACTTAAACCCACTAGTTGCTCGAAATGTGAATATACTGAGAGGGAAATATAAAAATAGAGCACTGACCGATAGCCTGTATCATGCAAGCCTCTCTTGTATAAGCTTCTACTGGTATCACGGACTGGAAGCAGTGAAGTGAGACCACACCAAGGCCAGCGCTCCATATATCTATTATCTGCTTCACTTTTGCATTCATCTGTAAACATTATGAAAAAAGAATTACATAAGAATATTGCTGTATTTGTATGCTTCTTAAATGTTAAAAATGAAATACTAAAGACTGAAATATTTCTGTGTATAAATGACAAATATAAATACTTAAATAACTTCCCAGTTAATGTCTATAATTATACATGTTAGGTTCAGTTCTGCTTTGCCTTGTGTATATATCAGACAATAATTGGAAGACATACAAGAATTTAAAACAGAGATGGAATATTTAATGTAACAAGAACAGAGGATCAGGGTATATGTCTTCAATAGATTTTATTGGAAGTCATTGAAATAGATGGTTTGGTCATATAACGACCACTGCCAAGCAGGCAGGTCAGTAGTTAGCGCACTTGCCTGCTGTTCTGGTTATCACATGTTCACATCTGTAAGGTGGGGGATTTCTATCTGTAACCTGGGCTACCAGGTTAAAGCGGTCTAAAACAGGTACCAGGAAATGTCTTGGGAAGCAAGGATGACTGGCATGATTTGGACCATATCACCCGTCTAATGGCAACTGATCTAAAAATGTGGGACTAGCACTATTTGCCCAAAACACAAGGTGTGAAAAAGAGGTCCCCAAACAGCACTGACATTCAGACTCTACAAGCAATAAACTAATGGTCGCAATGAACACCGTGTGTGAGTCCTTCCACAGGCTATGCCCATAAAGTTCTAACATGACCCTGATGCTGAAAGACACCACAGGGCAAGCACAAAGAAGATAAAGTAGTTTGCATGTGTTTTGGTCTGTAAGAAAAGTATTGCACATTTGCAAATGGACCATAACCTACCTTGGCATTGACTTTATTCATTTTAGACACAGCTTCATATAGATGACTGTATGGCCGAGACCTCTTCCCTTTTCCAATGTAAAAGATAGAACAGATAAACGTCTTGAACACTTCAAGATCGGCTGTCACAAAATAGAAAGAAATGATCATGTTAGCTTTCTTTTATTCAGAAAAATTATATGCATGCTGAATAAACAGTGAGTATTAAATATAGATGCAAATAAAAAGGTCAGCTGACACATCTCAGAACTGGAACATACCTTATGCCTTGTCGATAATGTATGAATGATCACCATTTTCTATTCACACATACAACTGCTTCAGATCTAAACTGTAGTCATTTTTTCCCCCCATCTCATCTCATCTCATCATGTTCCTCTTGTACCTTGCGGTGTCGAGGTGAAGTATAAACTCCGTGAGAGTGCCCGGTTATGGGCTTCGTATATCGACATTCCCATGGATTCTGTTATTCCCTCCGTCCAACGTTTACATGGTCGGCCTCTTCCTCTGTTTCCATCTGGTCTGTACATCATTGCTTGTTGTGGCATGCTGTTGACTGGTAGCCTACTTGCATGGCCAAACCATTTGACCTGCTGCTTTCTAATAAAATCTAGAGCAGCTTTAACCCCCACTTTAGTCCTGATTTCTTCATTTCTGATCTTATCTCTTCTTGATACGTTGAGTATTCTTCTCAGGAACCTCATTTCTGTTGTTGTGATTTTTCTTTTCTCTTTTTCTGTCATTGTCCAGGTTTGGCATTGGTAGCACAGAGTTGGTAGGAAGATTGTGTTGTAAAGTGCTTTCTTAGTAGTTATTGATACATGTTTGTTCTTTAGTATTGGTGCCATTTGTCCAATGAGTTGATTTGCCTTATTGCACCTATTTTCGATCTCGTCTTCTGATCTGCCATTTGATATTATACTTCCTAGGTACTTGAAGCTCTTTACTTGTTTTTCCCCCCCAATTCTTCTAATTATCTAGATATTTAACCGTTTATCTTTCCCCATTGCCATACTGCTGCTGACACGGCTGTTCCATAATATACTGATATGAATTCCAACAAAGTGCGCCCTCGGCTCGGTTAAATAAATCAACAACAGCAATATGGACAAAAAACGATGAGATCGGATTCTTTGACGTATGTCCATCAAAAACCTATCGTTTAATATGTTTCACAGCATGCAAAGGATTAACATGTCCAATAATTACTATCTAGCACTTCCAGGTCCGCAGCAAGTCTTATTGGTAGCTTATAACAATTAAAACAGGAACACCAACCTTGTCATTACGACTGTCGACATATTTGGGTATACGTCTTCTGATATCTTTCTCTCTCTCCATCGGTTATGTTTCTTGCCGCTCTGGACAATACAGCTATTTTCTCTCACTGTTGGTTCATTCATTCGTGGCGATATTCGGTATCATGTTGCTAACCCTTTTCCTTGTCAGTTAGTAATATTCCGCCACTGGTTTAATGCCAAGTAACCATCAGTCCAGTTCGATTTAGAGAGCTCCAAACTTGCACTGCCTCTTTGTTTCCATTTCCCCACAAGTCTGCCATTGTTGGGCTAATTGCTGTGACGTTTCTTGTGTTTCTAACGCGTCTCTTAGTTTTATATCATATATGGCGTCGAGGATTTCTCTCTACTTCATATGACGTCATTCTTGCCTGCTCCTACTATATGGCACCCATCAAGTTTGCCAATATTTGCTATGCGTTCAAGTTTGTCTTTCCATATAATGTGAACAGTTGATTGCTCAATGTGTGGTTTTCATCTGCTTCTTGAAGCACTGCATCCTTACTGGACAACTTAGGGGAGTCTCCTTGGTGAAGTATTCAAGCCGTCTGACTCGGGCTCCAAAGACTGTGGGTTCGATTCTGGCCCGTGTCCTTCGGTTCACGAGTGCATATTTTAAGAGACTCTTGAAGGTCATCACTGGAACTACGGAGTTCGTGCTTTGTGCGACACTTTTCGCGCTGTGGAAAGAGACTGAGCCATATGGGATAAATCCTGGTGCACTGAAGTTGACCCTGTCAACGTTTAAGCAACTTTTTTTTTTTTTGGGACAGCTTATTAAATGAGTTGAGATCACATGTTAGGCTATGAAATAAAAGAGTGATCTCAGTTCAGTTCAGTCGTTGTTCCAATATCACAGTAACGGGTCATCCCCATTATGCTCCGTTCCTGTGCCAGTGAATATCACATAAAATGTTCCTCACTGCCCCATCTGAAAAGTGGAAAAGACAGGAGTCTCGACAAACAACAGCCCGCTCAGGCACACTGTGCATAGTGCCGCCACCAGAATAACACCACAAAAGTCCTCCACGAAACATTCATCCTTAATGGAAGTGGCAGTCACTTTCCCAAACAGATGTTCACCTACAGTCTTGATGTTTCTAGATGTTGGTGTTTCGTTTCTAGATGTTTTCTAGCCTGCCACGCCATTTTATCTCTGAAATGCTGTTTATGCAACAAAACAACCTCGGACAGATGTAAAAACATTCACTGTACTTAATGCCGTCGCCAGAATGCCAACACAAAAGTCCTCTACGAAACATGCAGTGATCTCAATGACTTCTTACTAAGACAGTGGTACAAGTTAAATTCCCAGCAGTGGCTGCTACTTCCATGATGATGCTGACAGTGCCATGTCAGCAGCCTTTACTTCCCTAGACCTTTCTTGGCACCCTTTTTAGGCTGGTCAACCTGGAGCCGAGGTCAATTAAAAAAAATTAGAACGCGGGCTGTCCTAATGTACATCAAACCCATGACCACTGGGCCAGTAGGCGAGCATCTAGCCACTACACCCCCATGACTCTCAATGTTTTCTTGACATGTGCAAAACACTTATGTTGTTGCCCTTATTTACATGAAACAATATTCCTGTGTACAGATATTTACTAGTACTTACACAAATTTTTCGACCTCAGGGGGAGGTTCTCGGTGATACGAGGGTCTAGTAGCAGGTATGTGAAGGATGATTTTTCCGTTCCCTCACGCCAGCCATGACCATTTTTAGGAATACTGAAAACATGAACCATATCACATTCCAATTCTGCAAGACCTGATACATCAAACTGTCCATTCAATGCCTGTCTCATCTCATTTGGATAATCTGATTAGGATGAGAAGGATTTACATGTTTTTATTTTTACAAGACACAAATTATAAGTCTAGTAACTGTTATCCATTAAAAAAAACAAGAAGAGAGAGAAAGATAGGTATGAAAGTATAAATTGTTTATGAAAAGTAAAGGGCTTTGAGAATACACATATGAAATAATGAGCTCTCTGACACACAAGACAAAAATTATTTTACAAAACACAAGCAGTTGCACTAATAAACTAGCATATAAAAAAAAAATGTTTGATATATAAACAGATGCAATACTTTAACAGAAAATTTCAATGCAGAAAGGGAGAACATGAAAACATAGGATTGTTAGTTCAACTAGTGGTAGAAATCAGGAATCAAGGACAGCAATAAATATAGATTTCCAAATGTACCTACAAAACAGGAGCTGTGGCAGTATAAAGGTGAGTGCTCTTGCTTGCAGTTGCAGTTATCCGGGTTCAGTCCCAACAAAGGCAAGATTATTTTTTTCCTGACCACTACAGCTCTGGGGTCTGATAAAAACGGGTACAGGACAATTCAAAGAAAAGGTGGTGAGGAAAGGAACTGACCAGCCCATCCCCATAAGTTGTAGCCCAGAATACGTAAAGGCCTAACACTTCACAACCCAACAGCAGTATCTATTATGGGACTACCTTTATCATCAGAACATAGGACATACTAGTAAGTTTCATCAGAACACCTTAGGTGTGAAGATGGCACTTGATCAGCAGCTCCATCCATCATGTGCCATGCCGGTAAGCGTGGGCGATCATGTTCTGCCATCTCACTCGATCACCAGAGTCGTGGATCAGCTCTGTGTTCCTGTCTCGACCATGCCATGTGGCCAAGCCATCCAGGTATTTGCTTCTAGGTCTTCCCCTTGGTCTCCTCTCTTCGATCTTGCCAGTTGTCACCAAGTTCTCCAATTCATTTCTTCTCATAACATGCCCAAAAAATTTTGACTGTCTACGTCTAATAACTCTAATCAGTTTACGATCTTCATTTGTTTCTTGAAGGACTTGTTCGTTGGTTTTTCTATATGTCCATGGTATTCTTTGCATTTTCCTCAGAAACCACATTACCACAACCATTAGCTGTTTTTCAGCTTGACTGCTTATTGTCCACGCTTCACATCCATACAAAAGTATAGGTTCTATGTAGCATCTCAACACTCTTTTTCTCGTTTCAATTAATATCTTTTTGTTGGTCAGTATGTTTTTCATCTTGCTAAAGGCTACTTTCGCAATGGCAATTCTTGTTTTAATCTCTTCAAGGCATCTCCCATCAGATGTTATGGCTGTGCCGAGATAACAGTATCGATTCACTTGTTTAAGAATATGTCCATCTACTCGTATATCACATTGTGTTATTTCCTTCTTCCTAGTGACGACCATAAACTGTGTTTTTTACAATTTAATTCTAACCCTAGTTGTTCACTGTGTGCAACAACCGCATCTACTAAATTTTGCAGGTCTTGTTCATTGTCTGCAATCAAGACTGTATCATCTGCATATCTAATGTTATTGATGTATCGTTCCCCGATGTTGATTCCTTCCATATCTTCTATATTTCTAAATATATATTCACTGTACAGGGAAAAAAGATCTGGAGACATTACACATCCCTGTCTCACACCTCTTTTAATAGGCTGATATTGACCTACATCGTTATCAATTCTTATGGCAGCTTGCTGTTTCCAATATGTTTTTTACAAGTCTAAGGTCCTTTCCATCAATTTGTAGATCTTCAAGCATCCTTATCATGTCAACATGTCTCACTTTATCGAAAGCCTTTGTGTAGTCAATAAAGCAAAGATATAGATCCTTGTTTACTTCTACAGAACGCTCAATTACTGTTCTCAGTATATACACAGCATTTACTGTGCCCTTGCCTTCTACAAACCCACATTGTTCTTCTCCTATTTCGGGCTGTATTTTCTTCCTAACTCTTTGCATGATAATTCTCAGCAGAATCTTTGTGAAGTGGCTCATTATACTAATTGTTCTATGTTGATCGCATTCCATGGCTCCTGATTTCTTCGGGATTGCAATAAATATAGAATTACATAATTCAGGAGGTATATCCCCAGTATCGTATATTGCGTTCTGCAGCCTGGTGATTTGGTCAACTCCATATTCTTCTAGGGCATTGATCATTTCTACTGTGATGTTATCTGTACCTGGGGTCTTGCCAGTTTTCTTATGGTTAAGAGCATTCTGAACCTCTATCTTCAAAATTGATGGTCCTCCATTATTATTCCGAGGATCATATTGTTCTTCTCTTGTATCATCATAAAGGTCTTTCACATAATCTGACCACGCATGTAGCTGATCAGCAGCTACTGTCATTAAAATACATAATTACTGTGAGCAATGAGAATTCACAAACATCAATCAAAGATAACAGGCAACAAAAATAAGGCTAAGAATAAATTAAAATGTTATTATAAAGTGAATGACAGCTACAATAAAATAAGATGAAACTCCTAACTGAAGTCAGACTAAAAGGTAAATATAGGGCGGTGGTAGCCAGCTGATTAGTACACTGGTTTACCTACAGTTGTTTACTTCCATTCTCATAAAATAAAGACCAGAGATTTTGCTGGGAGGGTAATGGTGGTCAACATGATCATTATTATAATACCCCACTGTGTATTGTCCAGTCAACACAAACTTAATCTTATCATAATCAAAATATACTGGATGCGGTGACTACACATTAAGAGACTAGGGTTAGAATTAAATTGTATGAAAAAGTTGTCTCCAGAAGAATGATATACCAGTGTAACATCTGAGTAAATGGGAACATTCTTAAACAGGTCAATCATACAACTATCTCAGAACAGTCATAACATCTGGTGGAAGATGCCTTGTAAAGATCAGAACAAGAATCGCTATGGCAAAGATAGCCTTTCGCAAGATGAAAAACATAACTTACCAATAAAAAGCTGCCAATTGCAGGGAGAAAAAGAGAGTTGAAGTGCTATATAGAACCTATACTGTTGTATGCATGTGAAACATATCCAATAAGTTGAGAAATATCTAATGGCAGTAAGAATATGTTTTCTTTAGAAACGCAAATAATGTCATGGACAGACCAACAACAACAAAAAAATGACCAGTCCTTCAAAAACAAATGAAAACCGTAAACTGATTAGAGAAATTAGATGTAGACAGTGCCAAATTTTATTTTTTTTTTTTTGGGGGGGGGGGGGGGGGTGTGTGTGTGTCCCGGCACACATGAGAAACAAACTTGAAAACTTAGTGACAAAACTTATGGGAAAAGCGCCAGGGGAAAGCAAAGAGATAATATCCGGATGACTTTGCCATACGGCACAATCAGGATAAGACCACAGGTCTGATCCAAGAATCTAGTGATTGTCTGAGATGGCGAACCATGACTCCTCAAGCTTATTGGCATGACATATGTATATATATATATATATATATATATATATATATATATATATTAACTGCACAGTGAGAGATAGAATATCAGAATGCTTTATTAAATATTTCTGAGGCAATGCAGGTTAAAATATTTGGAAAACATGATACATACCTGGGCATGTCTTAGACAGAATCACAAGGCCTGGGTTAGACTGGAGAGTTGTGAGACGGCGCAGATAGACTTGTCTTGTGGCAGGAATAACAGGACCAGGGATTTCACCATACTTCTGTAGCTCTTGGGAGATCTCCTGGCATGTCATATTCTCTAGATGAGCCGGTATAACAACAGTAGCCACATTGCCACCATCATCATCTTCAGTAGTGCCCGACACATTTTCACCAGGTGACAGTTCATGAGAATTGTTTTCTTGTAGGCTTGCAGCATTTTTATCAGGACAGGAAACGCCACAAACAGTTGCACTGTCAGACACACTAAAAGACTGAGTCTTTGCTGCTTCCAAGTTTTCAGTTCTTAAAACTTCATTCAGTGCTTGCCAGTCATAAATTAAAGTGGCTTCAGACTCTATAGTTCTTTTGCTGTGTGTGCTATCCAACGATCTACGACCAACGCTGCTACCATAATCTGAAGGAATGTGTCTCTCGATGAATGTTATGTTCTTTTCCTTGTCCTTATAAACATATTCCTTCACTGATACACTACTGAACAAGCTATCACTTGACAGCCGTTTCCTGGCTGGGTACATTTGAGCTAAGGTGTCTTTCAGTGTAATCTCTTCATATAATACTGGACTGGTTTCAGTTTTGGCAACTGAATGGTCACTGCTACAAAGTGTATGAGGCTGCTTCCCTCTGGATGAAGTTCCACCATTGTGCTGAGCAACATTATGTTTAATTTTCATTCTGTATATTCTAGCACTGGTTTTACGAACGAAGCTGTCATCCGATGTCATAATGTCATCATCAGGGAGTACTGAAACAGGTGGCTTCCATCTGGAAGGACTATTTTCAGTCGCATGCTTCTGCTCACGGATAAAATCTGCAGGCTTTTCTGAAACCATTTTTTCTTGTGTTGCACTAGCTTTGCTTACTTTTGTTTCTTTTTCACTTACAGCATTCACATTTGTTGTATTATTACTGTAACCTTCATCACATGTAGCAAACGTGTCTATAGAAGATCCAGAAGTATTTAAGACTACACAAGGCCTTGACACAGTCTTGTTGACATGTTCAGTTTGATGTGCATGTTGCACACTTTTGTCTTCCTGGCCAGCTGCAAATTGTGTACTTTTATCAGACCTTGTAAGGGCTGGAGAAATATTTTCTGCAAAACTATCATTACTAACGTCATTGTTGGACATATAGTTTTGTACAGAAAGAATAAATTCTGCTACCCTTTCTTGTGGTTTCATGTGTGACTTTGGTAGAGATGAGGCAGTTTCTTGCGGGTTAAGAAGAGATTTTCTTTTAGCTTTTTTCAGTCTATTTCCAGTGTTTGTTTTACAGTTATCTTTCATTTCTGGAAACGACAATATACTCCCATCAAAACAGGAACTTTGAACACTGCCATCCAATAAAGGTGGAAACAATTTGCCAGATGTGAACGTTATTCCAGAATCATGGTCCTGGCTGGGAACATTATCATGTTCTGTCTTAGTGGGAGACGAGTGGGGTTCTGACAATTCTAAACTATAATAATCACTCAAAGGAGTAATTTGTTTATCTTTCGAAGAAGCATCATCAAAATTCACTACAGAATTGAACCTTCCTTGCAATTTATTTATGCTGCCTTGCTGTTCATATTCACATTCTGAAACTTTGGTCAAATAACTCTTCACTGAAACTTCAGATACATCTGAACTACTCTCGGGTACAAATAACATGTGTCTGTTAACATACAGAGACTCTTTCTGGTGTTTTCTATCCTTAGAAGGACTGCACATTCCATCTCTGTACTGTGAAGTTACATTATTGACAAAAGAAGTTTTGCAATTCTGAATAGCTGGTGACTTAATGTTGAAATCTGTAGTGTCTTGTTTGCACTGTCTTCTATCTTTAGAGGGACTGCAAGCACAGTATCTATACTGTGAAGTTGCATTATTGACAAAGGAAGTTTTGCAATTCTGACAAACCGGTGACTTAATGCTTAAATCTGTAGTGTGACAATCCTGATGTTTCATGGCTGGTGTGTCTATATGAGCCACATTGCAATAATGCCTTCTTGTCCCAACCTGTCTGCGTTCTCTATTAACAGAAGGTGCACGCAACATATTGTCTTTGTGATATGAGGATGCTGGTTTAACACCACTCGGTGAAGTCCCAGAATGCAAATGACCATTGGGTTCACAAAATGAAGACCTGGTATTACAATTTGTTTCACCACAACATTCAGGAAATGATGGATTTCTGTAACTTTCATGCAACATGTGTGGTCTTGTACAGGTCACAGAGTGACCTGGAGTATGTAGGTAACAGTGTGAGCAAATATTGCTAGAATGTACATCACAATGTTTACTTGTACACATCTGATACACATGACCACGTGGATGTGAGATAGATTCTCCCTGGGAATTATGAATGCAAGTACAGTGGTCATAAACGGAAATGCTTCTGTTATAGCCACCGTGTGATTCAGGTGACAAAGATGTGTTTTGCACCCCTGTATCTTGCAGCTCTTGAAATCTATGATAAGAAGCTTGGGGTAGATGTTCCTGGTGGGCACAACTGTGGTTGCTGTCATCATTAATGGCAGGTTGTTTTATAACTAACATTGGATTGTTAGGTGAGGTTGCATCAAAGCATACTTGGTTCCCCTCTTCCAAATACTTGTATACTCTTTCAGTAATTGTCTCTGAAGTTAATCTTAAAGGCAGCTTAAATTCATTTGTTGAGGTATCTCTGTGATGAGTCATGTTTTCACAGTTATCAAACACAGTGGTTGTCTTTCCTTGACCTGAGGATTAGATAGTATCTATATCAACAAAATTGTACACAAAGTTATTTACATATTAAATTATATAAACAAGAGAAAACTTACTGAAGTGCATTTGTTGTACTGTCATAAGCAACATAATATATTCTATGACATCATTTTTGCATATTGTAATCTAAGAAACGGAAGCAAAATGCTTTTCACTCGTGGAAAATAAACGCATAGAATATATTCTTAAACATAATTGGTTGTTGCTCCAGGCTGATAAAGAAGTTGATGAATCAGCTGACTAAGACTATTTAATCTTAATCAAGGCTGACACAGAGAAGATGAATCATAATTAGCATTGGGCGTCACTTATGGCAGTAGCAGGCGTGTTTATAGGGGGGCACGACATTGGTGCATTTGTAATCCCTGCTTTACAGGACAGGGTGCATTTGTAATCCCTGCTTTACAGGAACAATCAGTATACTTACACTGCAGCATCTGCTGAGGCAGACACAATACATATGGGTGTATCTCAAGAGCTATGAATAGAGCTATGAAAGTGAATGAGTGAGAGTGAATGAGTGAGCGTGAGAGTAAATGAGTGAGAGTGAATGAGTGAGCGGGAGAGGGAATGATTGAGCGTGAGAGTGAATGAGTGAGCGGGAGAGTGAATGAGTGAGAGTGAATGAGTGAGCGGGAGAGTGAATGAGTGAGAGTGAATGAGTGAGCGGGAGAGTGAATGAGTGAGCGTGAGAGCGAATGAGTGAGCAGGAGAGTGAATGAGTGAGAGTGTCTGTGTGTGTGAGTGAATGAGTGAGAGTGAATGAGTGAGCGTGAGAGTGAATGAGTGAGCGTGAGAGTGAATGAGTGAGCGGGAGAGTGAATGAGTGAGCGGGAGAGTGAATGAGTGAGCGGGAGAGTGAATGAGTGAGCGGGAGAGTGAATGAGTGAGCATGAGAGTGAGCGGGAGAGTAAATGATTGAGCGGGAGAGTGAATGAGTGAGCGTGAGAGTGAATGAGTGAGCGTGAGAGTGAATGAGTGAGCGTGAGAGTGAATGAGTGAGAGTGAATGAGTGAGCGTGAGAAGGAATGAGTGAGCGTGATAGTGAATCAGTGAGCGTGAGAGTGAATCAGTGAGCGGGAGAGTGAATCAGTGAGCGGGAGAGTGAATGAGGGAGCGTGAGAGTAAATGAGTGAGCGTGAGAGTGAATGATTGAGCGGGACAGTGAATGAGTGAGCGTGAGAGTGAATGAGTGAGCGTGAGAGTGAATGAGAGAGTGAATGATTGAACGGGAGAGTGAATGAGTGAGCGGGAGAGTGAATGAGTGAGCGGGAGAGACAGAATGAGTGAGCGTGAGAGTGAATGAGTGAGCGGGAGAGTGAATGAGTGAGCGGGAGAATGAATGAGTGAGCGGGAGAGTGAATGAGTGAGCGTGAGAGTGAATGATTGAGCGGGAGAGTGAATGAGTGAGCGGGAGAGTGAATGAGTGAGCGTGAGAGCGAATGAGTTAGCGTGAGAGTGAATGAGTGAGCATGAGAGTGAATGGGTGAGCGGGAGAGTGAACTAGTGAGAGTGAGAGTGAATGAGAGAGAAAGAGAGAGAGTGTGTGTGTGTGAGCGTACGCATGCGTGTGTATATGAAAGAATACAGAGAGAGAGAGAGAGAGAGAGAGAGAGAGAGAGAGAGAGAGAGAGAGAGCTGAGCAGATGCATGTCATGTAACACGCATGTTATGTAACACGCGAATCCATATGTTTGTGTATTCTCATCTGTCATATTATAAGTTAAATACCATTTGATTTTATCATGTATAATCTAAACTTATGTTCATTACTGTAGTTTGAGTGAGAGAATGAGTGAGTGTGAATGAGAGACAGAATGAGTGAGCGTGAGAGTGAATGAGTGAGCGTGAGAGTGAATGAGTGAGCGTGAGAGTGAATGAGTGAGCGTGAGAGTGAATGAGTGAGCGGGAGAGAGAATGAGTGAGCGTGAGAGTGAATGAGTGAGCGGGAGAGTGAATAAGTGAGAGTGAATGACTGAGCGGGAGAGTGAATGAGTGAGCGTGAGAGTGAATGACTGAGCGTAAGGGTGAATGAGTGAGCGGGAGAGTGAATGAGTGAGCGTGAGAGCGAATGAGTGAGCTGGAGAGTGAATGAGTGAGAGTGTCTGTGTGTGGGAGTGAATGAGTGTGAGTGAATGAGTGAGAGTGAATGAGTGAGCGGGAGAGTGAATGAGTGAGCGGAAGAGTGAATGAGTGAGCGGGAGAGTGAATGAGTGAGAGTGAATGAGTGAGCGGGAGAGTGAATGAGTGAGCGTGAGAGTGAATGAGTGAGCGTGAGAGTGAATGAGTGAGCGTGAGAGTGATTGAGTGAGCGTGAGAGTGAATGAGTGAGAGTGAATGAGTGAGCGTGAGAAGGAATGAGTGAGCGTGAGAGTGAATGAGTGAGCGTGAGAGTGAATCAGTGAGCGGGAGAGTGAATGATTGAGCGTGAGAGTGAATGAGTGGGCGTGTGAGTAAATGAGTGAGAGTGAATGAGTGAGCGGGACAGTGAATGAGTGAGCGTGAGAGTGAATGAGTGAGCATGAGAGTGAATGAGTGAGAGTGAATGAGTGAGCGGGAGAGTGAATGAGTGAGCGTGAGAGTGAATGAGTGAGCGGGAGAGTGAATGAGTGAGCGGGAGAGTGAATGAGTGAGCGGGAGAGTGAATGAGTGAACGGGAGAGTGAATGAGTGAGCGGGAGAGTGAATGAGTGGAAGTGTGTGTGTGTGAGTGAATGAGTGAGAGTGAATGAGAGAGAGAGAGAGTGGTGTGTGTGTGTGTGTGTGTGTGTGACGCGCTGGCATCACTACTTTTACGTCACATACTTTTATGTACACATTTTTCTCCATGTTTAGCCTTGTTTATGTTTACAACATTCATTTCACAATGTTTATTTTTCTTCCTATGTAAATGTATAATGCTCTTGATGAACGAAAGACGAGTGATTGGAAGGGCCGAATGTAAGACGGGCCTGCGCGCCCAATTTGTGACCCTAATAAAGTTGATTTGATTTGATTTGATTTGATTCTCAATACCACCACGTAGCAAGTCTTTTTCAGAATATCGCCCTCATTTTGGCCCGGCAGTCTTTCAGCCCCTTTTCTAGGTATCCTACCTAATGCACCCACATGCCCAAGCTGTCTCCAATGTCCTGTGTTCATCTTCGTGCTGGTTGACCTCTGTGTCTTCATCCAAGAGCAATGCCTTCCATCACTGTTCTTTCCAGGTCATTGCTTATGAGCCTATTTCCTTCAACACTAATATCTTGTAGAATGTCAGTGAGTGGTCTCGAGGTATGGTATCTGCCTCGAGTGCTAGAGGTCCCAGTTTCAAGCCCCGGTGATGGCCGGGAATTTTTCACGTGAACTTCTAGTAACAAGATTTCCTCTGGTCTGTGGGTGGTGAGATCAGACGCCTGTGTGTATTGTTGCGCACATAAAAAATCCCTTTGCAGTTGGAAATTGAAAAAGAGTAGTCTAAAGGTGCTGCCCGGGCAAAATTTTAAGTTAAAAATCTACCCAAAGTATTTCAGGATCCTCGCTGGTGCTACAGAGTTCGTGCACTGAGCTGAGATTCTCCACTCAGGCTTGAGTTAGGAGTAGAATGGAGCACTTATGGGTTACACCTGTGTGTCGTGATATTGATCTGTCGACTAAACTAAAGAATGTCAGTATTTTTTTCGTCTTTGTCCATGCTATTCTAAGAATTTTCCAATAATAATTAAATTTAAAACTATGATATGTAATTTATATGTAAAAACTTACCAACATATCCAAGAGACGTCAGGTTCTTCTGTATTGTCTTCATCACATGACATCTGAGAATCTGTGCACACTCCACATTTTGACTTTCCACTGCCAAATCATAAGCTGTCTTTCCATCCTATGTCATGACATGGTGGAACACAATTTAACATCAAGTTTAAAAACAATACATCAAACTATTGTGAAATTCCAACATTAAGGCACTTACCATTGCTGGTATCTGCCACAAGGAACTGAAAGACTTGGAAATTATGGCCCTTGCACTGGTGCTAGCTCATCTTCTAGTATCATCTCTGCAGTAAGTTTGCGCTGCGACGGATCTCCTAAAAGTTTTGTTCTGTCTTCATTCATTATGTATTCTACAAGGGAGTATTCTGATCATATCTTGATGTTGTTAGTCCATTTATATCTTTGACACCCTTGAGCTCTTTTGCCCTCCATTATGGTTTTCAGTTAGACTTATGTCGTTCGATGTGACCAAAGTATCTTGTCTTTCTCAATCTTTTTTTTTCCTTTGTAGAGAAGTATATGCTTCATGTTGAATGTGCACTTTGTCATTTAGATTTTTGTTAAACTTCCCATGTCACATATTGCCTTTTTGTGTTATTGTTTGGCCAAGGATGATATAGTTTTATACCTGTTCAAGTCTAGTATATGAATGTCAATTTTGGACTTTTTTTCTTTTAGTTCTCTCTGATGTTTAGCCTCTATATAATTTCAATATCTCTGAAACTGCTTTATCTATACATGTACAGTTGTCTTTGGTCACATAATGAGTAAGAGACACAGAAGAACATTGTGATAACTGGGAAGATAAGTGGTATTATCAGACATAGAAATGATGCTGGATGGACCCAGACGGTGGAGTGAAGGAATATCATCAGTAGAATTCATCCAGAACACTAAAATTTGTGAAGAGACATGAACACTAACGTCATTTGGTAAGGCCCAGGATGATGATGTATACATTTAAAATGCCAGTTGTAGGCTAGGGTGGCTTGGTGTAAAAAAAAAATACCTCTGGCAGTTATCTCTAGCAGAGAAACCACATCTCCAAATGTAAGAAGCTGTTATCTTGTGTATTGGCCATCGACTCCTTACTCTCAGCTTAGTAAAATGTACACATATTATCTGAAACCATTCATTAGTTTTCTGTTATTTCCTACGATCGGTGCAGGCATTGGGGGAGGGTGGGACCTAAAGCAGGAACTGTCTAAGGGCCTGTGATGTGTTATAGAACCATTAACATCTGTAGGCCTCAGTGCACCACAGTGAAATAGGTGGCCAGTGCACCACAGCGAAATAGGTGGCCAGTGCACCAGTGAAATAGGTGGCCAGTGCACCACAGTCAAATAAGTGGCCAGTGCACCACAGTGAAATAGGTGGCCAGTGCACCACAGTAAAATAGGTGGCCAGTGTACCAGTCAAATAAGTGGCCAGTGCACCACAGTGAAATAGGTGGCCAGTGCACCACAGTGAAATAGGTGGCCAGTGCACCAGTCAAATAAGTGGCCAGTGCACCACAGCGAAATAGGTGGCCAGTGCACCAGTGAAATAGGTGGCCAGTGCACCAGTGAAATAGGTGGCCAGTGCACCACAGTGAAATAGGTGGCCAGTGCACCACAGTAAAATAAGTGGCCAGTGCACCACAGTGAAATAGGTGGCCAGTGCACCACAGTCAAATAAGTGGCCAGTGCACCACAGTCGAATAGGTGGCCAGTGTCCACATTAAAATAGGTGACCAGTGCATCAGTCAAATAGGTGGCCAGTGCACCAGTCAAATAGGTGACCAGTGCATCAGTCAAATAGGTGGCCAGTGTGCCAGTCAAATAGGTGGCCAGTGCACCACAGTGAAATAGGTGGCCAGTGCACCACAGTCGAATAGGTGGCCAGTGTCCACAGTCAAATAGGTGACCAGTGCATCAGTCAAATAGGTGGCCTGTGCGCCAGTCAAATAGGTGGCCAGTGCACCACCGTTAAATAGGTGACTAGTGCACCAGTCAAATAGGTGGCCAGTGCACCACAGTCAAATAGGTGGCCAGTGCATCAGTCAAATAGGTGGCCAGTGCACCACAGTAAAATAGGTGACCAGTGCATCAGTCAAATAGGTGGTCAGTGCGCCAGTCAAATAGGTGGCCAGTGCACCACAGTTAAATAGGTGACTAGTGCACCAGTCAAATAGGTGGCCAGTGCACCACAGTAAAATAGGTGGCCAGTGCACCATATTGAAATAGGTGACCAGTGCACCAGTCAAATAGATGGCCAGTGCGCCACAATCAAATAGGTGGCCAATGCGCTAGTCAAATAGGTGGCCAGTGCACCAGTCAAATGGGTGGCCAGTACACAACAGTCAAATAGGTGGCCAGTGCACCAGTGAGAAGGTGGCCAGTGCACCAGTCAAATAGGTGGCCAGTCTTTCCTTTTGTTAGTGGATAGTCTTTCCTTTTGTTAGTGGATGACGATCAGTTATCGATTGGGGTATCTTTATTGCACTCCAGACAGGTCCATAGGTGCTCAGATCCCCCCCAGCATATGCATCAGCGACTGGTGGCTAATAGTGCCAGTTCTGTGTTGGTTGACGAGGCATCTAATTTTCCCGATGTACCTCTCGTGTCTGGCCATGCCGATTCTTACTCCCAAGTCTTTCATCCTGGACAGCGATGTGGATTCACTGACGTCAAAGCCTCTGTTCTCGCCATATCTTTAAGGACGTTAATAACATCGGCACGATCCATGGGCTGGCCATCTACAGGGGGTGCAGAGCCAGCCAGTTTATCAGTTCGTTCATTTCCCTCGACTCCTGCATGTCCCGGGACGAAGATGAAGGTGACTTTACGGACAACAGACTTCCGCAGCGACACAGTCCACTGTCTATGTACAGATCCAGCTTCGACCTTCTGAATCATGCTCATTGAATCACTTAGTACACACACGTTGGTATAATGCTGTGATTCCAGCCATATGAAAGCCTGTGTAACTGCCATCACCTCCATCGTCATGCTGCTCGTGGTCATAGAGTGGATGATGATCGCAGGCATCAAGCCCTCACCCGACCATGCTCATGACATTAGCAGGGTAACCCAGGCAGAACAAGGCAGTACTGTATATACAATAGTTTTATGCACAACATGATTGCAGAAATGAAAAACAAGGGGACCTCGCATCATCTTTGCAATAATCCAGAGGTAAAAAGGTTACCAAACATAATTCATCCAATTATAATAAGCACAGTAGAAATAAAGGATCATATCTCCATGCTTTCGCAACAAATTTCATCCAAAATAAAGGTCTTTACTAGAAAGTGTTTTCCCTAACAATTTTGACTAGGGCAGCTGAATTATTCTTTGCAATTTTCAACTGCGGTGGTGTTTCTATTGTGTGAAAATTGCACACAGGACATCCTGTTTTTGGCCAGTACCTGAGTAGGCTAGGTATCCAATATCACCACCTAAAAGACCAGAGATATGTATGGATCATCACGAACCAGTAGTGCTTGTAAAATTAATCCAGACTAAGCTGGGAATGAGAATTCTTACTAATCCGACAAGTTATATAAAGTACCTTTCAGACTATCTTTGCCATAGTCTGTTGTTACTGACCTGATCTTGAATACTGACGTCAGCACCACTCTTTAACAACAACTGAAGTGTCTTTGAATCTCCCCATGAGGCTGCAACATGTAATGGTGTCAAGCCTTCAACAGATCTGAAATAAGGCATTTAGTGACACACACAATCATTTCTCAGCCAGTCACCAATAGTAAATCTTTACATGAATTAAACACGATCAGTTTCTGAAGATATGACAAAATTACCTAGCAAATGTTCATTAGAATGTAAATAGTACAAACTCAATTAGCAGTGTTTTGTTATTTTATAAACTAAGATATATCACAAATGAAACATACTGAGGGAAGGAGGGAGTATGAAAGAGGGGTAAACGAGAGAGAAAGTGAAAGAATTGAGAGAGAGAAGGATTAACTATAAAATAAGCAAACCAGACAAGTTAAGGGAGCCTTTTCTATGCCTTGAATCCCATTGGGTATATGGTGCTAGGCTTCTACTTTTGTAGACCAACCACCCGATGGGTGATATGGTCAATATCATGGCAAACTACAATATATGCAAGAAACAATTCTCACATAACATTAGGATCTCCTCCATACAGCAATAGCAGCCTTGTGGCCTCATCTCCCTGTCCACTCGCCAAGTGCATAGCTGAGACACCGCATGTGGGATGAACAAAGTTAGGATTTCCTCCAAGCTGCAATTCTTGCTGGATAGACCTGCAAATTTAAAACCAAAAAAAAGAACACAAAATTAACTAATAAATTAAATTTATTTTCCATAGCATCAACAGGAGAAATTAATTAACTTATACAGAAGATGAGTGGACATGCTGGTATAATTGTTAGGATGCTGCACTGACAATGGCAAGAGTGGCCAGATGAGGGTCCGATGTCAACTCTTGCCGTTCATTCAATCAATCAATCAGGTGCCATCTCCACAATGAAGGTTGGCTGCAATGGATCTCCAACATTGTCTGTCTCTTGACTTTATTGTACATTCTGTCAGATTGATTTTCATCCATCACTTAATGTTATATTCCCACTTGTATCGTTGTCTGCTTCTTGCTCGCTTGCCCTCAACCTTGCCCTCCAATATGGTTTTAATAAGAGTGTTATGTCCTTTAACGAGGCTAAAATATTTAACTTGCCTCTTATTCTTCTTCTTCTGCGTTCATCTGGAGAGTTTTTTTCCAGAAGTGATTGCGTTGTACCTGTTTACAGCAGAGCTGCGTGCTTGCGCCGTTAGGCCGACATATCCGACTTTTGATTTGCCTATTTTTTTATTTCTTTCATCAACTTTTCATTCCCAGTTTTTCTAAAACCTATGTATTTGATTGCTTTTGTTTCCATGAAATACGACATATTCGTCTGTATATCCACATCTCCAAGGCCTCTATTCGACTTTCTAGTTGCTTTGTTCAATATCCAGGCTTCCGCGCCATACAGTAGCGTTGAATATGCATAGCATTTGACAAGTCACATTTTAATGCGTTGTTAATCTCTCTAGATGGTAATACTGATTTTCATGCTGTTGAAAGCATTTTTGGCCATTCCTATTCTCTTTTTGATTTCTATTTCACTTCTGCCATCATCTGTTATTTATAGATATTATACATCTTATAGATTAAGATTATTTCAAGATTCAGTTAATACAAGAACCGATTACTTGATATTGTTTTCCCATCCATACTTTACAGTTCAGTACTTCTAGCCCTTCTGAAATTTGTTTTATAACGTGTAAGTACACCAGCTAATTACATTTTATGGAGACATCTAGACTTGTTCTAGTATGAGTTATTAAATTTAGCTTCCATTTTTACCTATACTGTGTGAGAAGGCGGGGGCGCGCACGGGGAGTAATAGGGAGGAATTAAATAAATGTACAGGAAATATTGCAAAATGTAAGAAACTGAACAGTGCTACTTTATCTAGGAATCTGATCACACTTACAAAATGGCTAACCATCAAGGTGTCTTAAGTTATTTATCATTGCAGTAGTTAAGAAAAACATTTAACTTAGGCCATACACATTGCTATAGATTAATATAAACAAAAAACAAAAGGTGTCGTCACTGAAAGATCTCACTGTCATCATACTTTACCATAAAATTTTTTGTTACATACAAGTCTTTCACACATTCTCAAACACACACTCTTGCAAACATATTTTCTCTTTCACTCTCTCACACACACACACTGTGCTCATAGACTAGAAGCTCATGACTTACTACATAGTGATATTTAATTAAAACCTGCTGAGTCAGCATTTTCCTATATTTTCTATTATTTATATACAAATACCTTGGCTTAAAACTGATGAATAAACTTGAATGAGGAACCCTTGCATTACATTTTTTAAAGCAATGCAACTAGTCATGTAGAAATGGAAAGAACTAAACAAATTCCAGAGAATCAAGGTAAAAAGGCGCTGGCATAGAAACATATAGAAAAGCTGAAGATAGTATAACTGGACACTGCCTTATCTGGAACCCACGAGGTGAATGAAATAGCGGGAGACCAAAAAACATACAGAGATGAGAATGAAAGACAAAGATGATTAACATGGAGGGAACATGGACAGAGCTGCAGCAAATAGCAACAGATAGGACGGCTTGGTCAGCTGGTTGAGAGCCCATGTCACAATGTGAGAAAACAGGACAACAGAAAAAGAAATGCAGCTATGCAGGTTACATACATGAAGAACAATTGATAATGTAGAAAATGTTACTAAAGTAATTTTTTAAATTTTGTAGACATGTTCATGATTTGTTGGAATTTGCAGCTAATATTTTCTACAGGGTGAGGCAGCCATTCTCACGCCAACCCTGCTTATGATATGCAGTTGTTAGTATTTATTAGCATTACTATTATTTGCTATATTAGGCCTTGTTAACACATGGGTGACTAAAGCACCTAAAAGTAGAAGTTAACACACGGGTGACTACTAAAGCACCTAGAAGTAGAAGTTAACACACAGGTGACTACTAAAGTACCTAGAAGTACAAGTTAACACACAGGTGACTACTAAAGTACCTAGAAGTACAAGTTAACACAAGGGTGACTACTAAAGTACCTAGAAGTACAAGTTAACACACAGGTGACTACTAAAGTACCTAGAAGTACAAGTTAACACAAGGGTGAATACTAAAGTACCTAGAAGTACAAGTTAACACAAGGGTGACTACTAAAGTACCTAGAAGTACAAGTTAACACACAGGTGACTACTAAAGCACCTAAAAGTAGAAGTTAACACAAGGGTGACTACTAAAGCACCTAGAAGTAGAAGTTAACACACAGGTGACTACTAAAGTACCTAGAAGTACAAGTTAACACACAGGTGACTACTAAAGTACCTAGAAGTAAAAGTGAACACAAGGGTGCTAGAAGTAAGAGTTAACACACGGGTGACTACTAAAGTACCTAGAAATAGAAGTTAACACACGGGTGACTAAAGCACCTAGAATTAGAAGTTAACACAAGGGTGACTACTAAAGTACCTAGAAGTAAAAGTTAACACAAGGGTGCTAGAAGTAAGAGTTAACACATGGGTGACTACTAAAGTACCTAGAAATAGAAGTTAACACACGGGTGACTAAAGCACCTAGAATTAGAAGTTAACACAAGGGTGACTACTAAAGTACCTAGAAGTAGTAGGAACCTTTTACTAGCGGGTTTGATCATGCGGCGACCTGAAATGAAACTGGAAGTGATATACTGCGCCACCCTGGAATGATCCACTGTGTCCCTAAAATTCACTGTGTAAAGACCATTCAAGCTTTCGATGTCATTCATTCATTCAAATATCACGTGACAATAACAGACGCCATCTTAGGTTCTGCAGAAAAGGTTAGTCAAATATTCCATGCACAGCGATTGGATTAAATTATCATGGCTTTTAAATAAATAAAAATTATTTTGCAAAACGTAAGTAATTTTATTTTCTAGAGCTTGTTTACTTAATTTTAAGATATTTTTAGATGGATATTCGAATTCTGCACCCATTTTTACATATATTTGGAGTTTCATTGCTTATCTCGCTTTATAAGTGGTAGAAATTTATTTATGCGGATATGTTGTTTGTCTTTGTGAATGGAAAGCCAAGATGGCGGCCGACGCGAATATCGATCAGACAGGCTCAAAACGTGAAATTTGACCTACTAAAGTTAAAGAGAATACAAGTTTAAAGATTATTAACCCTTTACAAGGCACAGCGTCCGATTCCGGTCGATGCCATAAAACGCGCATAGCGTCCGATCCCGGCCGATACTATTATGCATTGTAAAATCGCGATCTCTCGGCTTTCCGACACTTCCGACGACTAATTTCGCTTTCGCCGACAGCTTGACAACGTGGCCGCCATTTGTAAACGCGATAGTATGAATGTGAACGGACTTTTAAGGACAATTTTTGATAGTTTTCGGGATTTTTACGCTGTTTTTCAAAATGGATTTCGGCGATTCTTCAAGTGATAGCCGAGATTTCGCTAGGTTCATTTTAAATGACATTAAAGGGCACGAAGTTGACTATTAATCGGAGCTAGATATCAGTGCAAAGCGTTACTTTGCATTAGCAGTCTGAGTCGGACTTTAAAGAAAGTGATTATGATTCTGAAAATGTGTTTGTAAATTGCCGTATAGATGACGGAAAATCACAAGCAACATGCCGTATTTCGTAAATATTTGTGTTCATATATGGATTACCGACAACAATCACGTGAGTAACATATTCTACATGCTTTTCCCTTCCTTGTGTTGTTTATTTAACTAAAATCGGTTAACTAACACCTTATTTGTGATATTTTTACTACCGCGACCCGAAATTTTACCGAACCTGAAAAAATCTTGCCCGTTCAGGGCTAGAAAATGGACAAGCGTCTGCCCTGTAAAGGGTTAATAATATATTTGTATACTTTTACTATCTTTTTATCATTTAACATGACGGAACATATTTTTAAAGTTCGTTTTCATATCTGTCTACAACCCGTTTGAGACAACCTCACATGCGGAGATAAACAAACACACAGAAGAGTTCTGAAATTAGGGAAATCATGACAAATTTTGGGCTGGAGATACCGACACTCAAGTGTGAAAATCTCCGCTTAGAATTGACATACAGGCATTATTGAGGTACCATAAGATTTGGTTTCTCAAGGCCCGATCTATCTGTGGTGGTCTCATTAATAAATACTCAAACTGAAAACCATGATCGAACCTGCTAAACCAGTGCTACTCAACCGGTGGGGAATTCCCCCCCCCCCCCCGGGAATTTTAGGGTTTCCAGGGGGGGGGGGAGGGGGGAATTAAGATTATTTCAAGATCGCATTAATAGATAAACCAGTTAATATTGTTTTTCCCTCCAAATTTTACGGTTTTGTACTTCTCGCCCTAATTAAATTCGTTTTATAACGTAAGTAGACCCGCAAATCACGTTTTATGTAGATGTCTAGACTTGTTCTAGTATGTGTTATTAAATTTAGCTTCCATTTTTATGTATACTGTGTAAGCGGTGGGGGGGGGGGATTTATAGGGAAGAAATTGGAAAGGGGGGAAATGACGTTCTGAACATATCAGATGGTAAAGGGATGGGGGAGGGGGGGGGGGTTTAATGGGCCAAAAAAGGTTGAGAACTACTGTGCTAAACAGTGTTTACAACTTTAAGGTGTATTGAGTATATGATACAAGACCCATGTTTTTATAGGCAAATCGGCGGGTGGGGGTCGATATTAAGCAGGCTGACTTGACTTCAAGACATTTGCTGGTACCCATTTATTTAGACTGGGTCAATATGATTATGAGCCGCCCAGGTCTATTTTAATAATTCAGCCCAGATGCTGATTCTAAGTTTCTAATCCATATATAACGGTGACGGTAAGCGAGCTTCTAGCCACTACGCTATTGCTACTATTTATTTGACTATTGCGGCTCCCAAAGTGAAGTTTAAGTTAAACTTTAAGAAGCCAGGGGAGGTATCAATCATCCTACTCTAGGACTTATCGTTCCCCCTAGCCAGAAATCCGACTCCGTTTCACCAAACATCAAACTCACTCTACTGAAAGAATTGAAAGTTCAAGTTCCAAAGTTACTGTTGGTTAATTATTTCTGGAACACATTTTACCTGCTGTTTTTTGAATATCCCGATCTCAACAGGTCAATGAGTTTTGTAGAATGGGCCATATTTCAATATTTGTTACAAATACACACAAGAGACAGGAGAATTGGTAAAATTATGTTTGCCGCCGGACTGCCAGATTTTGCTCATATCCGGTAAGATGGGCTATTCCAAGAAATTGTCACCGCCCACCAACGACATCACCGCGCGTGTGTTCCACGGACCATTAGTTAGTTAGTTAGTTAGTTATCAGTTGGGGTATCTTCGTTGCACTCCGGACATGTCCATAGGTGCTCAGATCCTCCCCCCCCCCCAGCATATGCATCAGCGTCCGGTGGCTAATAGTGCCAGTTCTGTGTTGGTTGACGAGGCGCTTTGTTTTCCCGATGTACCTCTCGCGTCTGGCTGTGCCGATTCTTACTCCCAGGTCTTTCATCCTGGAAAGCGATGTGGAATCACTGGCGTCAAAATCCTCTGTTCTCGCCATGCGTTAATAACATCGGCACGATCCATGGGCTGGCCATCTACAGGGGGTGCAGAGCCAGCCAATTTATCAGCTCGTTCATTTCCCTCGACTCCCGCATGTCCCGGGACGAAGATGAGGGTGACTTTGCGGACAACAGACTTCCGCAGCGACTCAGTCCACTGTCTACGTACAGATCCAGCTTCGACCTTCTGAATCATGCTCATTGAATCACTTAGTACACACACGTTGGTATAATGCTGTGATTCCAGCCATATGAAAGCCTGTGTAACTGCCATCACCTCCATCGTCATGCTGCTCGTGGTCATAGAGTGGGCACCACTGGATTCTTGAACGGTTCGGCCCGCTGAACGGGCTGTAAATGCCCACGCACTTCTCTGCTGCTTTACAACCGATCCATCTGTATAGATGAGCACTTCGGGGCTATCTGAGTGATCATAGATGAGCGCGTTAACCTCTGCATTGACAGCGGCAGGGTTCTGCTCTCTGCACCGTCTGTCGAGTGTGATAATGCAGGAGAAGGTACACTTAAAAGCTGGAGGCACCGGCACCCATTCCTTGCCGGGGTTGATACTGGTAAGACTGCAGACCTGTCCGACGACATCTTCCGCCCGACCCATCCATGATTTGCCCCTCTTTAGCCTGTCACCCTTTTCTCCGAATACAGCGTCATGCAGAGGGTGCTGCTCATCTGCACTTATTTTTAAGTATGCACGAGCTCTCCAGATCTTGATCCTGTGTTCCATTGTCGGGAAGTCAAGGAGGTATCTCATTGCTACACAGCTGGTGTCTCTCGTGCAGCCCAAAATGATGCGCATGGCTTCGTTTTGTACCTTTTCAAGTCTTCCAATCTGTGTAGGGCTGACCGTGAGGATGGGCAGGGCATACTCGATGCGTGAAAGCACAAGTCCTTGGAACAGAAGTAATAGCAGTCTTTGCTCGATATTGGCAGTCGCCATGACTCTCATTGCTGCCAAACCTTTTCGAGCCTTCGTTATGACATAATCGACATGATCTCTGAAGGACAGGCTACGATCAAGCCTCACGCCAAGATATGTCATTGACTGGGTTCTACTCAGAATGCTCCCATCCATTCTTACTGCCGGCAGGTCTGTTTTCACAATATGGTTGTTTAGTGAGAACCATGTAACCGTTGCCTTTGCAGGGTTGACAAGGGCATCGGCATCAGCACACCATGAGGAAATTCGATCTAGTTCGCCCTGCATATAGTTGGCAACCGCCTGTCTATCTCGACCCTGTCGATACACGAGGATGTCGTCAACGAATGATAGAGTCCTACCCTTCCCATCCAACTGTTGTTCAGTGATCGGCACCGTATACACGTTGAATAGTACTGGTGACAGTGGTGAACCCTGCGGCAATCCTGGACATATCGTTATCGGCTCAGAAGACCAACTCCCGCATCTTAGCACCACCTTCCTTTGGAGTAGAACTGCAGCTATCCATCGTACAAGGTGAGGGTGCACTTTCAGTCTGAGGAGGGTTTGCATCAAGTGCTCGAAAGATACTCTGTTATATGCGTCCTCTAAGTCTATGGCGGCCGCACATGTCTCTTCTCTGACCTGAAATCCTTCGTAAACATCTTGAGCAAAGACCGCCGCATTCAGCCATGACTCTTTGTTGCGTCTGTATCCTCCAAGTGTGGGCGGGAAGCAGCCGAGCTGTTCCAAGTCCCAAGCAAGTCTGTGTGCTACAATTTTCTCCAGTAGCTTGCCAACAGTATTCTGCATCGTAATGATTCTGTAGCCGCTTATCTTGGAGTGGTCTTTGTTCGGTTTTAGCAGCGGCAGCAAGTAGCTGTGTAGCCATTCTTCTTTGACCTGACCCCTCTGGATACTGGTGTTGAATTCTCTGGCCAGTTCTTCCATGTCATCATCTGATATCACCATTAGGTCACCATATCGGATGCCGTCTGGGCCTGGGGCGGTGTTAGGTGATTTCTTGAGCATCACACTCAATATGTCAACTGTGATCGTCCATTCTTCGTCTGTCCCGACCCCCTCGCACAACTGAGAGAGTGTTGTTGTGGTCCTCTGTCTGGCGGGCTCGTCTTTCTGGTCAGTCTGTTCTATGTAGCGTGCAAGAAGGGCCTTACCTTTATCCGCATCCGACTTTTTCCATGCGAGATCTGTGCCTTGAAAGTCTGGAATACCCCTACGTTGTGCAGCACCGTTCATGCTCTTGTGGAGGCGCCAGAATGTCGTAAGAGATTGCTCGGAGCACACCTTCCTGCAGAACTCGTCCCATTTGTCGGCCTTGGCCTGTTTGGCGCAGGATTTGAATAAAGTCGTCGTCCTAACGACCTCAGTCTTCAGGTTCGCCAACTCAACCTGTGGCATGTTAGCCTTTCTGGCCTTTTGCCAGTCTTTGACAGCCTGCCTCTTTCCCAGCCACACCTTCTCGACCTCTCCATTCCACCATGGTGGCTGCAGCCATCTTTCTTGTCTCCTACGGGAGGAAGTTAGTTTCCTTCTTCTGATCTTGCTTATGGCGTCTTGACCAGTGGTGTTGTACGGGAAGGCATTGGTCTTGTTTCTTTGACTCATGGCCCCGTCTTTCTTGATCAGGATGACACAAGGGTAGTGGTCACTATCGTGGTATCCCAGTGTGCCCCACCGGCACCTTGGTGCGATGGTGGGCGACACCAGAGCCAAGTCAATGATGCTGTCAGAGTCGCCTGGTCGAGTGGCCATTCTAGTGACCTTCCCATCATTCAGACAGATTAGGGCAGCAGATGCCAGGGCGTCCTCCAAATCTTCTCCCTGTCTATTGGTGATGCAATTCCCCCATTGACTGCCTCTGGCATTGAAGTCCCCGCAGTAGATGATATGCCTTTCATCCATATCGAACAAACTCTGCCATTGTCGCACGTCGACCTTCCCATTTCGCGCATAGACGTTAACGATTACAAGCTGCACTGGTGTCATTATTCTTAATGCCTGCACTTGCAGGGCATCGCTGTTCCAGGCGGACATATTAGATTTAGCAAAGTATTGCACCACTGTGATCTACCTTGCGAATCGTAAGGTGCTACAATACTACAAATGAGTGTTGGCGTGAGACTGTCCACCCCATGCAGTAGAGTACTTTAGCTGCAAATTCTAATCAATAATTAACAAGTCTATAATGACATATATGAAAGTAGTGCAATCAATCAGTATAGTATAATTCCCAACTATATGATAGACAATTTCATTCAACAAACTTTATCAATTAATATAACACATGATAATAATAATATCTGTGTTAAATTATATATAAAATCAATACTTAACGATAAATAATATATGATAATAAACATTTACAACTATCCATCCATCATGTGCCATGCCGATAAGCGTGGGCGGTCAGGTTTTGCCATCTCACTCGATCACCAGAGTCGTGGATAAGCTCCGTGTTCCTGTCTCGACCATGCCACGTGGCCAAGCCATCCAGGTATTTACTTCTAGGTCTTCCCTTGGTTTCTTCCCTTCGATCTTGCCAGTTGTCAACTATGATTAAACATTTAAAAAACAACAACGTCTATCAAAACATTATATACAAAAGGAATACTAAACCATGCACAACGTATAATATATATTTCAATTATAACACAGGAGGGTTGAAAAGGATATTAAAAACAAAAATAAATAAACAAGTCTACAAAAGGCTTTGTGTAAATTGATAGAGGGTTTATGTTCTATTTGGGAGATGAAAGGCTGGCGAATGAAAGACGTCACAAACTTGAGACGTGCCCATACATGCTTTGTATCCAGTATAAGATCCAAGGAGTATACTTGTAACCCCGATGCCAGCCGGTTACGCACGCTCCGGCTTCGTCCTCTACCACAGTTCTTCCTGCTACTGCCGAATTGGATCTCTGATTCAATCAGTCGCAGTCTCATGTAATCATTAATGCGTGTTTTTTTTCATGCCTGTATTCGAATTCTTGGTGAGGTATTTTAATTTTTTGTATTTATTATTATTGACCTAGCATAAGGTCACCTCACCCACAGTCTAGAGTTTTAACCCACGGCTCTGGTTTGATTTTTTTTTTTTTTTTAGTTGCATGTCCTTCACAGGACGTAGCAGTCAACCATATAATTTTGGCTGTTCGTGATTCCTGGGCAAATTTTACGTTCAGTAGTTTGCCATTGTTTTCTGCACGACCGGCACCTATACCTTTTTCGAAGAAAAAAAAAAAACAGCACCGCTGTGTTTCGAACCCAGCTGGTTTGATAGCGCCAGATAATCACTGTTTTTCCAGAGCCGAGTTGATGGTAACAGGAAGCACTGGATCCAAAGACTGGACCCCTCGTGAAGGTACGGCTTGCTTGACTGCAGGCATTTCTCATTATTTAGATGAGGAGACCTATAGTAACCCTTACCACAGTGAAGGCGGTAATTATGTGATAAAAAAGATTACGTTACAATTAAACGGAATTACAATAAGTGTTGTAAGCAGGCAAGTGGGACTGCCACTGAAGGCACATACCTCCACACAAGATCTGATGGCAAACTTTTTAACCTATCAAGACTCAAGGCAAAGACTAAAGCAAGATCAAGATGTATAAGAGAACTGCTTTTTGCAGACGATGCAGCACTGACTACTC
Organism: Cepaea hortensis; assembly: GCA_963921405.1. Taxonomy (NCBI): domain Eukaryota; kingdom Metazoa; phylum Mollusca; class Gastropoda; order Stylommatophora; family Helicidae; genus Cepaea; species Cepaea hortensis. The sequence continues at coordinate 53,338,751 of OY992877.1, read as the reverse complement.
ATGCAGCAGAAGATCTTCAGCGGCTCTTGGGTCGTTTTTGCAGCCGCTTGTAGACTTTGGGCTCACTATCAGCCTAAATAAAACACAGGTGAAGGAACAAGATGTTGGTGCCCCTCCTTCAATCAACATTTCGGTACTTTTGCTTTCTTTCACCCCAAACAAACTTTGCGAGCTATATTTAGAGTCACCAGCTATATTTAGCGCCGACGGTGATCTCCTCTGTGTTCGGCTGGAGTGCGTGTCAGTGCGTTTCAATTGCCCCACACCACAGTGTTTCTTTGGCTGTGGCAACCGTTTCTGTGTGAGTGTCTGTCTCATCATGAGTTTTCTGGAACTGGCAGCAGCAGCTGTCCACGACCAGCAGAGTAGCGCGGCTTTTCTGCAGCATCATGGCATCTTACATTCTGCAAGACGCTGTTCTCATAATCATGTCATGGTGCTATCGCTGACTGAGCGTCAGGACAGATGGAGATGCCGACGACATTCATCATGTCGGCAGGACATCCTCCCGCTGAGACAAGGCGCACATGGCTGCAAGGCCTCGCGTCTCCCGTACAGACAGATCATTCTTTTCATATACTGCTGGTCTCAAGAGTTGACAAGCATTTCATTTTGTCAGTTACAGTTGGGGGATGTCGCCGAGAGCAACTGTTGACTGGAGTAATTACCTACGAGAGGTTTGTGCCCACAAACTGTTAGTCAATCCGGTAGTAATCGGAGGACCAAATACCACTGTCGAGATAGATGAGAGCCTATTTACAAGGCGCAAACATAATGTCGGACGAGTGTTGCCACAACAGTGGGGGGTATTTGGTGGCATCTGTCGTGAAACAGTCGACTGCTTCATGGTTCTGTGTTCCAGACAGAACAGCAGCAACGCTTCTGCTGCCGCTGATCAGGACACCACATTCGGGCCAGGCACAACCTGTAGTCTCCGACCTCTGGGCGTGCGTACAACGGATTTGGAAGTATTCCCGAATTGACGCATCTCACAGTCAACCACTCCTACAACTTTGTGGGGACCCTACCACCGGTGCACATACTCAATGTATCGAGCGCATGTGGAGAACGGCCAAGGAGAGAAACAACAGGCAGAATGGAATACCAGGCATCTACTAGAGTCCTACATGTGTGAATTCATGTGGCGCCGACAGACTAAATGCGCTGGTCTCGATGTGTTCAACACCATTCTTGCGGACATTGTTGGATTCTGGCCACCACCGCAAGAATAGCGCACCACCGCCGCATATAATTGCGCACCGAGCTATGGCGCAACACACGGAAACCCCCTGGATGTTCGGCGCAACACAGGGAACCCTTGGATGTGACGTCATACCCTGGGATTCCCTTTTGTTTGGGGTGAAAGAAAGCAAAAGTACCAACATTTCTAATTACGAATTGAAGATTGTCCATGAGTTTGCGTATTTGGGGTCGACAATATTAGATAATCTTTCATTAGAGGCAGACATCCACAGCAGTATTGGAAAGGCAAAAAGTCGTCATCATTCTGTGACAAAGGCCCCCTCTTAAGAGAGTTGACCGCGTCGACTCTTCATCAATGTAGTTTTGATTCCTATGATCCTCCAACTTATTCCTCTTCCTCTAGAGTTGGATGTCTAGATAAGAAATCTGCTCCTACATTCTCCTTACCAAGGATGTATTCCACTGTGAATTCCTGTTGCAGCAACAACGTCCATCACATACACCGTGCGTTGAGCTTCTGCGAAGTAGCTATTAACATCACGTGTTGATGATATGATTGGATCCTCACATGGCTCACCTCATTATCCAGTAGGCGCTCTAATTGACACCCTACTATACTACTCACGACTGAAACTAGTGTTGGCTCCTCGCTTTTGTACGTCCGGTCGACCTACTTTCGACTTGCGTCAGCGACGGCTCACAATACAGACGGATTGTCCCATCCTGATTGTAACACTGCTTCCATGTCCTCTTGGTTTCCCCCGGCTTTGCCTCTGGGGATGTTCCACCTCGTCCTCGATGGACCGAGTCGTCTTTCCCAAATCTCCTGGACTTTTGCTTCCAGGACCATCTTGGGCGATATTGTATCGGGTCAGCCAATCTTCGGTTGGAGTCCTGGGTAATTCTCGCTTTTCCCGACGTTACCCACCCCTTCTGAACTTGGTTACCGGTGAAACTTTCACTCTTGTCCTTTCCCTGACTTGTGATTTCCCTCCTCCTGTCGTTGGGTAAATCTGACCTATCACGTACTGTCCCATAGGCCCTCCTATGTTGTACTGGCGATCTCTGGTCTTCGTCTGGACTGGTAACCTTTGTCCCAATGGCTGCCATCATCATAAAGTGCGAAGCTTTGCTCCCGGATCTCTCCTCATATTTCCGAATGAGATGCCTAGGGAGATTTTTCTGCTCTTCCCCGATACGGATTTTGTAGATGTTCTTGGACACCACCTTTTCCACAGGATAAGGTCCTTTCCATCCTACTTGCAGTATATTGGTCTCTGCTGGACTCCACACTTCCACTTTGTCTTCCACTTTAAGAGCTAGTTTCCTCTTAATTCGCTTGTTGGGTGGTGCTTTCTGGCACTCCGAACAAGACTTCAACCACCGGCGTACATCTCCGGTCATTCCTGGCCAGCAATAATGGCCGGAAATCTGTTGCAATGTTTCTCTGACACCCATATGTCGCTTCTCGCCTATGATGTGTCCACTCTGAAGAATGTGAGGACGGTGGGTCTCTGGAACCACCCACTGCTCGTGCAGGTTATCTCCCCTCCCAGCTCTCCGATAGAGTAGTCGATTCTTCAGAAAGTACTGTCCCCGTTCTGGTGGCTCAGTACTTCTTTGCAGCTTCCTGTAGCAAGGACGCAACGTAGTATCCTTCCTCTGGGCAGTATGCAATTCTCCTATCCCTGAGTTGTCGCATAGTGTCTCTGCCTCTTTTTCCTTCCCTTGAGATCCACTGACTACTGTTCCCTTGTGGGCTGGCTGTTTGGGCATTCCCAAAAAGACATATTTGAACCAATGATCATGGGAAATAAGGAGTCAGATAATACAGCAGCTGGAACAATGCCCGTGACGTACCTGGATTTAATCTCCACCTTGGCGATTGGCAGCGTCATGGTAACAGCACTCCTCATTGCCGGCTGTATCTCTATGGTCTCCCCTGTAAGTTGGTCTGGGCTTACCAAGCTGGCGTCTACCACCGCTTCCCCATCCAAACCGGTATCGTAGAGACAAGCAACCTGTTGGCCATTTACTTCAATCAGTTCAACCACAGGTGGTCTCTCTTGGTCCTGAGTGTCTTTCATCTCCTTGACCGTTTCCTTGCCTTCCTCTTTTAATTCCTCGAGGTTGGTTATGCAATTGGCGTCTTCTGCCTTGCATCTGCAGTCCACAGTATTATGTGTTGTCGACTGGCAGGGTGTGCACCATGTTCCCTTCCTAGGTTTCCGTGTGTCCTTTTTGTTCCTTTCTCCTTCGCCGACCTCAGCCTTGTCTGTGATCACCGTCGTAGGAATCACTTTGCATGCTGCGAAGTAAGAACTTTTAGGTTTCGATCTGCAGTCCTTCGTGTTATGAGATGGCACTTTGCAGAATGAACACCACTTTTCAGACCACGGTCGTTTCGCTGGAGAATTCGAGGTGTTCTGGTTTACTTCCTTCACCTTCTCTGAACTCTCCTCTGTGTGCTTTATATAAGGTTCCATTTTTTCTCCTTCCCAATTCTTAGGTTTCTTTTTCTCTTGTTTCTCCTGACCTTTGGTTTGAATACTGAGTTCCGCAGCCTCCCCATGTACCTCTACGAATCTTTCCGCCAGCTTATTCACAACATCAATCCGTTCTGCCCCTTGTTCTCCCAAGAAGGTTCTGAGAGGTTTCGACATTTGCTTTCGCATCTGGTCGACCACCATCATCTCTTCGAGACTCTCATAATCCCTCTTGAATTCTGCCAAGTCCATCCATTTCTGGAGATAGGATTTCAGCCTCAGACTGTAGGCGGCGAATAGCTCCCCCGGCTCTCGTCTAGACGACCTACACTTCGTCCGATACGTTTTTGCTGTGATTGCATGATGTTTCATTAACGCGGCTTTTAGCTCGTCGTAGTTGTTTTCCTGACCAGGTGGTAGGCGTGTGTACACTTCGAAACCCGAACCCCTGAGTCCCTGGGATATCTTAAGAGCCCATTTACTCCTATCCAGTCCCATAGCGATTGCCATTGTCTGAAAGCGTTGAAGATATTGATCAATTTTCTCTTTGCCCTCTTCGTAGATCGCTAGAGGGAACTTCATAGCATGGTAGCTATGTCCCCCTACTGGTGTTGAGCCAGGGAAAGAGGAACCTCCCACTGCTCCCTCCGTTTCTCCACTAGATTGCATCTTGAGCTCAAGTTCCCGCATCCGGTACTCGTGCTCCCTTTTCTGAGCTTCTTGCTCTGCCTCCCATTTCTTAGCCGCTTGCTCAGATTCAAATTTCTTAGCCGCTTGTTCAGCTTCAAATTTCTTGGCCGCTTGCTTAGCTTCAAATTTCTTGGCCGCTTGCTCAGCTTCAAATTTCTTGAATTCTAACTCAGCTTTTCTATCCTCCCTTTCTGCTTGACGAAGCTCCCTCTCCTGCTCCTGAAGATAGTCCGTTAGGGCCGAACCCGCCAAACCTATTTCTTCTCCTTTGGCCCTAAGTTCTGCTGTAGTCAATTTAGTAGTGGCCATCGTTACAGAAAGTAAGTCAGCAGGTAGAATAAGGACACGACTCGACAGTAAAGAATTACTCCTAATATAAGTTAAATATATCTATATATATCAATTTCCTTATGTCTAACTAATAATTAAGTATCTACAACACCACACAGTACATCACAACCACTCTCTCATCCACAAGAGGAGATATAGGATAAAGACTTATGTAGACGTGTGACCGTGTGACTAGGTATGTAATGTGTCTTACTACCTATCCACATTCACCCTGTTTGGAACTTTCACACTGTAAAGTCACCAGCATTAATGAAATGTTTCTACCATAAATGTAATGGCACCATATATCCAATGGACGTCCTTCCATTAAAAGTCATCAATGTATACTTATATTTATTCCAATCAGTATGTCCCAACATGCAGGTACTCCGCTATGCCTGTGCCAATATGCAGGTACCCCTCTATGTATATGCCCTGTTATGCTTCCAGGTCATATGGGTATTATGTCTGTACTCCGCTGCCTCCACCAATTATGTCACTTGTTTTCCCGGGAGGAAGTTGGAATCAACAAGCACATCTTTAAACTTATTTTCTGTTGGGATTATTGACTGACTTCTGTCTACACTCCCCCCTTCTGTCTTCCCTTCCATATATCTATTTCTTTCACTCTCTCTCTGTTATTCCCTCAACACATACTCCGACAACAGTTCCTTTCAACGATAAATAAAAGATTTATTAATAAAAACTATGTCTGGTGTATGTATGGATAGTGTCTATGTAGTTGGTATGTTCTTCTAGTGTGGATGCCAGATAAGATGTTGATAGATAGTCTCCGTGTCTTCTCTCGTCTCTTCTCTCGGCTAAAGTACAGGACAGTACATAGATACAACGGAATGGTCTCACCCTGAATGCTCCGTCTGCTTGAGTCTGTAGATATATCCGTTTTTTGTAAGGAAAATTGTTCACCACTGTATCACTGTACTTAAACCGATCACTATATATTGTCCGCTTAGACTAAATGTTCTTTGCTCTTTATAACGTTCCTAATTCCATCCTGGAAAACACATCGATTTTCTAGTATTTTCTATTTTGTCCTGTAAAAGTTCTACACTGGATAGTTCTTAATTGGTATAGACACTTGATATGCGCCTTGCAACTCTTCGATACTGAGTCATTTGAGTCTTACTATTATGTTATAGGGTCTCTATTTTCCGTTCTCTGTCATCCTTACTTTTTACGATGACACTTCTTTTCTCTCCTTTCTTATGCACAAGTGTCGTGCGTTATTATTTGAAAGTGCTTTCTTTGGGGTTATCAACACTGATTAATCTTTACCACAGCCATCTGTGTTATATCTTAGTTGATATGTCCTGCACTGGTATTGGAACCTGTGTAATAAAGATTTAATAATGAGAGCTGTGTCTGCTTCATATTCTTTCTTATGTGAGTGTCTTTTCCTCCAGCCGAAGTGAAAAGGCTTCCGAAAAAACCCACTCTGACATAAAATAGAAGCTTACCTAACGTCTATACTATTCCTACTAGTATTTACTTGTACACGCTAAGCATCCTCTATTCCCCTATGCTATAAGATTACTTCACTGTGATTTACCTTATCATTAAGCTGGGGCAATGGTCAACCCAACAAAGGCAACAGTGACTTGGTTCTCGTTGAATAATCATATTGTCAACAATCCAACACCAACTGTAATGCTGTGTTCAGAGACGGTGGAAAGAACGCAGGCAATGAATTACCTGGGGATACGGTTTGATCGAAGCCTTGCTTATAATGTGCACATAGACCGGGTGATAGCAAAGGCCAAGCGGGGTTTGGCAGCGATGCGGGTGATGGCGGCAGCAAACTGTGAGCAGCGCCATCTATGTCTTCTGTACGAGGGGCTGGTCATGTCTGTTTTGGAGTATGCAATGGCAATCCTGACTGTCAGCCATAAGCAGATAGAAAGGATGGAAAGGATACAGAATGAAGCTATGCGCATTATTCTTGGATGTACAAGAGATACAGCATGCAGGGCGATGCGCTACCTTCTTGATTTTCCAACCATTGAAGAGAGAATGCAAGTTTGCAGGGCACGCGCCTACCTCAGAATTAACGCAAACACACAGCATCCACTGCATAGTGAAATTAGGAAGGTGAAGGGCAGCAGGTTAAAAAGAGGACGGTCGTGGATGGGTCAAGCCGAAGACATTCTTCAACAGGTGTGTTCACTTGAGGACTTAGAACCTGGCGAGGAGTGGGTGCAAGTGCCAACAGACTTCTGCACATCCTTTTCAGTTTGCATCCAACTAGATAGAAAATGCAGACAAGAAAATCCGGCTGCTGTGGAGGCTGAAGTACAAGCGTTGATTTTCGAGAATTCGCTAGACAGTGACGCGGTCATCTACACAGAAGGGTCGGTCGTCCGACATGTGAGAAGCTCATGGGCCTTTACAGCTCGGGCCGGAGGGAGAATTGTGAAGGAGGACTCTGGTGCTTTCACTGAAACCACAAGTAGCCTGACCATGGAAGTCATGGCAGTAAGTAAAGCAATAACATGGCTCGAGACACAGACATTCACTAGGGCTTGTTTCCTTAGCGACTCAATGAACATGATCAAGAGGATAGAGGGGGGGGTCGATCCGAAGAGAATGGTTGCTGCCTCTGGAGCGGTCTCGGCTGGCAAAGATTAGTTTCATCTTCGTGCCAGGGCATGCGGGAGTACAAGGAAATGAGCGGGCTGACAAGCTCGCAGGTGAGGCTACTGTGGAGGGCGGACGCGCCATGGACCAGGCTGACATTCTGAATGCTCTACGAGAAGTGAGACTTTTGCAAGAACCAAGGGATGACTGTGAATCTACAACAATGGCCAGACTGCGAGAGCAGCAAATTAAAAGAGGGGTGGCCAAACAAGAACACTACGCAGGAAGCCAAAGAAGATTGATAAACCAACACAGAACTGGCGTCGTTAGCCGCTACACGCTGCGGGATTTGCTGAGGAGGGGATCCGAGCACTTATGGACTGAATGGTCCGATGTGCAACGAGGATGATCTGTCGACTAACTAACTAACTAACTAACTTACCTTATCATTATCCTTGTCTGAATTGGGAGTACTAATGCACAATAGATACACAAACGTTCCTCCGAACGCAGCACCACCCTTTTCATACTCCCTTGTCTCATGGAAATCCAGAATCACACTAAACTTCCACAAAGAAGTGGCCACTCTTTATAGGTCATTTTTTCCGCATAGTCCTTGACCTATCTGGACACCTCAAGTCAATACCTCATTATCCCCGTTAGTGGAAATTTACTGATCGGAAACTTTTCCGTTATTTCTAAAACCCTCATTGTTTTGTTCCTTCACTCTGAGTCATCTAGACCGCAATATGCTGTGGAAATTTTCCTCAGTAACCAATCTCCCCACCTCCTTATCAGCCCCAACTCTGGCGGCTCTTTTAACTCTGTTCCCGGTAGTTCACCATCCACGTAATTCCCTCTCTACACCCACCTGACACTATCTGGTTTTTCAATCCTGTCTTTATCACCTGACCGCGATACTGTCCAATAGTTCTGTCTGCCTTTGTCGCAAACCTATTTGTCCACGCGACAGTTTACCTGTGCTGCTGTTATTTCTACGTTAACACTTCAATCCGTTAACCTTGGGGGTCATTGACTCCGGTCACACCGTGGTTGGTTATCCTTACTGATTTGTTTGTTAACCCTTCTCCTACCTTGTTAGTCGTTTTATAAGGTCGTCTATCTGGGAATCAATAAACTATCATCATTCTGTGACAAAGGCCCCCTCTTAAGAGAGTTGACCGCGTCGACTCTTCATCAATGTAGTTTTGATTCCTATGATCCTCCAACTTATTCCTCTTCCTCTAGAGTTGGATGTCTAGATAAGAAATCTGCTCCTACATTCTCCTTACCAAGGATGTATTCCACTGTGAATTCCTGTTGCAGCAACAACGTCCATCACATCCACCGTGCGTTGAGCTTCTGCGAAGTAGCTATTAACATCACGTGTTGATGATATGATTGGATCCGCACATGGCTCATCTCATTATCCAGTAGGCGCTCTAATTGACACCCTACTATACTACTCACGACTGAAACTAGTGTTGGCTCCTCGCTTTTGTACGTCCGGTCGACCTACTTTCGACTTGCGTCAGCGACGGCTCACAATACAGACGGATTGTCCCATCCTGATTGTAACACTGCTTCCATGTCCTTTTGGTTTCCCCCGGCTTTGCCTCTGGGGATGTTCCACCTCGTCCTCGATGGACCGAGTCGTCTTTCCCAAATCTCCTGGACTTTTGCTTCCAGGACCATCTTGGGCGATATTGTATCGGGTCAGCCAATCTTCGGTTGGAGTCCTGGGTAATTCTCGCTTTTCCCGACGTTACCCACCCCTTCTGAACTTGGTTACCGGTGAAACTTTCACTCTTGTCCTTTCCCTGACTTGTGATTTCCCTCCTCCTGTCGTTGGGTAAATCTGACCTATCACGTACTGTCCCATAGGCCCTCCTATGTTGTACTGGCGATCTCTGGTCTTCGTCTGGACTGGTAACCTTTGTCCCAATGGCTGCCATCATCATAAAGTGCGAAGCTTTGCTCCCGGATCTCTCCTCATATTTCCGAATGAGATGCCTAGGGAGATTTTTCTGCTCTTCCCCGATCCGGATTTTGTAGATGTTCTTGGACACCACCTTTTCCACAGGATAAGGTCCTTTCCATCCTACTTGCAGTATATTGGTCTCTGCTGGACTCCACACTTCCACTTTGTCTTCCACTTTAAGAGCTAGTTTCCTCTTAATTCGCTTGTTGGGTGGTGCTTTCTGGCACTCCGAACAAGACTTCAACCACCGGCGTACATCTCCGGTCATTCCTGGCCAGCAATAATGGCCGGAAATCTGTTGCAATGTTTCTCTGACACCCATATGTCGCTTCTCGCCTATGATGTGTCCACTCTGAAGAATGTGAGGACGGTGGGTCTCTGGAACCACCCACTGCTCGTGCAGGTTATCTCCCCTCCCAGCTCTCCGATAGAGTAGTCAATTCTTCAGAAAGTACTGTCCCCGTTCTGGTGGCTCAGTACTTCTTTGCAGCTTCCTGTAGCAAGGACGCAACGTAGTATCCTTCCTCTGAGCAGTATGCAATTCTCCTATCCCTGAGTTGTCGCATAGTGTCTCTGCCTCTTTTTCCTTCCCTTGAGATCCACTGACTACTGTTCCCTTGTGGGCTGGCTGTTTGGGCATTCCCAAAAAGACATATTTCGTACCAATGATCATGGGAAATAAGGAGTCAGATAATACAGCGGCTGGAATAATGCCCGTGACGTACCTGGATTTAATCTCCACCTTGGCGATTGGCAGCGTCATGGTAACAGCACTCCTCATTGCCGGCTGTATCTCTATGGTCTCCCCTGTAAGTTGGTCTGGGCTTACCAAGCTGGCGTCTACCACCGCTTCCCCATCCAAACCGGTATCGTAGAGACAAGCAACCTGTTGGCCATTTACTTCAATCAGTTCAACCACAGGTGGTCTCTCTTGGTCCTGAGTGTCTTTCATCTCCTTGACCGTTTCCTTGCCTTCCTCTTTTAATTCCTCGAGGTTGGTTATGCAATTGGCGTCTTCTGCCTTGCATCTGCAGTCCACAGTATTATGTGTTGTCGACTGGCAGGGTGTGCACCATGTTCCCTTCCTAGGTTTCCGTGTGTCCTTTTTGTTCCTTTCTCCTTCGCCGACCTCAGCCTTGTCTGTGATCACCGTCGTAGGAATCACTTTGCATGCTGCGAAGTAAGAACTTTTAGGTTTCGATCTGCAGTCCTTCGTGTTATGAGATGGCACTTTGCAGAATGAACACCACTTTTCAGACCACGGTCGTTTCGCTGGAGAATTCGAGGTGTTCTGGTTTACTTCCTTCACCTTCTCTGAACTCTCCTCTGTGTGCTTTATATAAGGTTCCATTTTTTCTCCTTCCCAATTCTTAGGTTTCTTTTTCTCTTGTTTCTCCTGACCTTTGGTTTGAATACTGAGTTCCGCAGCCTCCCCATGTACCTCTACGAATCTTTCCGCCAGCTTATTCACAACATCAATCCGTTCCGCCCCTTGTTCTCCCAAGAAGGTTCTGAGAGGTTTCGACATTTGCTTTCGCATCTGGTCGACCACCATCATCTCTTCGAGACTCTCATAATCCCTCTTGAATTCTGCCAAGTCCATCCATTTCTGGAGATAGAATTTCAGCCTCAGACTGTAGGCGGCGAATAGCTCCCCCGGCTCTCGTCTAGACGACCTACACTTCGTCCGATACGTTTTTGCTGTGATTGCGTAATGTTTCATTAACGCGGCTTTTAGCTCGTCGTAGTTGTTTTCCTGACCAGGTGGTAGGCGTGTGTACACTTCGAAACCCGAACCCCTGAGTCCCTGGGATATCTTAAGAGCCCATTTACTCCTATCCAGTCCCATAGCGATTGCCATTGTCTGAAAGCGTTGAAGATATTGATCAATTTTCTCTTTGCCCTCTTCGTAGATCGCTAGAGGGAACTTCATAGCATGGTAGCTATGTCCCCCTACTGGTGTTGAGCCAGGGAGAGAGGAACCTCCCACTGCTCCCTCCGTTTCTCCACTAGATTGCATCTTGAGCTCAAGTTCCCGCATCCGGTACTCGTGCTCCCTTTTCTGAGCTTCTTGCTCTGCCTCCCATTTCTTAGCCGCTTGCTCAGATTCAAATTTCTTAGCCGCTTGTTCAGCTTCAAATTTCTTGGCCGCTTGCTCAGCTTCAAATTTCTTGGCCGCTTGCTCAGCTTCAAATTTCTTGAATTCTAACTCAGCTTTTCTATCCCCCCTTTCTGCTTGACGAAGCTCCCTCTCCTGCTCCTGAACATAGTCCGTTAGGGCCGAACCCGCCAAACCTATTTCTTCTCCTTTGGCCCTAAGTTCTGCTGTAGTCAATTTAGGAGTGGCCATCGTTACAGAAAGTAAGTCAGCAGTTAGAATAAGGACACGACTCGACAGTAAAGAATTACTCCTAATATAAGTTAAATATATCTATATATATCAATTTCCTTATGTCTAACTAATAATTAAGTATCTACAACACCACACAGTACATCACAACCACTCTCTCATCCACAAGAGGAGATATAGGATAAAGACTTATGTAGACGTGTGACCGTGTGACTAGGTATGTAATGTGTCTTACTACCTATCCACATTCACCCTGTTTGGAACTTTCACACTGTACAGTCACCAGCATTAATGAAATGTTTCTACCATAAATGTAATGGCACCATATATCCAATGGACGTCCTTCCATTAAAAGTCATCAATGTATACTTATATTTATTCCAATCAGTATGTCCCAACATGCAGGTACTCCGCTATGCCTGTGCCAATATGCAGGTACCCCTCTATGTATATGCCCTGTTATGCTTCCAGGTCATATGGGTATTATGTCTGTACTCCGCTGCCTCCACCAATTATGTCACTTGTTTTCCCGGGAGGAAGTTGGAATCAACAAGCACATCTTTAAACTTATTATCTGTTGGGATTATTGACTGCCTTCTGTCTACACTCCTCCCTTCTGTCTTCCCTTCCATATATCTATTTCTTTCACTCTCTCTCTCTGTTATTCCCTCAACACATACTCCGACAACAGTTCCTTTCAACGATAAATAAAAGATTTATTAATAAAAACTATGTCTGGTGTATGTATGGATAGTGTCTATGTAGTTGGTATGTTCTTCTAGTGTGGATGCCAGATAAGATGTTGATAGATAGTCTCCGTGTCTTCTCTCGTCTCTTCTCTCGGCTAAAGTACAGGACAGTACATAGATACAACGGAATGGTCTCACCCTGAATGCTCCGTCTGCTTGAGTCTGTAGATATATCCGTTTTTTGTAAGGAAAATTGTTCACCACTGTATCACTGTACTTAAACCGATCACTATATATTGTCCGCTTAGACTAAATGTTCTTTGCTCTTTATAACGTTCCTAATTCCATCCTGGAAAACACATCGATTTTCTAGTATTTTCTATTTTGTCCTGTAAAAGTTCTACACTGGATAGTTCTTAATTGGTATAGACACTTGATATGCGCCTTGCAACTCTTCGATACTGAGTCATTTGAGTCTTACTATTATGTTATAGGGTCTCTATTTTCCGTTCTCTGTCATCCTTACTTTTTACGATGACACTTCTTTTCTCTCCTTTCTTATGCACAAGTGTCGTGCGTTATTATTTGAAAGTGCTTTCTTTGGGGTTATCAACACTGATTAATCTTTACCACAGCCATCTGTGTTATATCTTCGTTGATATTTCCCGCACTGGTATTGGAACCTGTGTAATAAAGATTTAATAATGAGAGCTGTGTCTGCTTCATATTCTTTCTTATGTGAGTGTCTTTTCCTCCAGCCGAAATGAAAAGGCTTCCGAAAAAACCCACTCTGACATAAGATAGAAGCTTACCTAACGACTAAATTCCTACTAGTATTTACTTGTACACGCTAAGCATCCTCTATTCCCCTATGCTATAAGATTACTTCACTGTGATTTACCTTATCATTATCCTTGTCTGAATTGGGAGTACTAATGCACAATAGATACACAAACGTTCCTCCGAACGCAGCACCACCCTTTTCATACTCCCTTGTCTCATGGAAATCCAGAATCACACTAAACTTCCACAAAGAAGTGGCCACTCTTTATAGGTCATTTTTGCCGCATAGTCCTTGACCTATATGGACACCTCAAGTCAATACCTCATTATCCCCGTTAGTGGAAATTTACTGATCGGAAACTTTTCCGTTATTTCTAAAACCCTCATTGTTTTGTTCCTTCACTCTGAGTCATCTAGACCGCAATATGCTGTGGAAATTTTCCTCAGTAACCAATCTCCCCACCTCCTTATCAGCCCCAACTCTGGCGGCTCTTTTAACTCTGTTCCCGGTAGTTCACCATCCGCGTAATCAGCGCTGACTCCCTCTCTACACCCACCTGACACTATCTGGTTTTTCAATCCTGTCTTTATCACCTGACCGCGATACTGTCCAATAGTTCTGTCTGCCTTTGTCGCAAACCTATTTGTCCACGCGTCAGTTTACCTGTGCTGCTGTTATTTCTACGTTAACACTTCAATCCGTTAACCTTGGGGGTCATTGACTCCGGTCACACCGTGGTTGGTTATCCTTACTGTTTTGTTTGTTAACCCTTCTCCTACCTGGTTAGTCGTTTTATAAGGTCGTCTATCTGGGAATCAATAAACTATCATCATTCTGTGATAAAGGCCCCCTCTTAAGAGAGTTGACCGCGTCGACTCTTCATCAATGTAGTTTTGATTCCTATGATCCTCCAACTTATTCCTCTTCCTCTAGAGTTGGATGTCTAGATAAGAAATCTGCTCCTACATTCTCCTTACCAAGGATGTATTCCACTGTGAATTCCTGTTGCAGCAACAACGTCCATCACATCCACCGTGCGTTGAGCTTCTGCGAAGTAGCTATTAACATCACGTGTTGATGATATGATTGGAACCGCACATGGCTCATCTCATTATCCAGTAGGCGCTCTAATTGACACCCTACTATACTACTCACGACTGAAACTAGTGTTGGCTCCTCGCTCCTGTACGTCCGGTCGACCTACTTTCGACTTGCGTCAGCGACGGCTCACAATACAGACGGATTGTCCCATCCTGATTGTAACACTGCTTCCATGTCCTTTTGGTTTCCCCCGGCTTTGCCTCTGGGGATGTTCCACCTCGTCCTCGATGGACCGAGTCGTCTTTCCCAAATCTCCTGGACTTTTGCTTCCAGGACCATCTTGGGCGATATTGTATCGGGTCAGCCAATCTTCGGTTGGAGTCCTGGGTAATTCTCGCTTTTCCCGACGTTACCCACCCCTTCTGAACTTGGTTACCGGTGAAACTTTCACTCTTGTCCTTTCCCTGACTTGTGATTTCCCTCCTCCTGTCGTTGGGTAAATCTGACCTATCACGTACTGTCCCATAGGCCCTCCTATGTTGTACTGGCGATCTCTGGTCTTCGTCTGGACTGGTAACCTTTGTCCCAATGGCTGCCATCATCATAAAGTGCGAAGCTTTGCTCCCGGATCTCTCCTCATATTTCCGAATGAGATGCCTAGGGAGATTTTTCTGCTCTTCCCCGATACGGATTTTGTAGATGTTCTTGGACACCACCTTTTCCACAGGATAAGGTCCTTTCCATCCTACTTGCAGTATATTGGTCTCTGCTGGACTCCACACTTCCACTTTGTCTTCCACTTTAAGAGCTAGTTTCCTCTTAATTCGCTTGTTGGGTGGTGCTTTCTGGCACTCCGAACAAGACTTCAACCACCGGCGTACATCTCCGGTCATTCCTGGCCAGCAATAATGGCCGGAAATCTGTTGCAATGTTTCTCTGACACCCATATGTCGCTTCTCGCCTATGATGTGTCCACTCTGAAGAATGTGAGGACGGTGGGTCTCTGGAACCACCCACTGCTCGTGCAGGTTATCTCCCCTCCCAGCTCTCCGATAGAGTAGTCGATTCTTCAGAAAGTACTGTCCCCGTTCTGGTGGCTCAGTACTTCTTTGCAGCTTCCTGTAGCAAGGACGCAACGTAGTATCCTTCCTCTGGGCAGTATGCAATTCTCCTATCCCTGAGTTGTCGCATAGTGTCTCTGCCTCTTTTTCCTTCCCTTGAGATCCACTGACTACTGTTCCCTTGTGGGCTGGCTGTTTGGGCATTTCCAAAAAGACATATTTCGTACCAATGATCATGGGAAATAAGGAGTCAGATAATACAGCAGCTGGAATAATGCCCGTGACGTACCTGGATTTAATCTCCACCTTGGCGATTGGCAGCGTCATGGTAACAGCACTCCTCATTGCCGGCTGTATCTCTATGGTCTCCCCTGTAAGTTGGTCTGGGCTTACCAAGCTGGCGTCTACCACCGCTTCCCCATCCAAACCGGTATCGTAGAGACAAGCAACCTGTTGGCCATTTACTTCAATCAGTTCAACCACAGGTGGTCTCTCTTGGTCCTGAGTGTCTTTCATCTCCTTGACCGTTTCCTTGCCTTCCTCTTTTAATTCCTCGAGGTTGGTTATGCAATTGGCGTCTTCTGCCTTGCATCTGCAGTCCACAGTATTATGTGTTGTCGACTGGCAGGGTGTGCACCATGTTCCCTTCCTAGGTTTCCGTGTGTCCTTTTTGTTCCTTTCTCCTTCGCCGACCTCAGCCTTGTCTGTGATCACCGTCGTAGGAATCACTTTGCATGCTGCGAAGTAAGAACTTTTAGGTTTCGATCTGCAGTCCTTCGTGTTATGAGATGGCACTTTGCAGAATGAACACCACTTTTCAGACCACGGTCGTTTCGCTGGAGAATTCGAGGTGTTCTGGTTTACTTCCTTCACCTTCTCTGAACTCTCCTCTGTGTGCTTTATATAAGGTTCCATTTTTTCTCCTTCCCAATTCTTAGGTTTCTTTTTCTCTTGTTTCTCCTGACCTTTGGTTTGAATACTGAGTTCCGCAGCCTCCCCATGTACCTCTACGAATCTTTCCGCCAGCTTATTCACAACATCAATCCGTTCCGCCCCTTGTTCTCCCAAGAAGGTTCTGAGAGGTTTCGACATTTGCTTTCGCATCTGGTCGACCACCATCATCTCTTCGAGACTCTCATAATCCCTCTTGAATTCTGCCAAGTCCATCCATTTCTGGAGATAGAATTTCAGCCTCAGACTGTAGGCGGCGAATAGCTCCCCCGGCTCTCGTCTAGACGACCTACACTTCGTCCGATACGTTTTTGCTGTGATTGCGTAATGTTTCATTAACGCGGCTTTTAGCTCGTCGTAGTTGTTTTCCTGACCAGGTGGTAGGCGTGTGTACACTTCGAAACCCGAACCCCTGAGTCCCTGGGATATCTTAAGAGCCCATTTACTCCTATCCAGTCCCATAGCGATTGCCATTGTCTGAAAGCGTTGAAGATATTGATCAATTTTCTCTTTGCCCTCTTCGTAGATCGCTAGAGGAAACTTCATAGCATGGTAGCTATGTCCCTCTACTGGTGTTGAGCCAGGGAGAGAGGAACCTCCCACTGCTCCCTCCGTTTCTCCACTAGATTGCATCTTGAGCTCAAGTTCCCGCATCCGGTACTCGTGCTCCCTTTTCTGAGCTTCTTGCTCTGCCTCCCATTTCTTAGCCGCTTGCTCAGATTCAAATTTCTTAGCCGCTTGTTCAGCTTCAAATTTCTTGGCCGCTTGCTCAGCTTCAAATTTCTTGGCCGCTTGCTCAGCTTCAAATTTCTTGAATTCTAACTCAGCTTTTCTATCCTTCCTTTCTGCTTGACGAAGCTCCCTCTCCTGCTCCTGAACATAGTCCGTTAGGGCCGAACCCGCCAAACCTATTTCTTCTCCTTTGGTACTAAGTTCTGCTGTAGTCAATTTAGGAGTGGCCATCGTTACAGAAAGTAAGTCAGCAGGTAGAATAAGGACACGACTCGACAGTAAAGAATTACTCCTAATATAAGTTAAATATATCTATATATATCAATTTCCTTATGTCTAACTAATAATTAAGTATCTACAACACCACACAGTACATCACAACCACTCTCTCATCCACAAGAGGAGATATAGGATAAAGACTTATGTAGACGTGTGACCGTATGACTAGGTATGTAATGTGTCTTACTACCTATCCACATTCACCCTGTTTGGAACTTTCACACTGTAAAGTCACCAGCATTAATGAAATGTTTCTACCATAAATGTAATGGCACCATATATCCAATGGACGTCCTTCCATTAAAAGTCATCAATGTATACTTATATTTATTCCAATCAGTATGTCCCAACATGCAGGTACTCCGCTATGCCTGTGCCAATATGCAGGTACCCCTCTATGTATATGCCCTGTTATGCTTCCAGGTCATATGGGTATTATGTCTGTACTCCGCTGCCTCCACCAATTATGTCACTTGTTTTCCCGGGAGGAAGTTGGAATCAACAAGCACATCTTTAAACTTATTATCTGTTGGGATTATTGACTGACTTCTGTCTACACTCCTCCCTTCTGTCTTCCCTTCCATATATCTATTTCTTTCACTCTCTCTCTCTCTGTTATTCCCTCAACACATACTCCGACAACAGTTCCTTTCAACGATAAATAAAAGATTTATTAATAAAAACTATGTCTGGTGTATGTATGGATAGTGTCTATGTAGTTGGTATGTTCTTCTAGTGTGGATGCCAGATAAGATGTTGATAGATAGTCTCCGTGACTTCTCTCGTCTCTTCTCTCGGCTAAAGTACAGGACAGTACATAGATACAACGGAACGGTCTCACCCTGAATGCTCCGTCTGCTTGAGTCTGTAGATATATCCGTTTTTTGTAAGGAAAATTGTTCACCACTGTATCACTGTACTTAAACCGATCACTATATATTGTCCGCTTAGACTAAATGTTCTTTGCTCTTTATAACGTTCCTAATTCCATCCTGGAAAACACATCGATTTTCTAGTATTTTCTATTTTGTCCTGTAAAAGTTCTACACTGGATAGTTCTTAATTGGTATAGACACTTGATATGCGCCTTGCAACTCTTCGATACTGAGTCATTTGAGTCTTACTATTATGTTATAGGGTCTCTATTTTCCGTTCTCTGTCATCCTTACTTTTTACGATGACACTTCTTTTCTCTCCTTTCTTATGCACAAGTGTCGTGCGTTATTATTTGAAAGTGCTTTCTTTTGGGTTATCAACACTGATTAATCTTTTCCACAGCTCTATGTGTTATATCTTGTTGATATGTCACGCACTGGTATTGGAACCTGTGTAATAAAGATTTAATAATGAGAGCTGTGTCTGCTTCATATTCTTTCTTATGTGAGTGTCTTTTCCTCCAGCCGAAATGAAAAGGCTTCCGAAAAAACCCACTCTGACATAAAATAGAAGCTTACCTAACGTCTATACTATTCCTACTAGTATTTACTTGTACACGCTAAGCATCCTCTATTCCCCTATGCTATAAGATTACTTCACTGTGATTTACCTTATCATTATCCTTGTCTGAATTGGGAGTACTAATGCACAATAGATACACAAACGTTCCTCCGAACGCAGCACCACCCTTTTCATACTCCCTTGTCTCATGGAAATCCAGAATCACACTAAACTTCCACAAAGAAGTGGCCACTCTTTATAGGTCATTTTTGCCGCATAGTCCTTGACCTATATGGACACCTCAAGTCAATACCTCATTATCCCCGTTAGTGGAAATTTACTGATCGGAAACTTTTCCGTTATTTCTAAAACCCTCATTGTTTTGTTCCTTCACTCTGAGTCATCTAGACCGCAATATGCTGTGGAAATTTTCCTCAGTAACCAATCTCCCCACCTCCTTATCAGCCCCAACTCTGGCGGCTCTTTTAACTCTGTTCCCGGTAGTTCACCATCCGCGTAATCAGCGCTGACTCCCTCTCTACACCCACCTGACACTATCTGGTTTTTCAATCCTGTCTTTATCACCTGACCGCGATACTGTCCAATAGTGCTGTCTGCCTTTGTCGCAAACCTATTTGTCCACGCGACAGTTTACCTGTGCTGCTGTTATTTCTACGTTAACACTTCAATCCGTTAACCTTGGGGGTCATTGACTCCGGTCACACCGTGGTTGGTTATCCTTACTGTTTTGTTTGTTAACCCTTCTCCTACCTGGTTAGTCGTTTTATAAGGTCGTCTATCTGGGAATCAATAAACTATCATCATTCTGTGACAACCAGATAGAAACAGAGGAAGCGGCCGACCACGTAAACGTTGAACGGAGGGAATAGCAGAGTCCATGGGAATATCGATATATGAAACCCATAATCGGGCACTCTCACGATGTTTATACTTCACCTAGACACCGCAAGTTACAAGAGGCACATGATGAGAGATGAGATATGAAATAAAACACTGAACAAATTTACATTAAAACGTGACAGAAACGTTTACTAAAGGGAAAGGTGAAGAACGAGTGTGTGACTTCTGTGGATAGCAATAATGCGGAAAAGTTTAAGTGTAAAATCGGGAATAACATAACTAAACACAGGCAATGTCAGACAAATGAAAGTGTTCGTTCATTCATTCATTCATTCATTCATTCATTCATTCATTCATTCATTCATTTAGTAGCATATCCTTTGCAGAACCTCGCTCCCATAACAACCTTCCGAAAAACCTCTCGAACGTCGGTATCTGTATGGAGATCATCCGCCACATCCTGCACCCATCTTCTCTTTAGCCTGCCTCTTCCTCTCTTCCTGGGCATATACCCTTCCATTATTGTTCTCTCCAAACTTTCGTGACTTTCGAATGATGAGAACACCGTGGAAGATAGAAAAATCAATGAATATGACTTGAATGAAGTAACTCATAAAGATAACTAGTTACTACGTGTAGCATCAGAAGAAGACCGTTTACATTCAAAGGCGTGCCACAAGAAGGAAATGCTGGAGTTTGTCATTATAACGTGAAAGCTGGAATGGGTGGAGGAGCAGGAGGAGATCGGGAGAAAATATGCAGAACAGTTTAACATCATGTCAAGGACGAATATCGGTAGGCCTATTATAAACAATTGGCAGCACAAGAGAGAGAGAGAGAGAGAGAGAGAGAGAGAGAGAGAGAGAGAGAGAGAGAGAGAGAGAGAGAGAGAGAAAGAGAGAGAGAGAGAGAGGGGAGGGAGAGAAAGAGAGAGAGAGAGAGAGAGAGAGAGAGAGAGAGAGAGAGAGAGAGAGAGAGAGAGAGAGAGAGAGAAGGCTGTGGACAGACATGATCACTAACACCACACGACACGGATCCGATCTGTTCAACTTGTACAGTAAAATAGTAATGAGATCCATTCAAATCATGCCAGAAATATCAGTTGGTGGGCATAATGTAAACAACCGTAGTTATAATGTGGATATGGTTTTAATCCCTGAAAATGAAATCAGTTACAAGAAATGATAGCTATAACTGTAACATCACCAAAAGCATTGTCTTAGCCTGAATTAAAAAAAATAAAAGTAATGGTAATTGCAAAGAAATAAAATGTCTTCCTAAATGCAACATCAAAGCAAACAGAACTATTTATAGTTATATGCAACATCTAAGTAAATAGAACTATATATGTACCTGACGAGATGGCTCGCCATAGGGGATGGACTCCCTGTGGTCAGATTAGTGTCCTAAACCTGCGACTGGCCTAGCAAGCCGGCAGGGGATCTTCATACTGCTCGTAGAAAAACTAAGAAGTATAAACGGACTGACCCAAACGGCTATCGACCCGGCAATGTTAATGGACTACGAGATAGATCAGCGATTCAAAAAATAGGCACAATGAACGTCTGTGGTTTCAATAGTAAAGAAGAAGAGCTTATAGAAACAATGGAGAAGAGGAATATTGGTCTGATGGGAATAGCGGACACCAGAACAAAAGGGAAAGGATGCAAGGAGCTCCACCGCAGTTACACGTTTGTTTACTCTGGAGTAGAACAGCAAGAAAGGGCAAGACACGGTGTGGGAATAGTCATCGAACCACGGCTAGCAAGAGGAATACTAGAAATAAAATATATATCAGAAAGAATCATAACAGTGAGAATAAAAGAACAAACAATCACAACATATGTACAGATATACGCACCATGTAATGCAAACAATAATGAGCAAGAATGCGAGGACTTCTACGAAGACATACATGATGTGCTAAATAAAATAGATAAGCAGGACAACATCATAGTTATGGGAGACTTCAATGCAAGACTAGGACATAACAGAGTGGGCATAGAAAAACACCTGGGAGCATTTGGAGATCAGCAAAATGAAAGGAATGATAACGGAAGTAGACTGATAGAGCTTTGCAGCCAACACGACCTCTATATAACAAACACATTCTATAAATACAAAGATTCGCAAGTATACACCTGGTATTAATGGAACAATCTAGATACTAAAAGCCAAATTGATTTTATAATAACAAGAAATAACAGAAAGAGAAATATATTAGATGCAAGAGCAGTGCCCAATTTCAGTATAAACACAGATCATAAAGCAGTCACAATAAGAACCATTAGAAGAAGAAAACAAAGAGCAGGAAAATACATGCCATGCGAATCAGTAAACTTAAAAAACCTTAAAGACGAGGCAGTAAGGGGAAATTATGAGAAAGAACTAACTGAACTCTTTGTAAAATTACCTACGGAAAGAAAAACAGTGGAAGAAGAATGGGAGATGTTCAAATCAAGCATTTTAAATACTGCAAAAATAACATGCGGAACCACGAAAAAACGCAAAACACGGATAAAGAAAATAACAAGTTGGTGGAACGCAGAAGTAAAGAAAGCGGTAAAAGAAAAAAAGGAAAAATATAAAAAGTGGTTGAAGAGCAAACAGGAATGTGATTACAGAGAATACAGAATAGCGAGAAGACATGTGAGTAGAATAGTAAAGAGGGAAAAACAAAAAGACTGGGAAGAGTATGGAGAAACCCTAAATAAAAACTACAAGGAGGCAACCAGAAACTTCTACAAAAAGATAAGTGCAATGCGAACCAGAGGAGAACCCTTTGACCCAACTGAAATAATTAACAGCGAAAATGGAGAACCTATAAGTGAACAAAAACAGATCCTAATAAGATGGAAGCAGTATTTCGAACAACTTCTCAACATCCCATCAGATGTCACAGGAATTCAAGAGACCTACACAGATGTCACCGAGGAACTAGAACCAGACATACTAAAAGAAGAAATTATAGAAGCCATCAGATTAGCCCCATTAAACAAATCACCAGGACAGGATGAAATACCAAATGAACTAATTAAAGCAGCAAGGGAAGTAGGAACAGCTTGGCTACATAGACTATTCAACCATGTTTGGGTAGAACAACAGACACCACGAGACTGGGGAAACGCCATAATTATCCCAATTTGGAAAAACAAAGGCAGCAAAAGAGATTGCACACAATACAGAGGCATTTCACTGTTGAGTCATACTGGGAAAATATTTTGCAAAATTCTTGAAAAAAGATTACGAACTACTTTAGAACCCCAGCTAAGCGAAACGCAGCTTGGATTTAGGAAAAACAAAGGCTGCACAGACGCCATTTTTGCTCTTAGACAACTTATAGAAAAATCAATTGAATTCAATGAAACACTCTACTTAGCCTTTGTCGACCAAGAAAAGGCATTTGATAGGGTAGATAGAAACAAGCTGTGGGAAATCCTTAAACAATATGGAGTGAGTACACATCTAACAAACCTATGTAGAAGTTTATACAACAACAGTGAATGCATAGTGAGAGCAACTGGAGAACACTCAGAACCCTTCACCATAAGATCTGGAGTACGACAAGGTTGTGTCCTGTCCCCTCTCTTGTTCATAACATATATAGACAACATATGTAAAGAAACCAGCCAAGCAGAGACAGCAAGAATACCGCATGACGAGAACACAGAAGAAGAACCATCTGCAAATCTAACCATTAGAGAACTCCTGTTTGCGGACGACCAAGCACTAATAGCAAAATCAGAAGCTGAATTACAAGACCACATGAATAGTCTAAACGAAATGTGTAGGGAACATAACATGAAAATTAGCACAAGCAAAACAGAGGTAATGACTATAACTAAAGAAGAACAAACAGCAACAATTCACCTAAACGAACATCCCTTGAAACAAGTAAAGAGCTTCAAGTACCTAGGAAGTATAATATCATCAAATGGCAGATCAGAAGACGAGATCGAAAATAGGTGCAATAAGGCAAATCAACTCATTGGACAAATGGCACCAATACTAAAGAACAAACATGTATCAATAACTACTAAGAAAGCACTTTACAACACAATCTTCCTACCAACTCTGTGCTACCAATGCCAAACCTGGACAATGACAGAAAAAGAGAAAAGAAAAATCACAACAACAGAAATGAGGTTCCTGAGAAGAATACTCAACGTATCAAGAAGAGATAAGATAAGAAATGAAGAAATCAGGACTAAAGTGGGGGTTAAAGCTGCTCTAGATTTTATTAGAAAGCAGCAGGTCAAATGGTTTGGCCATGCAAGTAGGCTACCAGTCAACAGCATGCCACAACAAGCAATGATGTACAGACCAGTTGGAAACAGAGGAAGAGGCCGACCACGTAAACGTTGGACGGAGGGAATAAAAGAATCCATGGGAATGTCGATATACGAAGCCCATAACCGGGCACTCTCACGAAGTTTATACTTCACCTCGACACCGCAAGGTACAAGAGGAACATGATGAGAGATGAGAGAGATGCAGCGAAATATGTCAGGCAATAAATCGTGCAATCTATCATCTGTGTTATTCAAATTCACAACGGGAACACATTGTTTCGAATTTAAATAGAACTAGTCTGAAACAATGAAATGTGTGTAAGTATTTGATAACAACATGTGGTTAAAGAAGTAAAAAGAAGAAGGTTAAGTAGATTAGCTCAAGCGAAATTCATTTCACAAGATGGGTACGGGTGTTTTGTGTAAATATTCTTTGTTAATCAAGGTGAGAAAAGGCGTTCTTAAGAACTATAAAGAGCCAATCCTGATGTACGGAAGCGAATCAAGGATAATTAGGAGACAGAGAAATAACGTGGAAGCTGTAGAGATGCAATTATATAGAAGAATGACGAGAGCACCATGGCAGTTTAAAGGCGTAATTAAGATTTCTTGAAAGACGTTAGCTCACAAAGAAAACTGATTGTTCGCATCAGAAGAACATAGTTCACATGTTTTAGGGGCACAACGAGAGAAGGGAAAGCTGGAGTACTCTGTGACACGGGAAAGTTGAAGGGGAAGAGAGGCAGGTGAGACCAAGACAGAAGATGCTAGACGCTTTATCATTATGGCATGGAGGAACATTGGGATGAGAAATTATTGGCAGTATGCGAGTCAGAAGGCTGCGGACAGACACGATGACCAGGGACAACCTGGACTATAAAAAGATCCGCATTTATGAACATAGGTTGAACGAGGCCGAATGTGTTTTTTTTTTCTCCCGTAAATACTAAGCTGAACTGAACTTTTGAGAAGTGTTCTTGCTTATTTTATTATAAAACAAAGAACAATACTTCTCTTTTTTTAATCACTGTATCATTTTGACTGTTTCTCGTCCCCTCCTCTCCCCCAACCACCCCACACTGACTTCTGCACACATGATTTATTAACATGGGGCCACAGCAATCTGTCGCTTGTGAGAAATATAACAACAGTGGAAACCATTGTTGTACAAAATTTTGGGAAATGTGGTTAGTCTTGTAACAAATTCAAGGAACAAACTTGACCGAAAAATAAAGAAAATAAAACAAAAAAGCAAGAAAACCAGACACATTTTAGTATAAACAAATACAGACAAATTTCAACGGCAGTAAATAAGATGCAAAATAAAACTTTAGGAAATAACTGTGTGATAGAAAAAATACAACACAGTCGATAGGGTTTAAACCTCAACATAATCTTAAAGCCCCATTGAACAAATCACCAGGACAGGATGAAATACCAAATGAACTAATTAAAGCAGCAAGGGAAGTAGGAACAGCTTGGCTACATAGACTATTCAACCATGTTTGGGTAGAACAACAGACACCACGAGACTGGGGAAACGCCATAATTATCCCAATTTGGAAAAACAAAGGCAGCAAAAGAGATTGCACACAATACAGAGGCATTTCACTGTTGAGTCATACTGGGAAAATATTTTGCAAAATTCTTGAAAAAAGATTACGAACTACTTTAGAACCCCAGCTAAGCGAAACGCAGCTTGGATTTAGGAAAAACAAAGGATGCACAGACGCCATTTTTGCTCTTAGACAACTTATAGAAAAATCAATTGAATTCAATGAAACACTCTACTTAGCCTTTGTTGACCAAGAAAAGGCATTTGATAGGGTAGATAGAAACAAGCTGTGGGAAATCCTTAAACAATATGGAGTGAGCACACATCTAACAAACCTATGTAGAAGTTTATACGACAACAGTGAATGCATAGTGAGAGCAACTGGAGGACACTCAGAACCCTTCACCATAAGATCTGGAGTACGACAAGGTTGTGTCCTGTCCCCTCTCTTGTTCATAACATATATAGACAACATATGTAAAGAAACCAGCCAAGCAGAGACAGCAAGAATACCGCATGACGAGAACACAGAAGAAGAACCATCTGCAAATCTAACCATTAGAGAACTCCTGTTTGCGGACGACCAAGCACTAATAGCAAAATCAGAAGCTGAATTACAAGACCACATGAATAGTCTAAACGAAATGTGTAGGGAACATAACATGAAAATTAGCACAAGCAAAACAGAGGTAATGACTATAACTAAAGAAGAACAAACAGCAACAATTCACCTAAACGAACATCCCTTGAAACAAGTAAAGAGCTTCAAGTACCTAGGAAGTATAATATCATCAAATGGCAGATCAGAAGACGAGATCGAAAATAGGTGCAATAAGGCAAATCAACTCATTGGACAAATGGCACCAATACTAAAGAACAAACATGTATCAATAACTACTAAGAAAGCACTTTACAACACAATCTTCCTACCAACTCTGTGCTACCAATGCCAAACCTGGACAATGACAGAAAAAGAGAAAAGAAAAATCACAACAACAGAAATGAGGTTCCTGAGAAGAATACTCAACGTATCAAGAAGAGATAAGATCAGAAATGAAGAAATCAGGACTAAAGTGGGGGTTAAAGCTGCTCTAGATTTTATTAGAAAGCAGCAAGTCAAATGGTTTGGCCATGCAAGTAGGCTACCAGTCAACAGCATGCCACAACAGGCAATGACGTACAGACCAGATGGAAACAGAGGAAGAGGCCGACAACGTAAACGCTGGACGGAGGGAATAACAGAATCCATGGGAATGTCGATATACGAAGCCCATAACCGGGCACTCTCACGAAGTTTATACTTCACCTCGACACCGCAAGGTACAAGAGGAACATGATGAGATGAGATAATCTTAAAGTCACTTAAAGAAGCAGCATATACAACAGGACTTCTCAGGCCTTCTACTTCAATTTCATCCTCACAAACGCCTTCATTTCTGTAGATTATACTTGCCTGTAAAAAATCTTTACAGGGACGTGGTAAGTCAACGTGACTTTTAATATTAAACTTATAAAGGGAGTATCGATCTGTCAGTGTTATTCTCAGACCCCTAATTCCAATATATGCTTTTGGCCCTGCCCTTTGTATGAAATAAAGCGGTGCCTTATCGATTGACTATTGCTTGTATAGCGCATAAGTACCCTAAGGTTTCGGCGATTCGCGTTTATGATAGGACAGCCCAAGGCTGGGTGTCTCGACGTATTTATTCTTTGTGCTGATATAAAAGATATATAGCGGGGATTGAATAGACGCAGGTAACTTCAGATAACCAGAACAAGACAGAAGTTTACCTTATTCACCATGGCTATTATACTTGCCACCGATAACATGATCACAACAAATCGAGGCGCTGTTAGGAATCTGTAAACTATAATAATCAATGATTTTTATTTGACGTCAACCATTTAAAAATAAAGAATGATTTCAGCTTTTTAAAACGTCTGCTGTGAATATTTGGCTTTCAAATATTATATTAGATTCCATGTGTTAGGGCTTTAAAGGAGTGTTAAGTTTTAAGGTGTTGTGTTTCCAAGCAGCTGTTATGGCTAAAGTTGCGGGAAAAGCTCTAGCGTATTCTATCTCATTTTTCAGTTTAGGGACACAACCTCTTATTTACGTTGTGTATAATTAATAAAATAGGGTTGTTGAATAAAACAAAGTGATTGCAGCACATCTTTGTAACTTGTTAAAGTTCGAAAACTGACGTACTCTTTAGGCGATTTTGGTGCTGGCTAGAACTGAAATTCGTTGTGTCATTGTTGAATCCATACAGCGGGTGAGCCAAGTTCTCAAACATGTGTGGTCCAGCATCTGGCTGGTCGAAGGCAGCTCTTGTTGTCCTTATCATTGGAATGTCGCTGCACATTGCTGGATGGGCGACAAACTATTGGATGGTATACAGCACTGCAAACAATGCAATAAAAATAAACGTTGGTCTCTGGCGTATGCTGGCCTGTAACTCCGGGGACTGCACGGATTCCCCCGTGGAATCAAATTATGAGACAGGTAAAGTATTTAGTGTTACAACTGCTCACACAATCAAGATCCTACCATATTTACTGACATTAAATAAGTTAGAATCAGGCATCACCGAGGTTTCACATTTGTCCGACGTCATACAATTTTTACTCATCACTTCCGCAAAACAAGAAATGTCATCACTACATCCACTTATAGCAGTATTCATCTATCTGTGTTAACAACACTTTATTCTGTTTCATTTCTGTATATTCATAACTTCCAAATTTATTTAGTGTTATTGTCTGTTCTACTTAGCCAAGATTTGCTTCATATTCCACCCTCGTCTCTTTGGACATGCTAAAACATGACACGTATTATATATTTCAGTATGTGTCCTTTGTCATAATATTGTTAGAACCATAGTTTTTATTTAAATAATATATTGTTTTTTCATTAATAATCATACATTTTCATATCTTATTTTCGCTCCAAATTTATGTGCAGTATTTATATAATTTAACAACTTGATAAGGAATTCCTTTGGAGGGAAAACTGACAAACACTCGTATATTTGAAACATAAACAGGCGTGAGACGGAGTTGCCTTTTGTAACCTTCAATATTTTGACTACTGACTAGATTATGAAGGCTATAACTAGAGCAGAAATAGAATGTCACGGAGCAGCTTGATGATGTGAACTTCGCTGACAACATTGCCTTCGTGTCCCACACACGAAATCTGATGCACGATAAATTACATACAAGAGATGAGAGATCACAGCAATTAGGTCTAGGTCTCACAATTCATAGGAGAAAGACAAAAATAATGAGAATAAATAAAGCGAGTTCTAATGACCGCTAAGACAAGGAATAGCCATCTATCGCGTGTAAATTCTAAAACGATTATGAGTCTGAACCTTGTGATTGCTGGGTTACGGTAATTATATTTACTTGCCCTTTCTGGCAAACACCAGCAATAGTACTAAATGATCTTAGTATTTCTTCCTATTTAAACTGCTTCCTTCCTGTTTCATGAGTTTATATGAAGAATTTTGCCCGTAACTCATACAGCATGTCAGAATAGGCGTCTAAGTAGCGTCAGTGTGGTACTGGTTATCTCATCCTATTGAAAACTTTAGCCGCAAAGTCCAACTAATTGAACAAGTGTACACAGGACTTGGCATGAGTAGGTTGAGGCATGAGTTATACTCCATTGGAAGATTAAAAATAGCAGAGGAGTATGAGGAATTTACGCCACACATGTCAGTCTAGTTGAGTTGAGATAAGTCAAGAACCAACAGCCCAGGACTTCCAATATGTGCTCCGTCCTCATATTCAACAGTCAGCGAAGAGTTCCAATTATAACAGTACCCGTCAGATTATGATTCCGTCTGACCTTTCCTCGAAATACTGATTGTCGGCCGTATCCTCTGGTCACTCCTGCCACTCTTTTCTCTCTAGACTATGGTGATTTATCTGTTCATCTGCGTTGTAAACATGATCCAGAATGGCCATGACCGCATTTATCTTACCATGCATCAATAAACCGCCTAACGGTGCAGATCCAGCCAACCTGGCCGCCTGCTCAGTCGCATTTGTAAACGTGCAAACTGTTCACTGTCTGCTGAAGGACATGGGCGGCCATGTTTCACCAGAATCGTGGACAAGCTGAGTGTTCTTGTCTCGACGATACCACGCGGACAAGACATCCAGGAATTTACTACTCTGCCTTCCCATTATTCTCTTCCCATTGATCTTGCCTGTTGTCACCATGTTCTCCGATTTATTTCTTCTCATAACGTGGCTAAAAATTGTGACTCTCTGCGGTTTACGGTTTTCATTTGTTTCTTGTAGGACTTGATCATTGGTTTTTCTGCCTGTCCATGGTATTCTTGGCATCTTCCCCCCCCCCACCCCCTCAACCCCCCCCCCCCCCCCCACCTTTCCACAGCCATCAGGTGGTTTTCAGCTTGTCTGCTCATTTTACACTCTTCACATCCATATAAAAGTACAGGTTCTATGTAGCACCTCAATACTCCTTTTGTCGTTGCTAATGACGTATTTTTATTGGTCAGTATGTTTTCCATCTTGCAAAAGAACGGTAGCATTGTAACTGTTATGATGTTACTATTATAGCAACAGGATACTCCGCATTATACTGATATATTGTGGATGATACCACTATTGAAATGCCTCTATTTACAATAAACACAAGTGTAATCTGATGATTTTGTTCCAGATAGTTTTAATGCTGTTCGTGGCCTTGAGACGGTGACTTTCTGTATTGCTGTGTTTGCGGTCATCTTGTTGTTCATCTTCATGTGTGTAGAGATGGCCAGACGACAAACGTTCGCTGCTGTGATCATGTTTTTATGTTACATTGCTGGTAAGTAAACTGTTACATGCCATTAGGTAAATTGTTGAACCCGCCATCGTGTTTTTATGTTACATTGCTGGTACGTAAACTGTACGAGGGTAAGTTAATAAGTAAGTCACAAATGGCTGAAGAAAAATAACTACATATGATAACAACTTGAAACCAGTTTATTTTTATACATACGTTGTCCTTTTATTTCTCAACATAATTTTCACCAACATTGATGCACTTATCCCATCGTTTTATCAGTCCTCCCAAACCGGCTGCATAGAATTGCGTGCCTTGTTTTCATTTACCTGCTATTCCACGGAACTGTGTGACTTACTTATTGACTCACCCTCGTAACTTTTTCCACCCAACTATGCACCGCTTTACGGGAAATCGCTCGGGGCTATGTCCACTGATATCCCACCTTGGCGGGAGACATTTCGCGAATTACGCCGAAGATTAATGTGAAGTGAAAACATGGCTTAGAAAACAGAGCACGCAGTACTATGCAGCCGGTTTGGGAGGACTGATAAAACAATGGGATAAGTGCATCAATGTTAGTGAAAATTATGTTGAGAAATAAAGGGACAATGTATGCATACAAATAAACTGGTTTCAAGTTGTTATCATAGTTAGTTATTTTTCTACAGACATTTGTGACTTACTTATTAACTTACCCTGGTAGATTGTTGAACCTGTCATCGTGTTTTTATTTTACATTTCTGGTAGGAAAACTGTCATATGTCATTAGGTAAATAAATTGTTGAACATGTCATCGTGTTTTTATTTTACATTTCTGGTAGGAAAACTGTCATATGTCATTAGGTAAATAAATTGTTGAACATGTCATCGTGTTTTTATGTTACATTGCTTGTAAGTAAACTGTCATATATCATTAGGTACCTGTCATAATGTTTTTTTATTTTATATTTCTGGCACGAAAACTGTCATATGTCATTAGGTAAATACATTTTTGAACATGTCATCGTGTTTTTATGTTACATTGCTGGTAAGTAAATTGTCATATGTCATTAGGTAGACTGTTAAATATGTCATCGTGTTTTTATGTTATATTGCTGGTAAGTAAATTGTCATATGTCATTAGGTAGACTGTTAAATATATCATCGTGTTTTTATGTTATATTGCTGGTAAGTAAATTGTCATATGTCATTAGGTAGACTGTTAAATATGTCATCGTGTTTTTATGTTATATTGCTGGTAAGTAAATTGTCATATGTCATTAGGTAGACTGTTAAATATGTCATCGTGTTTTTATGTTATATTGCTGGTAAGTAAATTGTCATATGTCATTAGGTAGACTGTTAAATATGTCATCGTGTTTTTATGTTATATTGCTGGTAAGTAAATTGTCATATGTCATTAGGTAGACTGTTAAATATATCATCGTGTTTTTATGTTATATTGCTGGTAAGTAAATTGTCATATGTCATTAGGTAGACTGTTAAATATGTCATCGTGTTTTTATGTTATATTGCTGGTAAGTAAATTGTCATATGTCATTAGGTAGACTGTTAAATATGTCATCGTGTTTTTATGTTATATTGCTGGTAAGTAAATTGTCATATGTCATTAGGTAGACTGTTAAATATGTCATC
Source organism: Cepaea hortensis (assembly GCA_963921405.1). NCBI lineage: Eukaryota > Metazoa > Mollusca > Gastropoda > Stylommatophora > Helicidae > Cepaea > Cepaea hortensis. Next base: position 53,306,992 of record OY992877.1, on the reverse strand, counting down.
GTGTTTTTATGTTATATTGCTGGTAAGTAAATTGTCATATGCCATTAGGTAGACTGTTAAATATATCATCGTGTTTTTATGTTATATTGCTGGTAAGTAAATTGTCATATGTCATTAGGTAGACTGTTAAATATGTCATCGTGTTTTTATGTTATATTGCTGGTAAGTAAATTGTCATATGTCATTAGGTAGACTGTTAAATATGTCATCGTGTTTTTATGTTATATTGCTGGTAGTATAGGTCATCTGTAGCTAATCATTCAGTAGAGTGTTAATCCTGGGGCTTTTATGTTACATTGCTGGTAAACATATGGTCATATTTACTAATCATTAAGTATGGCTTTGATGCTGTCGCACTGTTTTTATGTTACATTGCTGGTAAGTACACGGCCATCTTTAGCTAACCGTTAACTACATCGTTGATCCTGTAATCATGTTTTTATGTTACATTGCTGGTAAGTACACGGCCACCGTTTAAAAAAAAATAAGATAAAGGACTCTAATGCTTGCCATAAGGCTTATTTTGTTTAGACCCCTATTTTTATAGACCAATCGGCACTTAGTGGGCGATGTGGTCAGTACCAAAACGGTCGCTTTTACTTCCCAAGACATTTTCCTGATACCTAATTTCGGGTCTACCAATTTTCAAAATCAGCCCGGATGCAGATTTAAGCTCATGACCACCTGGGCGTCGGGCTACCGTAGTTGTCATGGTTATCTGTAGCTAATCATTAAGCAGAGTGTTGGTCTTGTGATCATGCTTTTATGTTACAATACGTCATTGATTTAAGTGTGTGGATAACATCAGGATGTGCACTGGAAAGTCAATTATTTAAGTGTGGGGATAACATCAAGAGATTAACTGGAAAGACAATGATTTAAGTGTGGGGATAACATCAAGAGATTTACTGGAAAGTCAACGAATTAAGTGTGAGGATAACATCAAGAGATTTACTGGAAATTCAATGATTTAAGTGTGGGGATAACATTAAGAGGTTTACTGGGAAGCCAATCTTAAATATGAGGAAAAGTCAATTGATGCATTTGGCAGATTGTGTTTCAATGCGAGGATAACATCAAGATTTGCACTGGAAAATTAATGGTTTAAATGTGAGAATTCATTCATTCATTCAGTAGCATGTCCTTTGCAGAACCTCGCTCCCATAACAACCTTCCGGAAAACTTCTCGATCACAAGCAAGATGTCCCGCGTCTGATACACCCATCTGGAGATCATCCGCCACATCCTGCACCCATCTTCTCTTTGGCCTTCCTCTTCCTCTCTTCCCAGGCATATACCCTTCCATTATTGTTCTCTCCAAACTGTTGTGACGTTTCAAGTGACCAAAATACTTCAATTTTCTTTGTTTTATCGTCTTTAATAGCCATCCCTCCTCAAAATTCAACTCTTGAAGTATGGATGCATTTGTTCTTTTCTTTAGCCAAGATATTCTTAGAACTCGTCTATAACATTTATATTCAAAAGCATGTATGCGCTGTTCAGCTTGTTTAGTAAGTGCCCATGTCTCACAGGCGTATGTTGCAATGGGAAAGATGCATGCTCTTAAAAATCTAATTTTTGTAGTTCTGTCTGTCCCACACCATAATTTATTCATCTGTTTTAGTCTTTGAAGAGCAATGGATAGTCGCCGTTTAATTTCTTCCATTGTGTCACCATTATTCGTAATCAATGACCCAAGATATTCAAAATTTTCCACCACCTCCAATTTTCTCCCATTAATGTATATTTCTTTCTCCATAGTAGTTTTATCTGTATGCATTATCTTAGTTTTTGCTATGTTAAGATATAAGTTGTGATTTTCACTATTCAATTGTGTTGAGGCTATTAGGTTTTCTATGCCATTCTGTGTTGTGGATAGTAATACTGTATCATCAAATTTCGAGTTAAAAATCTACCCAAAGTATTTCAGGATCCTCGCCGATGCAACGGAGTTCGTGCATTGAGCTGAGTTTCTCCAGACTCAGGGTTGAGTTAGGAGGAAAACGGTGCACTTATGGGTTAAACCGTGTGCCGTGATGTTGATCCAACGACTAAACGACGACTAGACTAAACGACTAACCTGGAAAGTCAATAGTTAAAATGCAAGGATACCATAACGACACACACTGGAACGAACGTGTTTCAATGCGAGGATACAATTAAAAGATGCACTGATTAGCCAATGGTTTAAATATAAGGATAACAAACAAACAAAAAATGCACAGGAAAGATGCTGTAAGCCTTTAGCACCATGTCGAGAGACAGAGCATGCTGGATGTCCAGAGCAGCCGACCTTTCTTGAGGAGAGGGCAACTGATTTGGTGGTATTTACAACTATAATGGTGTAATATGGCAACGTTTATAACGACAAAATAGTTTAAACAAATATACATTTAAAATAAGACACTAGTGATGTATAACGCAATCATAGTCATCATCATCAATCAGGTGCCGTCTCCACAGTGAAGGTTGGCTGCAATGGATCTCCAACACTGTCTGTCTCTCGCCCTGGCTGTACATTCTGTCAGGCTGACGATTGCCTCCTAGTTACTTCTATATTACTATAAGAAATAAAGAGAAAAAGTCGCTTAAAAGTCGACAGGGTCGACTTCATTGCACCGGATTTTATCCCATATGGCTCGGCCTCTTTCCGCAGCACGGAAAGCATCGCATAAAGCACGAACCCCGTAGCTTTTAGCGAAGACCCACAGGGTCTCTGAAACATTTAACTCGTAAACCGAAGGACGCGGCCCGGAATCGAACCCACTACCTTTGGAGTACGAGTCAAACGGCTTGACCACTTCGCCACAGAGACTCCAGAAATAAAGAGAAGGCAATCAAGGCAGATGCCTTGAAGAGATTAGAACAAGAATCGCCATTGCGAAGGTAGCCTTTAGCAAGATGAAAAACATTCTGACCAATAAAATGATGTCAATTGAAACGAGAAAAAGAGTGTTGAGGGGATACATAGAGCCTGTTCTTTTGTATGGATGTGAAACTTGGACAATGTGCAGTCAAGCTGAAAAACATCTGATGGCTGCAGAAATGTGGTTTCTGAGGAAAATGCAAAGAATACCATGGACAGATAGAAAAACCAATGACCAAGTACTACAAGAGACAAATGAAAATCGTAGATTGATTAGAGAAATTAGACGTAGACAGTCAAAATTTTTTGGACATGTTATGAGAAGAAATGGACTGGAGAACTTGGTGACAGCTGGCAAGATCGAGGGGAACAGACCAAGAGGAAGACCGAGAGGAAAATACCTGGATGGCTTGGCCACATGGCATGGACGAGACAGGAACACTGAGCTGATCCACGACTCTGGTGATCGAGTGAAATGGCGAATCATGACCGCCCACGCTTTCCGGCATGGCACATGATTGATTGATTGATTGAATCATAGTAATATAGAAGTAACTTAATGAAGTGCAAAAAATACGAACTACAAAGAAAACAACTAATTGAATATCTGACCCACTGCAGTCTGCCTTTGATAGTGGAACATATATTAAAGATAGAGAGCTCTAGGGAGATGCATGGAAACATTAAAGAATAAATCACACATATATCAAATATTTATATATACGAGGTCTAAATTGGAAAACAAAATATTATTATTAAAGTTAATTAATTTAAGGCTAAAATTATACTCATATGTATGAATTAATATGGAAAGCATAATAAGTTCATTGCATATCCATTTACAGGACATTGCAATCAGCCCCAAGATGTATTGGCTGTTTCTGATCTACTAGTTATTCTTTACGTTTCGTAGTTTGCTACTGCTTTATGAATGCCGACTATCATACCATTGACATGGACGCAACAGCGATCTGCCCCCCCCCACCCCACCCCACCCCACCCCAATCACATGCGGCTGATATCGAACGTTCGATCTGGTATGTCGAGGAATTGTTAAAGTGCGTCCACTAATCCCTAATTCACATAGGCAAACAGTACAATAGGAATCTTATAAATATACAAAAGACGTAATCTTTAAATCTTGGCTGGCAGTCTCATTCATTATCTGAATGGATAATATTATACTACATCTCCTAGTTTTCTACACAAAGGTTGAACCTAATATTAATGGCTAAATTACTACTACAGCTGCAGCAGCTTCTGCTGCTGCTGCTGCTGCTACTACTACTACTACTACTACTACTACTACTACTACTACTACTACTACTACTACTACTACTACTACTACTACTACTACTACTACTACTACTACTACTACTACTACTGCTACTACTACTACTACTACTACTACTACTACTACTACTACTACTACTACTACTACTACTACTACTACTACTACTACTACTACATAACTAGGTAACAAAGAGGTAATTTTTATCTATCGAAGGTTACATAATATTCAATAAAGAATACCATATCTCAAGCCTGACTACTGCACGGCGACTGCTTGGACAAGCGGTGTTTATTTCCTTATCTAAACTCTCCTGGCACATACTCGTAACAGTAACCATGTGCTGTAACTATAACCAAAGAAAACACAAACGAAACAAAACGTTCGGTAACAATTACAGACTTCGAATATCGATTTAACAAAACGAATGGTTTGGAATATATTATTAAAAGAAGTATATTAACGGATGTTTTTACACACCTTTAGGCGAATATGATGATAGACCCATATTGTAGACAAATTGACAAACGATGTGCGATGTGGTTAGTACACGCTGGCCATCTTTACTCCCCAAGGCATTTTAGGGAAATTCATTGAAGGCCGGGTCGAACCGGGATCCCAAGTTAATTTCTTAAAATTCGAATCGGCCCCGATGCGGCTCGAACCCACGATCACCAGACAGGCAGGCGAGTGGCCAGCAACTATGCCACCGCGGCTCCCTGAAACGAGACCGCACCAGGAACCTGCCGTGGGTATGTGAGTTAATAGAACCATACCATTTGTTAGGCCTGCGTGCACGGAAGAATAGGAGATCAGTTTTTCCATCGCGTAGCGAACGGCGAGTGCAGGCATCAACCCGTCGTCCAACCGAGCTAATGCCGTTGTCAGCATAATGTCCTATCCATTACACCAACGCGCCCGCTAGGTTTGGAATGCTGGCCAAAAATATTGGCCTCTTGTGTTTGGAGAGTACATCAAGAGTTGTTTTAGCCAGCAGAGAACGAATATGCTCTGAAGTCATTGTCTTGCGTCGGGTGTTAACTAAACCCGTAAGGAAAACAAAGAATAGTAACAGCGCAATGTTACGCATGTCTTAAGAGTCGAATAAGAAGGGTTGTCGTGAGGTTGGGTACCTCAAACTTTAGCTGCAAAATACAGCTATAATCTGTTCAGAAAAGAATGCCTTCATTCACGATCAATTTTTATGAAAACTGTCTGTTGCATCATTATGAACGTTTTCCTGCTGTCTTATATTTACCCCCACCCAACGAATATGTCTTTGATAGGTCCAAAGACAACTTAAATAATCGAAAGCGGTGACATTTCTTTGATGTTTTGACGAAAATTTAGTGAATTCATGCTAACAAACTAGCTTTACAGTAAAGCACGTCATTTTGGGTAACGACACAATTACAAGGCGTTGCCAGATTCGTATGGGAGTGGGTGCAAAAAAAAAAAAAAAGTCGCTTAAAAGCCGACAGGGTCGACTGCATTGCACCGGGTTGTTATCCCATATGGCTCATTCTCTTTCCACAGCGCGGAATGCGTCGCACAAAGCACGAACTCCGTAGCTTCAGCGACGACCCTTGGGAGTCTCCGAAAAAATGCACTCGTGAAATGAAGAACGTGGCCCGGAATCGAACATACAACCTTCGGAGCCTGAGTCAGACGGCTTGACCACTTCACCACGGAGATTCCCGATAGGGGTGCAATGTGTAATATTAGTAAAGACAGAGAATTTACAGAGGCATGGGGTAAATAATGTGTAAATTGACAGGAAAGTAGAAGGAATATATTTCTTACCTTATTTTTCATTTCTTTCTTGTTTCTTCAGCTGCTGGTTAATAATGTGTACACAAGGAGTCATGTTTGTAGGATGCATTAAGCTTTTTTTTTATTGAGTTCGTGAAAGCTTCCAAACAGCTGTGCGTTAATGTGCGTATTGAGTGACCAGAAATGATACCGCAATTTAGTCATCATGTGTCAATTTTTAAGGATCTGTTCAGCTGTCTGTGTAGTTTGTTCACACGTGCACATGGGTGACAGACTCGTTTTTAGTCTTCGTGAAAGATTGTCTACTCTGCTGTTTACCGTTCAGAGACGGAACATGATTACCTGTTTTGCACTATGAAAATACTTGTCAGTGTCTCTGTAGTGGGCTTTCTTCTTAACGACCAAGATTTTGGTCCTCTTTTCATTATAGTTTATTGATTGATTCGTATGTACGTGTTTTGTCCTCTAATTTGACAACGTGTTTGCTCTCACGTTTCGTGTTATGCCACAATATGTCAGTTTCCACCGCAATATTACTCTTATGTTGGTATTCAATGCGTTTAGTTTTTTTGTTTTTTTTTTATTACCAGTTGTTTGTCACCGCTGAGGGCTTGCGGAATTGAAAATTCATCACTATGGAATACAAACTGTTGCCACTAACACTGTGCTCATGCTGTAAGGTTTAGGGCCTGCAATTCGTCTGAATAGTTGAAGCAAAATATCCCAGTAAGTGTGCACATGGATTAAGGTCTGCGATCTGCCCAGACCTTAATCTGTGTCCGACAATTCCAGTAGGTTGATGACTGCTCTCGGTTGCATAAAATTCAATCCATTCTTTCTCCAATAGTCCCCTTCCTCTTTCAACACATGGTCCTCACATTTTTTTCCAGTAACTTTTATCAATATTTAATAGCGCGGACTGGGTTAGTATCTTAACGTCAGACAATTTGAATGTAGTATTTTCAGCTGCCACCTGTCCTTTAATTTTAGCCCACACAAGTTCTATAGGGTTTAAATGAGAATGGTACGGCGGAAGTCTCATGCACCTATGGCCATGCTCTTCTTTCAACTTGTCGATTTGATATTTCTTGCTTTTTTGCGCATGTTTTACAAGGGACAACAACTGTAGCTTGAAATATGTTTCTGGAAATGGTATATTTTCCCTTCGGAGCCATATCTTTATTGCTTCCTTTGTGCTCGATGCCGTAGGTATTTTGGCTTCTTGGGCAACAACATTGTGATATCATGCATTGTCCATGATTAGACAAGACGGTCTATCAAGAGATGGAAGTACTGTATTCTCGAGCCAATCTCTAAATACATTACCATTCATCTCATTATGATAATCCCTATTGTTTGTATGCTTTGATACGAACTCGAGTCCAGAATTCTGTAGTAAGCCATTGTGAGTTCTACCAGCATAGGCTATGATCAAACACTGTCCTTTACTACTGGGCACATATCACTTTATCTTTCCACTCACTGATTGCCATTCATTTTCACTTGTGTGGTGCACATTAATCCACATCTCATCCAAATACACGATGTCATAATTTTCTTTGCGCATTTCCCTTTTTCACGTAGGTATCTGCTTCTCATGGCTCCTAAATGTGGTTGCTCGCAAAGGATATTTCTACCTCCATTGTACTTTCTAAAAGTGAAGCCTAATGTCCTTATAATTGTCCAAAAAGTTGTCTTAGATAGCTCTATGTTATTGTTCTTTCTCAACCAAACCCTAAGTTTTCTTACAGTCACTGTTTTTTTTGGTTTTTTTTTGGCATCCAGCATTTTTATAATAGCTCGCCTTATGACATCCTTGTCAAAGTTGTCTACAATTGCCTTTCTACCTACCGTTTGCTTATCGCGTGTTGGTTTCATTCCAGATTCTTGCACCCATCGACGAAATGACCGTTTACTCAAACCCAATGCATGCCCTGTTCTTTTTCGGGATTTGTAACAGTATGACACAGTTTCCTGCGATCAGCTTCTTGACAAAAATATGTGTACAACTTCATAGCGATGCTTTGAAGTGTACACAATTTCACATTCAATCCCTTTGAACAATATTCACACATTCAAATATTAGCTATTAATATTATATTAATGGTAAGATTCATTTATATATTTATTTATAAAATCACGTTTCATGAAAGAACCTACATTGACGACACCTCTGAACAATCCTATTTAACTGCGCGCCGTTGGTGCCATATCGTGAACCACGTGAAAATTTAAAAAAAAAGCGCGGATGTGTCTGGGTGAAAATGTAATACATTAAAATTTATGAACTTAATCTTTGACCCGTAAATTATATACCGCATATAAACAAACATTGAAATGTGCTGTACAATCTCCTGAAAATTTTTTTTTTTGTTGGGTGGACATAATGATAAGGTTATATGCTAAATCTCATAATTTCCCCTCAGTTGGTTACTTGCTAGGACATATGTAATATTGCAGAAATCATGACGCCTGTTCACTGGGATGTAAACAATATTACAGAAGTCAGAACACCTGGTTGCTGGGATATATACAAATTAAAGAAATCATGACACCTGGTTGCTGGGATATATACAATATTAAAGAAATCAGAACACCTGATTACTGGGGTATGTGTAATATTACATAAATCGTGACACCTGGTTGTGGGGCTGGTCTGGTTCACTCACAAGACCAGTCCCACGTCTGGCGTTCGTTGTCTCGGATGGCTGTGTGAGCTGCACCAAATCGGGAACTTCCCAGCGGATGCAAGTTAGCGAGGCAAGCGTTTTGAGAATGTGACAGCAGCGCCAAGCCGAAGTCGCGGTTTGAGCGGGCGAAAGAGCAATTTGTTTACGGTAGTTTGGCGAAGGTCTCGATAAGCGTCCACTCTCTCTCGATGAGTAGTGGGCCTGCAGTCAGTAAGCTGACTTAGCTTTTCGGTCAGTCCTGCCTGGCGTAGCTTGAAGCTAGTCGGTTGGCGTCCAGTGATTTTGCATGTATCACCGGGTACCGGGGGAGCGCGCTGAGCGATGCTACTATGGCCTGCGTGTGCGTGAATACTCCGTCTGTACGTTATATATCTGCTTGATCCTGTCAGTAGTTATATGCTTGTCTCACAGATTAAGCCGTGCATGCTAAGTTCGCACTGTCCCACGGTGAAATCGCGAACTCTCATTAAATCAGTCGAGGTTCCTTAGATGACATGATCCTACCTAGATAACTGTGGCAATTCTTGAGCGCTTACCGCCTGCTGACTTACCTACTCTCGGCACGGGGGTGGGGGTGGGGGGGGGGGGGGGGTAGTGACGAAAAATAACAATACGGCAAGGTTCTACTACATGACACTTGGTTGCTGGGATATTAGCAATCTATATCTATAAAACAGAGTGTATGTTTGTTTGTGGGTTTGTGGGTATTGGATGCGTTCGATAACGGTACATCCGATTGAGATGAAATTTTCTACACGTCTTCCTTTCATTCCTGTGCAACCGACTATAATAATTTCTTAATGTAAAATCTTCTACTTATTTAATAACATTTACTTTTCCATTTTCATTATATAATGTCTATATAGCAGGGGGACTTCACTCTAGAAAAGTTATTTCAAGGGGCATAACTTTTAATAACATTTCTATATACTTTATAGTCATATTGTTGGACTTACCTGCACTATTGTTAAACTCTTTGTCTATAGTTATTTTGAGGCATATGAGTTATATTAAATAATGATATAATCTTTAAGGTATTTTTAAAGTTTGCATAAAAATAATGCATTATGCATAACATTTTAACCCATCTTTTTCTGCTTACAGAACTTATCAACTGTCATGTCGGTGATTAAAAACTGTTTTCAGTAAAAATAATGAATGGTGTGTGGAAGGACATTCTTTTAAGTTACTGTGCGCCAGGAGCTGGGCGAAACCACGCCGGGTCAGATAGATAGACAGACAGACAGATAGTCGGAAACGGAAGCTTATTTGACTACTTATATGAATTAAATGACATGCTCCCCACCAGGGACTAGGTGAAGCCGGGTCGGGTCAGACAGACAGACAGATAGACAGACAAACAGATAGTCCGGAACGGGAGAGGTTATATGACTACGTATATGAATTAAATGAGATGCTCCCCACCAGGGACTAGGTGAAGCCGGGCCGGGACAGACAGACAGACAGATAGACAGACAAACAGATAGTCGGGAACGGGAGAGGTTATATGACTACGTATATGAATTAAATTAGATGCTCCCCACCAGGGACTGGGTGAAGCCGGGTCAGACAGACAGACAGATAGACAGACAGACAGATAGTCGGGAACGGGAGAGCTTATATGACTACTTATATGAATTAAATGAGATGCTCCCCACCAGGGACTGGGTGAAGCCGGGCCGGGTCAGCCAGACAGACAGACAGACAAACAAGCAGACAGACAGACTGATAGATAGATAGATCCCCTCCAGGGCCTGGGCGACGCCGGGCCGGGTCAGCTAGTATTACATAAATTATGACACCTGGTTGCTGGGATATATACAATAATAAATAAATTAGAATACCTGGTTGCTGGGATATATGAAATATTATAGAAATCAGAGCACCTAGTTGCTGGGATGCATACAGTATTACAGAAACCATGACACCTGGTTGCTGGGATATATAAAATATTACAGAAACCATGACACCTTGTTGCTGGGATATATAAAATATTACAGAAATCATGACACCTGGTAGCTGGGATATATAAAATATTAAAGAAATAAGAACACCTAGTTGCTGGAATGTATCAATATTACAGAAATCATGACACCTGGTTGCTGGGATATATACAATATTTAAAAGAATCAGAAAACCTGGAATTTGGAACGTTTTTAATTTTACAGAAACAGCTACACTTTGTTGTGATAAGTGTAATAGATAAAGAAACAAATAAGCTCAGAGTCACCCTCTTTCCCCCACTTTCGTGAACGCCGCTCTCACAATGTGAAAATAAAGCAAACGATTGCTCGTGAGCTCATGCTGTCAACATCCTGGCTGCCGAACAGCACACCAAATATACTTTGATCACCCCAGAGATACAAGTTTACTGTATTTTATAGTGTAGTTTACTGTTCTTGTATCATTCTGTCACAGACCATTGCTACATCAACCCATTCGGTTTGAATCGTGAGTTTGAATCCTTCTGTCCCAAGGTGTATCTTCTCACACTCCTTCAGACCCGAACGTATATAGCGGCCAAGTGCAGCTCGTTGGGATCCGAAACAATGCGATGGCTAGCACACTTGTTGCCGGCCCGATGTTCATGTTATCTAATCCTGATAAAGGTTAAAGAAAAATTAACCTGGGCTTCTAAGTCCACCCAGTCTTAAATGGCTACCGGGAAATGTTTAAGGAAGTAAAGGCGGTCGGTGTAATATTAATCATATCACCCATCGAGTGCCCACTGGTCTGTGTAAATGTGGTGCCGGCAACAGATGTCCGTAATCCCGTATATTCTCGTGAGTAACGTAACCTGCACGAGAATCGGTAGCGGTTCTCGCCGTGTTGGTAACTTACAGGGCATGTGGGCCGGTCCCTCTGAAAGCAGTGGCAAACTACTGAGCGTAATTTTGCCTAGTACATCAACAGCAGCTGAAAAATGCTGATGTTGACTGCAAAGTCCTGTAAGGGATATGCAAAAATCAAAATAAACAAAACACAAACAAAATACAACCCAAGACGCGGGATAGAACAAGCAAAAATAACAACAGTATGTGACAGGCAGACCTAAAGGATAAAGGATGATAGCAGTTTGGCTAGACAACGAAGTAAGCATGAAATATTGTTTATAATAACGAATCTGCAGGATTTTGTTTAGGCACACACATACATAAAGAAACATGGTGTAAAGAATGAAGGCGCTGAACTAATCTGCACAACAACAACGTCGACAACGGACAACCATGAATGTCTTTTTCACGACACGCTAAACCTGACTAAGCATACGCCCATGTAAACAGTCTGAATATTCTTAATTCATAAGTCCTCTAAACCATTGACAGTGGCCCGTGACAGTACTCAGCTTACAGCAACCATTGTGAGTGAAGACATTAAAGGACCCTGTGCACGCCTTAAGGTGCACTGTATATTTGATGCTAGACTCACATTGTTATAGACCAATGGGCACTGGATGGGTGATGTGGTCGGTGTCACGCCGGCAACAGTTGTAGCATGCAATAATTCACAGAAGAACATCATTAGTTTTACTGACATACTCAAATGGAATCTCCAAGATAAAGTGATTAAGCTGTCTGCTCCGAGTTATTAAAGTCGTTGTTTCGTTCCCCAGGCTGCGTTGTTCGGAACTAGAGAGCCATTTTTTCAGAGACTTCTGATGGTCATCGCTGGAACTTTGTTTGATACTCTCGGGTTGTTGCAAGAGACCGAGACAGACGAGTAATACACGGTGCAATTAATTCGACACTCTCGACTTCAGTATTTTTAAAACAATAGCATACAAACAAACAAAGACGAGAGAAAAGCACATAAATATTCAATAAATGGGTAAATAACAGCTGAAAATTAAAAGCCAACATTGACTGCTTAATTTAAAAAAAAAATGTTGCATATCCCTTACAGGATGTTGCAGTCAACACCAGCATTTTTCAGCTGCTGTTGATGTACTAGGCAAGTTTTACGTTCAGTAATTTGCCATTGCTTTCTGACTGCTTGATTAGAATGGTACAATATTTAACATTTGCTTTTTATTTGTCTGTTTTCTCCAGGTGCCTCTAGTTTCATTGGGATGATCATCTTTGTAACGGGAATACCTGACCCTTTCGTTGTCAGCTTTTCTCTAGGCCTCACAGTTATTGCCATGACGCTCATTTTGATTGCTGGCACTCTGATGATTCCGGACAGTTTCGAGCCTGACTACAACAATGACAAAGATGAAGAGGATGACTACGAGGATGACTTTTTCGGTAGACGCAAGCGCAGTACGGTCTCACCCATGCCACTCCGAGACAGAGATCGTCCTTCCAGAGGCGTGACGCCAATATCGTATAAGGGAGGTGTTGAGGGTTCCAGATGGAGAAGCTATTAAACATCGGGGAAGGTTTATGCGGACAACAACATGGATAAGCTTGTAACAACGAACATATATTTAACACCGCGAAAATACGAATATGTCTTGTTTACATTTGTTATTTCTTAAATAGGTTAATCGCCAATGTCTAGAAAGGCATGCTGATGAACACAAAGTATAATTAGCAAGCACGACGAATGGAAAGACGCACAAAGATAGAAGCGAACGTATACAATAGCAAAGTTTTGATCAAGGAGTCAAAAATAGTTGCAAATTAAAACAAGAATACTCAGCTAAAACAATGAAATATAGCAAATGAGAAATGCGCCTTGTCAACACAGGCATAGTATCAAATTTTTCAGTAAATTACACAATCTCTTTAAATTCGTTGAAACATGTGTATTACACATTTGTAATACTGATGTTTGAGTTTTCCAGCTAAGAGTTATGTTTTCTTTTTCTTTTTCTTTTTGAACTTTGGTCTAAACGTTTGCTTGGATATCTGTGTGTGTGTTTACTTCCATCGAGCTTCCTTGTTATACATTATGTTCATTCCCTTTTCGGTATCAGATCGACAGCAGTCATGGATACCGGTACCGTATAGAAATGTATGCGCTATCATTAACTTTAATTGTGCAAAAACCTCAAATATTTCACGCTCAGTTATAGTATTGATTGATTGATTTAGGAATCGACATCACAGCATTCGGGGCATTCCCATAAGTGCTCCGTCCCCATCCTCAGCAGCCAGCGAAGAGTTCCAACACTAATAGTACCAGTAGCAATCTGATTATAAGTCCGTCTCGCCTTTCCTCAGTTATAGCATAAGGACGTCTAAGCTTTCAAGGCCTTTAAAATATTTTAAGATGATTGAGATACAATAACAAACACGGTAATGAGACTCAATATAATGGTTGATTGACCATCGCTGCCGGAGACAATCATATTGTCACCTCACCGTCCTAAGTGGATTTGGAGGTGGCAGTCCAGAACAGTCTGCGAGCGGAAACATCTGGTACAAAGAAGATAGAGATGTGTTGACTGTTTGCAAGATGGAAATTAGACGGCTGTTGATGTTCGTACAGCACATCTCCAGATAGGTTCCTCAATTATTATTCTACTATGTAGCAGAATAGTTCGGACTTTTAATGACAGAGCAATCAGCAGGGATGTTCATCCAGTTTTCAAAATCAATACATATTACTCTATCTGCCTGCCTGCCTGCCTGCCTGCCTGCCTGCCTGCCTGCCTGTCTGTCTGTCTGTCTGTCTGTCTGTCTGTCTCACACACACAAACAAACCACACACACACGACTCTCACAAAGTACATACACGCAAATCACACACACATATATACAAACCACATACACTCAAACCACACACGCATACACACAAACCACACACACATAACACACAAACCACATACACACAAACCACGCACATATGCACACAAACCACATACACACAAACCACATACACATAAACCACACATACACATAAACCACACACACATACGCACAAACCATATACACAGAAACCACACACACACATACACTCAAACCACACTAATACACACAAACCACACGCACAAATCACAAACACAAACCACACGCAAACACAAACCATACACACGTATACACACACACACACACACATATACATATATAATGTACACGGTAAACAGCATAAAGAGCCTACGGCACACGACCAGCAAACAAATATAAGTGAAAATAAGAGAACTTACATTTTACATATTGAAACCTACGGATGTGACTCATGGACCATTTTACAATCATTGACGAAGAAATGTCAGGCCTTGGAGTTTAAATGTTACAGAACAATTACTAAATCACCGTGGATCAAGAAGAAGAAAAATAGTGAAATGTTACAATACATGAACATTGAAGAAAACACTGTCATTTACAGCATCGCGTCACGGAAGCATAATATTTAGGCCGCGTTAAATATCACAGTGGCTTAGAGAGAACAGTAATGGAAGAAATTGCTTCTGGAAGAAGCGGCTGGGATCGACCAATACAAACATGGACACCGGACACTACAAACACCCTGAGTATGAAACATGCTCGAGGCAGGGAAACTGGCAAAACATGGAGAATTCCATGTCGACATCATGAGACGTCCAAATTGACGTGGACAAGGCCTTAGGTTCGTACCGGAATAAGAACCAGCCTTGCCAGTTGTGGGTTATGCTCAATCTTTAAAACATCACTATTGAACCGTTTCACAATATTCTGTAGCAAACATTTTCACCCAAACAAAACAAACATTCATTTTACATTCTATACGATACGTTGATCACAAATAATCTTGTTAATGAGTTGTAGAAACAGTTGTTACATGTGAATTATTATGTATTTATATAAAATTAATATATGTCTTGATAAATTAACTTTCCCGCCAATGTTTAGAATATACATAACCAGTTTTTGGTGGATGTAAATTGTAACCACAAAACCGTTCTATCATTACGGATTGTGTAACGTCGCTGGTGTCTGCCGGTAGACTTTTGCTGGTTAAGGTATGAAGGCCGTTCTCCCAAGCAGCCGTCGTGTGAGTGTTGCAGACTCAATCAATCAATCATGTGCCATGCCGGAAAGCGTGGGCGGTCATGACTCGCCATTTCACTCGATCACCAGTGTCGTGGATCAGCTCAGTGTTCCTGTCCCGTCCATGCCATGTGGCAAAGCCATCCAGGTATTTTCCTCTCGGTCTTCCTCTTGGTCTGTTCCCTTCGATCTTGCCAGTTGTCACTAAGTTCTTCAATCCATTTCTTCTCATAACATGTCCAAATAATTTTGACTGTCTACGTCTAATCTCTCCAGTCAGCTTACGATGTTCATTTGTCTCCTGTAGTACTTGGTCATTGGTTTTTCTGTCTGTCCATGGTATTCTTTGCATGGTTTTTCACCTTTTACAACTAAAACCCCGCCATTTCACTGAGGTAAATGGAGGAAGAGAAGAAGTGGGAAACCAAAAGCCTAGATCCTTACGCTTTGGAACAGGACACAGTCGATTAAGCAGCCACATGTTAACACAATTTAAGATTGGCAATTCAGACAGCAGATCATATACTTCAAGTCTGCCCCGAATAGAACATCTCAAAGCAAACCCTCTGGCTTTAAAATAAAAATATCAGGTTACCCTTTAAACTCTAGAAAGGTTATAAATGGGGTCAGACCTTCTAGTTCTAGCCTAGAGAGACAACAGTGGAAGGTAAACATTGTGGCCCACTGGGCTAAACAACGACAGTGCAGTTTATACAAAGAATAGTAATATGGTATTACATATGATATATTCATTCATTCATTCATTCATTCATTCAGCAGAATGTCCTTTGTAGAACCTCGCTCCCATAACAACCTTCCAGAAAACTTCTCGACCACAAGCAAGATGTCCCGCGTCCCATCTGGAGATCATCCGCCACATCCTGCACCCCGATTCTCTTTGGCCTTCCTATTCCTCTCTTCCCAGGCATATACCCCTCCATTATTCTTCTCTCCAAACTTTCATGACGTTTCAAGTGACCAAAATATATCAATTTTCGTTGTTTTATCGTCTTTAATAGGCAACCCTCTTCAATACTCAGCTCTTGAAGTATGGATGCATTTGTTCTTGTCTTTGCCCAAGATATTCTTAGAACCCGTCTGTAACATTTATATTCAAAGGCATATATAGACAATGTATTTCAAGCGAACGAAAGAAGAAGAAGAAGAAGAAGAAGAAGAAGAAGAAGAAGAAGAAGAAGAAGAAGAAGAAGAAGAAGAAGAAGAAGAAGAAGAACCGAGACACTGAACACGGGTCTTATAATGCGTTGGCGAGCACAAACTACACATAAATTACAAAATTGAAACGATGGACAACAATTTAAAGAATCATTATCTATGAAATTAATGTTACATTAGCTAATATTATTATCAATAGCTTAGCTATAATTAAAATGTTGTGTGAATAATTAAAGAAAATAGGCAGTAAAGAACATTTACGTGCCTTGGCGGGTATTGGGAGCATGGTTACATCCCCATATTTGCGTAGACCAATAATTTTCTGGTTCCCATTTTTACGCATGGTCAACTTGGGAGCCTGGATCAAGTTTAACAAATGCGCTTCGGTGGAGATTCGAAATCAATGTTTGTGTGTACTTCAACAACACCCGCAACAGTCAACAGACTCACAGTCAGCAGCCAACATCCTGTATAAATACACAGACAGACAATAAAATAAAGACATCTATTTTAAATATGTCATGTCTGTTTATTCGCATTTGTTGTCATGTTAGTTTCTCCGCCACCAACAGTTTTATCTGTATAATATGGCTAACATGTTATCGCGTTGTGGCATGAATTGAAAAGATGTGAGTTGAGTTGAGTTGAGCTGATAACTGACATCACTGCACTCAGGACATTCCCATACGCGCTCCGTCTCCTTGTGCAACAGCCAGCGTAGAGTCACACTACCAATCGTCCCCACCGCTATCTGATTGAACATTCTCTTGGTCTTCCCTCCCAGTTTTGAGATTCAACCAGAACGCATTTCAATCAATCCCCCGTAATCTCATCTGTTCCACATACGGGTTCTCAATCTGTTCCTCCACCTTCTCAACCTAGTCCCAAAGGCGCACGACCAGCTCTCCATTGTCCATAGGTAATCTACCACAAAGAGGTGCATCTCCGGCCAGCTTATCAGCCTGTTCATTCCCCCGCAGCCCCGCATGGTCAGGGCAAAAATCCATACAATTCTTACAATCTGTGACCTATGAAGCGAGGTGAGCCATTCCACACGAAACATTCCTTTTTCCACCTTACTAAACATGCTCATTGAGTCCGTGTTGCAGTGGTCTCCTCTAACCAACAGAATGCCGCTGTGACTGCTTCCACCTCCATTATCATGCTGGAGGTGGTAGCCTCATATGCCAGACTCTCTTTTTAAAAAAAAAGAATTGTCCATTTGCCTTTGCATTGAAACCCCATCCACTCCATCTTTTTCTCACCACTGACCCATCAGTATAGATCACTATGTCACCTTGATGTGTATTACTCCGGATCAGTTGTTGCACCTCAAACTCTGTGCGGCCCACTGCCCATTCTCTGCACTCACGACCCAGTGTTACTGTTACATTGTGTCTGTCCGTCCTGTCTGCCGGTACTTCAACCCACTCTTTTGCAAGATTGATGGTCTCTAGATCATACATCTGACGTATAGATATTTCTGCTTGTGCCATCCAGGACCTGCCTCGTCTTAGTCTATGACCCATGACCATATCCATGGCTTCATGTAGGGGGTGATCCCTATCTGCAGCAACTCTCAGGTACCATTTGACTTGAAGGACCCTATGCCCATCCACTATTTTTGGTAGCGTCAGGATATGCCTCATGCATATAATTGGTGTGTCCTTTGTGCACTCCATGATTACCCGCGTGTCAGCATTCTGTATGCGGTCCAACCTTTCAAGCTGGTTCTTTGATACTGTCAGGCGCCCCAAACCATACTCAATGACATACATTATTGATTGCCGAAGAAGCATGTAAGGCATCCTCTCCTCTACCGTCGTTGCTGCAATCATCCTCAATGCATTGAGTCTCCTACCAGTCTTCACCACCAAAGACTCCACATGATCTTTAAAAGACATAACCTGTCAATTGACAAGGTCAATTGTCAAGTATTTCAATTTACTCTCCCTACTAAGAGGACATCCATTTAACATAATACCTGGGACATCTGCCTTCGAAAAGAAGAAAAAAAAGAAAAGATGTGAAAACCAGTAATGTATAATTAGCATTAAGGTCATTGCAAGTGAGTGGCACCTTGCCGTCTTGACAGACGAAAATATTGGATTGGAATTTGGCCAAAATTCCATCGCCCAATGCCTGGGCATAGCTTCAGAGAACATGTGGTCCCCACTCAGCATGTTCCCTCTCTCGGCCTTGCCTTGTTTACTCCAGAGGAAAGGATAACCAGTATGTCTGGAACAAGGTAGGCTGCAGACGCTGGCGGCTCAGCGTCAAACCTCCGAGAGTCTCACCTCCGAGAGCAGGAGGATAGCGGTGGCCAGACCCTCACATCCGTGGGATTTGACTTAAAGGCTTTCAGCCATATCCCGCAGCTGAGTGCCTCAAATCAAGTGTCTGGACCTGCATGAGCGTGCACACCTGTCATTCGTAAGTGTCCGGACCAACGTTGTATAAGCGTGTACTATCGTCAGACTCCTTGCCTGACACTGCGCGGATTCCGTGACCAACGGGAATCGGCCCGCCGTATATATTGCACGTCTGTTGAGAACGAATCTCCCCGCCTGACACTGTGCGGATCCCCCGATCAGCGAGAATAGGCCCGCCGGAGATAATGCTCATCTATTGTGAACCAATATCTCTGAACAGAATCAATCAATCATGTGCCATGTCGGAAAGCGTGGGCGGTCATGATTCGCCATTTCACTCGATCACCAGAGTCGTGGATCAGCTCAGTGTTCCTGTCTCGTCTATGCCATGTGGCCAAGCCATCCAGGTATTTTCCTCTGAACAGAATAAGGTAGTGGTATTTCAATTGCGCGCTCCCACCTATGCTACACCCTTCATGCGTCTTCACAAAGTCGGACTAGAGTCACAAAATTATTATACACTTTACATGTATCGGTACAATATTGGTAGTCACTGTTTCTAAATCCATATAGTTTACCTTTACACGTGACGTCATCATCAAGTGAGTTGCTTTACAGTTTCGTCATGCCTGTGGCTCAGTACATCCGACGTCGACAAGCATTCTTCTGGGTTTGCTTTCCTTACTTTAGTTAGTTAGTTAGTCGACAGATCATCCTCATTGCACATCGAACCATTCAGTCCATAAGTGCTCGTATCGCCTCTTCAGCAAATCCTGCAGCGTGTAGCGGCTAATGACACCATTTCTGTGTTGGTTTATCAATCTTCTTTGGCTTCCTGCGTAGTGTTCTTGTTTGGCCACACCTCTTTTAATTTGCTGTTCTCGCAGTCTGACCATGGTTGTAGATTCACCGTAATCACTTGGTTCTAGCAATAGTCTTACTTCTCGTAAAGCATTCAGAATGTCAGCCTGGTCCATGGCGCGTCCGCCCTCCACAGTAGCCTTACCGGCGAGCTTCTCAGCCCGCTCATTTCCTTGTACTTCTGCATGCCCTGGCACGAAGATGAAACTAATCTTTGTCAGTCGAGACTGCTCCAGAGACAGCAACCATTCTTTTCGGATCCACCCCATCTCTATCCTCTTGAGCATGCTCATTGAGTCGCTAAGGAAACATGCCCTAGTGAATGTCTGTGTCTCGAGCCATGTTATTGCTTTACTTACTGCCATGACTTCCATAGTCAGGCTACTGGTGGTCTCAACAAAATCACCAGAGTCCTCCTTCACAATTCTCCCTCCGGCCCGAGCTGTAAAGGCCCATGAGCTTCTCACATGTCGGACGACCGACCCATCTGTGTAAATGACAGCATCACCGTGTAACGAATTTTCAAAAATCCACGCTTGCACTTCCGCCCCCACAGCAGCCATATGTTCTTGTCTGCATTTTCTGTTTAGTTGGATGCAAACAGAAAAGGATGCAAAGAAATATGTTGGCACTTGTACCCACTCCTTGCCAGGTTCTAAGTCCTCAAGTGAACACACCTGTTGAAGAATATCTTCGGCTTAACCCATCCACGACCTTCCTCTTTTTAACCTGCTGCCCTTCACCTTCATAATTTCACTATGCAGTGGATGTTGTGTGTTTGCGTTAACTCTGAGGTAGGCACGTGCTCTGCAAATTTGTATGCTGTCTTCAATGGTTGCAAAATCAAGAAGTTAGCGCATCGCCCTGCATGCAAGAATTTCCTTAGCTTGACTGTCCCTAGTCTACCTACAATGCAGCAGGTGTGTGTATGGTTTCGTCTGGTACCTACCCCTTTACCTGACCGACATGGGAGACCCTACCAGTAGCTGCGCTGCAGTCGGCATAGCTTTTGGGGTCATTGGAAATCGCAAGCCTCTCTACCGCTACAAGGTGAACACTAAAAGAGATGTTACACATGATGTGAGAACAGGAGTTAGGAAATGATACAAGTCTCTGATTGATTCTTATTATGTAAAGTTAAGTATATTGCCCTTCCTCTGAAATCCACAGGGCCATAGAAATAGGGGGAGATAGATCCAAAACACAAGGAGAATAGAATTAGAAACAGATGGGAATAATTTAGAGAGATCATACAATAGAACCACGGGAGACGTAATAGAATAGGAGGGTGCAGCGTGAGTTGGTTGAGGGATATAAGTCGCTTAAAAGTCGACAGGGTCGACTTCATTGCACCGGGTTTTATCCCATATGGCTCGGTCTCTTTCCGCAGCGCGGAAAGCGTCGCACAAAGCACGAACTCCTTAGCTCTAGCGACGGCCCTCCGAAAAATTTAACTCGTAAACCGTAGGACGCGGCCCGGAATCGAACCCACAACCTTCGGAGCTCGAGTTAAACGGCTTTACCACTTCGCCACGAAGACTCCCGTGGTTGAGGGAGTTGGTTGACTCTCTGATTGAGGGATATCCTCCACTGAGAGATAAAAGATAGAATAAGGAATAAAAGAATATGAGGAAGAGAAAGGAGAGAAACACGATTTTATAGAGGAAAATATTGAATATTAATAAAATAAGTTGACCAATTAATTATGAAACGCATGCATTGACAAGCAGCAAACAGGACGCTCGAGTAGATACAACAAGAATTGACAAATGTGATAGTGGCTCCAATCGTTGTGGGTCTATGGAAGAAACAGTGTTTGAAAAACCGACATCAGAAAGCTAGTGGGTCATCGCCAATGCTAGACTGCATTAAAACAAAACAAACAACAACATCAGTTTCGTTATATAATCAATCAATCAATCATGTGCCATGCCTGAAAGCGTGGGCGGTCATGATTCGCCATTTCACTCGATCACCAGAGTCGTGGATCAGCTCAGTGTTCCTGTCTCGTCCATGCCATGTGGCCAAGCCATTATTATTTTATAATAAGATTATAAAATTGTAGCGACACCATTTAGAGTTGTATACCGATACACTGGAAACATGCCAGAAGTCGTTTCTGAAATAAGCGCACCCAAGGCATATCTGAGCCTGTAAGTGCAGCCATGCATGAAGCAATGCAATAAATCACTGTCATTGAATGTCAGAAATCGAATTGTAAAATGTTATGTGGCACCTGTTCTGCCGCATGGCAGTGGCGCTTGCAATGTAATGTGAACAAACAAATTAGGAAGGGTTTGGAGACAGCAGTGTTTGAGAGGAATGTTGCCAATACCATAGACAGCTAGAGTAACTAACAAGCTTGGTTTGAAAAAAGCCAATGAAAGAGGAACATTTTACAAAACTATAAGAAAGAAACAATGTTCTTTGATTATATAACGAGAAGAGAGGCATTGAACAACATCGTGATGACTGGAAAGGTCAGCGTTAGAAATAAAAAAAAAAAAGGTAGACGGAGAGAAATAATATTTGATGATTTAAGACAGGTGATAGGAATTTGATCTAGCTTTGTCAAGGCACGGCAGACGGGACATGAAATTTAATACATCTAGATTTTTTTCAAGGTCAACCAGAGAGACGAATGGAGACGGATTGTATCTGCAGCAAAGAACCTCAATGGCTCAGAACGCTGAAGAAGAAGAAGAAGATTTTTTTCATAGCAACCTAAATGTATAGTAAGTGACTTGTCTCAATTTTGACCTAAGAGATTTACTTATATGCGTAATAATAATACATTAATAAAGTCTCCGTGCACAGTCATTGCAGCTTCACAATGTTAGTTGCGTGCATACATTTCGTTAAAAGCAGGGGATTTAACAACCGCCAATTTAAGGAGTTAGCGAAGGATCTTGACTCTTGAGTACGGTGATCTTGATTATCACTGTATATCACTGAGTCACTGGAACATGCTCATGAGGTTGTACAAACTGCGGGACGAAGTCCAGACGGTTCATGGAAGGCACTGTTGGAAGTCCAGACGGTTCATGGAAGTCAAGGGTAAACCTGTCAGGGAACTCAATGATAGCAAGTAGTTGTATGATCTAGTGGCCATGGTGAACATTACCAATTAACTCTCAACCTGTCAGGGAACTCAATGATAGCAAGTAGTTGTATGATCTAGTGGCCATGGAAAACATTACCAATTAACTCTCAACCTGTCAGGGAACTCAATGATAGCAAGAAGTTGTATGATCTAGTGGCCATGGTGAACATTACCAATTAACTCTCAACCTGTCAGAGAACTCAATGATAGCAAGTGATTATATATGGTCTAGCGTCCATGGTGGACATTACCAATTAACTCTCAACCTGTCAGGGAACTCAATGAAAGCAAGTGGTTGTATATGGTCTAGCGTCCATGGTGAACATTACCAATTAACTCTCAACATGTCAGGGAAGTCAGTGATAGCAAGTAGTTGTATGATCTAGCGTCCATGGTGGACATTCTTCTTCTTCTTCTTCTTCAGCGTTCCGAGCCATTGAGGTTCTTTGCTGCAAATACAATCCGTCTCCATTCGTCTCTCTGGTGGACCTTCTCTTGCCATGTGGTGGACATTACTAATTTTAAATCTAAACCTGTCAAGGAACTCAATGATAGCAAGTGGCTATATGATCTAGCGTCTATGGCGGATAATACCAATTAACTCTCAAAACCGAACGTCAAGCTGTAGGGTCCCATCCAGCATCTCAGATCCCTGCTTTAAAATTTGAAGCGAAATGAAGGCCGTGGAACGCGCAACTCGAAAAGAAAGATGCTGTGCATTTCCCGACTCTGGAAGGGTAATAGCCTTCTACGACACTTAAATATGCCGGTGAATGTGCTAAACTAAATGAGGCATTTAATGAAATAATAATAGAGGCGCTCCTGTCTGGGAAATTGCCGGTTCTGAGGACACTACTTTCTGAACTTAGCAGTCAGCGTAAGATCACCATACAGTGGATACCATCCCACTGTGGAGTCCCCGGAAACGACAGAGCTGATCGATAGGCTAAGGAAGGAGCAAAAGAAGAACAACCTGATGTACCTATTACATACCACCAAAAGAAAAGAATGATCAAATCAATCAGAAAGCCACCAAACCTTACTCAAGACGACTACCACGTTATGGACAGACCAGAACAGGTCATTCTTCTGCGCCTCAGAACAGGACACAATAGATTACGCAACCACTTGTATACAAAATTCAAGATTGGTGACTCAGCCATGTGCACATGTGGTTTGGCGTCGCAGACAGCAGAGCACATACTCCAGGATTGCCCAAACTACAACATATCCAGGCGAACCTTCTGGCCTAGAGAGACAACAGTGGAAGATAAACTCTATGGACCGTTGAATGAACTAAAAAAGACTGTTAGATTCATACAAGAGACAACATTGCAGTTATAAACATAGTTCAGGCGAACGAAAGAAGAAGAAGAAGATTTAATGAAAGATTCAAGCACGTGAAAAGTTAGTTAGTTAGTTATCAGTTGGGGTATCTTCGTTGCACTCCGGACATGTCCATAGGTGCTCAGATCCTCCCCCCAGCATATGCATCAGCGTCCGGTGGCTAATAGTGCCAGTTCTGTGTTGGTTGACGAGGCGCTTTGTTTTCCCGATGTACCTCTCGCGTCTGGCTGTGCCGATTCTTACTCCCAGGTCTTTCATCCTGGAAAGCGATGTGGAATCACTGGCGTCAAAATCCTCTGTTCTCGCCATATCTTTAAGGACGTTAATAACATCGGCACGATCCATGGGCTGGCCATCTACAGGGGGTGCAGAGCCAGCCAGTTTGTCAGCTCGTTCATTTCCCTCGACTCCCGCATGTCCCGGGACGAAGATGAAGGTGACTTTGCGGACAACAGACTTCCGCAGCGACTCAGTCCACTGTCTACGTACAGATCCAGCTTCGACCTTCTGAATCATGCTCATTGAATCACTTAGTACACACACGTTGGTATAATGCTGTGATTCCAGCCATATGAAAGCCTGTGTAACTGCCATCACCTCCATCGTCATGCTGCTCGTGGTCATGGAGTGGGCACCACTGGATTCTTGAACGGTTCGGCCCGCTGAGCGGGCTGTAAATGCCCACGCACTTCTCTGCTGCTTTACAACAGATCCATCTGTATAGATGAGCACTTCGGGGCTATCTGAGTGATCATAGATGAGCGCGTTAACCTCTGTATTGACAGCGGCAGGGTTCTGCTCTCTGCACCGTCTGTCGAGTGTGATAATGCAGGAGAAGGTACACTTAAAAGCTGGAGGCACCGGCACCCATTCCTTGCCGGGGTTGATACTGGTAAGACTGCAGACCTGTCCGACGACATCTTCCGCCCGACCCATCCATGATTTGCCCCTCTTTAGCCTGTCACCCTTTTCTCTGAATACAGCGTCATGCAGAGGGTGCTGCTCATCTGCACTTATTTTTAAGTATGCACGAGCTCTCCAGATCTTGATCCTGTGTTCCATTGTCGGGAAGTCAAGGAGGTATCTCATTGCTACACAGCTGGTGTCTCTCGTGCAGCCCAAAATGATGCGCATGGCTTCGTTTTGTACCTTTTCAAGTCTTCCAATCTGTGTAGGGCTGACAGTGAGGATGGCCACGGCATACTCGATGCGTGAAAGCACAAGTCCTTGGAACAGAAGTAATAGCAGTCTTTGCTCGATATTGGCACTCGCCATGACTCTCATTGCTGCCAAACCTTTTCGAGCCTTCGTTATGACATAATCGACATGATCTCTGAAGGACAGGCTACGATCAAGCCTCACGCCAAGATATGTCATTGACTGGGTTCTACTCAGAATGCTCCCATCCATTCTTACTGCCGGCAGGTCTGTTTTCACAATATGGTTGTTTAGTGAGAACCATGTAACCGTTGCCTTTGCAGGGTTGACAAGGGCATCGGCATCAGCACACCATGAGGAAATTCGATCTAGTTCGCCCTGCATATAGTTGGCAACCGCCTGTCTATCTCGACCCTGTCGATACACGAGGATGTCGTCAACGAATGATAGAGTCCTACCCCTCCCATCCAACTGTTGTTCAGTGATCGGCACCGTATACACGTTGAATAGTACTGGTGACAGTGGTGAACCCTGCGGCAATCCTGGACATATCGTTATCGGCTCAGAAGACCAACTCCCGCATCTTAGCACCACCTTCCTTTGGAGTAGAACTGCAGCTATCCATCGTACAAGGTGAGGGTGCACTTTCAGTCTGAGGAGGGTTTGCGTCAAGTGCTCGAAAGATACTCTGTTATATGCGTCCTCTAAGTCTATGGCGGCCGCACATGTCTCTTCTCTGACCTGAAATCCTTCGTAAACATCTTGAGCAAAGACCGCCGCATTCAGCCATGACTCTTTGTTGCGTCTGTATCCTCCAAGTGTGGGCGGGAAGCAGCCGAGCTGTTCCAAGTCCCAAGCAAGTCTGTGTGCTACAATTTTCTCCAGTAGCTTGCCAACAGTATTCTGCATCGTAATGATTCTGTAGCCGCTTATCTTGGAGTGGTCTTTGTTCGGTTTTGGCAGCGGCAGCAGGTAGCTGTGTAGCCATTCTTCTTTGACCTGACCCCTCTGGATACTGGTGTTGAATTCTCTGGCCAGTTCTTCCATGTCATCATCTGATATCAATGAAATTCAGCATCTTTGATACGGCGTTCAGTATGGAACAAGCTAATGTACCTGATAACCTGCAACCCAAAATCAATCTGCTGCAAAGTGATGACGAGTTGAAAGTTGGGTACAACAACCCCCCCCCCCCCCCCATTGCCTGAGTTCTATTAAAGTTACATACACTATGATGAACTTCCCCCTTTGAGAAGACATGCATTGAAATGTGCATATGTGTTC
The DNA here is from genome assembly GCA_963921405.1 of Cepaea hortensis. NCBI lineage: Eukaryota > Metazoa > Mollusca > Gastropoda > Stylommatophora > Helicidae > Cepaea > Cepaea hortensis. The sequence goes on along the minus strand of OY992877.1, from coordinate 53,280,154 downwards.
GGAACAATTTACTGCTGCGGGCAGTTCTTCTCATAACTTACTTTGCCGTCGAGCTCCAGACTGTCGACGCATACCCGGAAAAGCAGTTGCGAGTAAAAACATCCTCAGTATCAGCTAAAATCACATGAAAGATAAAAAAGAAGCAGTTCAAGCCATCGCATTAGGGGTGATTAATTAAATGTTTGACCAAATAAATCAGACTATTTTTAAGCTAAACATTCAAACGGACCTTGGCAGAAAAAAGGGCCCCTGGTCTAAGACGATGACTTAGAGGAATTGCATCAAGTGAATTACTCCAGAACGACAATGATCAAGATGTAGGGAGAGACATGCATGTCTACAAAACTCGGCAAGGCACTGTTGATAGTGATGATGATGAAGCATACATCAAAGATCCTGCCTGATGTTTACTCCTAAATTGCTGTTATAAGGCAAAACAGGGATTAAGAAACACAGAAGAAGAAGAAGAAGAAGAAGAAGAAGAAGAAGAAGAAGAAGAAGAAGAAGAAGAAGAAGAAGAAGACGAAGAAGAAGCGTTTTGCTAACGTAATTTGAAAACGGATATTCCCATTGTAAAACCAAAGCACGCTGTGGCACATGAAAAAAACAAAACCAAACGTCACTGCCAATAATTAGTTACAGCAACAGTTGTTTCTTACACGCAGTGAGAAATTAAATGTCAGAAGTCATGGGTAATTTCTCTTCCTGTATCATCTGTTATGTTTGAGCATTAAAATAATATTAGTTCTTTTCTTATAGATTCCAAATATCACCATACACACTTTCTGGTCTTATACCCCTCCATTATTGTTCTTTCCAAACTTTCATGACAATTCAAGTGGCCAAAAAATTTTGATTTTCTTTGCTTTATCGTCTTTAGTAACCAACCTTCTTCAATATTCAGATCTTGTCGTATGGATGCATATGTTCTGTTCCGAATCCAATATATTCTTAGGACTCGTCTATAACATTTATATTTTAAAGCATGTATGCGCTGTTCAGCTTGTTTAGTAAGAAAGTGTCCATGTCTCACAGACGCATGTAATGTTGCATTGGGAAACATGCATGCTTTTAAAAATCTAAATTTTGTAGGCCTATCTGTCCCACGCCAAAATATATTCAGTTGTTTTAGTTTTTGAAGAGCTATAGATATTCGTCACTTAATTTCTTTCATTGTATCACCTTTGTTGGTAATTAATGACCCAAGGTATTCAAAATTTTCCACCGCTATGGAATTACTTTAACGTTTTAAATCTTTCACCACCAAAAAAAAAAAAAAAAAAAAAGACGAAAAAACAGTTACATCGATTTTTCAAATATTATTTTATGGGCAGCAGTAAAGGTATGTTGTGATATATTCAATACCGTATACCAGTTTTCGGACGGAACAACCTGACATGACACACGACAACCTTTGAAAACTTAACTCAGTCTGGAATATGTCACTGGAAGTATGCACCAAGACACATGCAGATCGCGAAAGTTCATCTCAAACATACAAAAGATCCTCCATACAAGTTATATGTTGTGTGCACTTTAAGCGGTACTAAATACCACATTGACATGTGTGGAGTAATGCCTTCAGATTTGCCTAGCTAATGTTGGTATTTTAAATCCTTATGTTCTAATATAACAAATACCGGGTGTTTGTAAAGTTTCACTACACTTTGTAGAACAAATTTGAAAAATGAAGTACATGACGTCATCAAACTGTGCTTAAAAATGCATTAAAAATGCATTAAATTAGTTACAATATGATCTAACGCTGTTTTGGAGAAGCTGGAAAGTACCAATCAAGTATTCATTATAACAGGTGTTGGACCCCCCCCCCCCCCCCCTCCCTCTCCGACGTGTCTCCACCTTGTCTTGGTTGGGGGGGGGGGGGGGCTAGCGTGTCCCAATGACCCCAAGAGCACTGCCGACGGAAGCACAACTACATGTCGGACAGGTCTTGGGGTAGGGACCAGACCAAGAGAGACACACACTGCTGCTCTGCAGGTAGCCTGAGTATAACAGTCAAAAGTTCCAAATCAGGCGCACTATATCACTAACTCTTGGTTCGGATACATAATCTACGGCTCTCTGTTAAGGGATATGGCTGAACAACTCTAAGCTATTAACCCTTGGACATGAGGGCCGGGCCGATACTCACTCACTGGAAACTGGAGGTGAGATATTAAGCCTGCTACATGACTGGCTCAGATCCGCATCCTACGGCTCTTAACTGAGGGATAAGGCCGAACGCCTCTAGACCTAGGTCTCTCAGCTGTGCGAACCTAACCGTTGCTCACCTCTCTTAAATGGAGGTGAGATGCTTCAGTCCTTTATTTGGGGACGTTAATAAAAAGTACCCCTGAAGTCGGAGTTGGTTCGCCAGAAGGCGAGGGACACCGGTAAAAGGGAAAGCAACCCCACACGCAAAATTCAGTCCCTTACTACTTTAAACAATGTGCAAGGACTACGCTTGAGTTTAAGCGAGCGAACAAAAAAGAAAAAAAGAAACAATTGATGAAATGTCCACCACGGGCTTCAAGACATGCCTGTACACGTCTCTTCATATTGCCATATAACTTCTGCAACGTGTCTGTTGATATTTCTTGAAAAGTAATTTTGATTGCTTCTTTCAGGTCCTCAGCTGTGTGTACATTTTGTTTGTAAACATTTTCTTTCAAGAAATCCCATAGATAATAATCCAGTAGAGTTAGATCTGAAGAATGAGCAGGCCAAATTCCATGTGATTTGAGATTTGAAAAAATGTCTTCCCCCCCCCCCCCACCCAAAAAAAACAAAACAACAACAAACAAACAAACAAATAAATAAACAAACACACACACAGCCATGCTCTAGCTGTGTGTGCAGTTGCACCATCTTGCTGGAACATGCTTCTTCAGTTTCACATTCATTCAGCTGTATCTAAAAGGTGAATGTTAGCACGGTACTGATCGACATGTATAGTCTTGGTGAAGAAAATTGGTTCAATAAGACGTTTTTACTGACCTTACACCATACCCCAATTTACTCATCGTGTAGAGGCGCTTCATGAAATGCATGGGGATTAAAAGTGCTCCAAATACGATTATTTTGGCTATTAACATATCCAGATAGATGAAACCATCCTCATCAGAGAAGAATGTTACATCGAGAATTTCCTCGTCTTTTTTTAAAGTTAAAAATGCTTGAAACTACGTGGAATAGTTTTCTCTGGATTAATTATCACACTCGTTTATTTCAGACACAACAGAAATCCTGTTGGATGAAAATTTAATCGTTGTTTAAGAATTTTGTGCACTGTGCTCACTAATACGTTCACTTGTAGCGACATTTTCATTAAGGAACTGCTTGAACTTTTCAGGATTATGTCTGGGATATCTAGACATTTTTCTTCAGACACAGCAGGCCTACCAGATCGCGGAGCATCTTCCACATTTCATGTAGCAAGAAACTAATTCAACAGATTTCTAACCATAATGCGATGAGGAGGAGGTCTATCAGGAATTCTTGTTATAAATCGTTTAGCAACCATCCGTGTGTAGGCCTATCGACCGCCGTTTCGAAACACTTGTTCAACCAAAAACATTCTTTCTTTCGGTGATAACACCATTCTGTTTGGAGTGCAAAAAATTACTCCAGTAGACGGCAGCCATTCGCTGCATTTTGCTTCACGGTGAACTGTGGATCACATTTTTTATGACGTCATGTTCTTCATTTTTCGAATTTTTTCTACATACAAAGTGTAGTAACCCTTTATAAACACCCTGTCTTTGTCCACAGCAGAATGACCTTCAAGTAGACTCTTCCTTCATTGAAGTTTAAAACTATTCTATTTGAGAGTATTCCTCGTCAGTTTCAACATCATGTGTCAGACAGAAAAGCGTTGGCGGTCATGGTTTACCACTTCACGCGATCACAAAAGTTTGTTTAATATCAAGTCTATGTTTTTGTCCTGATCATGCCTTATGACCAAGCCATCCGGATTTTTAATCTCTTTGTCTTCCCTTGCTCATTTCCCATTGATTGACTGCCAGAAGCCGATACATCGGAGCAATATAACTGCTCTGGGCTGCAGCTAGCCGATACATCGGCTTGGTATAGACAGTGCGTTATTTGTGTCATTTCTCTTATTGTCCGCCATTTTTAGTGCCCGGTATTTGAAAATTTACACACATAAAAGATTGCTCTTCGATCAGGGTCAGACAAGTCGCACGGATTCATAGTTTTTGTTTTTTTAAAGGACAAAACGAGTGTTTAAGTAGTTTGTTTTGATTATTTTATAAATGGCAAAGCCTTCTGTTTCGAGACTGCGTGGATTTTCCATCAAATTAGCATTTACATTTTTTTTTAGATTATAGTTATTCTGATTTAAAGGACTTTGTGAAAGATTATAAAACTAATACCACGTGCAGTATTCAGTTAAATTATTTAGCAAGCGGTTATAATGGAAAACAACACTAACAGTGAAAATTCGTCATAATATGATAGTACATGTTGAATTATGCTTGCGCTAATGGGCCACACTTGTGCCTCTAAATTCGCTTTGTCTATCACAAAGTATTTAAGAAGTATATAAATAATTAAATTTAAAAGAATAGTAATTATAACTAAAGTGAAAATAGTGTATATATTGTTTCTCAGTACAATCTGCCTCGTGTGTTCCTGACATTTTCCACTTTGTGTGAAAATAGTGAGCTTTAAAATATGATGTTTTCATTGTATTTTATTGGTGTTATAGAGCAGTTCTTGTGATATTGGTGGAGAAACGTGGCGCATTTATCATTATTCAGTACATTTAACAGTATTACTTTCAAAGGATAAGAAATAACGCCTTAGAAAGTGGAAATTTTAAAATAATTTCCACTCCTTTTATTTAAAAATACATATTAGAAAACATATCATTATTGTTATAATTGTTCTAACATCGCACACAATTATTAACACTGTCGTGTTCCTTTTGCAATCTCCTTTAACTTGATATATAATGCATTATATCTGCTACAGTTTTAACTATATTACATCATTATTGTGACACACTCATACTTCCCATTGTCTGCCATGAATTTCTGTTTGGTTAAAACCCACTTTTTTGTTTGGCAGTGAATCAGTTAAGTTTGTGGTTAAATATAAAGAAAGCGTTTCAAATACCCCTATCGTGAATGAGAACACAGTACGGTCAATGATAACGCATTTACGAATTTAAGAATAAATCAAACAGAAACATCGTAATACTAATAATAAAACTACGAGAAAAGGGATGTTGCCTACCATTGATCTGCCAAACATTTATTATGAAGCAGCTTACGAGTTGTCTTTCTGTGAAATATATCAAGTATCTTCTTCTTCTTTGCGTCCATCTGGAGTGTTTTTTCAGATGTGATTGCGGTGCGTCTCGTTAGGCACCCTAGGGTCGAAACCCTTAGACCAAAACATCCGTCTTTTAGCGTGAAATTTTGACCAGGTTAGCATTCCTGGAAGACTCTCACTTTTATGGTACCGTCCACATCCCAGCTAGTCAAGTTGGAACAGTCGAAGACTTCACGGTCATCCCTCAAAGGAAGGCAGGGACAGTCCATGGCATTTTCCGCCATCCTGGGTGGCTTCCATAATTGCAGAGCCGACACATAGCGCCCTGGTGCTGGACTCACCGAGGGAATCGTCACGTCCTGCTCATGGCTGCTTTAATTCCTAACTTCAATATATTGGGCATTTCGTTCGTCCCGGGCCGTTCCCGCACAAACCAGACAGGTCTGCAGACGGTATCCACTCAGCGAGTTTTCGATTCGGACATGTGCTTGTCGTTGTGCCCGTCAGAGCTGTTCCAGGCACGACGGACATTCGGAAAACTACCCAGTCAGAGCTGTTCCGAACAAGAGCGGCATTGGGAAACTAGGTAGTCAGAGCTGTTCCTAGCACGAGAGGCATTCCGACGAGACATTTCACTCGGACGTAAATGCGTAGTGCCAATTTTTATTTTGCCACCCGCTGGACGGCACTTCCGACTTCGGCGGGCATTTTTAATGTGGTTAGCCTTCCTCGGGTTTCGAGGCACGTTAGACTTATTGTTGTGATGTCGCCCACATTTGAGCTGGTCAAGATAGAACGGTCAGAGACATCACGGTCAACCCGCAAGGGAAGGCAGGGGCAGTCCGAGGGCGTTTCCTGCTATCCAAGACGGCTTCCATTATTGCAGAGCCGGCACATACTGCTCTGAGACTGGGCTCACCCGAGGAATTGCCATGGCTGCTTTGATTCCTCACTTCCATGTATTGGGCATTTCGCTTGCCACTGGTCGCTCAAGCACAAACCAGGAAAGGACAGTCTGCGGACGACATCCACTAGGTAAGCTTTCGCTTCGGACTTCGGACCACGCAATGGATTCGCTAGCCAAGCGTTCCATTTCGTGTTATTGAGATGTTTTTCCACCTTTGACTACACTCTATGTGAGCATAGATACAGACATTTTTCGTAACCATCTCGTGCGACTGGAGCGCTTTTCTTCCTTTAGTACTAGCTCACGAGGTAGGCTACATGTGCTGCCGTCTCAGCACCTTACCTCCGTATCACGTATTATGTTCTCTGTTGTGCTGCATACTGTATTCACTTTCGAGAAACACACTGGCATTGTTAATTAAAGCCATAAACGTAATATTCTCAAACTATGATTGGTCCGTTTTTAAACTAGTTGAAATACATAATCATTTTTCTGCTGCATTTTCGAGCTGCTAAATTGTATGTCAACATCGATGATTTCGTATGGTTTAAGGCAAATGGTATGCACAAAAGCGTACGATTAATTTCCATTTTGAATTAAATTCTAATGAATATAGATAGCTGGAATTTGAAAGGGAAAATAGTTTTTCATCATTTTTTTTAAAGGTAGATTTAATTGGCTGGTTGTGAATCCTTTGTAAGACTGATGTTAGTTTTTTTTTTTTGGTTTTAATCCGATGACCTTTTGACCTTTTTGACCTTTTGGTGGTGGATACCCAGAAAAGGGCTCGCTTTGAGACTGTTATCCCGACCCCGCGTGAATGTACCATCTCCACAGAGACTGTGTTGTAAGAAGTCTCATTAGTCTCTCCAAGCTCAGAAACCGGCGGGGTGTTCACGGCTGGTACTGAAACTTTACATTTGCGCAGAGGCATAATAAGATGTAACAAAGTCTTGATTCAGTACAGCACATGTGCCGTAGCTGGGATTTGGCATTGGTTGGTTATGCGAGGTTCTGTAAAGGACATGCTAATGAATGAATGATTATGCTTCGTCCAAGAGTATCAATTGTCAACTGACTCCATCCTAATGTTCATAGGGAAGGGTAGATAATAAGTTGGAATGACGCTTCGTACTAAATGCATCCAATCTCTCATTTAAAACTGTATTTCAAAAGTGTTAACGGCCTGCACTAATCTAATCCATGAAATGTCACCAGTTGTGCGCTGTACGGAGGAAATGCGTTGTTTAAATGCGCAATAGCAGCCAGCGAAGAGAACATGGCGTCAAATGTGCGTCCACACGACCTAAGATGGCACACCAATGCTCTGACACTGATGGCCATGAATGCTGCCGGACAAGATGATTCTGTACAACCTGGCAGTAATGTGTTGTTTGAACGCCTTGCTCCCCAGCGTGTTTTTCAGAAGTAAGTAGTATTATTATTTTAAAACGATAGGAACACGTAGTTATAGGGAACGCTAAATTGTTTATTTTCACACATGTTCGCATTTTAATTTCTCACAACCACACAGTGAAAGATGCACATATTTCTAGTCTTCCTTCCCCTTTCTTCTGCCTTACATTTCCTAAATGGAGAGCAGTATTTTCAGTCAAAGCAGGCCAACACATCAACTTATTTACTTCTCTGCTTTCCCCTTGTTCTCGTCTCCTCGATCTTGCCAGTTGTCACCAAGTTCTCCAATGAGAAGTAATAAATAGGTGAACTTGGTGACAACTGATAAGATCGAGGGAAAGAGAACACGGGGAAGGCAGAGAAGTAAATACCTGGATGATTTGGCCACGTGGTATGGCCGAGACAAGAACACTGAACTGATCCACGACTCTGGTGATCGAGTGAGATGGCGAAACATATCCGCCCACGCTTATCGACATGGCTCATGATGAATGAATGAAGCCGTTCATGGGCTTTTTCATGACTGGCTGGATTTTGCAGGTACAGTTTTCTACGGAATTAGACAGTCAGTCTCACGCCAACACTCCTGATCCCTCTTACTATATGCACGGGGAGATACTTTGTTACTATTCTTTCGTTCTGCTATGGGTCCCAGTAGCACACGGGCAACACATTTGTAATATATAGTGCGAAAAAGCAAATGAATACAAACACTGATACATACATTCAATTTAAACTACAACAACACTACAATAATTGGTACATGTCACATGATGTTATGAAAACGCCACAAACAACACGGTCTGTGTGTAAGATATTGGCGTCAGTTGGGAAGCACTCTAAACGAATGTTCCCGAACGATTTATTATGCCCTACTTGACACTCTATAATGTCTAGCGTGTTTTGTCACATTGTCCGCCTTATGTCAAATCCTGACCTCGCCATTGCTAATAAGACATTTTACCTTGCATTTATTGATGTATACAACAATTCGTTGATACCACTTTCTGTTCTTGTTGGCAGAAGTTGTATTTCAAGTGGCCACGATGATGGTTTATACTTCGACAACGACTTGGACAATGTTGCTGGAAGCGAGGTATGAGTGTGCAAGAAAAACATGCTCGTCACCCTAGACATGGTCTTACAGTCCTGTCCCCCAAAGTAGTTTTCTGCTAAAGGTCTGTGATGTGATAGGGCCACCATAACATTATGTAGGCCGGAATGCACGGGGGAACAGATGGCCAGTTTTGTTGTTGTTGCTCACTTAGCAGGCGACCAGGAAAGACGTTGAACCCTCGCCCGACCGTGCTCATGACATTATCAGTGCAGTTCCCTATCAACTTTGTGAACATGCTCACTTTTAAGTTCTCTCATCAAGTGCAGATAATATGCACAACAATAACAGCAAATTGATCTAAATACTAGCATGCTTGTCGGTCTCTCTGGCTGAGGGGTTACACCACTTTCTTCGTAATCCCGTTTATCCACGCAGGGTCTCGCAGCGATGCGAGAATGGAAGCGGTTCGACTTGCGAGATAATGAGCCGGCCGCTCAGAAAGCAATGGCAGACTACTGAGCGTAATCTTGCCAAGAAATCAAAATACAGCTTAAAGATGCTGATGTTGACAGCGATGTCCTGTAAAGGATATGAAAAAAAAAAAAAAAAAAAAAACTAGCATGCTTAATGAACGTAAACTTGCCAAGAAATCACAAACAGAAAAAAAAAGGGGGGGGGGGGGGACGCTGGGGTTGACTGCCACGTCCTGTAAAGGATATGCAACTAACTTTTTTTTTAAAACTAACTAGCACGCTAGTGTCTCCCTGGTCTAGAGGTTACACGACTTTCTCCGTAATCTCGTATACTCTCGTACGTAACGTGACATTGCGCGAGAATCGGTAGCGGTCCTCTCCGCGTCGTTAACTTACGGGGTATGTGAGTCGGTCGCTAAGAAAGCAATGGCAAACTACTGAGCGTAATCTTGTCAAGAAATCAGCAATCAGCTGAAAGATGCTGATGTTGACAGCGATGTCCTGTAAAAATTATGAGGGGGGGGGGGGGGGGGGGGAGCACGCTAGTACAAACGTTCCAGGGGAAACAACTTTAGAAACATTCAAAGCAATGTAGTGCAACAACTGATCCAAAGTAATATACACATCAAGGTGACATAGTGATTTATACTGATGTGTGTCAGTGGTGAGAAACAGGCGGAGTGGTTGGGGTTTCATTGCGAAGGCATAATGGACGATTTTTGAAAAAGGAGAGTATGGCATATGGGGCTACAACCTCCAGCATGAGAATGGATGTGGAGGCAGTCACAGTGGCAATCTGTTGGTTAGAGGAGACCACTGCAACACACATCGTTTTCATCATGGACTCAAGGAGTATGCTTGGTAAAGTGGAGAAAGGAATGTTTCGTGTGGAATGGCTCACCTCGCTTCAGACGTCACAGATTGTAAGAATTGTAAAAATGTTTCTCCTGGTCATGTGGGAGTGCGAGGGAATGAACAGGCTGATAGTCTGACAGGGAATGCACCTCTTGGTGGTCGATTATCTAAGGACAAGGGAGAGGCGGTCGTGCGCCTGTGGGAACAGGTGGAGAAGGTGGAGGAACAGATTAAGAACCCGTATGTGGAAAGGATGAGATTGCGGGGGATTGGCAGGGGTTCTGGTAGAATCTCAAAACTGAGACGGAAAACCAGGAGAACTTTCAATCAGATAGCGGTGGGAACAATTAGTAGTGTGACTCTTCGCTGAACGATTAGTAGTGTGACTCTTCGCTCAAGGGGACGGAGCGCATATGGGAATGTCCTGAGTGCAGTGACATCGGTTCTTAGCTCAACTCAACTCAGCTCAAAGCAATGTCTTCTCGCTGTAAGTTGAATAATTAAAAGACAAACAAATAGATTACACGATTTATGGCTGGATAATTGCACTGTATCTCGTCAAGCTAATACTACATAATTAGAATTTAAAAAAAAAAGAGTCGCTTAAAAGTTGACAGAGTCGACTTCATTGCACCGGGTTTTTATCCCATATGGCTCAGTCTCTTTGGAAAGCGTCGCACAAAGCACGAGCTCCAGCGACGACCCTCATGAGTCTCCGAAATGGTAGAGAATGAAGCAAACTCGTTATAGTTGAATACATGATACAGTCTTACGTTTCAAACTATGTGTTACCACGGTAGCTTTCAACTGACTATCATGTCCTTTGGTTAACATTGTTGGGGGGGGGGAGGGAGGGGCGCTACACATGTGTATCACTGCAGTCGCCTCAAATTTCAACATTTGCCTGTTATGTGTGTAGTACCACATGCAAAAATACGAGCACAGCACTACATGCACAATCCGCATAAGTTGCCTTTTTTTTTTTTTTTTGCAGAATGCAGAGATTGTTAGCAACAATTGATGATAAATGAAACTAGCCAAACGGCTTGAATGCATGGGAATGTCCGTCTTAGATAAATACTAGTCTCTCTGCGTTTAAAAATTAAAAAAAAAAAACCTCCTTACACTTAACGTTGCACGCTATTCTAAATATAAATACAAGTAGTCACTCCAATTCTAATTTATGCTAATCACTAATTTGAACAAACAACACAAATTACACCATCACATTTACTTGAGATTGCATATAGTAAGCAAGATGAACCAAACACGCATGACAGTAGATCAAAACGACTGAGTCTAAACATTCATGAGGGAAATAAGCGAAGCAAATGTTAACCCGATATTCCATGGCGAAACCTCACTTCAAGAAGCGGATGCATGAACATATTTGGCTGTCAGCGCAGAGAAAGATAGGGGTGAAGGAAACATATAGAGATACCAAAATAAATATGGAAAAGGCAAGAACACATTTCATAGCATTAGGAAATTTGTGGAAGTCAAAAGTAATTAAATGAGCTCGAGATCACTGCATTGAGAATCACTGATCTATAGTGTCTCATAACCATCATCAGCACAACCGTACTTTTCTGCAAGTCTTCCTGCATCAGTCTTCATACACTGTGACATCCTGAGATCATTGCTTTCTGGGGACAACGTCTTCCATTTAAAAACCTATCCGTTATGGCTTTCCTATAACCGTAAACTTGCATTGTCGGTACTGTCATGTTTTTAACTGATTCAGTGCCAAACAAACAACAAAGTAGTTTTGGATCAAACATGGTGCACAATCAAATTAACAAGTATTATAATGTAAATTTCCAATCACTGAGCATTACAAATCCGAAACGAAACAAATAAGACGAGTACTCTTGAATGGCGATATATCGTACTTCTGTCCATTTGGGAGGTCAAATTTGGCGATATATCATCCTTCGGCACTGAATCAATTAAGGGTATACATTTTCTTGATATTAGTGCTTTCAATTGTTAGCATTTCGTCGTTCTCTTCTTTCCATTGTGATTAATAATAATCGGATAATATAACATTCCACAATTTGTGATGTTATACACAGTCGATAACCTCAATGTAGTCTAAGAAACATGCTTGAACATATATGTATTCTCTTAATTTTTTTTTTCAGAGGAGGTCTAATATTGAATATATGATCCCTGGTTCTCTGCCGTCTCTGAAACTTGCCCGTACTTCTTGCACTTCGCATGTTAACTTCATTTAATCCCTCTTCATGATGATTCGAATTAGATAGTACGAAAGTAACGCACATTTATATTTTTGGGAAATAAGTGTAAACTCTTTTCCCATGCTTTAGACCAAACAGCGCTGTTCCAGATTTTCACAAATAGTGCGTGATAGATGTGGACGTTGGCTCGCCTCCAACCTGGATTAGTTCTGTTAGGTATATCGTCACAGCTCGTTGACTTTTGCTAGCGATTGACAGTCCAATGATCCTTGGTTGAAACATTTCTCAATTGTTTTGCTCACTCGCTTTGAACTCAAGCTTAGTCCATACCCATTATTTATAGTAGTGATGGACTGAATGTTGCGTGTGAATTAGCTTTCCCTATTAACAGCTTTCCTCGCCATAAGGCGAATCCACTCCGACTTCAGAGGTACTTGTCATTTACGCCCCAAAGTCATGGACGGCACTTCTGATTGTATGTAACCCATCACTCATCGAGTGCTCTTTGGTCAAGAAACTATGGACAAAGCACCACATCCTCATTATGCCATAATATAATCGCATGGAATCAGAGGCTGCTATCTTTTCATACAGAAAATTAATAGAATATACATGTGGCGTCGGTAACAGCTATACATTAGCAAATATATATATATATATATATATATATATATATATATATATACATTTGGTGTTCACTCGCTTTTAACTCAAGCGTACTCCATAAATGCGCTACTACTTCTAATAGTTACCATTACTGGGGAGTGCACTGAACTGATTTTTGCATGTGGATTAGCTATTCTTATTACCAGTGGCCTTAGCCATCAGGCGAATCCCCTTCGACTCCTGAAGTACTTCATTTACGTCCCCAAGTCAAATCAAGACGTGAACATTTTGATTCTACGGACTGGTGTAGGTCAGGTTTACCCGCTTCCTCATTATCAGCACACCGGAAGTTTAAGAGCGAGTGCTCTTATCCACTCAGGCAAGTTGACCTCCTTGTAAATCAGATGACATCGCACCCTCCAAAATTAAGGAGTTTAGAGAGTGGACATTTGTATTCACCTGTTTTGTATGATAATTAGCAGTGGAAAGGAAAGGTCATCAGTGAAAATCACAGTAAACGGGGAGATACTAGGACAAGTAACAAGTTTCTTCTATCTTAGACATATAATAACAGATGACGCAGAAGTGAAATAGACATCAAAAAGAGAATAGGAATGGCCAAAAATGCTTTCAACAGCATGAAATCAGTATTCACTTCTACAGAGATTAATAACACATTAAAAATGAGAATTGCCAGATGCTACGTATATTCAACGCTACTGTATGGCACGGAAACCTGGACATTGAACAAGCAACTAGAAAGTAGCATAGAAGCCCTGGAGATGTTGATATATAGACGAATAGGTCGTATTTCATGGAAACAAAAACAATCAAATGCAGAGGTTCTAGAAAAACGGAATGAAGAGAGAGTTGATGAAAGAAATAATGAGGAGGCAGGTGAAATATTTCGGCCACGTTAAAAGTCATGACACTCTTATAAAAACCATAATGGAGGGCAAGGTTGAGGGCAAGCGAGCAAGAGGTAGACAACGATACAAATGGGAAGATAACATCAAGAGATGGACGAACATCAGCCTGACAGAATGTACAGTCAGGGCGAGAGGCAGACAATGTTAGAGATCCATTGCAGCCAAACTTCATTGTGGAGACGGCACCTGATTGATTGATTGATTGATTGATTGATTGTTGCTAGTTTGCAGAATCTGCTTACAATCCAAGTATTATCTGCCGGAACGCGAATACAAACCGGACTGTGGTCAAGGACATGCATGCAGTGGCAACAAGACAGATGGCAGACGAGGCATTGTCTGAGGGTCATACAGAGATTCAGCTCGACACTGTAGGACTCTCGCTGTCCAATTCCGGCATGCACCTGTTTGTTAAAGCGGACACTGAAGAGAAAAAGGTCAGTTCCTTAGGACTTCACAATAACAGCGTAATGTGTTCTGTGTTAAATATTGGACAGATAAATGCGAATTGCGAATCTCACAGAGAGAGAGAGAGAGAGAGAGAGAGAGAGAGAGAGAGAGAGAGAGAGAGAGAGAGAGAGAGAGAGAGAGAGAGTGAGTGAGTGAGTGAGAGAGAGACGTGAGTTTATGGAAATATATTTGTTTCTTCTAAATATAGATTGCATGCTGCAAATGATTTTTAAATTTCTTTATCTTTAATAACCTTGTTGTTGTCTTCTATGCTCAGCATCCAACATTCCAGTTTGTTTTTAATCTTTTTCTTCGTGTAAAACGGAAGCACATAAAGTTTGCTTACTTTATAAACAACATCTTAAAACAATTGTTAGCCTACCGATATGCTGATGATGTTATCTCAATGCTGCATTTCCAATCAGCATTTGATGCTAGGTATGGTTAGGATTTATATAAGGATCACCCTTACTGCACACGGATATATCCATAAATGCTCCAGTTTCCGTTCATATACAACACAAGGAGCATTTCAACACAGTGCACGAACGTCGTAGCACCGATAAGGGTCCAAATAAGTGATTCCAGAATCGCACATGCTATAAATATTAATTTATGCGCAGGTTTTTTCATTATAAAATATACTTTGAGCAGCGGTCTAATCGGTCCGCTCTTTTCGATTTTCAATTCCCGAAGAATTTTAACATAGCGTGAACTCGGTTTCTTCGAATTCTTCTTTCTCCTTTGCCCCAGAAAGCTGGAGGTCCAGT